>OX596038.1:6960659-7628640 GCA_951394065.1 Venusia cambrica
TAAAATAACTGAGGAACTGACTATCTTACCTCCTCAATGCCGGAACAAAACATTTTATTTAAGAATTGTTATTATGGCGACAGAATTAGGTAAGATGGTGGCAAGAGGCGGATTTAAACAAAATCCTACCACCAACCAAACCGAGCTCTCCATGGGGATCGAACCCGGGACCTCTGGATCTTAAATCGGTGGGTTGAACCACTGGACCACAGAGGCGGTTAATTTCGAAATATAATTTCTGATAAAATTTGGTAGGTTTTGGTGGTTGGACATTATCTAAGTCCGCATGGCTAGCTAGCAGGCAACCACTATCTTACATACTCTGTCGTCATTACGATAATTAAAATTGTTTGGTTCCTGCTTATAGGTAACCTCAGTCTGTTGAGGATTCCGGGTGAAGTGCGCCTCCACCTTCGGCTTTATCTCAACTTGTAACTCGCTGAGATGAAGGCCAAGCGCTTCCTCTTCGTACAAAAAAAAAACCTCCACATAGGTTCTGTTATTTTATGATAGCGCGCCATCCAACTCTATCTATAGCTTTATCAGCTTTGGCTGCATGTTGATTATCAAACAAGGTGCTGATTATCAAATCGTAAGTAAACTGGAAGCTAGTGCATGTGTTTGGAATCCACATGAGGATAAATATAATCTTTTACTCGAAAAGGTACAGAAAGCTATCCTGAGCACTATACAAGCGTAATTTCGGGTATTATCCATTTATGTACCCCTCTAAGTTTCTTCAGGGAAGCCTTCAACTCGTTGGAGACTAGAAGGGAAAATGAGCAGATTGTTTTGTTCTGCAAAATGTTTAACGGAATGATTGACGCACCTGAACTTTTGAACAAGATGGCTCGAATTTATACTCCAGACAACTATTGCCGAACTCGGAAGCATGAACTTTTTGCGGTGCCCTGGTGCTCGCTCGTATTCACGCTTACTCACTTAACAACCTCCTAGGATCCATCACAGAATGTGATTATTTGCAGATGCATGGGAAACTACCCAGAGCGCAAGTCTGAGATATTGCGAACGTGACATTAAGTTATTATAATTTTCTTATTCATTGTTTTTTTTTTTTTTTTTTTTAAATATTACAGGAAATTAATTTTACACAGCGCCATCTAGCCCCAAATTAAGCATAGCTTGTCATATGGGAACTAGATTACGGATAGAATACTTAAATACTTTTTGTAAATATATACGTACTATATGATACAACACCCAAACACAGAACAAACATCTATATTCATCACACAAATGTTTGCTCTGGGTGGAAATCGAACCCACAGCCTACAGCGCAGAAGGTAGAGTTACTACCAACTGAGCTATGAGGCTTGTTACATGTACATGTACTATTTTAAACAATATGCATTTTTTTACAGAATTGATTAATTGATTTGAATTGTTTAATATGTTGATATGACTGGGCACATTAGTGTAACATTCCAGTGTAATATTTTTTTTTTGTATTATTGATGTTTATAATTGGAGTAACTGGATAAATTTCGTTCTAATTGTAGATATAAATAACTAAATAAAGTAAACTAAATAGTATTTGGTGCTAAAAAAATACAACAGATACAAATCAGAAATAAATGAGCATGGATGAAAGTATACATAACTATCGCAGTATAATCGCCTTATCGTCTATTTAAAAAAAAATACCATACTCTGAATAAAGGAAACCCAGTGTTACCTACATTAGGTATAACGGCTACCGCTAAGCAGCAAATTTATTGCAGTTAAAGTTAACTTTAATGGTCCGTTGGGTGCGATGCTTTTCTCGTTAATTTCCATTTATGAGCTGGTCTGGTGCGCGCCTGGTTTCTATAGAGACTTTAGACTGTGATTTTCAATTAGCGATTGATCGAATGTGTAAATTTTAATTCGCCTCAAACAATAGGGTGGCCCAAATGGAGTCTTTTGTTCCTCGCCATCGAAACATAGCGCATTGTTTGTGCGAGGCGCGATGTGAGGTTGGTATACCTAAGGATGGTTCTCGCATGCGTCTTGTAATTGTTACAATAGCACAATACCTATTTACTGTAAGCCACAGCGGATAGTGAAGCCTTCGTGACAAGTCTGCGTTTGTTGTGAGGTTGTTTTAAAATAGTTGTGTTCCGGCATTTAGGGAAGACAGCCAGTTCCTTAGTTTGTTGAGGATTCCGGGTGAAGTGCGTTTCCACCTTCGGCCTAATCTTCACTTGTAGGTGAGATGACAAGGGCTTGCCCGTCGTACAATAAAAAAAAACGACTTGTGACGGAAATAAAGGAATTATATTACAAAAGGGTGCCCATAGACACATAAATTTGCATATTATCAACTATTTGTTTGAACATTAATTGTACAACTTTAAGGATTCATAATGCTTACTACATCTGTATTTACCAGTGGGTTCCCAATTTTTTTAACGGTTTATTTGGTGGTAAGCGCTTGTTTTAACTTCGCCTGGCTAACTACCACTATGTTACCGAAGTGTTACCGCCAACAGTTCTAATTCTAAAGTGCTCTGACATTTAGAGGTAAAGGGGCCAGTTCCACAGTCTGTTGAGGATTCCGGGTAAAGTGCAATTTCACCTTCGGCCTTAACATAACCACACCATGTCACAAGTAAAGATAAAATGTTCTCATGTGCTTTCAACCGAGGTACCACACGATATTGTGGGTACAAACAGACTGACTTGTCGTTAGCTTACAGTGTGGTTTTATGTGTCCACTGCACTTGATTTTAGTTTTGACTTGTGTGAAATGATTTATGTTGGTTTACGACTCACAAAATGAGCACGCGGCTTTACGGTTTTGCAACTTTGAAAACAGTTGTGGACTAGTTACGCTATCGATTTGTACCTTAGCTTTGAACTAGATACCTACGTGATAAAATCCAAAATGTAGACATCCGTAGAAGAATAAAAATCACAGACATATTTGTTGTTCAAGCTTTATTAAAATGTTTTGTAAGAGGCAATAAAATATAAGTAAGTACCTACTATTGTATAGCCTATGTTCTGTGGCTTTCCAAGAGATGCCTACTTGTCTATAGTTATAGAGTCTATGTAATGGCGTCAGTGAGTGCTAGCGAAAGTTATAATAAAAGTCATATTTCTTAAATAAATCTTTAATTCCTTAAAAAACCCGAACAGGTTATGGGCCCAGTCTGCTTCATAACTCTGTTTCGTGGATAAAAGGAATTGGAAGTGTCAAGAGGTCAACAACGATCAACGATACGGCGGCGACCGCGTGGCGTGTTCGTTGAGGGGCGTTGGGTTGGCGGGCTTTTATTTTTCGCCGGCGGCAAGGAACCAACGTGCGGGGTGGCTGAGGGTTTGCGGTGCCAGGGAGGCAGAGGCAAAAGTATAAATCAGCGTGCGCGTGACGATAACCTACGATCATGGATGCAGTTGGAGTGGGGGCCTTGGGGGCCATCAAACTGCAAGGCCAGAAAAATTGGAATCTATGGAAGTTCCAAGTCTCAGTGCTACTGAGGGGCATGGATGTTTACAAAATAGTAGAAGGCTCAGAAGTTAAACCCACAGATGGGAGTGAAGAGTGGAGGAAGAAAGATGCAAAAGCACAAACACAAATTGTTTTGAGGTTAAGTGAGAGTGTAATGGTTCACATTTTATCATGCAAGACTGCTGCGGAGATGTGGGCAAAGCTCCATTCTGTATATGAGCAAAAGTCAAGCACAAGCTTACATATCTTACAACAGCGGTTCTTCCAGTTTAAATTTGAAGAGGGTGCGGACATGGCAACGTTTCTAGCAAAGCTGCAAGAATTAAAAACGCAGATGAATCAAGCTGGTGAAGAAGTATCAGAGAAGTTCATGATAACTAAAGTATTAATGTCCTTGCCATCAACTTTAAATCACTTCATATCTGCATGGGAATCAGTCGAGCCGAGCAGGCAAACCTACGATGAATTGGTTGCAAGGCTACTCATAGAAGAAGAGAGGATAAAGTCAAAAGCCAGTGAAGGTGAAAGTGTAGCATTGTATGCACAGCCAGGGAAATATAACAATAACAAGATTATAAAATGTTTCAAGTGTGGACGTATCGGACATTTCATGTCACAATGTAAAAGTGATAAAGATACTCGCAAGTGCTTCAAGTGTCATAAAACTGGACATCTAAAATCTCAGTGTAACAGTGCAAAGAATGTTTCTGGCAACAAAAATAATGCTTTTGTTGCAGGTGCATATTCCACAGACATTTTGGATGTAGAATCTAATCTCAGTCAAAATGGGAAATGGTTAGTTGATAGTGGAGCGAGTGCTCATATGATTTCTGAACGCACTTTTCTCATAAATTATAAAGAACTGTCAGTGTCAAACAGGTTCGTTATTGTTGGTGATGGACGACGACTGCCGGTTGTTGGCGTCGGTGATGTGAAACTGAAGGCCTTTGATGGACAAACTTACATAAATACAACTTTACATGGTGTGTTGTATGTACCGGACTTGAAAGTTAACTTATTTTCGGTGCCTAGTATCACAAACAAGGGTTTCAAAGTGTCATTTGTTGATGAAAAATGTTTAGTTCACAAAGACAATGATTTATGTGCATTAGGGGTACGCGAAGGTAACTTTTATGTGATGGACTTCATATTCGAGGACATTTCTGCTGTGGCCAGTGTAAATGTGTGGCATGAGAGACTTTGTCATCAGAATTATAGACTTGTAAGAGATGTGTTAAAAATGAACAATATCAAGCATACAGATGATAGTGTGACAACATGTGAAGCATGTATGAAAGGGAAAATACACAAATTACCTTTCAAAGACAGTGAGAGTGCTACAGAGAAACCGCTAGAGTTGGTACATGCGGATGTATGTGGGCCGATGGAGGTTAGCTCTATTGGTGGGTCACGGTATTTTCTACTTCTCAAGGATGATTTTACTAACTATCGGCAGGTCTACTTCATGGTGCAGAAGTCTGAGGTGCTCCAGAACATGAAAAACTTTATTGCAGCATCAGAAAAGGTCACCGGGTGCGTAGTTAAGAAAATTCGTACTGACAATGGGGGTGAGTTTGTAAATAAAGATATGAAACAGTTCTTGCATAGCAAAGGTATCCTACATGAGACTACTATACCATACACACCACAACAGAATGGTAGGGCTGAACGTGACATGCGAACATTGGTTGAGGCTGCTAGGTCTATGTTAAATGCAAAGAAACTACCAAAAGAGCTGTGGGCAGAAGCTGTTAATACAGTGGTATATGTACTCAATAGAACATCTAAAAGCAGATACAGTAGTGGAACTCCGTTCCGACTCTGGGAAGGTAAGGACTTTGATATCAGCAAACTGACATTGGTGTTTGGATCAGAACTTTATGTCCATATTCCAAAAGAAAAGAGGTTAAAATGGGATGCTAAGGGTGAAAAAGGACTTTTCGTAGGATATGAAAGTTCAAAGGGATACAGAGTTTTCATTAAAGAAAGAAATGAGGTACTGGTTAGAAGGGATGTCGTTCTTCTCCAGACAGAAAACTGTAAAAAGGTAAATATAGAGAAACAAAGGAAAGAGAATGTTATTCTGTTGGACAATATATGTCAGCTACCAGAGGAGGAATCAGATGTAACAGGTGAGGATCCAGAGGTACCAGACCATGGACCGGAACCAGAGGTACCAGACCTTGATTCAGAACCAGACATATCAGACCTTGAACCAGAACCAGAGGTGTCAGATGATGAACCAGAACCAGAACCTGAAGTGTTAGAGAATAAGGAAATAAAACAGAAAACAAGAAGTGGAAGAGTGGTCAAGAAACCACTAGCGTTTCAGGACTATGAAGTTGGTATGACCGTGGAAAGTGAGGGTATCACTTATTCCGATGCGATGATATCCGATGAAGCTGAACAATGGAAGGCAGCTGTGCAAACTGAGCTTCAGCAGCTTCAGGATAACGATACTTGGACTTTAGTGTCTAATGTGCCCAAAGGGAAAGAAATTATTAGCACAAAATGGGTTCTCAAGAAGAAAAAGAGTGAAGAAAATGATATTAAATATAAGGCTAGACTAGTAGCTAGGGGTTTTGAACAAAAGTATATTAGTGACTATGATTTGTTTGCTCCTGTAGCAACTTTAAATACTTTTCGTGTGTTTATGGCTGTAGCTACTAAAATGAATCTTGAGGTCCAGCAAATGGATGTTTGTAATGCATTCTTAAACAGTGCAATGCAGGAAGAGGTATATTTACATATGCCAGAAGGATTAAAATCAGAATTTAAATTTTGTAAGCTTAACAAATCAATTTATGGCTTGAAAATGAGCCCCAAGCGTTGGAATAAAACTTTTGATGATGTCATGCTAGGTTTAGGTTTTAACCCTTCTGACAAAGATTTCTGTTTGTACTCAAAATGTAAAGGTAATAAGAAAATATTTTTATTACTGTATGTTGATGACATATTGTATTTTGGAAATGATAAGGAGGAGTGTGAGTCCCTGAGCAATGCTCTTTGTAGTAATTTTAAAATGAAGAAAATGGGAACAATATCCAAATATCTAGGAATAAATGTGAGACAGGAAATAGGGATAACCTATCTTTCTCAGGAAGATTATTTGAAGGAACTGTTGACTTTGTACAACATGTCAGATTGCAAACCCTTGTCATTGCCAATTGATAAAAATTTCAAGTTTGAATTATTAATAAGAGATGGACCTGAAAGTAAAGAGATTGAAAATAAATGTAGAAAATTGATTGGAAAATTAATGTATGTTGTTGTTGCAACCAGGCCAGATCTATGTGCTGTAGTATGTATTTTGAGTAGATATCAAGTATGTGCTAGTAAACTTATGTACAAGCTACTTTTGAATGTTCTAAGATACATTAAGGGGACATTACATTTGTGTCTTAAGTTTAGGAACGATTATGATGATGATGCTATTGGATTTGTTGATAGTGACTGGGGTGGGTGTACTGATAGAAAATCAACTACTGGATGTATATTTAAGGTATTTGGGTGTTCTGTGATTTGGTTTACAAGAAAGCAACAGTCGGTCGCTTTGTCCTCAACTGAGGCTGAGTTTGTGGCATTGAGCCAAGCGACCAGTGAAGCGTGTTGGCTCAAAGCCTTGCTGGTAGATTTTGATTTTCATGTGGGTCAGATCACATTATTTGAAGATAATCAGTCCACTATTAAAATGGCCAATATGACCACTGGTAGAGTAAAGCATTTAGAAATTAAGAAAAGTTTTGTAAAAGAAAAAGTGGAAAAGGGCATCATTTGTTTAAAATATATAAATACAAGTAACCAAGTAGGAGACATTTTTACTAAGACATTGGGGGGAACATTGTTTAAAAAATTAAGGGAGAGACTGTTTATGTGCTAGTTTAGTAGTAGAGTTAAGTTATCAGAGCCTGTATAACTTCTTTATAGTAGTAGTGTTATGTTTATGTAAAACAAACATGTTTATACTATTGTATTCATTTTTTTCAATATTTTCTTGAGGGGTGGTATTAAAATGTTTTGTAAGAGGCAATAAAATATAAGTAAGTACCTACTATTGTATAGCCTATGTTCTGTGGCTTTCCAAGAGATGCCTACTTGTCTATAGTTATAGAGTCTATGTAATGGCGTCAGTGAGTGCTAGCGAAAGTTATAATAAAAGTCATATTTCTTAAATAAATCTTTAATTCCTTAAAAAACCCGAACAAGCTTTATCTGCGATCAGTCTTCTGACTATGATCCGGTTTGTGGAAAAAAGTTAGGCATTTAGGTGCTTGGATGAGCATTTCCACTTTGTTAATATCATCTCTATCATCTTATACTATCACTTGCAGTGATAGTGTTTTATTGGTATGAACATAAAAAACTCAAAAGTTGAAATTCTAAAGTCTACAATGTTTTATTCAGTTTTTGACGAAAATTTTGAATCATCAAATATATCTACTGCCTGTTAAGAATCGCGACCAAGGACAAACTCGGAACTCAGGCTATCCAAAGCTGTCACAATCGAATAGGCCGTAGTTCTAAGCGGCCACACTGAGTTTTACTTACGTCATAGCTAAACTTGCTATGTAGGGACTCTACTAGGACATACCTATGACCTACTAAACTGCACTTTACTTGGATGTTGTGACATAAGCCCTTTGCGAGTTCTCGAGCGCTTGTTAGAAGGAGTATAACCAGCATATACTGCAACTGATACAGAAGTACATCAGCAGCCGCAGCTAAAATATGATTTATAGGCCTAGTTTATTATGTTTATAAAGATTAGGTTCATAAATTCTATCGTACTACTAAACCAAATATCCAATCTAGTTTTTTTTTACTGAGCGACGGGGATATTGCTCTCCTGGGGATCGAACCCGGGACTTTGGATAACACACTGGTGGGCGAACCACTTAACCACAGAGGCGGTTAAAAAAAGTGCTGTAATTTAGGTCAGCGAATTAGGAAAGCCATTCATTTAGGTAATGCAGCCAGTGTGGATAGGACAAGATACGCTCCCGTCTGGTACTGGTCTGGAACAGTTGCGTTACCTATAGGCCGTTTGTACAGGTCCTTAGGTAATCCGACTGCTTTCTTTGTACATAGTTAATTTAGGCGTACATATTATTTTTAATTGATTATAGGTACAAGTAAAATTAATTTAAAAAAATGTTTTACATTGTTTATACCATGTTTTATGTGAAAAAAGGGTTATTTTATACGAGGGTTTACTGTGAAAACCAGTTAATTGCACTGACATGAGATTTGAGATATTTGATTTTTAAAGTTTGTGCTTATGTCACTTGCTAATCCATCAATTGCTTTGGTATTACATTATTTTAAAGTAACAATACATCTATTAGGATTAATTTAATATTTTACCTGTTAACTTTTAAAATGCTGTTTTAGGCAAATGATTAGTGTTTGAGATGATTTATTAAAACAAACGTATAATTCATGACAAATAACTGCGTTTTATCTAACAGTTAAATGCTACATTATGTTTAATTGTACCTTAAAATCACATTTTAATCTGGGGGGCTATTTCTACAACGAAAATCGGAGTTCCTGACCCCTTTTCTTGTAAAACCTACTAGCTACATGAATAGCATTTTGCACGAAAACGAATCAGAAGCTTCGATTTTAATTTTTACGAGTAAATTAAGGCTTTGAAGCTTTTACTGAACCATCCGTGAAGCTCTTCTTGTATAATGCCTTTGTTACATAGAATTACGAGGTCTTTCTTCTTTGCTTCATTTAATTCTCTTTATCAGCTTTCTGAGGTAGTACAGGTAGTGCAGAAGTATTGTGCCTATTTCAGAGCTACCTTTCTTTCCATGCACCTCCGACCAAGTAAACCAATACGCATTATTAGGTAGAGGTGCTTCATAGATCTTTATATTATACACACACAGCTTTCTGGAATAATTAAGCAGACCTTCTTCACATGAATTTGGAGGACTTCTTGTAAATCAAACGTTACAGAACTAACATGTTCATATGTGTTGGATCTGTCTTTATCCTGATCATTTTCGCTGTTGCAAATCTTCTTTCTTTCTTGGTGAGCGAAGTAAGTTTCTACGAGTTTTTTTTTCTTTTCTGTGTCAGCTTGTGCTTAATTAGTTACAAACCTAACCTAACAGATATTGTTTCCTGAGCCTACACAAAACTTTATCCTAATAGATGTATTGTTACTTTAAAATACTGCAACACCGCAACTTCACTCTAGTTTCGAACTAAGATGTAGTTATAATAAAGGTGACATTGCTGTCCGCTCAACCACGGCGCTTCTGAACACCAGATCTATGCGCAAACTTTTACGTTTAATTTTTTTACGGTTAAAAAAATATTAATTTTGAAAATTTAAAACACAGAACGTCTGCTGTATACTATTTTTATTTACTGTACAAAGTGTCAAAGCCTAATTGGGCGTATTATTAAATGGCGAACATTTTTGGTACAAATTAGAGTCAACTTGTTTTTTTTTCTTTTCTATAGAGAAAATTGATGTAATCGTGTTTTCGCAACAGCATCAATCCTGAACATATATTAATTTCAAAATAAATGTGACATTCTTGTGGAAAATATGATCGCTGAAGCTAAGCCTTTTCAGGTATCATAGACTCTTAACTGGTTTTCGCAGTAAACCCTCGATATAGACTGAGCGTCAAATCGAAGAAATTATGTTGCAAAAACGAACTAGAGTCGTTTAGTCGGTTTTGCATGTTAACAATTAGTAAAAACTTTAATGGTTCAAGCATTTACGATTATTGTAATAAGTACTGATTTCACAGTACTATTTCAATGGCGTTGTAGTTGAATAAATTGTCCAGTAATACCATGTAAATGCTTTTAATACATTTTTCGTTAATAATTTTTGAACATTGATTTAGCAAAAGGTATTTAAGCTATTTTAGTGATAGAGTATCAGTCCATTTCCTTCATTTTGTTGGTTTTACCATTTAATATACCAGTCGAAAGAGCGCGAAAAATAATGTATCAGTGTGTCATTAACTCATTTTTGGTAAAATTTACATTTAGTCGGTTTTCGCAGTAAACCCTCGAATAATCGTATTGTTATGATATTTGAATTCATACCCTCGTCAAGGGTCGAACATTCTATTAAATGTGTTCTAGAAAACCAAAGAAGTTTCGTGATTGAGTTTGCAATAGTTTCGAATAATTTCATAACGAGTAAAATTCAACCTTGTTTCAGATGACAGCCCCTCAACGGTGACCCAAAGTATTTTGTGAGCTTAAAAGTTTCGTCAATCAGTTTTGTGAATTTGTGATCAATGAAGTCGAAGTTTGTGAAAGTGTGCTCGTGGTACCTGTGACTTACATTGGGAGTATTTTCGTAACTGTCAAATTAGTCATGCCCGCGTGCATGGTAGAAGAAGGTAGAGAGGAGGGTGGTGGCTACGAAGGAGAGAGTAGCAGTGGAGAAGAGCCGATGGTAGAGCGCCCTCGCAGGGAAGTCCTGCTCAGTGCTAGAGGGCGACGGGCTTGCTCAGAGCAGGGGCCACATCCTTCGCTGCATTTACGTATGTATCTATTATCTAAGCCAAACAACAATCCAGAGGCCTTAGTATGAGTTTCTGACAGCTAACGGAAACTATTTCGTTTTCGTATAGGGCGCTTATTTCCATACATTTGGTTAGCGGAATAGTAAAGCAACTGTAGTTCCTTTCAATGTCCGCTAACTAAATGTATGGAAATAAGCGCCGAATACGAAAACGAAAATAGTTTCCGTTAGCTGTCAGAAACTCATACTAAAGCCTCAGGTTGTAGACCTAGTTGAACGGTTAGGTTAGGTTAGGTTAGTTTAGTTTAACATAACCAACATTTTAGTTAGTTATATTTTAGATACTAACCGACGAACTAGGAGGACAGCCTGACAAAACTTATAGGCATAGTACGTCATGAGGTTGTTGGTGTTTTTTAACCAACTAGCGGTTTTGGAAAAACTCAACGGACAAACTAGGTTGTTGGTTAAAAAAACTAAGTTGTTGTTTAAGGTTGCCGGTGACCGTCCAACTAGGTGGACAGCCTGGTTTGTCAGTTGGTAATAGACGATTATACATTGGTTGAAATTCTTAAAACCTTACTTTCCCCTTCCGTCAGTATGAGTTACCTATAGTTTAATAAAAAAACACATAATTCATTTTTGGACATACGGGAATTTCCACGAACCTTATTATTGATGTAAAACACCAACGTTTCGTCCTTGGAAACGTTGGTGTTTTACATCAATAATAAGGTTCGTGGAAATTCCCGTATGTCCAAAAATGAATTCGTTGATCCACGATAGTTATTTTAATAAAAAAACACATAGTTTAGATATTGGTATAAAAGTGTTTCGTTTTTGTATAATAGCACAAAATAACAACTTTCCTTTGGAGGCGCTGTATGAGACGCTGTATAGCGAGTGTGTCATGTATAAATTGCAAAATATCGTGGTATTCTGATGTCACAAAATAATGTAAGATAAGACCAAGTCATGTCTTATTTTTTTGCTTTACATAACTTCTTATAGCAAAATATGAGACTTTTCAATAGGGGACTATTTAACTTATTTTAATGTTCTGCCATTTCGTGTTCTGCTTGTCTGAAGTCCAATTAAAGTGACTGTGGTCTTAATTAAAGGTTAGTTGATATTTGCGCAAGAAATTTCAATTTTAAATGGAAAGCTTCTTTGTTTGAAGATCAAAATAAACCCCGCTATGCCTACGTTCATTAAAAGGAAATATTTTTTTCATACATTTTTGGTTACAGTCTTCTACTCGACAGATAGGTAGGCACCGTATAGTAAGTAGTGGTTCTAAGATAACCGAATATAAAAATAACGTTTCATGCTGTTACGCTCGACATATAACTTTTGTAGTTTAAATTTTATAGCTGATTTTATTGGTTGGTTTGGCGTCAGACTAATAAAAGCAAGAGCAATTTTATGTACATTTTCTTGCCATCAACCAGCACCGGGTATTTGTACATTTCCATAAATATATCTGTGTGCGTGTAGTGTAACGTTCACTTTAAAAACAATAGTAAGCGATATTCATTGATCTTGCACATGCAAGGTAAAGAATGCCGTGTTTTTCCAGTTTCCAAGTTTTTTTACCGCCTCTGTGGTCTAGTGGTTCAACCCACCGATTTCAGATCCAGAGGTCCCGGGTTCGATCCCCATGGGGAGTACAATATATTGAGCATGGTTTGGTTGGTGAGAGGACTTTGTTTTAGTCCGCCTGGCTAGCTACCACCATCATACCTAATTCTGTCGCCATAACAACGATTCTAAAAAAATTGTTGTGTTCCGGCATTCAGAGGTAAGATAGCCAGTTCCTCAGTTTGTTGAGGATTCCGGGTGAAGTGCGCCTCCACCTTCGGCTTTATCTCAACTTGTTACCAGGTGAGATAAAGGCCAAGCGCTTCCCCTTCGTACAGTAAAAAAAAAAATAAAAAAAAAAAACCCTGGAAATCAATTGGTGTCGCATAGTGTACATACAAATATAAACAATTATAACATTTTCCTAACAAATATATATTATGAACTCCAGTCATAATTAAAATTAATTATAAATGCCAATAAAGCCTTGGAGATTATTAGAACAATGTAGGCAAGCTGTGAAATTCTTAAATTATAATTGAGTGTTGCCCCGGCAGCAAGACGTAAATGAGTTCTGCGATCCAAAGATTGTTTAATTCGGGTTTTCTACTAATATATTTTTATGGTTTTCCCTACCTATATGGTAGATAGATACTGGGTTCAGTTTTAGGCATTCCTGTACCTAAATACAAGCTAATTTTAATTTATTGTTGTTGGATAGACAACTTTAAAAAAATATCGAAGTAGGTATTTGTAAAAATGCAATGTAAATTAAGAAAGGTAAAATCGTTGGGGACCTGCAATACTTTAACTCATAAAAAAGCCACCAGTAAAGATGAGAAGTAATAGGTTAGTGTGTTATGAATTTGTTATCGCAAAAAGAGACTAAAGCGAAGCGTGTTGAAAATGTGTTTATGGAATAAACCGTATACTGCATGCACCTGGTTAATATTACATTTATTAGGATCAAGCGCTTTAAAAAAAATACTATGTTCACATAGTGCCTTTACTATGAGAACATAGTATTTTAAATTTATAACAGAATCATACCTCACTAACTTTTGTCTTACATCTCAACTTTATTGGCTTTGTTCATAAATAAGTTAAAAGTATTTAAACTTTCTTTGAGTTACATGAGTGCGTTTTTCCAAACTACTTCTATGGTACATGTAGGTGGTTGGACTGTGAGAGAGATTATATTGCCACGATAAAAGTCTAGATTTGATAGAGGAGAATGGATAAAGTAGAAGGTAGAAGGTGGTTGGAAGTATGTGTTCGAAATCAACTCCAGCTTTCGTAGAATTCATAGGTTATATTGTTATTATCATCATCTTGTCTACCTTTTATCTTATTGACGCAGTTTTACAGGCCTAGTTATCCATGTTAGTGATACATGTTGTGGGAAAATAGTAGCAATCATCATATGGGTTCGTGGCCACTTGTGGGAGTTTCAATTATCCTCGACTCAAGTGGCAGCCTTTGTTCTGGACTCAAGTGAGGACGCACTTGTGATATTTTTCATTGTTGTTTTGTATGTGCATTGGTGAGGCCGATCTTCGTAATGGTCTCATATTTGTTTTCGTCTGACTTGAAAAAACATGATTGGTTCGCATCGAAGTGCGAGCAATTTTAGTCTATTCTCCTCTAGATTTTCATAGCGGGCACTAATGAGTTTTGAATTAAGAACATTAATGTTCTTCCGAGACCAAAGAGGCCGAAACAAAATATATTAAGTTACAGGCTGGTTAGCAAGACATCGCTGGCTTTTTTTTTATTAATCTTACCTTATTGGGAATAGCTATAACTATACCGCCTCGCCTAACGATGTAGAATCCTAGGGCGCCGGTTGTAATAAAACTAATGAAAAGCTCGTGAACTACGCTTTAATCCGAAAAATTCCGAGAATGAGTTCATCAAGTTGAGAGATATGTTCAGTTGTGACTTTGCATTGAATATTTCTAATTTCCTAATACGTTTATATATTTAGATCATATCTAAATATATAAAATTTTCATTCTTAGCAGTCCATCAGTCAATCTGCTGATTAATGAACCGATGCACAATCAATACACGAACAATGCAATAGCCCGAACCAGAGATCCAGAGTCTTAAATTTTCAGGGTAGCTTTCATTTGTAGGGTAGGGGTGCACTAAGAAAATATTTTAATTATCTACTATAAATCTATACTAAATATTTCTATTGACAATTAAACTTTGTACAAGGGAAGTTGTCGCGTTACCTAAGGACCGCTACAAACGGTCTATAGGTAACTCAACTGTTCCAGACCAGTACCAGATGGAAGCGTGCTTAAGACAGTGACTGAATTGCCACGATGAATAGCCGTGCTAATTCGCTAGCCTAAATGAGTCACTTGTCGCCTCAATCAAAAGCGCCACAAAATTTCGAAAACATACTTATATCTAGCTATATACTCGTACAAGAGATGTGTGGCCAAGTGGTTATGCGCCCGCCTTCCGGTCCGGAGATATTGTTTTCAAATCCAGTCGTCAACAGTAAACTTTTTAACTTTTTCTGCTACTTTGATCTATATTTTTGCAACAAATGATGCGACGAAATATCTCTATGTGGCAAAATCGCAATTATAAATCTTAACCATTGTTGTGTCCATAGAATACGGGACATCGCACCTTTGGGGTAAAAACAACAACGCACAACGAGGCTGGAGCCGGAAGCGAACCTCAGCCCCGCAGATGAGCAGCAACCTTCACGGATCAATGCCGCGGGTGGCGCTAGTCCTGCGGTCGCGACGCAGCTGGCCGGTGGCACCGCAATCGTACCGCAGGTAAACATGGCTAATAGTATTTAAATCTACTAAATAGTATACTTAATTCACCTTGGTGAATCAACCCTGGTGAATTAATAATAATAATAATATTTAATTTCAGGCAACAATAGATAAATTACAGATCTTATTCTAACTTAGTCTACGGCCCATAGTAATATATACCTTAAAAAACTAACATACATAAATAACTATATCTACTCTAACTATTTAATGGCACGTAAAGTCTGGACGTGACCAACTAGTGTTGTGTTTCATAATCGTCCTTCTAAACACAACACCTTTAGGCCAACTTCTAAACACAACACCTTTCGGCCAAAGTTCTTCATTAGTGAAAATCGATATATGATCAGTTGGGGCTCGCAACACAAACGATTTAAAATCATTGTGACGAGATTCCAACTGCTCGATCCTCAGTAAGAACTTCGTCTTCTGCCTCACATACTCCACTACATCTTCAGCCTTCATGCAGCTGCAGTCTACGTCTACTAATTAAGTTTACGGCATCTATTTAACGGCCTATACTACCTCAGATTAGCAACTCAACGCAACTTTACTCTAGTTTCTAACTTAACCGCCTCTGTGGTCTGGTGGTTCAACCCACTGATTTCAGATCCAGAGGTCCCGAGGAGGGTTCGATCACCATGGGGAATATAATATATTGTGCTTGGTTTGGTTGGTGAGAGGACTTTGTTGAAGTCCGCCTGGCTAGCTACCACCATCTTACATAATTCTGTCGCCATAACAACAATTCTAAAATTGTTGTGTTCCGGCCATTTTGAGGTAAGATAGCCAGTTCCTCAGAATGTTGAGGATTCCGGGTGAAGTGCGCTTCCACCTTCGGCCTTATCATAATTTGAAAAATCAGGTGAGATGAAGGCCAAGAACCTCCCCTTCGAACAAAAAAAAAAACTGAGACACGCTTTACCTGAGATGTTCGCAAAGGATTTCATAATACGAATCTTGCACACTTTTTAAAATTTTCTACCAAAACATAATAAATATACACGCCATTTACTCCAAGGAATCTGATTTCTGCTTGCTTTGAACCTTTCATTCATAATCTCGTTCCAGATTTGCTACTTATGAAGTGTTCTTACAACTAATGCATGCTAAGTCTAGGTTTAGATATAAAAACAAAGGATACTGCACGTCTTACTATGCACTGAAATGGCTCTTTAGTCCACTGAAGCTGCTTGAACCTATCCCGCGGGATCAGTTGACTAATAGTGGCATATTTTTGTCATGCCATGCTAGCACACCTCTTCTTATACCACTTACTAAAATGAAGTGGCTTGTTGTTTATATTATTGACACGATGGTAATTGTTACCATTCATAACGCTACCGCAATATCTTCGGCTATATCAGGAAATTAATCGATACCTACGGAAAATTATTTAGATATAGATAGAATATCGCTTGCTCTCGGTAGGTGGGTATACCACCTGCAATCAATCCTGAGATCAAGATAATGTACCTATATTAATTATGATGGAGTTTCAAACTTTCAATTACCTAGTTAGAGGCAATGAAACTTTTTAGAACTCTGTCTGATGTATTTGGTTCCGCTTTTATGCAAATCGAATTACAAAGGATTTCGATTGCCAAAGGAGAACGCCATTTTCAATACGTCATATCTATTCACTGCAGTATCACCATAGAAAACTGAACAATCTTTTAAAATTAAAATAAAATATAACATGATATTAATTTCACACAGCGCCATCTAGCCCTAAACTAAGCAAGGTATTTTCTACAGGAGCTAGATTATGGATCGAATACACGTATAAATTTTGTTTGTAAATACAAACTTATCATACTATACTATACGATACCCAAACAAAAAACAAAAAAATCATCACACCAATTATTGGTAGGAATTAAAACCACAACCTACACAGCGCACAAGCAAACGCTGCAGAACTGTTCTAAATAATTCTACGGAAACAAAAACAGCAAATGAAAGTTTTGGCCAAGACTAGTCTCAACATATTGACACTTCAATTATGTATCAGACAGGGAACGAAACTACGCAAAAATTTACGCTCGACCCAATTATATCGCCATTATCCCTAACTTAGCCTGAAACCCATCTTTTAGGACTATTAAATGTTGAAGAAAGTTTTGGGTGCAAAGTCATGGCCCTTGATTGGCTATTTCGGACGTTTTCGGGTATCAGCTACGCTGAAACCCGAACAATGTGTTTTTGCTAACTTATGGAGCTATTTGTTATAGTGGACTCGACGGAGTCAGGTAGCGTGTTAGGGGCGTTCGTATCGAGGGAAATCGAATAGAACTTTGAAGGCATCGAATCAGAATGCCGCTCGTTGACCTACTATTTCGAAGAAAACAGGATTTCCGGACTATTGACTGGATCTAAATTCGGTACGACTATAGATATCGTTTATGTCTCTTACAAGCTTACCTATATTTTTCCCCATTGCTCAATAATTGAAGTACTTAAGTACCTGATATGTAGGGACATGAACAATGATGTTTGTTCTGTGTTTGGGTGTTGTATCATAAATGATAAGTTTGTCTTTACAAAAAAAACATGTATGTATTATATCCGTAGTCTAGATCCCATATATGCTATGCTTAGTTCGGTATGGTGTAGCTGTATGATATTAATTTCCTGAAATATTTAATGTTCTTAATATGTTCTAATATTTAATTAAAACAATAAGTGTTCGAGAGATCGTAGACCATTAACAACTAAGTATCTTTTAGCATTCAGACATTACATTTTGTACATAATATTAGGTTAAATGAAATAATGTTATAAAATATGGATAGTCTACATAAAATTAAAGAATGAATTAATAATTTAATAAAATAGAATAATATCATGGTATATATTATAGAAATCATAATCAATGGATTGCATTCAAAATACCAAATACGTTACCACCTCTGTGGTCTAGTGGTTCAACCCACAGATTTCAGATCCCGAGGTCCCGGGTTCGATCCCCAGCGGAAGCAATATTGTGCTTGGTTTGGTTGGTGGTAAGATTTTGTTTAAGTCCGCCTGGCTAGCTACCACAATCTTACTCAATTCTGTAGCCGTAATAACAATTCTTAAATAATGTAAATTGTTGTGTTCCGAGATTAAGAGATTTCAGTTTGTTGAGGATTCCGGGAGAAGTGCGCCTCCACCTTCGGCCTTATCTCTCCTTTGGCACCTTATCTCAACTTGTAACCAGGAGATGAAGGCCAAGCGTTTCCCCGTCGTACAGTAAAAAATAAATAAAAAAAAAACAAATATTGGTAATCTAATGTCAAAAAAAGGTCTTTTTGACTATAATAGGCAAACATATAGGCGATTATTGAATTCACTTTTTGACATTGCACGAACAGATTTTGGGATTTTGTTTTCTATAGTAATAGTAAGTAACTGATTCTTCAGGGAGTGTAAGACAGCGCTTTGTTGTTGTTTTTTACCCAAAAAGAGCTCCTCATGCAAAAATGTTTAGACCAAATGCAAAATGAATGCGCTGACTAACAAGCTGCCTTCTCAGAGGCTTTTACGTTTAGACATGTTTGTAAGTACTTCCAGTGAACTCGCGTACCTGTGATTGGAAAACTTAGAGATGCTTTCAAAACTTTCTCAAGCATAAACGGTAAAAGCCAAGTTGTAAATCATAGCTTCAGCAAACTCAACTCGTTTCCTTTTTTAGCGCTGGGTGAATGTGAATGGACTTGTGAACTGAGAAATGATGGTTACAAAATATTACGTTAAAACCTTACAATGCTGTTTAATCAAATCTAATAAAAATTAAGCAATTAAATTTTACTCGGATACATTTTACAGAGCGAAAATGATTATAAACTAATCATTATGTAGTAGTAATCAGTAATAATCAAATACAAATAAATTTATTGCTAAATAAACACAAGGAACATACAAAAATAATGTGACAATTAGCAAAGGGGTAGCCACCAGCACTATTCTTCGTAAGTAAAGGTCTACGCAGGGCAGGTTTTCATACTACCCCAAAAAAAAAGCTCGAGCTTCAATGTTAGTCGAGCATAGCCTCAAAACAAAATAGTCTAAAATAAAATATCCAAAAGAACCGATTACAATGAATAGAAAATAAATTTAAAGGAAAAAAATAACTTAAATTCAATACAAAAATAACAAAAAATGTATTGTATGTAAGTTTCTTTTTTTATTTAAATGTATTTTCTATTCATTGTAATCGGTTCTCTTAGATTTTATATTTTTAACCCGCTTTTTTGTTTTGCGGCTTTCTGACTATAATAATTTATATTATATTATTATTATTATATAATAATATTGGCTAAAATATGTGCGAGTGTGTAAGGGAATTTAAATGTGAACTGAATTAATAAATATCGAGTCATGAGTCATCGAGCTTTAAGTAAAATTTAAAATTAATAAGCAATATATTAGCAATGTATTTTAATAACCTTTACAAGTTAGACTAACTATTTATACGGGAAACTGTCGGGTTACATAAGGAACGATATAAACGGTATAATAGGAAGTTCATAGGTAATAGGTAGTTGAGAAAGTACCGATGGAAGCGTGCCGGAGATACTGGCTGCAGTGTACTGATTCATTTGTAATATGTTATCCATGGTACCTAGCAAGATAATTATGTCAAAATACACCTGTCCAGTCAAATTATACTGATATGCAGTAAAACATAAAGATACCTAGGTAGGTAAAGTTTTGAGGCCTTAGTCTGAGTTTCTGACAGCTAACTGAAACTATTTTTGTTTTCGTATACGGCGCTTACGCTTTTAGCCGCAAAAAATGATGCTTAGTGAGTACACGAAATTCACGCTTTTCCAGTTTCTTGAAAAAACCCGCATTTTTTTATTCAAGTGCTACCATAGATAAACTAAACAATGGAAATAATTCAAACTTAGACAGTAATCCGTTCAATGATGGTTGTTGATAACAGAGTTTTTTTTACTAAAGAGTCGAAAAATTTAAACAGTCACGTACTTATTGACCCATCCTCATATTTCCATACATGGTTAGCGGAATAGTAAAGCAACTGTAGTTCCATTCAAGTTCCTATAACCAAATGTATGGAAATAAGCGCCCAATACGAAAACGAACGTTTCCGTTAGCTGTCAGAATCTCATACTATGTCCCACACTATGTCCTTTGTAGTCGTTCACTTTCTGGTACAGTTTTGGATATCATACTACCTATGTTAAGCCTCCATTGTAGAGCACGTAGTGAATTTAGGTCAAAGCTCATGGGTAGAGTTAATCTCAAAGGCTCATATCTGGTTTCAGCCATTACATGCACTTATTTAAGACGGCGTGTTTTCTTGATGGCTAGGTCTCTTCTTAACCCAGACAATGTGCTAAATATAACTAGTTTAGAAGACTACTTAACCCGAGTCAAGGATGCCATGGCTTGGAGCCAAGATTTTGAAGAAGAACGTTTCATGACATAAATATGAGCGTGAAAAACATTTTTACTAGAGTTGTTTAGTTAGTAGTTTAGTAGATTTCCTGTTGCTTTTATGCTATCGCTTTGGGTTATAATCGAGTTATGCTAGCAGTATTGGTAGTGCACTTCCACAAGAAAAAAAATACTATAGGATTTTAGGCTACATTTTTTATATACTTTTTTTGAAAGGTCGTGCTCATTATCATTTTCTTTAGACTACAAGAAGACGGAAACACCAAGTCCACGTGATTTACAACTATTGCCTGTAAATAGATCTCTAAAGCTATTATAGTATGGTGGAACTAAATTGGACCGTGCTTAGAAGATGCCTTTTAAAGGTCTACCAAAGGTATTTTTGTGCTATGATTATACAGGTAAGTTCTTTTCTAGGGCCACTGCCAAGTCAGAAACCGTGAGAGTTATCGAAAAGTCATGTTAGGAGTTACGTGCTCAATTTAAAAAAAATAAGTTCTGCAATAAACAAAATCTATATTCTTTTATAGGTTTTCTGGAAAAGTAAGTTTAAAAAAAAAATTTTTTTTGCATTTATGAGTTCTTTGTTTGTTAATAAAAAAATAGTGTATGATGACTATGTGCTCAAAGTTGTTGGAACGCTTTCAAAATTAAAAAAAATTGAAAATCAACTTTATGAATTTAGTAAAGGTAGTCAATTTAAAAAAAATAAGTTCTGAAACTTATTTTTTTGAAATCGAGCACGTAACTCCTAACTTGACTTTTCGATAACTCTCACGGTTTTTAGACTTGTCCTCAGTGGCCCTGGAAAAAACTCGCCTGTATATTATTTGGTTTTCGTAAGGGGTATACCAACAATTTAAGGTAAAAAAAAAACATTCTTAATGCTTTACAATAAGGTACCTTAGTCCCTCTAGAGCAGTTCGCCCCCTCTTTCTAATAAAGTCGGGTCGTCAATTACTGCGACGTACCTATCTAATATGGAGGGTTGAAATAGGGCTCTTTACTCTCATAAAGATCGTGTCATCTCAACGGTTATCTCACACGAGGACAGGTAAGGAAGTTTTTCCTGAGGATACATCGTGTAGGGGCGGAATACGTGTCCATTTGATTTTTTAAAAGGAACTTATTTTTATTATTAAATTGAGGAAAAGAAGCCGTACTGAGCCGCCGCTTTACGGTGTTGATATTGGAACAAATCAGGTCCAAGTCTTCGTGTCTATTGAATTGGTTACAAACACGGCAGAGATAAGAATTCAGCCTGTAGTTTGTACTAACCTTTAGGGTATATAGCGTTTTGTTGTGTTTTTTTAGTGTGACGGGGAAGCGCTTGGTCTGCTAAAGGTGGAGGGCGCACTTCACCCGGAATCCTCAATAAACTGAGGAACAGGCTATATCACCTCTAAATGCCAGAACACAACAATTTTAGAATTGTTGATATTGCGACAGAATTAGGTAAGATGGTGGTAGCTAGCCAGGCGGACTTCTTTTATCTAAACAAAGTCCTACCACCAACCAAACCAAGCACAATATTGTACCCCCCCCCCCCTGCGGATCGAAACCGGGACTTCTGGATCTGAAATTGGTAGCTAGAACCACTAGATCACAGAGGCGGTCAAAAATATAATTATTGTTATATTACAGGACATTTCACACAGCGCCATCTTGACCCAAACTAAGCATAGCTTGTAATATGGGAAATAGATCACTGATGATTATAAATAGGTATATTAGATACCTCTATACTATATTTATAAAGGTACCTTTTTATCCGTATAAAAAGCACAGCTTATGCACGTAATGTGTAATGTATCGGGCTTATGCACAGTCTAAACTATTAAAGCATGAGTCATCGTCGTGTCGACAACTGTAAAGTGTGAAGCAGTCCTAATTTAATTAAGTTTATGAAATTTAATTAATTAAAATGGAGTATGACGCGACCAGTCGATTACTTAGGTCGCGTCGGGATGTTTACGGTCTCATCGGAGCAATAAAACTACTAAGCTGTCAATTACCTCTTGTGGGGTTTTTCCCGTTGGACTATTTGCTCTTTGTGTGATCGGTTTTCCTCTCCGTTATTAGATGGACGCAAACATAAATATAAACCTGTGTTATGGTATACATTTGTATAGTTTTTTTTTATTGTACGACGGGGAAACGCTTGGCCTTCATCTCACCTGGTTACAAGTTGAGATAAGGCCGAAGGTGGAGGCGGACTTCACCCAGAATCCTCAACGAACTGAGGAACTGGCTATCTTACCTCTAATCTAAATGCCGGAAAACTTCAATTTTTGGAATTGTTGTTATGGCGACAGAATTAGGTAAGATGGTGGTAGCTATTCAGGCGCACTCAACCAAAGTCCTACCATCAACCAAACCAAGCACAATATTGTACTCCCCCTGGGTATCGAACCCGGGACCTGAACCACTAGACCACAGAGGCGGTTATTATGACCTGCGTATTTTGCCAAATATTTTGTTGTACGCCTACAGGTCACCATATTTAAATCTTCCTGGTTTTTTTTATACAACTAGGAGACTGAATAAGCAAGAGCCCAGCTGATGTTAAATGCATTCTTGCCTATAATGCCTCACTGCATAGGTTACATCCACAAAGAACATACCCTACACGGCATTGCATTGCACCCGTCATGTTGAGGCAAAAAGGGGTTAGGCCTCGCACGCCCGTAATTTCACCAGCAACCACACCCTTTGAATCGGAACACAGCAATGCTGCTTGGCGGCCGAAACAGGTATGTTGGTAGTAATTTTCCGTTTGTTCATATCATCATTTTTGTTCATACAAAAGTTATCTGCGTCGCGTTGTTTTAATACCGCCCATTGTGCATTATTTACGGTAATATGCATATATGCATCTGTTTAAAATTTACTTTTGGTGCTCAGTAAGGAATAATGTATTTTATTTGACATTATACATTTTTATTTCAAATGTACAACTAAACTAACTATGTACCTACAAAGGAATCAGTCAGATTACCTAAGGACCTTTACAAACGGCCTATAGGTAACTCAACTGTTCCAGACCAGTACCAGACGGAAGCGTGCCCAAGACACTGGCTGCATTGCCACGCTGAATAGCTATGCTAATCCGCTGGCCTAAATAAGTACCAGCCCTTGTGGTCACGAGTCGCCGCAATCAAAAGCCCGTTCCCGTTCTGTGTTTGGATGTTGTATGATATATAGTAACTATGTTTAAAAAAAACAGTGGCACTTCCAGCGTGCCGAAAGAAGTGAAAACTAGAGGTATGTCGATCTTTGCCAAAGAGAACAGCAGAGATTGTTGGTTGTTGGTCATTGAGGTACTGGAATCTCAATGTTGTTGCGTTGGTGGCGATATTTATTAATGAGGGTTGTTTTTGCAACACACCTGACACAATGACTTCTTAGAACTGACGTTGATAGATACCTGTCACGGCTGTCAACCGTATGTCTGTAGGTGAAGGTAGTCTTCGAACGGTCCTTACCCGTATCTCCTAGGATCTTAAAGATAACGTGAGAATGTGTTTAAAATCAAATGTGTCAAAAGTGGTGTCGGTAAGGCATTAGTGTTGCTAATTCCATGGTTTTTTCCCATCTCAAAAAATGCGCAACGCGCCTAATGAAGCTTTCACTTCAAAATTTATTTCATTCGTTACCTAGTTCCCATGTTACAAGCGGATAAGACCGCTTATTGTACTTTAAACTTTAGTTTTCAAATTGACAATAAGTATTGTCCAGTACTTACTTATATAAGTATAAGTAAGTATTATATCCGTAATCTAGTTCCCATATTACAAGCTTAGCTTAGTTTGGGACTAGATGGCTTTGTAAAATTACGGTAAAAAAATACATAAACTCTATATAATTACAGCTATTAATACATATTGCGATCCTGATCCTCCGCTCAGAATTTGTTGTGATATTTGTGGCATCGATTGGGGAAAGCCTATGTTCAGAAGTGGGCTGATATGATAAGAAGATGATCAATCATTATTGGGCTTGTTTGGGATGTGTCGGTAATGACGAAGGACAGTATGAACATTCTAGCAACAATTCTAGATTTGTACATTCATTTTTCGTTCAAGTTTTTAGAAAAAATGTCAACAGAGAATCGTCAAAGATTTTCTGTCGTATTAGCATAACTTTGAGTAAGTCATTCGTTCTGAAAGGTTTTCCAACGACTCTCAAATTATTTTGAATGGTTGCTTCAATTTGAAACTCTTGCCGTTGGACCCCTCTTCACAGAACCTTCCTCTGGCGTCGTGTGTTGCCTTCCTCCTAAGATAATAAGGCGGGAGGTTGAATAACGGACGCCTAATGAAGAAAAATGGAGGCTCATTTATTTTCAGCTATGTTAATGACACTTTGAAGAAGTCATACGCGTATGACTTCTAACTAATAATTGTCACGAAAAATACAGCTCGACTTCATTACTGTAATTATCTACTTACTGTGGAAACTAATGGTTTAACAAAGACTGCAATTAACGCTTACTCAATAGTTATTAAGTTACGGCAAAAAGTATTAGATCGTTTGTAAAGGAATTGTTCTGCTACATCATTATGATCGCCTCTGTGGTCTAGTGACTCAACCCACCGATTTCAGATCCAGAGGTCCCGGGTTCGATCCCCATGGGGAGTACAATATATTGTGCCTGGTTTGGTTGGAGGAAGGACTTTGTTTGGGTCCGCCTGGCTAGCAACCACCATCTTACCTTATTCTGTCGCCATAACAACAATTCTAAAACTGTTGTGTTCCGGCAATTAGAGATAAGATAGCCAGTTCCTCAGTTTGTTGAGTATTCCGGGTGAATTGCGCTTCCACCTTCGGCCTTATCTCAACTTGTAACCAGGTGAGATGAAGGCAAAGCGCTTCCCCGTCGTACAATAATAATAAAAAAAGATGTTGAAGAAAATACTGTAAAAATGCGTGGCCATAATGTCACCATACCCTTCAAACCGGAACACAGCAATGCTACTTGGCGAAATAGGTATGGTAGTATGGGACGAGCCCTTTCACGAGGGACTTCTACTACTCTTAAAATATCTACATCTTCCCCCTGGCATTACGACACGTGTCACACATCAGGTAGAGGTATCGCAATATTATTTATTTGAAAATAATACTTGTTTTCGCGTTACGGTTCCATGGGCCGTGCCGGTAATTTATGATACCCATGATATTTACGAGTATAGCCCCAGTGTGCGGGCAGGACGTCCATATACACGGCTGTTTTATATTTATTTATTGTCCTATATCCCACCAATAAATATGGCAAGATATTACGGTAGTGTTTCCTTTCTTTAAGAAGGGATCCTAAAAGGATACGTGAAGTTATTAATACATATGTATTTACAAATAAATAAATACAAAAAAGTATTCAAGTATTCTATTCGTAGTCTAGTTCGCATATTACAAGCTATATTTAGTTTGGGGTTAGATGGCGCTTTGTGAAATTAATGTTAAAAAAAAGATAATAATGTTCATATCGCAAAAGCTTAATACATTTCTTGAATAGGTAATCTATCATGATGCAATATAATGATTTAGGCGCTCATCTCTTTTGGTATGGTCGAGCCCAATCGATGAAACTGATTTTTAACCTACTTGCCAAGGAAAGAGGAGGTTAACAATTCAGAAAATAATTTACTTACTTATATTCAATTATCACCCTAAGGTGGTCTGGAATAGATAATAGCTCGTTTTTAAGCGATAAGACCACAAATTGTTAAACTTTATTTTAAATTGACAATTGTCCGATTTAATTTTGGTGTACAAAACACATTTGGCCTTATCTCAACTTGTAACCAGGTGAGATGAAGGCCATGCGTTTCCCCGTCGTACAATAAAAAAAAACTATACAAATGTATACTATAACACAGGTTTATATTTATATATTTGGTTTATATATTTGGGTCCATCTAATAACGGAGAGAGGAAAACCGATCACACAAAGAGCAAATAGTCTCACACTCACCATGTAGGCCAAGTGCTTACCCTTAGTAAAAAAAAAACTGGGATACATGGACGTTTTACTTCTATGCTTACATCTGTCTTTCTTTGTCATATTATGTTTGGTACGTTTCTTTGTATTATCGTTTGTATGTCATATTTTTTTCTTGCTGTGTGTTATAGTATTCATTATATTTTTTGATTACGTTAACTGTACCTTTACTTACTTACATAGTTATATAGGACTTATGTAACATACATACATACATAGACTCATGCCTGTTTCCCAAAGGGGTAGACAGAGACAACGGAATTCCATTTACTACGCTCCTTGCACACCTCTTTTGCCTCATTCACTCTTCATACATGCTCGTTGGTTTAGGGTACTTCTGACCTGGCCTGTCTCAAAAACATCTCCAATTTGATCAGGGAACGTCCGCCGAGGTCTTTCACTCACTACTTCAAACTCGACAATATCGACTTATGTAAATTGATTTATAATGTTTATTTATCATATATATATTTATTTATTTATTCATTTTACTAACTAGATTTTAATGATGTCATTTGATAGGGTGTTGTATTGTATGATAAAGTATTTATAAAAAAAAAACGGTATTGTATGCGTAACTTACTTCTAAGGTTCCAATATTACAAGCTTCGCTTATTTTGGGGCTAGATGGCGCTGCGTGAAATTACAGTGGTATAATTTTAGTTTCATTATTATTATAATATGTTTTAACTCAGATCCGGCCAACATTGTCAGTTTTGGAAACCGAATACTGAATTCGGAGTATTCATTCATACCTATTTGTACCCAATGATTGATAACCTTCCGAGCTGCCTGAGTTAGCCCAGATTGAGGGAATATTAAGAACGCATTAGCCAACACAAATGAAAGAAGTATTGAATAAACTTGGTGAGGGGGAAAATCTTTTCAGTTTGATTTTCCTGGGTGTCATTAGAGAATGATTATGGACTTTCTTTGGCATTTGATGTGGTGAATAGTTGTTATAATTAAATTTGTAGTATATACAATATTAAATATATATGAACAAGCTTTTAATGAGCAATAAAAAAAAACACAGCAACTATAAATTACACGAATCAAATACCACATTCATCTACGAATCAAAGGTTACAGCCTTTTAATGGCCCCTCAGGTAGGACAAACACGTACTGTCTATTGTACAAGCTTACTAATAGGGTCCCATCGGCACCCTTTGGTTGCGGAACCATTCAAACAGACTCACGATATTGAGGTTTCACCTCTGATCAATACTCAGGGTATTTTTAAAATTATCTGCTACTTGCTTCTCCGTGTGGTACCCAGATATAAATAGTTAGCATAAAACAGTAGCTTTCCTGGTCCAGATTAATAACAATACAAATTTTCAGCTCAATCTGCGTAAAGGAGCAACAACAAGTTTTGTATCCGTTTTGCGACGATTGACATCTCAATCCCATCTCACAGGAACTGAGTTTTGGGATAAACAATGACCAATTTGTCATTGCTGGATTAGAGCTACATATATGACATGTTTCAGCTCAATCAATCGAATCAATCCGAATCAAAACGATTTGAATTCCTGCACCTCTCGCATTCCCGCTCTCTCCGAACGTCTGAAACTCTTGTTCTGAAATTCCCTGCTCACAAAGCTAGTTTTTACAATGATTCATTTTCTGTGGAGGCTGTACGCTTATGGAACGCGTTGCCGCTTTCAATAAGGCAATCACCTTCTCTGGCTGTGTTCAAAATAAGAGTTAAATGTTTTTAAACGACTTCAAAAAAAGGAGGAGGTTCTTAATTCGGGTGTATGTGTCGGTTCAGCAGTTTGGTTTTTATATCAAAATAACTGGAAAATATATGACAACCAAGCAAATGATATTGCGTATTCTGCTTTCCTGTGGTGTTTACGGTCACTAGAGTAGACCTTTTGAACCGCTTACCTTCCAGTATCATCATCATCAGGATTCTGCCATAATCACCACGCTTGGCATGTTGTTGATCGCAGTAACGATGATACGTAGTAGTAAGTGGAATTGATTTTGACGCATTCTGGCTATAAATGCTGTATACATGTATCATCATCATCATTACAGCCCATAAATGTCAACTGTATAGAATGCTAAAGAAAGCAATGGAGGGTTTTGCCATAATACTCACGTGATCGATGACTCTTTAACGACTACTACTGCATTACCGCAGAACTCCGTTATTACTCAACCGATTATGAAAATATATTTTCATACAAAAAATAACGTATTATTGCACCCTCACACGACTCTAAAATAGTGTGTCGGAGACGTCGTGGTGTCGTAGGTTTTAAAACGAAAAAAAGCAAAAAATAAACTCTTTCTGGAAAAAAATGGAACCGACTTCACCACTAAAAACTTACAAATACCTCTTAGGGTAAGTTCATATAATTTGAAGGCGGTGCCATACAATAAACATGTTGTTGTGCTTGGCAATTCGGCACCAACTTCAAATTAAATGAACTTACCTTGAGAGTTATTTGTAAGTTTTTAGTGGTGAAGTCGGTTCCATTTTTTTCCAAAAAGAGTATCCCATCCTTCGTCACCACAAGTATTTGCTGTTTTCTGTACCGTTTAATATGTTTTATCATGGCACATCTAGAATATTTATTAGGTACTTATATTACTATAAACAAATATGTATATATGTATGTAGTAAATTTAGTTAGACCCCTTTTAATATGTGCACCACCAACCACCTCTCTAGCCATAAAATCCTCTCCATCCAAAGGTTGTCTGGAAGAAATCGCTTATAAGCGATAAGACCACCCATTGTATATAAATTATTTAAGTTATCCAGTTTTATTTTTAAGGTGTGCAATTAAGTATTTTTCAGTCATTTCATTCATTCATCCATCCATTCAGATGTTTTGGTGTAAAGAAGGAACAAAATGTACATCCAAACATACAAAAAAAACGCTTTTATAATAAAATTTAGCCTCCTCTAAAGTTAGAGGGTTTTGCCATAATCATCACGCACGGCAGGCGAATTGGTGATCGCAGTAAAGGTAGTAAATGTGTAGATAGTACACAAAAGGAAGCTGCTGTCCTTCTTCTGGTGAGAAGGCTACCCTTGTAATAATACATTAATTGTATTTTTTTTTTTGTGAATAACACTTTTATATTTACCATTCTTTCTATGGTCCTGCAAACTTTTCAGGCTCAAATGACCTTAGAGTAACGGACTAGAATGCTCAGCTCTACTAATTGATTTGTATTCATTACGTACGAGCATATTGCCCTACATTTGAATCTAAATCACATAGTTAGGCGTCGATCGGTTCGTTTGTTATAACCGGTCCACCAACATTGGTCAAGTCATTAGAACGAAGCTTGAATAATTTAACGATGTGATGGGTACAAACCTCGTATGTTCTTACTGACATTTTAATCGATATATCATAGCTTGTTACTGGTACTGCGATAAATAAACATAGTGATGTCCGAGTGTGTTTAGGGATAATCTATAAATCGAACACGTAACAAACACCTCAATGTTCTTTTTTTTATTGTACGACGGGGATATGCTTGGCCTTTACCTCACCAGATTTTTCAAGTTATGACAAGGCACTTCACCCGGAATCCTCAATAAATTGAGGAACTGGGGCTATCTTACCTCTAATTGCCGAACCACAACCATTTAAGAATTGTTGTTATGGCGACATAATTAGGTAAGATGGTGGTAGCTAGTCAGAAGGACAAAGTACACCACAAACCAAATCAGGCATAATATAGTACTCCCCTGGGGATCGAACCCGGGACCTCTGGATCTGACAGCGGTAGGCGAATTACTAGCCCACAGAGGCGGTTAAAAAGTGTTTGTCCCATCCGTATGGTGTCAGGGAAAGATAGCTACAGCTATGCACATTGTTTTGATCGAAAAAAACTCATACTGTAAAAGCCGACACAGTCTAATGTAATTTTTTTGATGGATTTGATGGACACAGCTGAAAAATAACTTCATAACGGCTGAAACTGCTGACTGAATACATGACAAAAATATTGGAAGGTATTTGTTATTGAACATATTTGAATTTGAAACGAGAATCCCAATATTAAACCACTTGCTAATCTGGATTAGAAACCTTTATTATTTTTGCACCTTTATTATTACGTACTTAGATCTTGCAGATAACCTCTCAGTAGGTTCAACATACAAATAAGAAGGCTATGTTATCTTACTGGATCGATGTATTTATTGTTTGAGAGCAGATTTCAAACAATAAATACAGTTGTTAATAGGCTACCCTTGGAATTAAAATCAGTGGTCCATAAGCGAGCAGTGTTCAAGAACAACCTGAAGTTGTTTCTTGTACAGATATGCCTGTATTCAATTAATGATTTGTTGATCACTTTAACCGCCTCTGTGGTCTAGTGGTTCAACCCACCGATTTCAGATCCAGAAGTCCCGGGTTCAATCCCCATGGGGAGGACAATATATTGTGCTTGGTTTGGTTGGTGGTAGGATTTTGTTTAAGTCCGCCTGGCTAGCTACCACCACCTTACCTAATTCTGTCGCCATAATAACAATTCTCAAAAAAAAATGTTGTGTTCCGGCATTCAGAGGTAAGATAGCCAGTTTCTCACTTTATTGAGGATTCCGGGTGAAGCGCGCCTCCATTTTCGGCCTTATCTCAACATGTTACCAGGTGAGGTGAAGGTTTTATAGGTAATTCAATTGTTACAAATTCAGTTACTCAATTACGTAATATTATTTATGTGTTAATCTACCTTCACCTGCCAATATCAGAAACTTAAAGTTCAGAGTGAATAGGTTACTTTAAGATAAGCGTGCTCCATCTTAAGCCACATCTTTACTTGTTTTTCAAGTAAGGTAGTCAAACGCTTGGCTGTCAACAAAAAAAAAACGGCTGTTTTTTCCTAAAATCCAAACACTGAACAAAAAACTAAACTTGTCCCGATGAAAATTGAGCCCTTCATTATGAAACGGTAAAACACAAAGGGATCACGACAAATAATTTAAATTGGCCAAGCGTCCATAACAGATTATAAAAAGGCTCCAGAACTAAATAACGGAGGATTAGATACAAGAATAAAACAGTCTAGTGTAGATATAATATTAATGCTCTAAAAAAGTAATAATAATCTTTAAATAAATAAATATTACGGGACATTAATTTCACACAGCGCCATCTAGTATTAGTCGCCCTATAATTGGCTGGTTTAATTAACACATCTAACGTCACCCCCTCAAGCTCAGCTGATGTATGGATGTCGTACAACTAAGAGACCCAACCGAAAAAGGGCAGCAGTTTACTTATGTGTAATTTAAATCTTTTAGAAAAGTAAGAGGCCATTTTGAAAGACCCTGTGACCTCGCTATCGTTATACAGGCTACCAAGTACTAGTGCGGGGAACAAAGCCCACCTGAAGTATTGTTATCAGGTATAATAACCTTTTTTTGTTTGTCACTCCCTTTTAACGTAATTGTACCAAAATCTACCTGAAATATTGAACTGTTGACTAAAGGTTACGGTTGAATGATTTCATTGCTAGTGGGAAGATCCTGGCTGGATCCTGGGACCACGTTCTTTCTGAAGCCCGATGCCATGCAGATCGTTACCGTTCCTTCGGTGCGTGGGAGCCACCACTGCACTGCAGCGTAGACCTGGTCCTCGGCTTCGTAATTCCTGGGCGATCAACGAAGTGAAAAGCTCACTCATTTTTTAACAAGCTTCATAGCTCAGTTGGTAGTAACTCTGACTTCTGCGCTGTAGGTTTTGGGTTCGATTCCCACCCAGGATAAACATTTGTGTGATGAATATAGATGTTTGTTCTTTGTTTGGGTGTTGTATTGTATGATAAATATGTATTTACGAAAAAAAATAGCTATTTAAGTATTCTATCCGTAATCTAGTTCAAATATTACAAGCTATGCTTAGTTTGGGGCTAGATGGCGTTGCGTGAAATTAATGTCCTGTAGTATTTAAATAAAAAATGCTATGAAATGTGGGTCGGAACCGTCAGGTGCGTGTCCTACTCTCAATTGGCTGGTTTATTTCACACATTAAGATAAAAAAGATGGGATAAAATGCATTTATTCAAAGAACTAGTGCTATTGCATATTTATACAATCTATTGTAAAATCGTAAGGAGGTTCATGTCCCCTACACTCGGACTAAAGCCTGTATTGAAGGGTCACAAGGACGGCCATGGGTCCATTTACATCATTATAAGTTATATTACGTATATAAACTAGTGATGGTGGCAGAGTTGTATCCTAGGTATTTCTGTTCCTCATACTAGGACAAAAAACCTGTATTATGAGGTCACATATATGTTTATTGCTTTTGATTATATTACCTATCTAATGATCTAAAAGTATATATTTCCTTAAACTACTTTACACCAAAAAAAAAAAAATACAGAGAATTTTGATTTTGCCGATGTAGAGTGATTGTTTGTTTGTGTTGTATTTTGCGGTGAGTAGTGTTGGAGTGCTAAATGCGTGAGTTTGGGCAAAAGAGTGAATAACGAGAGAGTCTTACGTCACCCCCTCAAACTCAGCTGATGGATGGATGACGTACAACTAAGAGATCTCGGAAAAGAGCAGCAGTTTACGTGTATAATCTAAAACTTTCATAATATTCCGCCTGCCAAGCGTGGTGATTTTAACAAAACCTATTAATAACACATTCTATTATAATTCTAAAAAGTCCACAGGCTCAGTTCCATATGTTTGCAACAAATGTAGGATGTTGGACAAGCCGACTTATAGTATGCATCTTGAACAACGGTGTCCCAGAAAAAATAGGCAACTGTGTGTGAACGTAACGGTCGTATTGACAGAAATAAATCGGCAGTTGCTATTGAATCGGTTCAGTAATATCGATGATGATTGAAGCAATTGTTCAATAACGCCTACGTAGCTAGCGGAGATTGTGCCACCTAAATCCCTTACCTGGCAAACTATGGCCGAAGATTGTTCAACACTTAAGCCGGCTTACTGAAACACCTTCCATAACAGCTATGATACTTTTCAAACAGGTATCGATCCGTTTCGTATGACATCGTTCACAATGTAAGTACACGTACTGAATCCTGAACGGCTGTGACGACAAATACCTATTATTTTAATATAAGCCGATATTTCTCATACTCAGAAATCGGACACAATTTTCTGAACGTAACTTGATTCCGAATTTTGTATAAAATAAAAACTAAATAACCATCCTTATCAAAAAGAAAGTATGTCCCTCATTTGATATTCGTCCTTTATCAAAAATTTGCTGATTACTATTATAAATGTTATGAAAACTTTAAATTGCTAGCAGCGCCATCTATTCGTGGGACATGTTGTCTGGAAAATGTTTTTCCAAGTATGCGTCAGTTTACTTAAGTAAAATATTACTAGATGGCGTTGCTGACATATTAAACTAAAATCCAGAGCTGAAATAAATATGTTACTTCCTCGTTTCTACGGTTGTTTGTAGATGTCGCTACATATGACGTCTTCTTTCAAATACTAAATACTTTATAAATTTGTAAGAGTTCTAATTTTGAAAAACCAAACAAAAATAATTGATAATATTTGTTTCTTCCAGCTATTGCAACAGTGTAGGTGGAAATGTGCCTCGGACTTTTGACCATTTTTAATAAATAACCACTCTTAACCTGCGTACCTGTTGAACACCAAAAATTGTAAGGATTTTGTTTTTTTTTCTCGTTCTGTAAAAGAACGGAAACCGCAAATAAAAAACAAACAATCGAAAGACTTATGAATCAGCTTGCTTTGGTTTTTTCAAAGTCTCCCAAGTTTCAGTTGCAATTTTTTTGACGAGATGATTTTAAGAAGTAGATAAAAAAATATGACTTATTTGATCTCAAATAAACATCCTACTGAAGTTTGTAGGTAGATAGATACAAATGCTCGCTAAGTTGATAATCCTCTGTTATAACCTCCCTCTGCCTGTCATACATCTCAGGCCCTCGCATCTAAAAGGTCAAAGATTAGACTTCTTCTCATTCGTTGCACTCTTTACATAGATAGGGTCTTGTCAGAATCAAGTGGTGGTGGAAGTGGTTTTGGTGTGTATTGGGCAGAGGCTCGCCTCACGATTTCTTGCCATTTTTTCCTGTTAAGAAACAACCTGTTCATTCATATAAATTGCTTCCAACGGCAAATTTAAAACTAGACGTCTAATGTTAAACAATTTGAATACGAATAATAGTCGATTCAGTAGTCAAACACGACAGGCGCCTATTCAACGAAGGTCTTGATAGCATTTTGTTGAATATGCTGACTTGCCTATATATTTTAGCAGCACAATAAATCAAAGCCTTTATACTCGTATTTAGCTGATTTTGCGCTGTCATAATTTATGGTTGGAGATGTTGTATCGTGCCTGAAATGGTATCTTCTAAGCAACTAGTGACCTATTAACCAAAGGTACACACCTCCGAGGTCCTTTCCACGTTTCAAGACAAAAAATGCGTTTTCTAGCATTTAGTTCGGTTGCCTGTTGTTGTCTGACTCACCTGGCCAGTTTTTAGTTATAGCTATCACACACCACTTAATAATATAAGCACTTTACTCACACTATGTTTAAACTCAGTTGATTTTACAGTTTTTATGATGAAGTAAAAAAATATTGTGCTACCACATAGTATTAGACCGGTTTTTTAATGATAAGTCACCAAATATAAGTCAATAGTACTATGCTGTGGGGTTTTAAGCTAGTAACTTGTATTAACATAACTTTGTCGAAAAATTACTGCTGTGTTTCATGCCTCACAGTTGGCATTAGCTCTGTTTTCTCCGTAGTAGGTTGTAGGTTCGATTTCCACCGGGGACCAAAACATGTGTGACGAATAAACAAACATCTAGTTTGTTATGTGGTTGTCAGGTATATTGTATCATATAAAAAATCGTAATATAAATTTATATCATGAAATATGTATGCACATATAAAATATAAAATGTTATTCAATGCTTAGTTTGGGGCTAGTGGCGCTGTGTGAATTCCTGTCAAAAATCAATAGATTGTGTAATTACTTACCAAATTAAAAATGCCTGAATACAATTTTCGTCCTTGCTGGTAGCACAATATTTAGCTTTTGCTTATTCGAAGATGGTTTTGCCTAACCACATTGCGTGTCATCTACCAGTAAGATGGGCTAGCAAACTACCCATGATCTCGCGGGTGGCTTTGAGTTATGATCATTACGTGAGGGCAATACTAATGTTGTTGACAGTTATATTATTATGATGGAAGTGCGGCTGAGCTGGGTATATCTCATACGGGATCCAATTATGTACGTGTGGTAACAAATGAGGCGGACGGCCATTTCGTGATCTTAAAGTATGAGAGACTGTTGCAAATATTGTGTCAGGAAAACTTTATAGCAAGGTGAACAAATATGATTTGAGTCTTATTCAATTCAATCTAACACCGAAAAATATCATCAAATAATATTTGATCTTCTTTTCGCTTTTTATTCTAATTCTATGAAAGAGCGAAAATACTCACATGAACCGATAAAGTTTTATGTTAGCTATACACACGCGGTGACTCTCATGACATTGAATATAATATTTTTTAAGGAACTCAGAGTGGACTGGGTATGTAAAGCTTGTTGACTATTGATAAACCAGAAATTCAGCAGATTGGATTGTCTACAGTGACATAGACGCTACAATCATGACAAAAGCGTAATTTGCCAAATGTAACGCGTCAATAAATTCATCGCTAATCTTACTCGCAGGTGACATTAGCTTTGACAAAATTCCTGCTCATCCATCCATCACTTTTCATGTTTTATGTTCGATTCATCACTTATTCACACATTCAAATGTAAAATATCCACGTTTGAATTGACCTATTTTTTTTGCTTCTTGCCCTACGGAGCGTAGCCTAAAAGTGTAGGTAGTTTTTATAGAATTTCGAATTAACTGATTAATTGCCCACCCGGAGATAGTAGTGGCCTCAACTCATAACATTTTACAACATTTTCAGAACATTGAGTAGTCAGTGTACATATATTACGCTTTGTAGATCATTTCATATTATTACATGACAGGTACCTACTTCAAAAAAAACAAACGCAACAGACTCACGACATTATCCCCTTCGAGGATTCAACTTTGATCACCACTCAGAGCTTATGACAGACAGTGCCATGGTCTTATGAGTATCACTTACTAAGGGGTGGTCGGAGGCACATTTTACGTTCGGCACATACCCATGGATTGCAAATAGCTAGTATTCAATACATGACAAGTTGCAAACTCATCGCCGTATATCGAAATACTAGCCAGTGATTTTGCAGCCATTCAGATTTTGGTCCTAGGGACATGACAGTATCCTCTCGATGGGACCTTTATCGTCAGAATATGTGTATGTGTTAAATAAATATTACAGAATAAATAAATAAATATTACAGGACATTCATTTCACACAGCGCCATCTAGCCCCAAACTAAGCATAGCTTGTAATATGGGAACTAGATTACGGATAAAATACTTAAATACTTTTTGTAAATACATACGTACTATATGATACAACACCCAAACACAGAACAAACATCTATATTCATCACACAAATGTTTGTCCTGGGTGGGAATCGAACCCACAGCCTACAGCGCCGAAGGCAGAGTTACTACCAACTGAGCTATGAGGCTTGTCATATAAATGTGATCATATAGGTAACTTCTTCTAATAAACCGACTGGATTTGAACCCACATCCTTCAGATTGGAAGGCTCATGCACACATGGCTGCTCTCCAGTCGTAAATTTCAATTTGATTGTGTTTTCAAACGACTTAGGTTGAATGTTCCAATTAAATTCATTTTATGACCGCTCGAAGTTTAGGAAGATTAATCCTAATGATGCACGAATTTGTTTATTGTTTGTTTTTATTATTTGATCACTACACCGTGTATTTGTGGAGATCCACATGGCTTATGGCAAATGCCATTGAGATTAGATGGAAATGCTTCTACCCAAAATTATTTTAAGTAAAGACGGAATACACCAATTATATCTTGACGGACTCCTGACGCTCTGAAGAGAAGACTGTAATCGCTGCCACGCTCACGAGTACAATAGGAACAAATGTCCGTAAATCGTTTCTTACGCGTTGTCCACCTACGTGGTTCACCTTGGTGTTCCACGGGTACCTTTTTGTACCCGTGGTCCACTCAAGTGTACTATAGGTAATTCAATGTACCCGTGGAACACCCAGGTGTACTATGGGTAAATTAATGTGTACATAGAACACCTAGGTGTATTATGGGTAATTCAATGTACCTTTTTCTTTTTGTCTTCAATTTTGACTTAAGTTTTACTAACTCGACGAAGTCTGAAGGGTTTTGCCAAAGGTTTTGCTTAAATCTTTAGCAGACAAACGGTTTTAGAGTTCATTTTTTTATATAAAATTTTTATCTTACAAAATCCACAGCCCTTAATTTTACACATTATGTTTACATGTAAGCCTATCTCACGTCTATCATACAGCCAAAAACTATTTTACATTTTAGTAACAGAGATTTATATACAGACTATTGAAACTAAAACAAAAAAAGTAACAATTCAACTTAAAATTACGCTTTAATCTAATATAAAAAGTGGAAAGTCGCAGTGCGTATATACTTAAAAATATTCAATTTGTTTTGCACTAACTTATTAAAAAGTCTTCTCCATTATTTTAACAATTATCTTGCCTATTGGATTTGTAAAAGTAGAAAAATTAAAACGCTGCTGTCCATTTTCATGTATACAGACAGAGGTCCTAGATGAGATATTCGAATTGTTACCGTCTGCCCCCACGTATGAACAGTGGGGGCACACGGTAATACACAATTACCGTGTGACCCCATTTCTCATACGTGGAGTTATGATAACATACCTACGATAATTTGTAGTTCTATCTGCCCCCACAACTAAGTCTTGTAATGACAAAATTAACTTTTTGACGTAAGCTTTCCAGCGTAGCTTTGCGTCAAGAGTCATGCCTACGTACTTCGCCGCATTTTCTTACGGTAGATATAGGCTTATTGTTGTTGTATATCAGGCAATACTGATTCTTATTATTTGTGAAGTTAATGTGCCATTTTTTGTCCAATCACAATTTTTTTTGACTGCATCTTGAACCTTTTGTCGTGGGGACCGCCACGTGGGGGTTCGTGTGGGCAGACGGTAACAATTCGAGATATTCTGAATATAATTATGAGATTATAGTTATAGATGCCTATAACACATTCGTGTGGAATATTGCTTTTCTACTCTGCCGGACGCCACTCGGCATACACCGACGTATCATTGCAGAATGGCTACTAGAATACCAAAAGGCACCTATGGTGGCAATTCTGCGATGCCATTGTCATAGTGAAGCGACTTGATCAGTACATAGCCCAGTAGGTAATAACCATACTCACCGCCCACACAGTGGCTTGATACTGGAATGGGAATCGAAAAATAGCTGCTTTTTCAAAAGGTTTAGTCGTGTAGGCCCATTAATTGGAACATGGGTCAAAGGTCAAACTGAGTGGATGGTTTATGCAATGCTAAGATAGCCAGTACAATAAAGCTTTTTCTGTGAGTCGCTCGAGGGCACGGTTAGACCTTATTGTCAGGTGACAGAAACCTTATTTTGTTGCTGAATAGGCAACAATTTCTGTGTTGCCGTCTCAACTAAAGAATTTTGACCTTTTGGCTTTTTCTATGCGAGTATTGTTAAAGAGGTGGAATGTTACAACTGAGACCTAAATCACGTCTGGAGGGTTAAAAATCTAATCTTTGAAGTCTTCACGAGTAGAATGGCTCATATCAAACGATAGACGGTTACGAACACGTCAAGAGAGAGTAATAATTTCGGTTTCTGTAACATTTTATAAACCATTTCAAAAGCTTATTGTTCATTAATTCGCACCATCTGATTCTATTTGAAACGCGAGTAAAAAATATACGGCACCATTTACCGCTTACCTACCGAACCTTTAACCTTTGTCTGGAGCGGAGTACAATTAGTAATACCAACGAAACGTAAATTTAAATTCTGTATATTTTTTAAATAACAAGTGAAGGTTTGGGACTTTGTTCTTGTTATCCCGTAAGAGTTATCCAACGTAATTGCCTAGTTTTTTTAGGCTTTGACCGCCTCTGTGGTCTAGTGATATCAGATCCCGGGTTCGATTTCCAGGAAAGTACAATCGTACTTGGTTTGGTTGGTTGTAGAACTTTGTATAAGTCCGCCTGACTAGCTACCACCATCGTAACTACGTCTGTCCTCATAACAACAAATCTAAATTTTTGTGTTCCGGCATTTAAAGGTTAGATAGCCAGTTCCTTAGACTGTTGAGGATTCCGGGTGCAGTGCGCCTCCACCTTCGGACTTATCCAAATTTGTAACCAGGTGAGATGAAAGCTTAGCGCTTCCCCATCGTACAATACATTTTTTAAATAAAATGCATCTTTAAATCAAAATACATTTTTTATGTTTCTATAGATTGGCGTTAATTCTCATTGAATCAGTCAGACACAGAACCATTTTTATGTGTATAATATCATTAAAACAATTACAATTTAATTATTGTACCTACCAAAATATGGCACTTTTCCAGGCTTTTCTCATATCACATTTCTGAACGGGAAAATCCCCCGCCATGTAAATAATAAAATTACTTCGCACGAAGGACAGAACATATTCAAAGTAAAATAACCAATTTTTAGCGTCCCGTCCTGTGGCGGCTTAATGTTACAAATATCGACATTGCACGCTTCTATTTTAAGCACGTGAAAAGTAAGGGTTGGGGGAAGGTCTTAGGGGTGGAGGGGGAGGCGGTAGGGGCGAGGGTGGCATTCAACAGGCAGCGGTCGATACGGTCGCCTCGCGCAGCACCGATTACCTACCCTTCACACAACCATTCTACTAACCTAGAACAATAAACCGATGATCTGGACAATGTTTCTTTACAAAAACAAATATAGCCTGACATTGGATCGGCGATCGTTCTCATGAATATCTGAGATTCTGAAGAACAAGAATAAATAAATAAATATTACAGGACATTAATTTCACACAGCGCCATCTAGTCCCAAACTAAGCATAGCTTGTAATATGGGAACTAGATTATGGATAGAATACATAAATACTTTTTTTTTTAAATACATACATGTCATACAATACAACACCCAAACACAGAACAAACATCTACATTCATCACATAAATGTTTGTCCTGGGTGGGAATCGAACCCACAACCTACAGCGCAGAAGGCAGAGCTACTACCAACTGAGCTGTGAGGCTTGTTGAATACAAGAATGAGAAAGAGAAGAAAAGCCGCAAGGCCAGGAATGCTTTTATTTATCAGACCAAAATTGTATCTCGCAAGATGGTTCCTGTTTCACACAAGATATAATGAAATGGGCTATCGATGTGGCTATAGAGATATATAATATGTCTCGAGTCCAGATGAAAGTAGCTTCCAGCCTCACGTCTCGAGACAGCAGCACGTCTCGGACGCATTTTTACAACATTGACCCTATTGTCGTTCAGAGGGTCTAATTTTCAGTTGTTATTGCTCTTCAAATAGTCTACTGGAACATAGCGAGTATATGTTTTGGATACCTATTCTAACGTTTGTGGGCTACCATCTACTATTTGCTCTCCATCACTGGCCTCCGATACAACTTACTCTCTGTTATGAAACCTTGATTTTACCGTCTCTGTGGTCTAATGGTTCGCCCACCGGTATCATACCCAGAGGTCCCTGGTTCGATTCCTGGGTAGTACAAATTTGTGCTTGGTTTGGTTCGTGATAGGACTTGAAGTCCACCTAGATGTATCTTAACCAAGCCTGTCGCCATTGCAAAAATTCAATATTTTCTTTTATTGTACGACGGGGAAGCGCTTGGCCTTCATCTCATCTGGTTACAAGTTATAAGGCCGAAGGTGGAAGCGCACTTTACCCGGAATCCACAAAAAAATAAGGAACTGGCTATCTTATCTCTAAATGCCGGAACACAACAATTTTAGAATTGTTGTTATGGCGACAGAATTGAAAGATGGTGGTAACTAGTCAGGCGGACTTAAACAAAATCCTATCACCAACCAAACCAAGCACAATATTGTACTCCCCCTCGGCGAGGTGGTCAAAAGTCGAAGTGCGTTTCCACCTTCGGTTTTTATATAACGCAAATTAATTAACAAATTACCAATATGCTGCTTTTTTACCTACTTGATACCTTGCTTTTGCAATGTAAGGTATATAAATTACACTATATTTATACCGGCTTGGAAAAAACTATAGAACTTTTTTTATTTAACCGCCTCTGTGGTCTAGTGGTTCGCCCACCGGTGTCAGGATCAGAGGTCCCGGGTTCGATCCCGTTGGAATTTATACCAAAAGTTAAGTTAAAAGTTTAATGCCAAAGTTTTAGTACAGTCGTGCATTCCAAAATGTTCAAGCATCAAGGTTTCGGTATTTTTAAACACATTTAGACCTAGGCGATGGCATGATGAGCTAGACGTATTTCTCGAAGACTGGAGGAATGATGCCCAAGATCAGGCAGTCTGGAGGTAGTAGGGGAGGTCTTTGACCCTGACAGCCTAACATAATAACAATAATCCGTGAGCCCACTTCCATGTTATTCATATACTCAGATGATTATTATTATAAATTCGTTTTAAACACTGGTTCACTCAAGTGTAACAAGTGTCACATCGTTAGTATCTCAGTCTGAAACAGTTTTCTCATGAAAACGTCGCAAGAATAAGCCACCCCACTGGCTGGGAGCACTACAAGTAGCTTTGTGCCTAGATTGTTCTCTTTTATAATTGCAGCTCATTACAGAACAGTTGTGGTTTACTTTTATATCACATCATAAGATGGGAGCGTCAATAGTAATCGTCCACAGTTGGAGATCAAACTTCTAGAACTGAAGGGTTCGGCTTTAATATTCAACCACACTCACACTGGTATAGGGATCGCAAAACATAGTAAAGGTAAAATATATAGTTTAAGTTTAACCCGTGGATAATTGTAACCGCTTTTATGGTCTACTTCACCCACCGATATCAGATCTAGAGGTCCCGTGTTCGATCACCAGGTGGGTACAATATTGTGCATGGTTTGGTTGGTGATAGGACTTTGTTTAAGTCCGCCTGGCTAGCAACTAACTTACCTAAGTCTGAAACCATAACTGCAGTTCTAAATTATTGTATTCCGGCATTTAGGGTAAGATAGTCAGTACCTCAGACTGTTGATGATTCTGGGTAAAGTGCGCCTCCACCTTCGACCTTAACTTGGAACCAGATGTGAGATAAAGATAAACGTTTCCCCGTCGTACTATAAGTCAAGCTTCATTTTATTGTTATAGTTCTCAGGCTGCGTTCTGGACACATTCCACTTAATATATTCAACCATCTCATGAGAGCTGATTCGCCCAACTGTGCCTCATGTGTCATAGATAGGTGTTCACCATATTTTGGTGGAGTCTTCGGACCCAGTCAATGAGAGACCGAGAGCTCTTTCTTTAATTTGCAACTCTCAGATACGATTGGTGCATGTTTTATCGACTCTATTATGTGAGGTTGCTTGGGTGTTATACACAATGATGTATGATGGATTGAAATGGGTTTAGGTTGGTCAATTTTGAAAGCATATTCGTCCGACCCAAAAAAAAAACTAGAAATAAAGCCAAACAGCTCAGTTCGTTGTAGCCTTGTAATATTGGCGCAAAAGGCATATTTGAGTGATAATATTGATTTTTGTTTGGGTTCTATATTAGTAACTACCTACTGTATGATAAGATATTTACAAAAAAAAATAAATCGATGTCATATAAAATGTACAATTAAACTAACTATAGTTAGTTTAATTAGTAGTGATTCATTGTACATATATGTACAATGAATCAGTCAGATCACCTAAAGACCGTTACAAACGACCTACAGGTAACTCAACTTTTGCAGGCCAGTACCAGACGGAAGCGTGCCCAAGACACTGGCTGCATTGCCACGCTGAATTGCTATACTAATTCGCTGGCCTAAATAAGAGCCAGCCCTTGGGTCACGTGTCGCCTTAATCAAAAGCCCCGCAAGATTTTTGAAAACCCGGAGGGCACCGGCTCCCCACGGACCCAAGGTCTCCACCCAAGATCTATAGTTTAATTAAGAATGTTATTTTTACTATTGAATGGATCATCAAACAACTAACTAGCCCGAGTTCTTTGCCTTTCTAGTTATATACTGTCTAGCTATTCTCATTCCGAACAGGTGTTAAATTTGACGTATTAAAATAATACTATAAAAATATTTTCGAACATTTTTATTTCTATGGCTTTTTTAATAAAAGCTATCTTGCTATCTTCCAAACTCATACATCATTACAAACTCATCTAGTGAGACTCGGAGTAACGCAGCCTTACTCTGTAAGCTTTGCTTGTTGAATCTAGGCTAGGAGTGGAACCCCTCGGCTTAGCTACCCTTGTGACAACCTCGCCTCCTTTGGCTAGAGCTCTGAAGCCGACTCTCAGTAATTAATTTTCATCCAAACAGCTGATTTTGCATGGGACGTAAACGCTCAAAGGTAACTAAACTTAGCAATTCGTCGCTTGCTTCTTTGCCAGCTCGAGACAAGAACGCCATAACAATAAAGCGACTTTGATATGTTAATTTTTAATGAATATGGAATGTGGTTCAATTCTAAATTATTCTTTTCAACGCTGCAAGTAATTATTCAAAGCTCATTAGGTACAAGAAACACAGAACACTAAATGGTACTAGTGACCACTGTATGAACTTAAAAGTTGCTTATAATATAGGTAGGTACCACTGTATAGCTTAGCACTATGACGCCTATTTACCGTGTTGTGTTCTACGATTGAGTGAGCCTACCCAGAAGGTACAATTCCCTATCATCGTGAAGCCAGTAGGGTGCAACATGGGCTCTGGAAGCTATGAAAATTTTGGAAAGCGTTAATAAATGGTTGGTGGAACGATAATTAGCTCTATTCCACTGTCATTTAGCAGTCAGAATATTAAATGACGGTGAAGGCGGAATAAGCTCGTGAAACTCCTGTGCATCACCCAAGTTAATGTACTACATTAACTGTACAAGTATTCTGTGAATATCCGTCAAACACGCCAGCTTAGGACGTGGCTCAGGCTGTCAAATGTTACTTTTCTCGTATGCGCATCTTGGCTCTACGCTCCACCGAGTCAAGCGAGGGAAGTTGTCATTTTTTATTGTACGACGTCGATGTGCCTGGCCTTTATCTCATCTGATTTTTTCAAGTTATGATAAGGCCGCAGGTGGAAGGTCAACTTTTTTGGCTGAAACATCCCAAAGGTGGCTCAATACTGTCTTATGTTATACTGTATTATGTCTAATACCTTCGATTATTAACCAAATATACCTTGAAATTTTCTAACCTATCTGACATGGACATTTTTTTGAAGAAAAGTGAGTAGTCCAATTATTGGATAAATCCTTCAAGGCATAGAAAAAAGTTTTTGCAACTGAAATGTTCTCGGACAGTTTTAGTGTCTAGTGCTGACAAACTTTCTCTACTATGAACGTTAACTATCGAAGTATGCTTAGGCACGCTAGCACTAGTATATTGCCAAGTTTACGACATTAGATGTAGACGGGTCCTGGCATCTGTCTCTGAAGCTGCGAACCCTTGGACCAGTAATATATGTAACTATAAAAATACCCTTTGTCAGGAAAGAAATGTAGTACCTATGTGCAGGTGATTTTATTCCCCAACTAAAATTAGGAACGGGAGAGGAGGTAATTTTTTGTCTATCTGAGGTGTGAATTATAGTGAAATCCAGTGTCTTGTAATGTGATAGTGTAGCAACCTGGCTGAAGAATAGCTCTAATTTTTTTTTTCACCTGGAATCCTCAACAAACTAAAACTGGATATTTTAGCTCTAAATATCGGAACACAACAATTAAAGAATTGTTTTTATGGCGAATTGGCTATTAGAAAATTAAGTAAGATGGTGGTAGCTAGCCAGGCGGGCTTAAGCAAAGTCCTACCACCAACCAAACTAAGCACAATATTGTACTCCCCTGGGGATCGAACCCGGGACCTCTGGATCTGACACCTGTGGGTGAACCACTAGGCCGCAGAGGCGTTTAAAGTTTTACTTACTGAAAATCAACGCACGCCAAAGCCTGAGGTCCTAGAGACTTTAAAAAAATTGGGTAGCGTCATTTAGTAGTGGTGACGTGCACCGTGGATATCAGGAAATTCCCACGGGACGAATGACAGAATTATTTAAAGAACTAGTATTTTCCCGCCACTTCGTCCACATGGTAGCCGGATGAAAAGTAGCCTATTTTCTTTGATTGCATGGCGTACAATACAATACAATACAATTCTTTATTTATAACGCCAATTACAACTCAAACACAAAAAATAAAGGTAAGCAAAAGCTGTTCAATATCAAATCAAATTTTTGTAATAAAATATCATAATACAAATATAATTAAATAATAGGCAATGCGTAGAACTCGTCTTCGGAATAAAAATAATTCTCTAGGAGCCATTTTTTAAATTATTTTTTTAACATTATGCTGGAAGTTGCATCCTTTTTAATAGTGTCTGGCAGCCTGTTGTAGACCGAAGGACCCATTATGTATACGGACCTCTCCGACTTGCACAGCGTAACGAGGACGTGAGCGAGCTTGTTACTGCGCAGAGCGCGGGCGGTGTTCACACCTCCGGAACTCAAAGATGTTGGTATTAGTGAAAATGGCTACTTGATATATAAGTTCACAGGGGAGAGGCATGATATTCAGCTCTTTAAACAAGTCTCTGCACAACACATCGTCATCCACGCCGACGATCGCGCGCACGGCCCACTTTTGCATGACGAAAGCCCGCTCGACATCCGCGGCTCGCGCCCACAGCTCCACACCGTAGGTAAGGATGCTGTGGACGGACGCAAAGTAGCAGTACAGTACTACGCTACGAGACGCGGTGTTAGCAAGCCGCCGCAGTGCAAAACAGGTACGACCTAACTTAGAGCTCTTCTATATGTGACTCCCAAGTGAGTCCACTGTCAATGTAGAACCCTAAGAGTTTTGCAGTCACAACCATCTGCAGTGTGGTGTTCCCGGCAATCACAGTACAGGGTGGCGGTGTTGTGCCGTTTAAGCGAAAGGTCATGAAGCAGGTCTTTTCTCTATTGAGGGCTAAACCGTTCCATTTAAATCAATGTTCGAGCCTTCGAACTACATTGTTCAGAATGAGCTCTAGTTCGAATGTTGACAGCGCAGTCACAATGGCTGCCTCGTCGTCGGCGTACATGTACACTTGCGCGTCGCTCACGGCCTCGGGTAGGTCGTTGAGCAGTAGGCTGAACAAAATGTATTCGAGAGGCAGGAACTCTGCGGTACCCCTATATCTCCAGCTCCACTGACCGTAAACGCCCTTGGTCGCCAACCACTGTTTGCGTAGGGTGCGACATATAGGAGGTCAGTAGAGACAGCGCCGGGCCGTGTATGCCATAGAAATTAAGTTTGTTGGCGATCATGTTGGCTGTGTCGAACGCGAGCGAGAGGTCACAGCACAGCAAGGCGACTTGCTGGCCCGCCTCGCGCGCGCTCAGCACGCGCCACACGCCCGGCCCTGTATGCGTATCTGCCTGTCGGACATTAAGTTGCCGTCTCATACAAAGGATAAGAGTCTTTTATTAAGTCCCACCTCAAACAACTTACTAATTGCGGGTACTAGTGATAGTGGTCGGTAGGACTTCATTTCCGACTTCTTACCTTCACCTTTATATAGAGGACATATTTTAACTCGTTTAAGTGATAAAGGGTACGACCCCTCGCGGATACAGGCGTTGAATAGGTAGGCGATAACGTGATCAAGTGATTTAACGACGGTACGGAGCAGGTTTGACGATATTCCGTATAGATCCGTGCTATTTTTCGGAGCTATGTGTAGCTCCACTATTTTACCGATCTCGTCCGCGGTGAAAAATGTAAGTCGCAGCGAGGTGTCGCGTGCTGTTGCGTTTACGCTCAGAGTCGTACAGGCACTCGTGATGTCGGCTGCCGGGACGCCCCACTTGCTGGCAGCTGTCGTAAACTCGAAGTTAAGCTCGTTAACCAGCTGCTGCTTTGTGCTATAAGGCACCCCGGCAGAATCTTTCACAAGGTCGGTATAGTCAACTCCTTCACGATTTCTCCGTCCGATTTCGGTATTTATGACGCTCCACATACTCTTTGCCTTATTCGGGTGGTCATTAATTATTTTGGAGTAGAAGTCGTGGCGTTTTCTTTTAATTAAAAAATTATATTTGGTTGTGTATCTAGAAAATTAAGTTTTTTAAAGAATTAACTTCGCAATCTACCAAGGTATTGCGTCTAGGAATGAAGGGCTGTTATTTGACCGGGAAACAGATGTCAAACTTATTAACAATCACCGCTATTAGAATCTCAGCAAGTGCGTGACGATCATGCGACCGCTCCGCCACCGAGGCCCAGTCGATCGACTCGAGAGCGCCACCAAAGTTTAATTTGTTAGTCGCAGTCATCAAACGTCTTGCAACGGACTGTGTTGGGACACACGGAGACGCTGAGCGTCGTGGTCGCTAAGGTGCGTAGTGACGCCGGAGCAGCTAGCGATGCGCTCCGCGGAGAGGTTCGTGTATACGTGGTCGAGTAGAGTGGAGGTGGAGGTGTCCCCGTCTATCCTAGTGGCTGCCTCAATTAGCTGAACAATTATGTCTAGATAAGATATCGACTAACTGTTTTTAGCTGTTGTATTTTTAAGAAAATTTATATTCTTTATTCCCATAATGATAGCGTCTTCATAGCATATCTTTGTGAGGAAGTTTTCGAATAGTTTTAAGTATAGTCGTCAGTTTGATTTGAATGTTATAGTCGTAATCGTACACGATATCAATGACAAATTTCATAAATATTACAGGACATTTATTTTACACAGCTCCATCAGCGTCCCAAACTTAACAAAGTTTATAATATGGGAACTGGTTCCCATATTCCATTCATATTACATCCGTTCCGTAGTCGCGAGAAGGTATCATCAATCTATCGCAGTCCACTGCTCGTCAAGTCTCTCCCATGGTAACCCACGGACCCCACTCTCTGCCCGCCACTTTACAGACGTCGCTTTATAAATGAAGGGTCGCGAGAACGTATCATAAACCTATTGCAGTCCACTGCTCGTCATAAGTCTCTCCCATGGTAACTCACGGACTCCACTCTCTGCCCGCCACTTTACAGACGTCGCTTTATAAATTGAAGGTAGCGAGAAAGTATCATAAACCTATCGCAGTCCACTGCTCGTCGTAAGTCTCTCCCATGGTGACTCACGGACCCCACTCTCTACCCGCCACTTTACTGACGTCACTTTATAAATTAAGGGTAGCAAGAAGGTATCATCAACCTATCGCAGTCCACTGCTCGTCGTAAGTCTCTCCCATGGTAACCCACGGACCCCACTCTCTGCCTGCCACTTTACAGACATCATTTTGTAAAATTTACCGTCCAAAATATACTCTGAAGGTTTTCAGTTACAATAAGTCACATTACTCACATACTGCAGTAAGCTCATGACGTGTTCCGCATGAGCAAACTTCAAAATGCTCAAGTGTTGGCAGACGCTAAAGACAGGTCTTTGTCACTGACTCTGTGTACAGTAAATATATTATGACTGTTCTAAAAACGTGCAAGATTAGCCCCCCAAGGGTTCCGTTGTACCGTAAATCATCTAAAACGAGCGCGCTAATCTCTAATCCGTAAATAGTTTAAAAAAGATAAGGCCTTTTTTGTTACAAGTTACAGACACTTACATCATTCTTCGTGGTGCGTTAAATAAAAAAATCCGCTTAATTTCGTGTCTTAGTAGTCCTTTAATACAACAATTATTTTTTTGGCTTCTTTTAATGGATTGAGATAAGTATATTTTTATTTTTTGCATCCTCCATTGATGTGGCCTACCACATTTTACCTGTTTTTTTAAGTGAGATGGTGGTAAAATGCTTGGACAACCAATAAAATAATAGGTGATTTATTTATTCAGGGCCCTCTGAATGTAAAAACTAAATATAGATTTTAATAAGATACTTTCAGCCGCTTCTAAAAATAAGGGTCTTGACAAAAAGACAGGACATCAAAGAGATCATAATTATACACGTTCCGTATTCTTCTGTTACTTTACACTAAAGCTGACAGTATTTAGATAACAATTAAAATATTGAGATAAGAATATGAAAAGTATTATCAAATACAATCACACTACAATCTCTTGTTATCTTATAATCAAAGTAACAGCTAATCACACAATTAAACCAGTAGAATTGAACCTATAAATCGAGCCAGTGTAAAAGTAAGTCCTGTAACCGAAAGCAACCAATTAAGGTCACACAAGTAATTGCTTGTATCACTCAAGTATCTCCGCATTCGTTGAAATGCAATATACGAGTAGTTTCCAACCAGACATAGTACCGGAAACCGGAGACCGGTCTTTTTAAACTTTTATGATTCTAAAACATAATTTTGATATAAAACGGGTATTCAATTTTTACCTATATCTCTATTTCGGTGGAGTTGCACCAAATGTGGTCGAGAATAAACCAAGGCTCGTGTAACTCCGCTGCTCAAATACATGATAATGCCCATATTTTCGTATCAGAATAGCAACAATAATGGTAAATTTTATCCGATGAAAGAAACCTGCTCCAAAAAAATATTTTTTTTCTATGACGCGGAGGCTTTGGTATCAAGTTATGATAAAGCCAAAGTTCGAAGCGCAATTCAGCCGAAATAAACTCTAAGTAAAAAGTAAATCTGTCACCGCATTTATTGATAAGATAGCCAGTTCCTCAGTCTCTTGGGGATCCCGAAGTGCGTTTCCACCTTTAGCCTTATTAGAACTTGATAGCTGGTGGTATGATGATTTCCTCATAGCTCAGTTGGTAATAACTCTGCCTGCTGCGCTGTAGGTTGTGGGTTCGATTCCCACGCAGGACAAACATTTGTGTGATGAATATAGATGTTTGTTCTGTGTTTGGATGTTGTATAATATAGTACGTATGTATTTAAAAAAAAAAGAAATATATATTAGAATTCTATCCGTAATCTAGTTCCCATATTACAAGCTTTGCTTAGTTTGGGGCTAGATGGCGCTGTGTGAAATTAACGTCCTGTAATATTTATGATGGCCAAGCGCTTCCCGTCAAACAATAAAAAAACATGAATCGCCATCCATGTGGCACGTGATGTGTTTTATATAATATTAGCATTATGTTCGCGGCTTCGCCCGCGTAGATAGATAGATAACTCTTTATTGTTCACCATTTACAAATAACAACAAAATACAGATAGTGAAAACTTAATCTAAGCGTCACTGGAAAAATAATGGGCGGCCTTATCGCTGAAAGCGATCTCTTCCAGGCAACCGCTGGATGGACAGATAAGATAAGGGCTTTCAAGGCGTAGTACCTATATACCCGGATAAAATAAGTATATGAGGATTTCCCAGGGATCCGCTCAGCCGGTATACTTTCAAATATATATTACTGTATTATAATAATGATATTACACTCCCGCCATTCCACGCACGACCGCGTGAGCCCCCCACACCCACACACACACAATATTCCTGATGTTTATGTTAATTGTTCACTACCTCAAAAACGATTCGCCCAAATTGCATGATGTACGGCAAATATTATTTTAGATAAATTTCTTCGGTTCTAACATCATTTATTTTTGTAAGGAATGCAGTCTGTGCATCAAAAGAACGTCTCAAAAGTTTAATCCCTTATTTAACCCCCTTCGGGGAGGATTTAGCAAAGACAATGAAATATATATTTTTTATTTCTTTCAAAAGCCTTAGTATGAATTTCAGATCTCTAACTTAAGGAATTATGAGTGGCCCATGCAAACTTTCATCCCCTATTTTACCACCTTCAAGGTTGTTTTTGAGACAAAAAGTAGCCTATGTTCTTCGCCCAAATGCAATACAGTTTCATACCAAATTTAATCAAGATCCATTGAGCCGTCTATATAGCCGTGAAAGCGTTACACACAAACAAAGAGACAGAGACCCTTTCGAATTTATAACATTAGTATGGATATTTTACACAAAACGGGGAATAGGAAGATAAAATCATCCCGTATCGAAATCATCAAGAAGCTATTTCCCTAGTTTCATGAGTTCTAACAAATGTCGTCTGTCGTTACATTAATCTAGCCATCTCTAAAGGCGTTTAATTAATATAGTTTCGCCTCCTATCCTTGAATTGCTAATAACTTAACAAACCTGAGGTTGGTAAGATTGATTAAGGATGACGTGGGTTTATTACTATGAATGGCTTCTATTAATTTTACTGAGCGTTGATAATTTTCAATAAAGTCAGTTGGTAGATTACTAATACAATTCCTTGTTATACCTAACAATTTCTATAGCCATAGAAAAAAACACGAGTAAGAAGACATTTTGGTGTTTTTTTCACAACATCTTGTGTAGAATTTTAAATCCTTAGTGTGTATTTCAAATGTAATTGAAGTCTGTTGATAAATAACGCTACAGCAAACTTCCCCCTTTTCCCCCCTATTTTGCCCCCGATCAAAAATCGCGATCGACAAAAAAAACTAGGAACATGTGTGCCAATTTTCATCAAAATCAGTTGAAAAATGCGACCTGTAGGCGAGAACAAACCGACAGCCGACAGACAGCGGTCAAAAGCATTTTTGGCCAATCTCGAAACTAGAACGTTTCGCTCGCTCCGCTTGCTCGGTCAATTAGAGTTAACGCTATTATTTACACACACAAAGTAGGTATAACTAAGGGTGTGAACTGACATTCATACTTTTTACTCCCGAAAACGTAGGCTGGTACGTTGTGTCCTATCAGATATATAGTCAGTTGATATAAACAAATTGATTAGACGAATTCGCCAGATAACGTTCTTACCATAATTCAAATATACGCATGTAAGTAAAGTTACTAAGATCTTAGTAACTTTACTTACATGGATTAGATCATCAGGATGAGATCCACGCTCTAAGTGGTTATCAGAGGTGAATCCTCGAAGGGGAAAATCTCACGAGTCTGTTTTTTTTAGTCTATTGTACGACGGGGAAGCGCTTGATCTCACCTGGTAACAAGTTGAGATAAGGCCGAAGATGGAGGCGCACTTCACCCGTAATCCTCAACAAACTGAGGAACTGGCTATATTACCTCTAAATGTCGGAACACAACAATTTATATTTGTTATTATGGCGACGAATTAGGTAAGATGGTGGTAGCAAGCCAGGCGGACTTAAATGAAGTCCTACCATCAACCAAAACCAAGCACAATATCTTGTACTTCCCATGGGGATCGAACCCGGGACCTCTGGATCTGAAATCGGTGGGTTGAACCACTAGACCACAGAGGCGGTGAAACTGTTACTGTTTTACAAATATTATTTCTGTTATTACACGATTATTTCTGTTTTTTTTTCCCTGAATCCAGAAGAAATTCCAGAAAAAGGTTCTGGAATTTCTTTGCTTCAAGTACCGAAGCACCGAAGAGAATTTGTGGATTAAAAGTCCAGAAATCCCTTTTGTAAGGGGTCAGTGGGGAATGTCACAGGGGATAAGCCAAAACTATTGACATATATTTGAATTATGGTAAGAACGTAATCTGGCGAATTCGTCTAGTAAAATTGTCTAACAGCTGACAGATAGGACACTACGTACCAGCCTACGTTTTCGTGAATAAAAAGCATGAATGTCAGTTCACACACAGTGTATACCCATAGTTATACCTCCTTTGTGTGTGTATGTGATATTCACCGTCAAAGCATATGCATAGTGTGCATATGACAAATGCATACATAAACTCCTGAAATATCTGTTGGTGCACGACTGGGTTAGAACCCACAACCTCTGGATTGGAAAATGCGACCAGACCCATTTGGCCATACAGCCCTTTAATATATAAGCAGGTACTTAATTTTAAACGCCCATTTAGATTAACGTAAGTTAATTCAGCAAAAGGTCAAAACGGCCTTTTGATATTAAAAAAATAATGTGATTGCCGCAGAAAAGAAAAATTGCCAAAATCCGTAGGTAGGTACCAGTTTTACGACCGTGGCTGTGCGATTAAATTAAGCGGAAAATTGTATGAATACACATCAAAGCAATTTCCAAATTAAGTCTGGTGACATAGAAAACTTTTATGATGCTAATTCTTTACAAATACCGGTCACATGAAAATATATGGTCGTTATTTCAAAATAAGCCGGCCAAGTGCAAGTTGGACACACTTACCAAATTATATCTTTGCCAAAAAAGCTTGACCCTAAATCTTTCTTTAGTATCTATACTATATCTATTCTTCCATTCCTATCGAAAGTCCTTGAACGTTTTATTCATGACCAATTAAGTTTCTAACTTAAAGAAAACCACCTGTTTAATCCGTACTATCACTGCCCTTGTCAAGATTACGGACAACATTCGTTTATGTATGGACAGACATATAACGGTTCTCACTATGTTTGATTTCAGTAATGCATTTTATACTGTCAACTTCGACATTCTTCTTGCATTGCTCCGATCTCTTGTTGATTAGTTTTTCAGCTACCTACATGGTCGTCGATAACGTGTTCGCCTTGATGAAGATTTTTCTTTATGGTGTGATACTGACATTGATGATTCATCATCAATGTCATCATCGACATTGATGATGTGATTTGACAAGCCTCATAGCTCAGTTGGTAGTAACTCTGCCTTCGGCGCTGTAGGCTGTGGGTTCGATTCCCACCCAGGACAAACATTGGTGTGATGAATATAGATGTTTGTTCTGTGTTTGGGTGTTGTATCATATAGTACGTATGTATTTACAAAAAGTATTTAAGTATTTTATCCGTAATCTAGTTCCCATATTACAAGCTATGCTTAGTTTGGGGCTGATGGCGCTGTTTAAAATGAATGTCCTGTAATATTTATTTATTTATTTATTTATTTATTTATTTATTTATTTATTTATTTATTTATTTATTTATACGCTTGTAGGCGTTCCTCAAGGCGGTTTTCTATTCCTCTCCTCTTTGCTATTTTTATTAATTCATATCTCGCAATTTATCATCACCGTAGCACCTTTATGCAGATGACCTTCAAATTTATGTGCAGGCTCCACTCAGTGATATTCTTCGCATTACTTAATGAAGTAACTGTAACGGATTGAAAACCAATCCAACTAAAATACTAATTATTGTAATTGGCAACTCAAGAAGACTCTGCTTTGTTGATTGGCAAACACTGCCCTAGGTTGAGTTTGATGAGGTAGCGATCCCTTACAGTGAGACTGTGAGGAATTTGGGAATAACGTATGACTGCACCCTTTCTTAGGAGGATCAGATGGAGGCTACCAGCCGTTACCTGTTTGCATCTGCCAGCGCGAAAACGCAAAAACGTAAGCAGAAGCGGAAGACTGCGAGGCTTTCTCCCTACTGCTACTAAGATCGCGCTTGCACAGTCTCTCTTACTCTCCGTACTGGATTACGCCGATGCTTGTTATCTCCAGATAACAAGCATCGGCGTAATCCAGATTTCGAATTAGAATTCGTAGAGAGGTCCACCTCTCTACGAATCAGCTCAACAAGCTCGAGCGTCTCTATAATATTTGGCCTTCGTAAATACGATCATGTGTTAACTTTCCACGCCAGACTCAAATGGCTTCCTATCCGGCAGCGCCGGAATTTGCATATTCTTTCTTTTTTAATCTTTTTACTTTCCTATCCTGAGGGCAGATTTGAGTTCTTTACTCTACTCACAATTTACCTCTTATCAGACATCAGACACCATATTGTTAAAGACCCCGACGCAAAGAACTTTTTAAAGTGGTTCGTTTACAGCTTAAGCTGTCAGTTAGGCTGTGGAACGCTTTGCCTGTTTCTAGTAAAAATGCGATATCGCAACACACTTTAAATTTAAAATTTGATCACTATCATCCTATATAATTATATTTTTCTATCCCTTATCATTGTTATCATGATTATTATTTATGTAATATTATATATTATTATCAAATTCTAGAAATTAGTCATATATATATATTATAGAATATATATAGAAATTACTTCTCGACTTGTTTTTAAAGGTTATTAGAAAATAGCGACCTCGACACCGATTTGTGCATAGTAGCGCCTAATTATCACAAGATGTAACAAAATAGCGAGTAGTTCACTCTTCTACGACTGGCTCGATACTGCCCTGCGACGCGAGCGTGCACTGTTTTTATAGGCCGAGTGACGCCACGCAAGTTGTTTACTCGTCGTCGGATGGCACCTCAATTTAAACGTAACACTGCCTCTCCTGACACTCTGCCGCCCTCGGCAGATTAAGCCCAAAGTTATTTTGTAAGGACAAACATGTATTAATCGAAATCATACTTGCGAAGATCCTGGTTGTAAACTGGTCCTGTTCTGGATTACATCTTTAGTTGCTGTGCTATACTGCCGCTGTCATCCAGGTTTATTTATTTTAACCTGTTAGTTACGCTACTAGTAACTATTGCCAAATCTTTGTTTTAGAATATCGTAACTCGCCACGGAGTATAAAATTTTCAGCTACCTCAGTTGGATAGGAACACAACAAAACAAATGAAATAAAATGAAACATGCCAAATAATAAACACTGTGAATGTACGTTACACAGTGACTGATCGGTTTGCAAAGCCAACCAGATTCCAAGGCCAAAACAAAGTCATGGCAGAGGCGCTTTCCTGAAAGCAGCATAGGTTGCCTACTGTAACGAAATAGGGTTCGTATAAGTCACAAATATTAATATAATGGAAATATCATCAAATATTACAATAGTTAAATCAGCAAATAGATAGAGACGCAACCAAAGTTGAACAAGCAATCACCTATTATATTTTGTTGTTCAAGATATTAGACAAGCGTTTACTACATCATAGCCTCAGCCTCAACATTCGATGCTATGTGCAGTAAAATCTGATCCAAGCAACCAAGTAAGCCGATACCGATTTGGGCATAGTAGCGCCTTATTATCACAAAATGTAACAAAATAGCGAGTAGTTCACTCTTCTACGACTGGCTCGATACTGCCCTACGACGAGAGCGTGCACTGTTTTTCTAGGCCGAGTGACGACACGCAAGTTGTTTACTTGTCGTCGGATGGCACCTCAATTTAAACGTATAAATATGATATTTATACATAAATATCGAGTATACAAACTCGAATGTATATATAGGTAGGTATTCTTCATGAATATTTGTAGTTTTCTTTTTGTTTTCATAAAGTTGCTATGCAGACCTACATTATGATGCTTGTATTAGATTGTACACCGCCATCTTTGAAAGCCATTATCTTATCAGTCCATGGTAATGTTCCATGTAACGGTTGCCTGGATGAAATCTCTTTCAGGAATAAGGCCGCCTATTGCTTAGCCAGTGTCGCTTTGATTAAGTTTTCTTCTATATTGTTATATTTTTTGTAAATAGTGAACAATATATCTACTTGCCGAAAGCTCCAATCGGTTTCAAGAAAAAAAATGCTTTGATATTACGGGTATTATTCATTAATCAATAATAATCATTAATCAAAAAAAGGTCAATAATCCATTAACCTAACCCACATTAAGAAAAAAACGACCTATTACTGTTCAAAAGGGATAGTCAGCTCCTTTTTAAGGGTCGGCACGTGCGAATTATGCTTCTGCTACTGCAAGCGTTCATAGGCAAATTCGGTAGCCGTTTACGATCAGTTGCCTGTTTGCAAACTTAGAAGGATAAAAAGAAGACGTAATAAAGGGGTGATCTGACACACAGTTTATGGATAACGATGTCTTAGTAATACCGTCCCGTTTGTGTACGGAACTCTCTAAACAAACAGTAATTTTTGTTATTATACGGTTTGTACGGTATATAAAGACAACATCATCTTAGGAATAAACTTGATTTTTTCTTATATTAAAAATATATTCATGATCTCGGTCAAAGATCATGAAGTGCGTTCTCTACAAAAAAAGGTCCTACAGCGATACCATAATTCAACCGTTACCGTTAACTAATGGTCAACGATTTCTTTGACCACGGTAGACCACTAAGAGGTATATCCCACCAACCCCAGAATGCAATGGACGCCCATTTCGGACACCTCTGACACTGTGCATGTGAAGTGCCTAATTATGGCAATACCCTTAAATTATGGGGAGGCTCCTCACTAGTGTTTCATATATACAGGACAGCAGAATCCACCTGAACATTTCTAACACCAGTGCTGCCACCATTACGCCTATGAAGTGCCTGATTATGGCAATACTCTTAAATTTTGATGGAGGCTCTCTGACTAGTGTTTCATAGATACATGAAATGGACAGCAGAATCCACCTGAATATTTCTAACAGCGCAGTGATGCCACCATTACGCATATGAAGTTCCTGATCTTAAATGTTGGGGAGGCTCTCTGACTAGTGTTTCATAGATACAAGACAAGGGCAGAATCTACCTGAATATTTTTAACAATCTTTAATTTTGGAGGAGGCTCAAGCCCAACAGTAGACCGTTACAGGCTGTTAATGAGAATAATGGGAACGAGACTCTAAGCGTTCACTGGTATAAGTATATTAGGTACCTCCTGTTTTCGCGAAGGAATAAGACGAGCACCAGATGGCAGCTGTGGATCGATACGCCCATGAATAATTAAGATGGATGGGCTCAGGGCTTTGTACTGTACGTCTGTTTGTAAATTTGGTTTTATACACATCATTGGCGTAATTGGATTTAGGCAGTCATGTCCGTGGCTTTGCTCAAGTTACTCGACAGATTTTGAAAAATAAACATTTCACAATTTTTTTATCACACAATGCCAATGGATATAAATGTAAATATATGTACCTATACCGACTGGGTTACTGAAGCTGTACCTAAATTTGAATATTCATAATGTTCCTTTCAACAACAACAAAAAAAATATTTTAATTTTTATTGATTCAATGAAGTAATATTTAAGATATCAATTGACGTAATTCGTTTTTTTAATCATTTTATTAGTTTACAAAATATCAGATACTTTAAGGGATATATCATTATAGACTTTAGCGGTCCTTAAATATGTAATAATACAAAAAAAAAACAAATTAAAAAACAATGGTTACCGCCACTGTATTAATAATTTTGTTTATGTATATTTGTTTGCTAAGGAAATTACCTATGCTTTGAGTTGGAAAAGTGCATTAGTAGAATGGAAGCGTTTCAGTCATGCACTATCGTGACTACAACCACAGTTCACTCAGTAGTTTCTACGACAGATAACACGTTCCCCGTCCTCGATCATTTTGTTGATCGAAGTTACTCGTGGACAAGTGCACTACCTACCGATACTTTAAAAGCTTTTACTACGAATGAAATGGTCCCCTTTTATGTGGTTGTCAATATCGGTCCGGATAATTGAACCGCCTCCGTGGTGTAGTGGTACGCCCACTGGTATCAGACCCAAAGGTATTTTATTTTACTTTTGTGCTCGGTTTGGGTGGTGATAAGGCTTATTTAAAGTCCGCCTAGCCAGCTACCACCATCTTACCTGAGGATTCCGAGTGATATGCATTTCGACCTTCTGCCTTATCAAAACATGAAACCATGTGAGATGAAAGCTTGGCCACCATAAGGCGCTTCCCGGTTATAAAATAAAAAAAAATCTCAGCAACTAATAACTATTTGAACCGCATCCATCCATCGACGATCGTTAGAAGTGAATAACCCAGATTAACAAATTATATGAAATCAAACCAGTATTTAAGCTACATCTCGCTTTTGATAAATTTGAATTGTACAGCCGCTGAACGACCGTTAATTAATGTCGGTGGATAAAACCACACCAAATGAAAAGTTTGCATGGATTTAAATTAATTCCGATTGTTTGAAGATATTAAATTGAAATTGATATATAAGTAGAAATCGTCGTATCTAGAACTGAACGCCGTCAATCGTGCCTGCAGTTTTGTTTATTTACATATGGTACCTGAATTGAATCGTAAACATTATTAATATCTTAGCCTGTTTCGATCATAGATACTCGCTCAAACTGTGTCAAACGAGTGTCATATTCACTCAAGTGTGGAGCTTAAGTGATTAGGCATAGTATTTTAATCCTTGAATGTAATAGGTACAGATATGTTCACATGTTGCCAAAAATGATTGCATTATAGTAGGTAGGTAATACCTATTTGTATTACCTACCAAAGTAGATCAAAATCTAAGGCGCTTGCTATCAGGAAAGTACGTCCTTCGAATCTCATTGGAGCGCAGACGTTCTGCACTAAAGCTATTCCGTTCCACGTTCTAATATAAATGCTAAGGTATGCGTGAAAGGCTGAATTTACCAAGAAAGCGTCCCGCGTCACAAAAACAGCTAGTTTTGATACAGCAAAACAGGCGTACTTAAACACCGTAATGGTAAGCGGTTACGTACGCCTATGGACGTCTGTTACCACAACTCGCTTATGATGCAACCAAGTGACGGGGTGTACGGGTTAGGGTAGTTCTTGCACTATAGAGTTGGAGTAAAAAGGCATCGAAATCGTTTAAGCTGTACTGGGAGACTAGGCGCGAAGGGTAGCGGGATCCATAGCACATCTCCGCTGGCCGACTAACGTGCCAGCTACATTCCAAAATGCTTGTATGCTCGCGATGACACCTGCTTCCGGCGTCTCCGTTGCTTTTAAGACTCAAAGTTCTCCACTATATGGGTTTTGGTCTAAACTGGTACGGAGAAAATTATCTACGTCGGTGAATATCGTGCGCACACTAACGATCTGGTGACAACCTCTTTTTTCCAGCATCTTTGCTATGGTACTGATAAGGATCTTCAAAGATTTCCCAGTGCTTAGCTGGTATTTTTGGTATACTTTAATGCTTATCATCAGTAATGGCTTCTCCGAGGGCATTGACCAAGCTAGGAGCGAGGCCCATAAATTTACGCTCACATTTACCTTCTTTCAGACGGTGCTAATACTCGGGTGGTTGATGTTGATGACCATTACGAAAACTGCCTAGACCGACGGACCCAGGTTGCTACAATGTTTCGGTTTCATCACCTCTTGGTAGTTCCGACTATTGTCGGGTGAAGTCAGTTTCATCCAGTTCCCCACCTGACCCCAGTCATAAGGGCAGTCGGCTGGTGTGGCTCGGGTTTGGTACAAGTTAGCAGATTGGGATGAGATGCGCCATTTTTTACAACATATCCCTGGCAGCCGTTGTGAAGAAAATGTCTTCGGATGGCTCTTCATTTTAAGCTGAAGCGATTATGGAAGTGGTGCGTCACGGTATGGAATATTAAATTCCTTACTCTGACAAACCACTCTCCCTTTAAGTGGACTCCTGGTGCATGAAGTCTTTCTTGCTTGGGTCACAGCCCGTTACAGCAAGTCTGCAAATGTCAGATCGAAGAAGAAAGCTTTTAACGTAGCTGCCAAGTCTTGCAGGAAGGTGCTGCAGAAGGCTAGCTTGAACCAAATTGGCAGCATCGGAGCCAATATGGCTTCATATCCGGAAGCAAAGCTTTTTGGTCTCTTGCCAAGTTGCGTAAGTCTCACTTCTGTTGCCCGTCACTGCTACCCTTGGATGAACCTGGTGGATTGCTGGCCCACATTGTTGAAAAGAAAGCCAACTTATTTACATCACTATTCGCGGAGTCTTCTCGTCTAGATACTACTGATAAGATTTTTTCTTCGCTTCCATAGTGCGGAAAATCCATGCCAGAAGTGCGTATTAAGCAAAAAAATGTGCACAAGATGTGGTGTTAAAGAGATGTGCTCCCGAACTGTCCTCGATTTTGACTCCCCTTTTCTTCCCACTCTTTAGATACCGGTAAGGCTCCATTGTCTTAGAAGCTCGCTTATTTGTACTCCGTCTATTATACGTCTACTATACAGGACATTAATTTCACACAGCGTCATCTAGTCCCAAACGAAGCAAAGCTTGTAATATATAACTAGATTACGGATATGATACTTTTTTGTAAATACGAATCATTCAATAGAACATTCAAACACAGAACAAACATGTACATACATCACACAAATTTTTGTCCTGGGTGAAAATCGAACCCTCAACAGCGCAGAAGGCCGAGTTATTACCAACTGAGCTGTGAGGCTTATAGATAATTCATTTGGTATTTATACATAGTTAGCCCATATCAATCTTTATTGTCATACTATTCCTTGTTATGTCGTATTGAGAGTCCCAATCAAAATGTTCCCTCTTCTATTTTATCAAAGTTCTTTATATTGCCTACTGTTTATATTTCCTTAATCATACTGGTATATAGTTATTGATGATTGGGTTGGGCAAATTCGAGCGTGCTCTGCACCCGTTTAACAAGCACACTAGATACCTGCTTGCATACTTGAGCTAAGTGCTGTTTGCCCTGGATTTCCGAGAGGGCTATTGACAGTTTGAGATGCTATCTTCTCTTCGGTTCAACAGCTATATAGATTAAGATTAGGACAGGGTCACGATTGTGCATGAATTAATTTGACAAGAGTTGGGTTTTGTCCATTATGAAATTTCACAGTAAGTTGACCTAATTACTGTCTCTCTAACCAATCTGATATGTATACGTACATTATGATAGTATCAAATCTTAAAACCAGTTTAACCGCCTCTAAAGGTCTTATGGTTCGCCTACCGGTGTCAGATCCAGCATTGTCGGGTTCAATCCCCAGGGAGTACAATATTGTGCTTGGTTTGGTTGGTAGTAAGACTTTGTCCACCTAGTTTTTTAATAGTTGCCATCATCTTTACCTAATTTTGTCGCCATAACAACAGTTCTTAAAAAAATGTTAGCCAGTTCCTCAGTTTGTTGAGGATTCCAGGCGAAGTGCGCTTCCACCTTCGGCCTTATCATAGCTTGGAAAAATCTGATGAGATGAAGGCCAAGCACCTCCTCGAAGTACAATAAAAATAATGTCACTCGTGCGTTGCGGAATACGTTGTACTGAAATTTTACTACAAAAACTCTTGACCGAGTCTTCCGAGACAAAGACTGAATATTATGAATATTAGAATAGTTATTGAATTATCTCGCCGCAATCTTTCATGTTGCATGTAATCTATCGAGGAAATTGTGAGCGGATTCATTAAAAATGTTTCCATAGGATAGAGATTATTTGTCCGGTTTCCATGCATATACTTCATTTTAAATCTTTCTGCCTTTTCTAACCATTTGTTCTGCTTAGGGCAAGTCACTAGTTCAATTAAAAGCGGATTATGTTCGTATCCATAAATTTGAATGTGTCTTTGGTTGTCTGTTATGTTTTAAAGCTAGAAAGCTAAAGGTCTTGATGAAATTTGGCAAGGAGATATATTACACCCTGGGGAAGGACATAGGCTTTTTATCCTATTATATCCTTTATCCTTTTCTCGTTTTATAGGGAATCAGGCGGTTATACGCGAGCAAAAGCTAGTCAAAAATAAATCCTCGAAAGATTTCCAATAAATAAATAATGAATTGATCAAAAGCAATCAGCGCCCAGTCCTTGAATCACGAGCCATTAAACGGAATGGAATGTGTGATTTTCCACACGGACAAAATGTGTAGAATTGTGGAAATTAAACGAATGCCTATAAAATGGCTTTAAACCTCAGAAAGCGTTGCGAGGGGTAAGTGCCTCGTAACCTTAATGCTATTTTATTCTTGATGGTGATCAAAAATTTCCGATATACATTTTATATCCTGTAATTTTATCACATTTGATCAAGTAGACTAAAAGTGGTTGATATGTAGCTCAACTTAATATATTTTTTTATAAAAAACTTGACGAAAATATAATATATACGGGTTCGAGTCTCGCGGGTTGTGATTTTTTTGTATTATTATAACATTTGTAAAACTGCCTGTTGGTCTCTTAATTATGACACGTACAAAGAACCCAATGCATCACAATGCATGGCTGTTATTATTGAGATACAGTAGTCGATTGTAGCAAAGACAATGTGACTAAACCGATTACCTATTCATTATTTAACTATGCTCAGGCTACACCTATGGCAAATGAGTAATTATCGCAATAAACGGGACATTGCGTAGGTGTAGCCACGAATTAGCGCGTTAATTAGCAAAAGCAGCATCTAGGTACAAGCGTTTGACGTTGGGCGAAAGCATGAGTGGCAGTTTTTTATGACAGATTAAAACGTTAGTCACCATGAATAATAATAAAAATAGTATATTGTTCAAGAAAGTTTAATGTTCAAATACTTAATAACAAAAGTATGAATGAGTTTGACTGGAGCAAAGGTGCTCAAGGGCGACATCGTTAAGGACAGCACCGGCCCCGGCGCTTCTATAGAGTGGTCTGGCGCAAAATCAACCACCTCTGTGGTCTAGTGGTTCGAGTTCGATCCCCATGGGGAGTACAATATATTGTGCTTGGCTTGGTTGGTGGTAGGACTTTATTTGGGTCCGCCTGGCTTGCTACCACCATCTTACCTAATTCTATCGCCATAACAATAATACTAAAATTGTTGTGTTTCAGCATTTAGAGGTAAGAGCCAGTTCCTCAGTTAGTTGAGGATTCCGGGTGAAGTGCGTCTCCACCTTCGGCCTTATCTCAACTTGTTACCAGGTGAGAAGAAGGCTAAGCGCTTCCCCGTCGTACAATAAAAATAATTAGTTTAAATTCGAATGAAAAATATTTATAAAAGAAAATTTAAACTCATATTCAATAGCGCAGCAGTTTCAACCTACATCTTGTAAAAAATATTCATTTTCAACGCACAGTTTTTTTGCACATTTGATGTTTAATCCTAATGTTGCCAGGTCGCTTAGTGCCATAATTTTAGGTGTATTCACACTACAACTACCGTGTGAGAATAGACGTTAATGTGGGCAAGCATAAGAGAAAAACATTTAAAATCCAAACCCATCTAAAAACATCATATCTATTATTCCCCTTTCAGCGTGCCCTCGATAACTTATGACCCGTGCGTTGACAAGCCTAGGTATTACAGGTTTATCTCTCTCATTCCACTCACGTGAGTATCCCGCATACACCGATTATCGACTGCCTCCAAATAATAGTCGATCGAACGAAGTTATGGTAATTGTTGTGGGAACAAAATAACCGGATTACGTTGGCGTCGCGTCGCTGGTCGCTTGGCTCGCCTCAAATTGACTTGCACCTCCCGTTGGGATAGGCACTCGGTTATTTATATCGCTTATCCTCGTAATTATACAACCTATTTTCTATTTATCTGTTTGTACTGTATTGCACACACAATTATACAAACATACTACATATAATTTAAAAAAGTACCTATGATAAAAGCTAGCTTATCCCTAAAAAGAGTTAACTTTCAGCAAACCTAGGTAGAGAGAGAAACAAGATTAAATAGATAGGAAAAGTGTACAACATTAATAAATACCATACCCAACATAATACGATAAACAAGATTACATTACACATATAATTTCATCTTATTAAACATACATAATATATACTACACACCTGTTAAATATACATACATACATTTATATTATAATCTATAGTTATGGAGAAGTAATGTTCTTATAATAATATATTACATACAACATTGCATTTCAAAGCGTTTGATTAATATTGAAATATCGACATGTTAGTAAACAGAAGCTTTCAGTGTGGGTGTAAACTGGGTACAGAACTAATGGGACTAAAAGTCTTACTAGAGTGGTATATAGCACTTAACTTGTATATTAAATGTAAATTTGTTTTAGATTTTCATTATTCTGCGGCTGTGATGCTTATCACATTATAACATTGCAAGTTAACACGAATTAAATTAGTTCTAAATTGTGTGAATCAATGCGCTGAATTCAGTGTTCAGACGTATAGGTACTAGATGTGGGCGCCGCGCCGGCGTCATTTGGGCGGCGCGGTGTAGATTTTTTTTTGCCATTTACGATTACGCTAACGCGCATGTGATTGGTCAGCGGGTGAAAGAGCGAAAACAGCTTGCGCTTGTTATGTAAACACGTTTGCCTGAGTTTAGTGCGAAGTTTTTTGTTTTTGTTTTTTTGTTGAAAGTCCTGGGCTACCGGTCAAATAACCGGCGGCAAAAATGTGCACAGCATAAAATTTGCTATGAATGGTCACGCGAACTCTAACGCGCGTGGTCAGTGGGCGGGCAGACTCCATGTAGTGACCGTCAGTACGACTTTCGCCGGAAAAGATCTCCAGGGGATTGTCTAGCGTATGCCACTCACATCTGGAGTCACAGCTATTGAAGACACGGGGGTGTCTTTCGATGGGATGGGGGTGTCTCCAAGCTATCGCAGTTTCCCTTGTCAAGGCTTTTGATAGGGTTTGGCACAAGGGTCTCATTAGCAAGCTTTCATCCAAAGGGTTAACGTTCAACCTTTTACGGTGGATCAAAGACTTTCTGAGGAAATGATTGATTCCAGTAGTCATTAGTGGCTGTTCGTCCGATCTATTGGCTATAAATGCTGGCGTACAAGGATATGTTCTATCAGTAACTCTATTCCTGCTCCACATCAATGATCTGCTAATACCAGGTATCTATGGGTACGCAGATGACAGCACAGTTGTTGATAGATATTTTGCCAGTCCACATGTTAGTGCGGACGAAATGATGCACGGTGGAATGCGACACCCTGTTCAGATACAAAGTTAAGCTTGAGGTTCAATCGCTCCACCATCTCCCTACTAGACGCGGGCGCCACGACACGCGGCGCGCCGCCGCCGCCGCCGGTCATATGTGCGGCGCGGCCTAGATTTTTTTTTGCCATTTACGATCACGCTAACGCGCGAATGATTGGTCAGCGGACGAAAGAGCGAAATCACCCGCCAGAATACAGCTTGCGCTTGTTATGTAAACACGTTTGCCTGAGTTTAGTGCGTGGAAGTTTTTTGTAAAAACGGTTTTTTTGTCAAAAGTCCTGCCTTGTGTGTGATGCGTATTAAGAACTAGCAAAAACAAGCGTCACAAAACATTCGGTGAATGTGTTTTTTACAAAAAGTTTATGATTATAATCCTATATTGGTTAGAGTCTAGACAGTAGGTACATAACCCAGCAAGGCGGAGTTATTTGCGCTGTAGTTGAACAGTTTGAGCTAGATTCAATAAAAACAAATAAAAAAAAAATCTAATATTGCTACGCCGCCGCCGCTAAATATGACCGGCGCGCCGCCGCTGACTTTATTGGACGCGGCGCCCGCCTCTAATAGGTACCTACTCTTGCCGTTTAGTTATCTTAATTTTTAATTAATTTATTTAATTTTTATTTAATTATCTTTTGATTTATCTGCGAAGTTAAATCCACAGACGTCAGTTACCGTCTCTCGTGAGATATTGTGAAGAGCGGGACAGCAGTCTAGAAACAGATCGGTATTTATCAGAACCCAAGACTGAAGCATCTCGAGATAGAAATCTATGAATAATTATTTTGGAAAAGTTGTTACTTGTATTTTTTTATTGGACGATAGGCGCTGGCCTTCATCTCACCTGTCTTCCGGTAAGGCCGAAGGTAAGCGCACTTCACCCGGAATCCTCAACTGCCCGAATGCTCTACAGGCGCATAACATTTTTTTGTAGCTTAGGTAGGAGTACTAGAAACATTGTAGATTTCTGATAGATGATATCTACTTCCTAGTGGTCTACCCTGAGCAACGGAATCGTTGGCATTTTGTTCATAATTTGCCCAGACCAAGGCGATTCTCGAGGTCAAGAGCCTATCCATTAAGAAGTTATTTTTGAAAAAAAGCTGAAGTCGGTTCCATTTTTATTTCAATAAACTCTTTTTGGTTAAAAATGGAACCGACTTCAGCACTAAAAACTTACAAATAACTCTTAGGTTGTGCCGTATATTTATAGTTGGTGCCGAATTGCCAAGCACAACAACATGTTTATTGTATGGCACCGCCTTCAAATTATATGAACTTACCCTAAGAGTTATTTGTAAGTTTTTAGTGGTGAAGTCGGTTTCAATTTTTTCCAAAAAGAGTTTATTTTAGCTTTTTTTCGTTGTAAGCGTGGTGATTATGGCAAAACCCTGATGATGATGATGATACTGGAAGGTAAGCGGTTCAAAAGGTCTACTCTAATGACCGTAAACACCACAGGAAAGCAGAATACGCAATATCGTATATGGATGACATATATTTTCCAGTTATTTTGATATAAAAACCAAACTAATGAACCGATTTTGATAAAATTTATATGGGATCACCTCGCTAGTATGGCCTTCCAAACGTAATAAGAATCATCAAAATCTATTTCGAATTGGCGGATAAATCAAGAAACAAACAAACAAAAAAAACATACACCCGAATTGAGAACCTCCTCCTTTTTTTGAAGTCGGTTAAAATTAACTTATTTTTAGCTTTTTTCGTTGTAAAACGTACGACACCACGACGTCTATGGCACCCTATATAAGAGTCGTGTAAGGGTGCAGTAATACTGGATTCTGGGAAATATCCACGCAATCATGGGAATGAAGATAAATACAGATGACCTGAACAAATGTTAAGAATTGGTTCCTACTATGGTGCAGTGTAGGGATGCACTATGTCAGGAAAATGGAAAGATTTTTCGTCCTCCTATTTCCCTGTTTTTTGAATTAAAAGCAAAATTACTGGATCTATGATAAAATTTCTGTAGTATTTTCAAACAAAAACATATTTTTTCAAATCGGATGAGAAATGACGGAGTCTGCAGGTAACAAACATAAAAAAATAAAATAAAAAAACAAACGAATTGGCAACCTCCTCCATTTTTTGAAGTTGATCAAAAGGTCTACCAGCCCCCTCAGCACGGGGCGGGGATAAAATTTTTGTCCTCTGTCCCACCACCATCCACCATCGGGAGACAAAATGCTCTAACAAGGTGGATAAAAACAGAGGAAAAAATCTTATCTCCTCCCCGTGCTGAGGGGGCAGGTAATTTTAACGAGTCACGGGCTTTCCCTCACAAAGTAACATTTTAAATCTGTAGATGAACATATTTGTGCTGGTCGTCCGCCACTCCAGCGTAAATTCCTGAAATCTTTTTACAAATTTGTTAAGTCCCAGCAGCGTTTTGTTACAAGTAATGACAGCTAATTACATTTTATTTTGTTTCAGGTAAGCAAAGGAATTTCAGCAGGATATAGAACGGTGAATGCTGATTCAAAAATTGCAAATGCTCATACTTATAATAATGTGCTTACACACCACATAATATGCAAGGCTTGGTTTGCCTTGGTTGGTAAGGTATTGTGCAAAAGTGTCAAAAGTAAGATGATACATTAATGTATAAACAAGTCGCTTCTATAAACCCCATTATAGGCTGAATTTAAGTACTTACTCTTAATTCTCACTAAAACGACTTTGTTTTGTTGAGAACGGTGGAGAATGGTGGAGGCACACTGCATCCGGAATCCTCAATAAACGGAACTGGCTATCTGACCTCTAAATGCCGGAACACAACAATTTTAATAATTGTTATTATGGCGACAGAATTAGGTAAGATGGTGGTAGCTAGCCAGGCAGAAATAAACAAAATCCTACTACCAACCAAACCAAGCACAATATTGCTCGTTGCGTGTTTACCGGTATTTAACAGATTGTACTTCGGTGAGTGTGCTCAGGAGCTTCAAGATCTTGTACCGCCTTCGTTGTTTTTTAATAGAAATTTCAGATGCACAGCCTATTATTACATTTAACCTTGTTGATATTCCACATTTAAGCGTTTAGAATATTATATCGTGCGCACTGCAAGAATTTGGAATAAGCTCCCAGCGCCTGTTTTTCCGGTGTGTTACGACCCTAATATCTTCAAGAAGAGAGTTGATAGGCACCTTCTGGTTAGGCTCGCTCCATCGTAGATCTCATTCTTGTCTGTTTAAGTTTCGAAATCAAGAGCCGACCCAATCTAAAAATAAACCTACTTACTTTTTTTAAAGCATTGTCTAAAAAATACTTACTATTATTAATCGGCTGTTTTAATATTTACCTAATATGTATTTCTCAAAACCTAACTTAGCACATTTACACACCCAGGGTGGAAACTAGCGTTCACCTCACGTGTAAATGAAAAATGCTTTACGAGCTACATTATGTTATTGTGTATAATTACTGAGTTTGCATGTTACTTAATTATAAAGTTATCACATATCAGCCATGTTTGAAATCACTTACTATATACTTAATTATGAAGAGTGGAACTGAAACTCACAGGCTGCCGACGTACGGATATTAGTCTGATCTGCAAATGATTGGTCTACGACTGCTTGAGTTTGAGAGACCTCAACCATCAACAGGTAGCTAACTTAAAGCTGTTGTTTGCATCTTTAACTTAAAGTTAAATATATTTCTTTACTCAACAGAGTTACGTTAGTATTATTTTGTCTTCAAGTGTCGCTCGTTTATATACATTTAATGATTTGCAATAAGGTTAATAATTTTGGATTTACATTTAAAATTATGTAGAAAAAATGTGCAATAACAGTAAATAAAAAATGTTATTGTGAACGTTAGGTTTGAAAGGTATACTATACTGTAAGGCTTTATCTGTTAACTTATGATGGACCATGAAGTATTTATTAGACACGACGTACAAAACTGTTATGAATCTAGTTAATGGTTACGTTAAGTTAGTTAAGTCGGAGTTCCCAAGAAAAAGCTCAATATTATCACAATTTCAGCCAACAAACGGCTTTCTCGAAACGACGCTACAAATTGAGACGGCTCATGCTGCCTAAATCCATCGACTTTATGCCTCTGCTACAATGTCGTTGTTCTATCGGGTCTTCGCTCTCTCTGTATCGCATTTAACTATAGTCGCTATATACAAATGTAAGAGCGAAATTAAGAGTGCGAAATTAGGAGTAGTAGAAGCGTGTGAAAAGGCTCGTCCGGAGAATTACTACCACCATACATTATTTCAACCGCCAAGCAACATTGCTGTATTTCGGTTTAAAGGGTATGGTTGCCGGTGAAATTACGGGTACGTGAGGCTTAAAATTTATGCCTCAAGTTGACGGGCGTAATGCAGTGCCGTGTAGGCTATGTTCTTTGTGGATGCCAGTAACTTTGGTTATCTTAACGCATATCCATGTACAGGATTTCAACACATTGTGAAACTCCATGCTCTCACCATAGTTTGTTATGGAACTTTGAACGTATTCACGAGGTTTAAAGTCATCACCCACGTCTCGGATCCTAAGGTAACACACACTGATTAAATCTTTAGTCTTGTGGGTCTGCGGTATATTTGTCGAGAATTTATTTCGTAGCTTGCCGAACGCTTTCCATCCGAGTACGATTCATCGGCTGACCTCTTTATCGAAATTGGATTTACCTTAGTTGGGCCAATCTGGCCTAGTAGACGTAGTGACCTATAAATAAGACCTATAACTTCGATAACATCTCGTATTTCAAAACTTGCAGGGTTGTTAGGTTTAATTATATAGTGTGAAAAGTAACGACGAACGGGAAGACTGTACACGCCGCGACCACGATCTCATGGAATCACACTCACCCTAACGATGGTCCCCTGGGGAGAACCGAAACAAAGTTGGTGCCTTCATCAACTGATTGGACCGACAACATTGTGGCGGTTGCATTGTCGACGAATGGGTAGCACGAGCCGCTAATTTATCTATCAGTGAAACCAGTATTTCAAAATGTTATAACGTCGTTTCCAACATGACCATGCAAGTGCTTCTAAGGATTTTGACGTGATATTTTTGTATTTCAAGTGTTTCAAGTTATTGATTTCAAGTGAAGTGAGAACTTGGTCACAACGTTTAAAAATGCTACAGTGACACAATAATTCACAACCCGAGCGGGACTCAAGAGTAACCAAAGATAATCGACCTCAGTTAAAAAAAAATCTAAATGTGGGAGCGGAAAGGAAGAAGAAGAAGAAGACAAGAAGAAAGAAAAAAGAAGAAAGAAAAAGAAGAAGAAAGAAGCTTCCACACCTACTTATGGTGTTGTCAGTTCGGTTCTAGCTAGGTGTCCAACGCGAGTCGAGGAGAAGCCGGAAACGCTCTAACCAATTGAGCAACGGTCCTGATGCATGTTACGATTGTTTGTGTCATATTGACACTCAGCTTGAGCGCTGATCAAGCTAACTCGGGGTTCGAGTCCCGTGGCGGGCTGTGAATTTTTGACGTGATGTTCATTTTAAGACCAGAAGCCTGATTGCTTAACTTGAAATCCATTAGAAGTGAACTTCAACCCGAATACGGTCAAACCCAGTCAGAATTTGTCAAAAAAGTCAAAAGTGACAGTTGAAGTCTGGGATAGGTATAAAATGTCAAAAATGAAGTCGATGTTGATTACCAGTTGACTTGCACTATAAGGGCATAGGCGGGTCGGAATGTGATATTGAGGTCTCTGAGCAACCCAAACAAAACCAAATAATAAATAATAGTACAATAAGCACACTGTTCCTCAGTTGGTTGAGGTTTCCGGGTGAAGTGAGCGTCCACCTTCGGCCTTGTCATTACTTTAAAAATAAGGTGAGAAGGTCAAGCACGTCCCCGTCGTACTATAAAAAAATAATAAAAAAGAGGTTTTACTTTCAATACCTAAAAAATATAAATATTATTAACTATATTTTTTTTGTATTTCAAGTGATTGCACTTGGTCACAACATTTACAAATGACGCGGGTTCGAGTCCCGTCTTGGGTTGTTATTACGACTCAAAAAATCGTGTCGTAATAACATTTGTATTATTAATTATGTTTAACTAGCTAACCGGTTAAACCTAACCGGTGTGAACGCGTAAAAAAACAACTTGTTACTCCCACATAACTTCTGTACATTTCAGCTTTTAAATGCTCAAAGTTGTAAACTTAAATTCAGCTAGAGTCGGTTGATGAGCCATTACTTACAAAGAACTTTACGCTTATTCAAATGCTTTCACACTTCAAATTGAGGCAATCTGTTTCAATTGTAAATTGAAGCACTTTAGTGCTTGGGACGGCTCTTTATTCCTAAACGTTAGTTGATTTCGTTCACAAATGACCGAACAAAAAAATCGACTTAGAAGGGGTCGGAATGATAGGAACCATTCACCCTAATTACGTCATTAGGTCAACATAAACTATGCTGCACAGCAACAGCCTTCAACAACTTGAGACATAAAAATGCTAATCCGCATGTGCCCGTAGTTTCACCGGCAACTACCTTCAAACCAAAACACAGCAATGCTGCTTGGTGGCCGGACTAGTCAGGTATGGTGGTAGTACTTCCCCTGACAAGCCACTTCACAAGGAATTTTACTACGCTTGTTTCTTTTAGAAGCAGGTCACTACAGACTCTTTCTACGTTACTCGAAACTTGACTTTCTTCTTTGTTTGTGTTTATTGAGGCTCCTCTGATCATTTTTTTTTTGTTGTACGTTAGGGAAGCGCTTGGCCTTCATCTCACCTGGTTTTCAAGTTATGATAAGACCGAAGGTGGAAGCGCACTTCGCCCGGAATTCTCAATAATCTGAGGAACTGGCTATCTTACCTTTAACAGCATTTGAAGACGAACAAATTTTTATTTTAGAACTGTTGTCATGGCGACATAATTAGGAAAGATGGTAGCTAGCCAGACGGACTTAAAGAAAGTCATGATCTGTTCAGAGCTTGGAAGGATCCAAGCTCTGAACAGATCATAAGGATCACCTACTAAAGCAGTAAAGTCAAAGTCAAAGTCTAATATTTTTATTCATTAAGATTTTTAGGATTATTTTGAAACGTCAAATCTACCGCCTGTTCGGAATCGCAACCAGCACACAAGGAGAAAGGCAAGAACCTCGGGCTGATTAATTTTTTGATGATCCATTTAACATTTAGGTACAGTGTTTATAATAATTTAATAACATTACAAGTGTTACCTACATCATAAAACTAAAAACTTAATGCTATCTTAAAATATTGATTATTACATAACTATATAATGGGCAGTTTCTTAACATTGAGAAATCACCATTTATTTAACTGTCAACATTTATTCAATAAAAAGTACAATTAAACTAACTATGTACAAAGGAATCAGTCAGATTACCTAAGGACCGTTACAAACGGCCTATAGGTAACTCAACTGTTCCAGACCAGTACCAGACGAAAGCGTGCCCAAGACACTGGCTGCATTGCCACGCTGAATAGCTATCTGTCAACTGTCAACCGGTATAGCAACATCGGGCCACGCGTTCTTATCGTCGAGTAGTTGATCCTCAAAAGATCCACGCTCTGCGTAGTGAAAAGAGGTGAATGCTCGAAGGCGTAAAAGTCGTGAGTCTATTTATTTATTTTACTAAAGCAAAGGCACGTCCAAAAATACGTCTGTCACATGCTCACGGTTTGCATGTACCCAGCATTCATGCGAAAGAAGCGTTCCCAAGACGCTGACTGCATTGTCAAACTGAATAGCAATGCTAATTCACTGGACTAAATAGGACCGGAACCGGAACCTGACGGTACACTCCGAGCATGAAAGTCCTTGTTTACTAAGCTGATCTACGGCCGCTCCGCACTGCCACTGGTGAAAGTCGCAGCATCATGAATCCAACCGAAGAAAAGACAGGATCCATATGAGTACCGGTATTTGTAAGATGAAAAATGTGTTTAAATTAATCTAATTGCATAGCGACTTCCGGGATATTATGGATTATTTTTTAAGTAGGTAAGTCTAGTTTTAGCACCCATAGTCATCATTTAATTAATTTGCTTTTTAATGCTAAGGCATTGAGTCGTCAACAAACGTGTTAATCAAATTTCATTGCGAAAATGCTGCTTTAATAATACTTCCAAAAATAATTTAGATAAAACCTTTGAATCATAAAAGGATTGTTATTTAAATTTTGTGTCTCATTTCCTTCGGATAGCATTTTCTTAGATTATACGCATTATAACGGTATCGTCGTAAAATGTATTATGACTGGCTTTAAATTTATATTTTCCTTCTCTTTTGGATGATAAATAATAAAATAGTTTCCCGAATTAATTATCTTACAAGTAATAATCAGATATTTCAAGTTATAATAAGGCTGAAAGCGGTAAGTTTAGCAGACTAAAAGCAAGTCCTACCATCAACCAAACCTAGAAAAAAATTGTGTCATTCAACCTGGGGGGATTGTTAACTCAAACAGAATATGAAACCAAAATTTTGTCTTGATTGTATTTGTAACCCAGCGTATATCTCGATACTTATGCCGCGAACCTTATACCTATTTATTTTTAACCGAAGTCTTAACAGTCAGTGGTGCTAACACCGATATACGTGGCAGCTGATCAAAGGAGGTTTCATTGAAAGTAACCTCGATTATTTATGAACCGAGTAGAATTGAACGAAAAGTTACAATGTAATTTCTTTGTTTTATCTTTTCTTTGTTGTCTACTATTTTCAGATTGCTGAGCTGTGAAAATGTAAACGTAAAACTCATTAAAAACACCTAGCTACGTTTTTTATGTTAACCTTATTCGCTTTATTAGTTTTATTGAATAGTGTAGTTTATTGGCACATTCTTACACACCTAACTAGTGAGCTCTATAAAAATTACAAAAAATGTTTACAACGAAAATAATAGTCACATTTGTTTACGCCGATCGCCGAATACAATAGAATTACAGATAACGTAATAGTTTGAGTCGGCCCCTGGAAGCATCGATGAACATCGCGAAACGACTGGCACATACTAGCATGTTCCAAAGAGTTGGATATAAATATGCCGCGTGACTCTGGAGCGGGACAGTATTGAATTTCGATACAGCGAGTTAACATCAAATTGTATTTGAGTGCGAATACAGTGTTTATTATTGGGAAGTGTTGTTTTACTGTGTTCAAGAAAGTTTTTTGTTTGGTGCAAAAGTATTTTAATTTGAGTCCGATAATCGGTTGCAAAAAGCAAATGATAACGACGTCACCGTACGTTGGGTTGGCCGTGTGTATGGCATGGCTATAAAGCCTTGTTTTTTTTCGTCATGTTTGTAGTGTTACAAATACCGATATCGTTGTTTTGTTTAAAATCTCGAGCGTGTGCTCCCAAAGCTTATTCTTTGTTTACAGTTGGCTCGTGACGTGCCCAATTTTTTGTGTAAACAAATGGGGCGCGCGGAGATTATTCCACTGTGTTCCAAAATATATGTGAATTGCGAACCCCGTGGCTACGCACGATTCAACTTTTATGTTTACTGCGAACCGCCGACTTACGAGCCTATACGTAATGATTCCCTGAAAAACCGATAGAATTCCAAAGGTTCGGCAAAAATCCCCGTAGTAAAAATTGGTTTACCGACAGATTTAAAAACGACTGGGTACTTGGACTGATTTGCTTCGGCCGAGTTGCTGTTATTATAAATATTTTTTCAAGCAATGCCAATTGATTTATTGCTGCCCTATTCACGCTTGGGTTCTTTTAAATTTTGAACGACTTAGATGACTGCTTGCGAGGGTGGTTGTGGCCTAAAATCCGACTCCTTTAACTCCATCTCAATCTGCTGATATATAGTGCCATATTCGGCGCCATTGACCGAGGGGGTTCGGGGACCGAACAAGGTCACCTGCGTCTGGACCAGACAGTGATCGGATGTGCCACGCGGTGCAACTACCGTTACTGTGTATCCACCCGGACGTGTGGTCAGCAGGAGGTCCCATAAGGAGCAAGTATGTCTCTCAATGTCCGGTATTCTAGTTGGGGAGTATACTAACTGTGAGAAGCCATATGCCAGAGCAAATTCGTAAGCAGATCTCTCCGCGTGTTCAGTGCGTGTATAGTAGGTGATATAGTAGTATATAGTAGGTGTAATCTTCTGTAAGGCGGAGGTACTTCCCCAGACTGGCTGCTCATTTAGTGAGTAGGAGATCCTACTATGCCCTGCCTCCTGTAAAAACCTCCTTATCGTTATCACCAAAGAAACAATTTGAAAACAAATTTAGGCTTACGATACGACCAGGAAGCGCTTGGTTTTTCATCTCATTGAGTTTCCAGTTAAGGATAAGGCCCAAGGTGCGCTTCAGCTGTACTCACAAACAAACTGAGGGACTGGCTATCTTAGTCCTCGAGATGCAAGAACACAACAATTTAATGCTGTTGCGATGGCGACTTTCCTTTTCGAAGATATAAACATTTAGACACCTATTCAATGGCCCTTTCTAAACCTTAAGTTCACAAATCACCGTGGTCTCATCCTCAGAATATGTCCCCTCTAGCTCAACGCGTAGATATGGGGTGGCGTGTAAGAGACTACACCCGTGGATTGTTACAGCATCATGCCGTGCATAACCACCGGTAATACCTTCGGCAATGCCTTTTACTTCGATCACTGAGCCGTGTAGGGGATTAAGTTAAGCCAAAGCCCTCTTGCCTTGGAGGAAGCTGATGTTCACCTAACAATGCTCCTCAAGCGGTGAAACCACAGTAACAGATAGACCAAAGAACAAATATACTTACCTATTTAGGAAAATTACGGAGCATATCACTGGTTACATCAAATTGAGATAAATACCTGTTCCTTACATTTCTTAACAAGCATTTCTAAACAGTAGCTCAGTTGGTGCATTCAGCGCTGTATGTTGTGTGTTTGATTGTGTGCTCTGCTTTTGGGTGTTGTATCATTATGATACAACACCCATGTATCATTATGATACAACACCCAAAAGCAGAGCACACAATCAACCACACAACATACAGTGCTGAATTATGATACAACACCCATGTATCATTATGATACAACACCCAAAAGCAGAGCACACAATCAAACACACAACATATAACAACATATATGTATGGTAAGTATATATTTACAAAAAAAAGGATTCTATCCGTAATCTGTTTTTTTTTATTGTAAGACGGGTTTGTGTTTGGCCTTCATATCACCTGATTTTCAAGCTATGAAAAGGCCGTAGGTGGAAGCGCACTTCACCCGGAATCCTCAACAAACTGAGGAACTGGCTATCTTACATCTAAATGACGGAACACAAGAATTATTATACTTACTTTTTATACTATTGACGTTTTATTTATCTGACAAGCTTACATAATTTTATTTCTACCATCAGACGTTCACTTTATTTTTTTATAAAAATATAATTTTAAGACTTAGATGTGCTTTATTTGCTAGTTAAACTAATATTAATTAAAACCATTGGCATCAATTTATTGACTTATAATCAAAAAATCTTTCATTCAGAAATCCATTTAAAAATTTTGAGATTTGTTTCTTATTCTAGCATTAATTTGATTTTTCTACCTTTTCAGTGTATCACCTCTCTACATATATTTTCTTATGACATGTTAAAATCAAATTTATGTGTACATTAAATAATTACAAGATTAATTTGATATCAATTGATTCAGTTTGTGGTTCAATTTGTTTTAAAGACTAATATACAATACAATACAATACAAATGTTTATTTCTTTAACTTAATCTAAACAATATATTATATGTGATTGAGACCTCCTTTTAAGCAAAAAGAAAGCTGTGTTAGGATGTCTCGCTCTTCCATTACAGTAGTTTGAAAATTAAGTTTAAGATAAAATAAAATAAAACTAGGGCAATATGTGACTTGCAACGCCCTGAAAGGGTCAATGTACCGACTTTCACTTTAAACTACCTAACATCTAAGCTATAACATGTGTTAATTTAAGCAAGACTTAACGCAATAAATGAATTTTGGATTATGAAATAATTTGTCCGGAATCATGACTAAATCAAGAATTAGCTGTTCTATGTGACTGGCAAGCGCTCTTATATGGGAATTTCGGACATTCTAGATTTTTAACATGCTAGCTTTCTATTTTGCATAATTCAACCACTAAAATAATGCGAATATGTACAAAACAGCCGGTTGAGTAGATAATATGACAAAGGGAAAGGATCGAGGTACCTACTTCCTTTTGTGTTTTCTTTTCTTTAACCTTGTCTACGTTGTATTAATGTAAGCCTAGTAGACCTTTATTATTTAAGTTTATTTATTTTGTTTGCCCTGAAAGACCTTGACGAGCTCATTATTTTGGTGAAAAAGATCACTGAATAATTTGTTTTTGCGCGTTTTAGTATTAATAAGTAGTCATGTCATTAAAGTCACAACCTATGACCTTTTCCTTTTTAAGATCAGCTTTTCGCTGTTTCACTTTGAAGGTTAGATAGAAAAACTCAAATTTCTTTATTCGCCATGTTGCTAAAGATTCATATTATTAACAAATTATTAACAAGCCTCTCAGCTCAGTTCGTAGTAGCTCTGCCTTCTGTGCTGTAGGTTGTGGGTTCGATTCCCACCCAGGACAAACATTTATGTGATGAATATAGATGTTTGTTCTGTGTTTGGGTGTTGTATTGTATGATAAGTATGTATTTACAAAAAAGAAAAAAAAAAAGTATCTTTGTATTCTATCCGTAATCTTGTTCCCATATTACAAGCTATGCTTAGTTTGGGACTAGATAGCGCTGTGTGAAATTAGTGTCCTGTAATCATTTATTTTAGTGTCCTGTAATTATAAAAACAGCTACTTATACTAATTAAACGTTCATTTTTGAACTCGCGCTTAGCTCACGTAGTTTTTTAATCTACATAAAAGACAGGTTCACCTAGTAATAGAGTCAGAAATGAAGAATCGGTTAGAGAAATATGTAAGAGCAATTTTCAGTAATTACTAAACGATTGCTAGGTATTAAATTATTAGTTATACTTAAACTGTTACATATTTCTAATTTTGTGGGCCAACCTGTTGCGTTATTAACAACATTTTGATTAATTTATTTCATAAACAATTACATTATTGTATTTGAAATTTAGTCTTAAAACGAACAGAATATTATAAGGATCAATATAATCAAGAAAATAATAATTATGATAATCACACATTAATCAAGTCAATATAAATATAAGTTGCTCAAACTAAAATTGTTAACATTGATAAATTTATTTATTTCATGTCAACTAACTAAAAATCGTCAACAGTATGGAAGCACCCTTTCAACAGTAGCTGGGTAAGTTTCGTTTGAAATTTAAATGAGCTTGCAAAGGTCTTCATTTCAATAGAAAGCGAATTAAATAATTTTACAGCCTGATATCGTGAGCCATGTTTAACTATATCGAGTGTAGGAGAAACTGGTACTAGTAGATACTTGCGTGAGTGCCTAGTGCGAGTTGCAATCGATTCGCGAACCGTGAAAGTTGAAACACGTTCGAGCAGGTATTGAGAATGTTTAAAACTCGCACTAGACACTGGACTCTGGTCTGTGTTCTCGTTGCTCACAAGATTTATATTTAAGAGGATTATTTACCACATCCATGAGCAATAGCAACATGTAAACATTTGTAAATTTTGAAAGTGATCCCTACAAGACTCGAACCTCGTTTACGTACCATTGTACCATATGGCGCGTTTTTGTATGACAAAAACTTTCGTCTTATTGTAGTCTATTACCCTAGGGCTATTACCCGACTAAATCAGTCTTTACTCCTGAAGATTATGCACTTGACTGTGTAACTAGAACGCGTTCTGCTTAGATATAAATAGTGATTGATTTGGCGTGCAATTGATGTGACGCTGAGCGCCGTATCGTAGCTATGTGGAGCGGATGTGAAGACACTTTACACTCGGATGCCTACGAATAGGTACGGCGGAGTGATCGGTTTTATTTACAATGGATAATGTTGCGTGCAGTCGACCAATATACTATGAGAAATCATTAACAGCGAAAAATATTCATACCTACACTGATAAACGACATGTACACTTAATAAAGATTGCACTAGATACTTATAAACGAATTCATTCTCAAAACTTATCGCATCTAATAATTATAAATTACACATCACATTTTTTTGTCACAACGAAATAGGTAATTTATTTCTCTACAAAAAATACTAACTGACTGTCAGACAATAAACGATTTGCTCATAAAATAACTTGACATTCAAATGCATTTTTACTCATTCATAAAGTAGTTAAATAAGGTTATGTTTGAACTGCGAATAAAAAATTTTCGAGCGAACCCAGCGTGCCGAAGTGGTAATTAGGTATTCGATTCTGCTTCTGGTAAGCTATTTTCGTTGGTGCATTGATATATTAGACGGTCATTCACTAAAGTTGAATATTTATTCAATCAAATGTACAATTAAACTAACTATGTACAAAGGAATCGGCCAGACGTTCCTTAGACGTTACAAACGGCCTATAGGTAACTCAACTGTTCCAGACCAGTACCAGACGGAAGCGTGCCCAAGACACTAGCTGCATTGCCACGCTGAATAGCTATGCTAATTCGCTGGCCCAACTAAGAGCCATCCATTGGGTCACGTGTCTAATCTAAAGTAGTTATCACATTAATAGACGTTGACTTTATTTTATTTAGGTATGCAAATTTGATGGGCAAATAGTATTTTATATGTAAGTTTATTATATTCTGTTCAAAAAAATGGGTGTATTTTGGTGTGGGGCTAATTACTACACATACATACATTATATATAAAACGTGCCTTCATGACCTTATTTCGCCATTACCCTGTTTTAGACATTTCAGACGTACAGCTAATTATCATCACATATTTACCTATTCAAAAACAATTCAAAATATTATGCACAATAAAACTAACTATGTACCCACAAGGGAAGTAGTTGGGTTACCTAAAGACCGTTACAAACAGTCTATAGACAACTAACTGTTCCAGACCAGTACCAGACGGAGGCGTATTAACGTCTATTCCATTTATTTGGTCTAAGCACTACCAAAACTCATTAATAATGCGCTCTGATAAAGTTTGGAATCCAACCTTCAAAAAAAGAATTAATAGGCATTTTCTGGACATGCATGGTTCATTGTAGACCTCATAATTGCCCAGGCAAGCCTTCAAGTCAATATAGCTATTGACTTGAACTTGTTTAGCAACCATAAATAAAAATAAACTGCTTTAGTACCATTCTTGTTTATTTTTGTCACTATCAGATTCAGATTCAGATATATTTATTTTATTCAGATACATCACACACAATGATACATTACACTTGGAAAAGTCATAAAAAAGATAAACATAATAAAAAAATAAATGTAGTTAGATAACCTAAGATCAAGCAATAATAATGCAACTTCAATACAATATTTCAAAAACATCATAATACGCATATGTCAACCTAATTTATCAGCGGGTGCTTCGTCAAGAGAATAGTAAGATTTTTCCATTAGCAAATTTCTGATCCTGATACTGAAATCATTACTGTCCATATTTCGTATCGCTTGTGATAAATTATTAAACAGATTCACACTTACATATAAATAACTTTTTCCTACTTTCGCCAGTCTGTGTTTGGGTATACAAATGTCATTTTTATTTATTGTATTATAATTGTGAATTATCTTAAATTGTGCGTCTATCCAGTGTAGAAAAAATGAGACAAATGTAATATCAAAACGAGAACGCGATAAGAAGTTATGTTTAGGCCCGTACTCATACAGTTCTGCACTGATTGGTTATGTATGTCAGTTATGTAACGCGTAGCCCTGTGATGTGAACCATCCATAAACAAAAAGGTTCTCATTGTTCACATTTCACATTGATGCGATACCTATAGTTACGCTAGCAAATTATTATTGTTGTAGTAACGCACGATGCTCACATAGATCCAATGTGAAAACACGAAATGAAAAAACTTTAGGTTTACAAACCTTATAAAACGGATAACTTCTTTATTCAATGGGTGTTTTTTTTTTAATGTTTGTTAAATCGGGACTAATTAATTTCTCATCCGATTTGAAAAAATATTTTTTGTTTGAAAGGATTCCAGATTTGTCCCATAGAAATTTTATAAAAATCGGTACAGTAGTTTGGCTTTTAAATAAAAAAATCTGGATAATGGGCAAGAAAAATCGTTCCCATTATCCTGACATAGTGCACCCCGACACTGCACCATAAAAGGAACTGATTGAACGACATTTGTTTAGGTCATCTTCGTTCCCATCATTGCGTAGATATTTCCCAGAATCCCGAAATATTGCACCCTTACACGACTCTTAAATAGGGTGTCGTAGGTTTTACAATGAAAAAAGCTAAAAATGGCGGTGCCATACAATTAACATGTTGTTTTGCGACAATTCGGCACCAACATCAAATTATATGAACCCTACAGTTATTTTTAAGTTTTTAGTGGTGAATTCGATTTCATTTTTTTTTCAAATACAACTTATTTTAATACATAATGTAGACGGAACAAACAATCACACTTTTGTGCACTTTCGTTGCACTTAAAATCAGCCCACCTGATTTTAAGTGCAACTCTTGCATATATCAAAGCCTTATTGCGTAGTTCATACCCACAAAGAACATGACGTATGCTGGACTGCAATTCACACATCAACTTGAGGCATAAAAGTGTTAAGCGCCGTGTGCCCGTAAATTCTTATTTCTTATTGATATTATCGCTTAGAAGCGATTTATTTCAGACAACCTTCAGACGGACAGGATGGAGAGGATTTTATGCCTAAAGAGGTGGTTGTGTTGCACATATGTAAAGGATCTAGCTAAATTTACTATACGCATATATGGTATATATGTGTAGAAAAGTAAACCTCCGATTTCAGTTTGGCTCCTCAATCTGTCTCGTAAACTCGATTAGTTCGATACGCTCTCCCCACTTTGTTTATTATTCCAACTGAAACACACGGAATGAGCAATTTTTATCGATTCCAGTTCATTCGTTCCTATTTCTGTTTCAGAATTAGAGATGAAGTCACGATAGGAGTTTTGTTTTAACTCTTTAGCCGCAACCAGTTCACACTGGATTTTTCTTGCATGTATTACTACTTGCATCTAATGAGCGGGAACTTCGAATGATGATCAATAAATTATTCTAATTAAAAAAGAAATAAGTAATTAAATAAATTATAAACAAGAAAATGATTTTAAATATTACAGGACATTCATTTTTCACAGCCCCATCTAGTATAAAAAAATAGAATAAAGATTTTTTTTAAAATAAGGATTAACATTTTTTACTTATGTCAACTTGAAGACGGAACAAGCAAGTTGTCCAGCTGATGTTAAGTGCATCTCTTGCCTATAACAAAGCCTTACTGCGTAGGTCATATACACAAAGAACAGGACTTACGCGGCACTGCATTGCGCTCGTCAACTTGAGGCATAAAGGTATGAAGCCACACGAGTGTTCGTAATTTTACCAGCACCCATACCACAGCCATGCTTGGCGGCCGAAATATGTATGGTAGTAGTACTTCCCCTGACGAGCCCTTTCAAAAGGAGCTCTACTATTTGTATCTTAGAAACAGTTGTTCTCAATATGGATTTAACAACTAATATGATTGTCATCGAGAATTAAACCATCAGGATGTGATGTATTGGGGATCTGAAATTCGGATGTTGGATTAATTCTGATTGAATCGTATACTCATTTACAAAGGCAAATATTTTCAGAAAACATTTCTGTAAAAGTGTAGTTAGGTGTGATGCTAATGATTATGTAGGCTGTAAATGACTAATAATTAAAAATATATGTTATATATAGAAATGCAAAACAACAGGGAAATAGGCTAAAATGTGCGGTAGAGTGTTGATGTGATATGTTAGGTTGAGAGGTGTGATATAAATATACCTACCATTTACTTGGGTATAATTAAGTAGATGTAAATAGGTGGATTTCAGTGTGGTAAGCTAGTTGAAGTAGTTTTTGCTGATGGGTTGGGATATCACGCCCTCGGTGAGAGTGACTACGTGTAAATATGTTGAGTGACAACCTTATTCGTAGAATGGATGATGTACCTTACTCCGAGTCTCTTGTGACATGCTCTAGTATATGAGAATTTACATCAGATATCTTGCTAGGTACTTAGCTGAGAGACTCGATTCACAACTTAAAACATTCTTTGAGACGAAGTTGTATGCTCTGCCGTGGTTAGTTAGCAGTTCCATTTTTGTTCGCGAATTTATGAACATTTTTCCACATGCCATGTTCGAGTTTGTGGGTTTTTTTATGGGTCAGCTTTTGACCACGAGGCTTGCTTGAGCAGGGATGAGTCTACGATACAGCGAGCTTTCCCAGAAGAAGCTTATTTCCTCTTCGATGGTGTTGGTGGCTGGATTAACGGACTCTGGGAGTTGATTCCAAATGTTTGTTATGCATTTTAATAGTTATTTGTTACACAAGAGTGCAAAGTTGCTTTTTAACCGCGTGTTCAATTTTGATGACCGAGCAAGCGAAGGATTCTAAAATTGAATCACGAGCGCAGCGAGTAATTCAAAATTAGAATCCTGAGCGTCAGCGAGGGAATCAAAAGAGCACGAGGTGAAAAATCTTTGCACTCGAGTGCAACACGTAACTTTTCATTCCACCTCAGCGAGGAAATGACTAAATGCAAAAAAAACGTTTACAATCACAAGATAGGTACTTTTATTTCAGTTTAGGTATTATCTACTACATTATGACAGGTATGTATTACAGAATAATCTTTAAATTATAACAAAATAATACTAAGGCATAATTAAGAAAATTTGAAAGTAACGTTGCTACAGTTATTTAAATTGAGTGTAATATTTTTGTTTGGTACTGTAATATTGGTGTTAGTCACTTGTGTACTGTTTTTCGGTAAACTATCTGTCATACTTAATAGTTATACCGATTCATCGGATTCCCTTGGCGTAAATGTTGGCATGAGAGGGCGATGGTTAGGTGTTTAGTAATGGCTCATTTTTGATGTAGAAGGGCCAGTCCAAGGATCTGACTGAGGCTCTTTCAGTGTAATGGCTCCTACGATGCCTTTACAAGTAATACACCAAGAAGGTTCCGATTTCGAGTTTTTAACAAATTAGAAAAGGTTGTATGATGAATTCGGCACCATGGAGGTAGAAGTAAATAGGTTTATTAGCAGCGTTTTACCTGAAATAAAACGCATATTAAAATACTTACCTCACTGGAAGCTAATTATATGAGAAGGTATATCCGTTTCCGTCGAATAGTACATAAAGCCGGTACGTATTTCCGGTCTCAGTGGTGACACCTGGCGGCCGCGCGCCTCTTTTAGTTTCGTAAATCTGTGAGCGCCATTTTTAGTTCATTGGCTTAGTTACACCAGGCAGCGATAAAAGCCTAGCTTCCAGTGAGGTAAGTATTTTAATATGCGTTTTATTTCAGGTAAAACGCTGCTATTAAAAGTACTTGACCGTCACTGGAAGCTAATTATATGAGACCTGTTTGTTATCGCCTGGTGTCGCCACTTATGAGGAAAGTTAATCTAGCGCCAATGTGATGTCATTATTAACTAGGTAAACGTAATATAGAAAAGCTATGAATGACGAATACTGGAATGTACATCAGTATTTATATATCAATCAGATTAAACCATCGAGAAATTAATTATAGGCACTAGACAACTAATCAAGAAATCGAAATATTTCATTGAATGAGTTCAATATATCATATTATCAATAATAATTTGCCATTTAGGTTGCATTGTTAGGTTTAATGCACATAATTATCGAACCATTCTGTATGGTATTGTTCATTATTTTGAACCTGAAAAACTTCTGAATGTGCTTAATATCAATGGCCACTATCCTATTGAAAATTTTGTAAATTCTAATTCTAGCTTAAGCTAGAAGATGATTTTCCAGCTAGCTTATAGACAACAGGGCACACCACTCAACGGTGCATGAATTAGGTTCAAGTTTTTGGTCAAACTGTAACGAATCAGCTGAACCATTGAAGTCAACTCTAATGGAAAATGTTAGGCTTTTTTTTTTTTTTTTTTTTTTTTTTTTTTTTTTTTTTTTTTTTTAATTTAATTTAGCCGCCGAACCTACATCTTTTAGTAGCATAGAAGCAAGTAGTTTCTACAATACCCACAGTAAAAGGGATTGGTTAGGCCGACTAGCATTTTAAACAACTACTATATACGTTATGAACAAATATTGGCCAAACCAAATACAATCGTTGGTCCATGATACCAACATCATGATCGTGATGTTAGATCAGGATCTATTGTAAGTAGTGTTTGACAAAGATGCATCTGCCTGAGCAGAGTGTAAGCTCAAAGTACGACACGACGCTTGCTCAATTACTGATTTGAAACTGAAATAAGGAACCTACAACAGAGTACAAACATCCCAAAAAGGTAGCTATGAAACCTTTGAGTTTGAGCAATCGATTTGAAGACACATTTAGTATCATAATAAGTAGGTACTGTTCATTAATTTCAAGTGAGATAAAATCAATCATTTCAAACACGAGTAAAGCAGTTATGGGGCTATTGCTTGTTGTGTCAACGTTATTGACATTAGTTAGACCATACATTCTAACACACATCCTCGTAGGCTTAATAATAAATTTATTCTATAGGCTAGAACAATTTTGTTCGGTGTTGCATGTTTTTAGCTTGACTTTAGATGGTGGTATCCTCGTAGAAGTTAGGGTAAATTAGTTATTTCTGAAGGTTTACAAATAAAAAGTAATAAAATTAATTATTTAGTCAACCATTCCATGGGATAAGTTTAGAGTGGGATTAGCTGATTAAAGAGCCTTTCCAACGCTGAAGTTTTGACTTCAGCGCGTGTTTCGGAGTTTACCTTCTCCCATCGGGGTATGTACCCCTAAGAAGTATATTACTGTAGATTTATTCAGATAAATCAACACTTTGGTACTAGGTAGTATAATAATTAGAAAAGCTGTCTAATACCCATACTAGACGGTTCATGGAACACTGAACGCATCTTGAAACATACCTAGCTTTTTATTTGTAATGTCTCTTACTCGTATAAGGAAGGTACATTGTTGTAACTTTATGCGCGGTCTTTGAGGCAGTATGTCTACTCGGGGTATCGAGTATCGCAAACACTATGTTAACACAGGCTGGTAAGTAGATACCATTATGATGATGTGCGTCAAAGCGCCAAGTAGAACTTGCCTGGAATATATTCTACTTCCATGTTGAGCAATGACTTTGTATCATACTCTATTTTAAATGAAAATTCTGAAAATTATCCGATTAAAAATCTGTTGCACTAATTACCACCAATCTAACGCATGTGGTAAATTTGGTTATACCCGGGTTTTTGGGGATAGCCAGTATTAAATTTTTATTCAGTGGCCCTCTGTGGAGTATGTATGGTATATGCAAGAGACATCTAAATACTTTGAATGATGATGATGATGGCACTCCACTGCAATAAAATATAAAAGGTTGCCCGTTTGCAGAGCGACTTGTCCGAATGCCAGATCATTTTAGTTGTGTTCTCGCTGCTAGGTCATGCTAGGCTTGATAGATGTGTAACAGAGACGTTAGTCGGAAGACAAATACTCAGAGACCACCCAACTATAGTTTTATTGTGATTTATTTTGGAGGGTAGATTTTTAATAACACTACTGGTACATATAATGGTAACAAAAACAATTGTCGGTGATTATACCGTTCTTGAAGGATGTCAAAACTGGCAAGGCTTAGAATTAATCTTCCGAGATTATACATACCTTGGCCAGCCAACCTTTATTTAGAATCCGCTGTATTTCTACCTAAGCAAATAAATGTTTTGTTGCGGTCTTAGAACTCATATCCCGAGATTTACATTTCACCGATACAGAGTGATTGAACCAAACGATTGATTGACGTGCTTGCGGAGTAGGTAAGCACGTCTACATTCCGATATACAATCAGGAAATTGAATCTCATGTTGCAGTGTTATCACAATAACAGGGTCAACCCATTCATTAAAAGAAAAAAGGGTTTTGTCCAAACGCTTCAGTCGAAGTCATTGTCGTCTCTAATTGTTATTTATCTCATTACTCATTCAAACAAACAAAGAATGTGCCCGTGAGACTTTCATATTTAAAAGGTTCAAGATAGGATGAACAGTAATTTCTACAGTCGCAGGAGATTGTAGCAACTCAATAATAACAAACAATTGTAAAACACTTAAAGGTTTCGTCACTTCGTAATCGTTTAGCACAAGCATATAAAGATTGACTAAAATACATGTTAACATTTCGATGTTGGTACCAGAAATATGAGGGTAGCCGGTATATACACACATGTACATTATACAGGTACAAGTATGAAACTCTGTGATTGGGGAGCTACTTTTAGGACCCCTTGTTTGTTCGTTTGTGAATCATAGCAAAATTTTTTGAGGGTGTCTTTTTATTTTAGCTTACACTAGGTATATAAGCTACATAAGATTTTTTCTAAGCGATGTAGTGGATATACATAATTGCATTGACGTAAGGTGTCATATATTTTTACCCGTTTGTTTGTCTTCATGTCTATGAAACCTGAAGTATAAAGTAAAACGAATTCTGAGTATGTATCAGAATAATGTTTTGACCGATGATGACTACAGCGTTGGTAATCAAGTAGCATTAATGGAAAACCATTTGAGTACCGTAACGAAGCTTCAAGTAGCCTTTCGATTTGCATTTGCAATTTGCAATTTTTATCAGAATACCCATAGGTATATTTATGTGAAATCGTGAACGGTTTTTCACTAACCCGACAGGGCAGAGACAATAATATTGTTCATATAATTCCCCACTTACCTCATATCATAGCAGATTGATTTGCGATTTAATCTTCCAATATAGCTAGAGTTTTGTGCATATTCTCAATTAGTTCTCTCAGCGTATGGTCAGTGCGCCAAGCGCTATACTTTTTCTTACGGCGGTTTCGACAGTGCCGTACCGTGCTGATTCACCCGCCGACACACATGGGTCTGCTCAGATGAGCATTAGTGAAGACTCGATTTACATTTTGATAAGTAAATGGGGGTTTCGAAAATGCAGTATGCAATACCAAATACTGGTGTTCATTACCAAACAATTATGGTAGATCCCTTAAGATGGGACATTATTAAATTGAAATGGTAAACTATCTGACCTTGAATCGTTTTTAATTCATATAAGATAGGCTTTAAGAGAGCACTCGTGCGTCCTCCGCAATATCCCCTTAAGATTGGGCCGCGAGCCTCTGTTGAAAATGGACCTTTCTCACTAGAGTAATGGCTCTCGTAGTAAGTAAGCACTTGAGGGTTGACCTCCGTAATAGTTGTTATTCAGCCCGCGAGGGCGGGTTACTTACGTGCTCACCTGCATGATCACCATATGCACACGTATAATTGGGAACCAGAGTTCTCTAAATGTATGGACCTTTCTCACTAGAGTAATGGCTCTCGTAGTAAGCACTTGAGGGTTGACCTCCGTAATAGTTGTTATTCACCCCGCGAGGGTGTGTTACTTACGTGCTCACCTGCATGATCACCATATGCACACGTATAATTTGGAACCAGAGTTCTCTAAATGTGTATGTAAATCCAAACGATGGACCTGCTTACTAGGCTGAGGCCTGCCCCCGCGAGAAGCAGATGTTGTTCTGGCTATCTTCCTACTCGTTTAGAAGAGCCAATTATTAACAATTTGATTACGCCTTTTGTAGCGTTACTAATTTGTTCAGCGGAGAAAAGAGCGTATTTCATGATTTCAGCATAAGTGCCGCAGCGGCTAGTGCAGGAGATCAGAGTACTTACTTTTCTATTTTACTTTGATCAAGTATATCTACTTATGTTTTCGCTCAAGATAAAATATAATAACAGCGTATTTATTCGTCACGTTTACAAGCACTCGTGCTCGGGCCAGCTGCGCCAGCAGCCCGTACAGACTTGTCCTAAAAAGGATACTGAAAAAGGTAACAGTTAATATCCGAGACATAAATAGGTATAACCTTTAAAATTCCGACGTACAATAAAATAATAATCACATCTGAAAATAAAATCACCAGTAGTACGAAATTCTACGGCTTTACCGTTAAATATTTCACACGTACCAACAGGAATTACAATCAAGACAATAATTCTTAGCAGAAAAATTGTTAAAATAATTTTTTCAAATACGTACCAAATCCGAACGGCAAAACCGTTTATAGTGTGGATTGCGTAATAACGAGGGTAGTGTGTAGTATCAAGAGACTTACATCATACCCCGAATCACTTTTAAAAACAATCGCCTACAAAACTTAGTAATTTTGTAGCGTTGAATATTCTCTTAAATTTGTTCTATTTTAGCAACGGCGTAGAGCCTGAGCAGCTGCGCACAAGTTGCTTCGACGGGAAACGAAACGCCAATGTGCTAAAAATGGCGCTCACAGATTTACGAAACTAAAAGAGGCGCGCGGCCGCCAGGTGTCACCACTGAGACCGGAAATACGTACCGGCTTTATGTACTATTCGACGGAAACGGATATACCTTCTCATATAATTAGCTTCCAGTGACGGTCAAGTACTTTTAATGATGTTTTGAATTCACAAACTTAGTGCACACGATGTTCTAAATTCAATTTTACTTTAACCTCTAGCGGATAAAAACGGCTTTTGCACTCAGATATCGAATAGTAAAAATACTCTTTCCGAGATGGTGGGATGAAAATTATTTTTGGTAGCTTCCCAACCAAATATGGATGATAAAGCTGTGCATCTGAAATGTATAGTATAGAACGGTGGAATAACAAATGAAAATCCTGGACAAACTCAACAACCTGTAGAATACTATCACTCCGGAATACCGTAAACTCGAGACATTTTTTTTTTGTATCTAGTCTACTCATTTTAGGTTTCCATATCCAAAGGATGCTAACGGTACCCTATTACTAAGCCTCCGCTGTCCATCTCTCTGTCTGTATGTCAGCAGGTTGTATCTCATGAACCATAAAAGGTAGAGTTAAAATTTTCCATAGTGTGTATTTAAATTGCCACTATTATAAAAAATAATACATCAAAGAAACTTGATTTTAAGCCTAGAAATTTGGTTAGGATGTTTGTGCGTTTCGGCACCTGGCCAATTATTTATTACTGTAGTACCTGAAACATAAATATTTGCAACAATGGAGCAGAAATTTAAATATATTGACTTTATGTTGATACGCGCACTACATTTTATGTCTGTATGAAATACAATCTGCGAAAAATCCAACAACAAAACTCAGGAGAAGATAAAATAAAATGAACCTAGTAAACATTCCCCTATGTGACAACTCGTCATGCGAGTCCCTCTGGAGCAATAAATCATAATAGCCCAAATGAGTGCACAGCTAAAACACGTTCACGGCCAAACAACAAGGCAAGCACGCTCAATAGTGACATAACGTCGAAACGAAACGAGCCATAGCACACGAAAGGCCACGCAGCATCTCTATCTCTAGCCTCTACGTAACATTGTTCAAGGGATCGGACGCTCGCGGGGTGAAAACCCTTTTGCGGTCACACAAAAACATAAGAGACCGGCGGCGGGCAATGTAAATGGAAATCAAGTCGGAAGGTTCAAGGGCTAGATTCGCAGTCAGAGCGCACGGGCGGCGGGTATGTTCGTCCCGCTCGCTCGGCGCCCTAGGCTGCGACGCGCAGTGACGCTCCAGTCGCGGTCTGCCGGCCGTAGCGACGCTCGGGGCCCGCCGCCGCCGCTCCGTCGTCACCGGGATGCACTCGAGTGGTAACTAGTGCTGTGCTGATCCGCTGTACTGCGCTGCTCGGTCCCGCGCGACTGTTCCTCCGCTCTTCACGCGCGTAGTGACCACCCTCCGAGTGCAGTGCCCCATTGGAGCATTGTTTCTGTGTGTATATTTTGATACGTCGTATCTGTGACAAATTACATTTCGCCGGTGATTCAATGCTCGTACAGGACAGAAACGTATGTGTTTTGGTATGCTATCGAATCACGTCACTTAGGACACCTGTTATGGACGCCATTCGCACCTAGTAGAATTGTTACGACATGTACGATAACAGTTTAATCCTAATCAAATGTAACGTATAAAAATATGCATAAGCGTTTTACGCAATTTAGCGTACGATCGGCAAATGTGTAAATGTGGTTATACCTGTAAACTTCATAAGTGTCAAGGTTATGTGGAACACGAAAATCGTTATATCACGAGTGGATTTTATTTTTATGATTACACGAGGAGAGATAACAATCCTAAATTGTAGCTCTAAATGGCCGATTAACACAGATAACTATTTTCCATGATAATTATCATTGAGTCTGAGAGAGGATAATTACGCCCAAACTCCTATGGCCTGAATTTCCTTCATATAATTAATACAGTCAAAGTGAATAGTATAGGTATCTACCTAAATCTATGTGTTACTACACTATCTGTTGATCAATTATCTCGTTAATCTGGCTACTACGCTGCGAGTAGAGTCTGTCAATATGCCATAATCTCGACCGAGATAATTGACTTTGTTTATGAAAAACCCGCTAACAAAGTTGTAAATATAAGTATATGCTATGCTAAAATTAGTTCAAGAACATTGAGGACTGTATACACATCATCAAACCTCTCTTGACGTCTCTAAAATTCTACAGGTGTTCTGATCATTTTGTGAATTCTGTCCGAATGATTACCAAATTATTTCAAGAATTGACAACTATTTAAACATGTATAATCTTTGAGCTACTTTAACGGTCCTACTACTCTAAAATTAAACATAATTTCAAACTGTCTATGCCAAAATCTATTAGTTTGATATAGCGGCCTAGCCAAAAGCCAAACAACTTGTTGAATTTTGATAACATAGACCTTTAATACAAAATAGTAAAAATAAGCTAATACAATTATGCAATATTTAAGTATGCTATTTTATACATATATTGGGACGACTCCGAAATACAGAGGAGGAAAGTCTGAGTTGAAGTTGCATAAATTAGATAAATAATTAGGATAAATTAGTAAAATCAGCGGATTGAAAATTAGATCAGCTTGTTTGAATCATAGCAAAACAATATGCCCCACTAAGCACTGAAGGAAGGAGTTTTAAAATTTACACGATGTATAAAAAAAATAATTGATAATGCAGAAACAATATTATAATTATTATAAAAAATATCAGTTCCTAATAATAGGTGCGATTAAAAAGCGTTTCGTATCAAACATTCAGATAAAAGAAAACTCCTCAAGATAGACTCTAATAAATAACATCACACGGTAATGATATTTTACTGCATAAAAATGTTCGTGATTTAAATATTTCTTCTGATTATGATACATCCTGTCATGTATTACGTTTCATATCGTTGTGACCGGATATATTTAGACACGGCGGCCGTGCAACGTTTTATGAAAGATCCAGGTGTGATATTTGTATCATCGTAGATGACTAATTTTCTGCGTTTACATTGGAAATATATTTCATTTGATCATAGCGTGTACGTATCGTAGACTGCATCATTGTTTAACATAATCATGTACATGCGACATTGATTCTTCATTTTTTTAATTATACTAGGCGCAAATAAAATGGCCTCGAAAGAGCCAACTAATTTGAGCTTTTTGCAGTCGAGACCTTGAGTCCGTGGAAGCTGGTGCCCTCTGGATTTTTAAAAACTTTGCTGAGCTTTTGATTGAGGCGACACCTGGCTCTTATGTAGGCCAGCGAATAAGCATAGCCATTCAGGCGTGGCAATGCAGCTAGTGTCTTGGGCACTCTTCCGTCTGATACTGGTCTGGAATATTTATTATTGTGTTACATATAGGCCGTTTGTAATGGTCCTTAGGTAAACCGACTGTTTCCCTTGTGCATAGTTAGTTTCTTAAACATATTATTTTTAATGATTGTCAATAAAAAAAATAATCATACTGCAAAAAATGTTGTTTAACTTTCAATAAAATAATGCATTCGGGCACTAATAGATTAGCGTAAATAAAACTGGACGCTCACCCAGGAGGCTGTGTATAGGATGAGAGTGGCACAGAGAGCCATGGAGCGCGCCATGCTCGGCATCAAACTAATAGACCGTATTCCCAACGTCGAGATCCGAAGACGAACGAAGGTCCAAGACATTGGGAACCGTATAACGGAGCTAAAGTGGAGCTGGGCGGGACACCTGGCGAGAAGGACGGATGATAGATGGAGCAAAGCGATGACGGAATGGCTCCCAAGAACCGGATATCGGAATGTCGGTCGTCCAGCAGCAAGATTGGCCGACGATATTACCAGCATCGCAAACCTCACCTGGATGAGACTGGCACAAGACCGTTGGGCGTGGCATATGCATAGGGAGGCCTATACCCAGCAGTGGGTGAAATCAGGCTGCGGATGATGATGATGATGAAATAAAACAAAAGATTACTCTGCTATCACAGCGGTGGAAGTATTTGATTTGTAAAACAGTTTAATACAAAATAATGAATTTGTAATGCCAGTGTAGGTACTATATTTAGATTTTAACCGCCTCTATGGCTTAGCGGTTCACCTACTGGTGTCAGATCGATCCCGTCACGGGTCGATCCCCAGGGGGAGTACAATATTGTACTTGGTTTGGATGCTGGTAGGACTTTGTTTAAGTTCACTTGGCTAGCTTCCACCATCTTACCTTATTCTGTCGCAATAATAACAATTCTTAAATTGTAGTACTTTATTGATAGTCACTTTATTGATGATTTCGTGTGAAGTGTGCCTTCGTCTTCACCTTCGGCTTGAAAAATTTGATGAGATGATGGCCAAGCAAATCTCCGTCACACAGTAAAAAAAAAAAGAATTCACAGCTATAAGTGAATTATGCGCTATGTACCTTCCGTGACGTAATACTGACGTCAGAAGAATCTAATGAATGACACGGCACGAGCTGTCTAATAAGCCCGTACAAAATCATGAGTTCTCTACTCTGATTTAGGTATGTATGCATGTATTGTATAGGTAATTTGAGGACACGTCGAATAAAGAAACATCTATGAAGTAAAGATGTAATTGTTTATGTAATTGTACGATAAGTTTTCTTAAAAAACAGTATGTGTTTTCTGAAAAAAAAGTATGTGAGTATTATTTTCGTAATCAAGTTCCTATATTAGCTTTGCTTAGTTTTTGACTAGAGATGGCGCTGTGTGAAATTAATGTAACAATGATATTACGTTATGGTATGACTGCCGGTGAAATTACGGGTACGTGAGTCTTAATACCTGTATACCTCAAGTTGATGGGCGCAATGCAGTGCAGTGTAGGTCATGTTCTTTGTGGATATAACCAACGCAGTAAGGCTTTGTTATAGGCAAGAGTTGCACATAGCTCCATCTCCATGTTGTATAAAAAAACATAACCGTGAACTAATGCAAAGTTTAACAACAACGGATTTAATAATGTAGGTATTACGTAGGAGTTAGAAAAAAAATTATATATAAGTCGTTTCTTGCAGAGTAGAACACCCAATTTTCATACATATTTTCATGCGTGTTGCATGTGACAATGGCTGATGGGGATCGGCAAACCTTGCAATATTGAACACATCAGAAAGATCAGAAGATTAAATTACCTGGCTAGCTACCACCATCTTACCTAATTTTGTCGCCATAATAACAATTCTTAAAAAAAATGTTGTGTTCCGGCATTCAGAGGTAAGATAGCCAGTTCCTCAGTTAGTTGAGAATTCTGGGTGAAGTGCGCCTCCACCTTCGGCCTTATCTCAACTTGTTACCAGGTGAGATGAAGGCCAAGCGCTTCCCCGTCGTACAATAAAAAAAAATGATGCAACATTTTGATAAGAATCGGCTTGGTTTCGAGAACGTGTAACAAAGACAGAGCTAGATGATTTAGTGCAGCGATTTGTTAGATACATTGTGATAAACGTTGAAAGGATTGAATATATCGTTCTAGTTACCACTATAACGAGAGCAAAGTGACTTCACAATTGAAACCACTGACTGCTCAATGAGTGGTAATTGATTGCAACGATCACTTTATTTTGTACTTGCGATTCTGTATGTCCCTCTTTCACCGGCCGGCGCAATGTTTAGAGCTTTATTTGTACTCGTTTAAAGCATATATTTGTAATCCGTTGTTTTCATCAACTTTACTAAAATCTTGAAAACAATTTTAAGTTCACATATTTTTGAATGTGGTGCTGACTTGCTTACAGCCAAACAACAGGCTTATTATCGTAAAGTAATCTCATTACATAACTTTATGCACCGCCTTTAAAAAAATTTTTGAAAGGAACTTACGTTCATTTATTTTGAAAGGCGGTGCATATGGGTAACCGTAGTAAATAACTTATTTTACTCATATTAGTGATAGGTGGTCAATAGAAACACGATTTTAACACTTGTACTAGACACGATTTAACCAAATGTTTATTATGATGTTTATAACAAAAGTTTGTAACAAATGTTTATAACAAAAGGTAATTAAACCAAAATGACATTGTTGTCCGGGATCGAACCCATGTCACCAAATTTATTGAAAGCTACCAAATATGAGTATGTAACCAATCAAATAAAAATATAATCATGCAAATCGGTATCTATGATTTTACTAAGTCCGTTGACGTGTTTTGGTCTCCAGGTCCAAAGATCTTCATCGGATATTCACCAAATCAATATGGGACTAATTTCAGACCTACTTATATCTATCAAAAAATAATTTTGCAACTCGCAAGGAAAACCATGGATACAATTTATAACAACCAAACTACCTACTGAACCAATTATGATGAAATTTCTATGGGACAAATTTGAATGTAAAGGATATTCAGTCAATATACTTATTTTACAAATCGGTTTAAAAATTGCGGACTTTCAAATTATGCTTTTTTTTTTATTCAAAATTTTAATTCAAATTCAAATAGGTATCTTTATTGCTCCGAACATGGTATAAAGGTGGTAAATAATAATTATAAATAATGTTCTCATGTTTCACTATAGTCTAGCATGCAATACTTATTAGTAAGATAATAATATTAGGATTTGCGACAAATCAAATCGGTTAATTAATTGTAGAGTTATAACGTAACAAAACATAAAAAATAACAACGAATTGAGTACCTACTCGTTCATTGAAGTTGGTAATAAATAAATATAGCGATCAATTTAATCGTAGTAACCTATTCTGCATGTATACATGAAATTGGTGAACGCGCAATAGTCTTTTTTTACAGATTGCTTATGGAATAGGCCTGGGGCCTAACCACAACGTCTTGTAGACTCTCGTTTTAATCTTACATTACTTTTGTCTCGTTTTTTCTACACGTGGCAAAAAGTGTCAGAAGTAAAGTAATATCAAAACAAGAGTGAAATAAGAGTTCGTGGTATTCCCCTGATCATATTTTCGAAGTAGAAATATATACACTATAGTTGTATTGCATGTGCCCGCAATGTCCGCATATAAAATTCATAGTACCAGAGTCAACTTGTTTCAACCAAAGGCTTGATTTTATTGTCCCTGTAAAATATAGCCGCAAGCCAAGGCAATATCAATTATTCCCCATCATTATACGTGCTCATTGAATACATATAAAGTGTCAGCCACGCGCTATTCCGTAGTTATTCATATTATAATGGGAATATTCTTGTTCTACAGCCATTTTGGTTGAGCTATGATTGTTTTTTCTTGTTATGCCTTGCAAGCAGATTATTTAAATGGCATTTGTGTGTATGTATGGCACAAAATATACATATGATAATCCGGCAGATTTAATAGCAAACTTGTGAATTTATAATTTGATCACATTCATTGTCTTGGTAGTAATTTATAATAAAATAAAATACCGCGTCGTACTTAAACGATCTAAGCTAACACCAATTGTATAAGAGCAAAGGCCTGACATATGAAGTCTGTAATTTCAGACTTATCCCCTTTTTTATCTTTGCTTGACTTTGTCAAAATGAGTTGAATCATTCATTTTATCTATAATGTTACAACACACAGAACAATGTCAGCATTTTTATGCTGTTTTATATATATTTTCTTTACATGGGCATCGACAATTATGCTCGAGGCCCTACAGAAACTAGTAGCCCCATCATTGTCCGAAACAAATAATAATAAAGTAATAAATACATCACCAATTGTTATGTCAAAAACTTGTGTTGTTGTTGTCATTATTCCTTTGACCTTGACCTAGACCTTTGATACATCGGCTACGTACATTCTTTTACTATTCTGGTGATTTGATGTAACAGTACGTCATTTTAACCAAATAAACCGAGATGGCTGTGTACTTTTTGATTACAGGACCTTAATGTCACACAGCGCCTTCTAGTTTCAAAACTAAGCAATTAGCTTACCTATAGCTTGTAATATGGAAACAAGATAACGGAGAGAATGCTTCGATACTTTTTTTGTAGCGACTACTTATCTTACAATACACCACCCAAATAAAGAACAAACGTCTACATTCACAACACAAATGTTTTTCTCGAGTGGAAATCGAACCTACAGCAACTAAGCTTCTGCTAAGCTGTGAAGCTGCCAAGCTGCAAAGCTGTGAGAAATTTTCAGGCCTCATAGCATCGTTGTTGTAGGTTCAAAAACCTTTATTTCCTTAAAACCTATAAAAATGGAGCAAATTGAAAAAAAAAAACTGTGTTTTTGCATTATTATGCTTTGTTAGATGATGATATATATTGACGAGCTCCTGATCGTGGCTTTGCCCGCAAGTTATCCTGATAATAAGTTAATACCCTTTCAGTCAGTATCAGTTTTCATATAGGCCAAATTTTATCGAGATTATTTAAGCCGTCATAATGAGATTAAGGTAACAAACCCTATAAGAAAGCGCTTCTTTCACTTTGGCACATACATTAGTTGTACAATAGGATTGATGTTGTAAAATTTTGTTGTCTATAGGTTATTCTCATATCATTGATTGTTTCATTTATAAACTGTATCAGGCAATGCAGCCAGTGTTATGGGCAAGCTTCCGTATGGTACTGGTCTGGAACAGTTGAGTTACCTATAGACCGTAAAAACGATGTGAGATTAACAATTAATAAAATGTGTTCAGTTCACTTGCAGTAGAAGTAAAACTTTTTAAAATGCTAATCAAAATATTTACAAAGACGATACACGTGACCACCGCCTTTTCCCAAGGCTTCGCAATACGCCGACGTACACATGTTTACTAAACACGCGTACGAGCAATTGGTATTTTATCTCATTCGCTCGCTGGCTTAATTATTATAAATGTATATGTTTGGCTCTTTTTAGAGTTAAAAAAAGAATAGTAAAACGAGTTAACCTTTAAAATGGAGAGTATTACCGTTTTTGTCTCCTAAGACGTATTTTGCTGTATTCTGTCACTATGCCATCGCGATTTACGAGCTCATATTGAGCTCAACGATATTGACTCTGACAGGCGACAGGCGGTTGTGGTTTCAATAGCCGAGTCTTTTGCGTTACAAGTATGCTGCTATGAATCCAAGCAAAAATCACTGATTATGCGTGACTAACACTATTCGTGTTTCTGTGTTTTTATAATAAGTATGCATTTAATATTATGTTCTTACACCTTAAAATGTTTAAATAAATGTTTTTGATAAAAAATGAATTTATAAAAAATAAAGAATGTAGGGACCCCTAATTTAATTCCCATATAACTTATACAATGTAAACTTTCCTTGGTTTTATTAATATTTGTGAGATGAGAATTTACATTATAAAATTGGTATTATTTAAGTGACAAATTGGATTGTACACAACTCAATGAGGAATCAATGAAATTGGCGTGTTCTTTCACAAAACTTGTAATGTAAGAGGGGGTAAAAGATAAAAGTTAAGATAATCATCAGTAGTACAAGAGGTTTCTAAAACAATTTTGTGTAAATAATATAATATATAACGACATTGCTTGCTCTTTTGCTGTCTTGTCACTGACTTTGATGATTATAAAGGTACTCAAACTTTAACTCAAAAAAATCTGTATATACAGATTTTTTTTCGACGTACGAATTATATACCTAAAGGTTTATGTGATTAATCGCGCGGGCTGAAGGAGCAATTCACTACTGGAATGGCGACGGCAGTAGTTAACGTTATGATATGTGGCTATTTGCATATGATTTAAATATGTCTGAGAATAAGCTAGATATTCTGGAGGTGACAACACGTGTCTTTCTGTGGCAGATAGCCAACAGATAACCGAACTGCTTTAGCCACGCACTTTGATATCGGCTTCTTAAATAATACCTATGGTATTATTTTTTGACACAGCACATTATTTTTTGACACAGATTTTTATGCATAGGTATATCACGTAACTTTGCCTCAACTTAGATGCAATGTTATTTATTTTTTTAATTAATCAGCCACATTAGAGTATACCAGAAAGCATTCAGACAGATAATTGAACGGAAACATGTTTTTTATTATTTTTGTATCTCACTTGGTCACATTTTATAATTTTTATAATGACACAAAAAATCACAACTGATCTAGTCGCGGGTCGTGAACTTATGTATCATGTTATAATGATACATAAACTCACGATACGCGACGAGATTGGTTGTGAATTTTAGAAAGATATTTGGTTCAAATCCGCTAAATTACTATTGAAAATCAAATCGGCACGCGTTTCGCCTCTACACGAGGCAACCTCAGGAATAACAATAGGCCGACGTTTTGCTGCTCCATACACTGCGCTGCAAGTCAAGCAAGCAAGCTGCAAGTGTTTTTTGTTTTCGACAGGATCTCCTCGATTAACCTCTACTAAAATATTAATTCAAATAAAATGTGGTTGGTGGTAGGACTTCAATTAAGTCCGCCTAGCTACAACCATCTTACCTAATTCTGTAGCCATAACAACAATTCTTAAATTGTTGTGTTCCGGCATAAGGTAAGCCAGTTCCTCAAACAGTTGAGGATTCCGGGTGAAGTGCGCTTCCACTTTTGGCCTTATGATAGCTTGTAATTCAGGTGAGATGAAGACCAAGAACCTCGCCGTCGTATATAAAAAAAGGAGATTTTTAGTATGGCATTATGTGTAGTGCAGAATCGTACCCGTAGCAGGTGTAAGTGAAACGATTGATAGCAAACTAAAACGTTGTTATATCTGACATAAGAATGAGATGTGGTTAATTGGTGTTACGTGATGTCAAGCACAATGATCATGCGATGCTGCTGATGTGAAAACCTACAAACACGATGTACCAACTAATCATCGAGTGAACAGTTTCCGAACTTGAATTATATCCTCACCTGTTCTGTCCCTACCTTTTCCCCTCAACTTTTCCCTCAAACGCCATAAATCGTCAGACATATCGGTATCCAAACTTTACTCGTATCTTCAAGGCTGAACTTTCTATACGTTTTGTATTTAGTGCTTATTCAGTGACAGAATCTCGCATGGTGGTGGTTAAAAGTGAGTGTGGGGTGGGAAGCGAATGTGCGTGTGCGCAGACGTTGGCTAGGGGTGAGCAGAAGGCCCCAAAGTGGTCGGAGGGGGGGTGTTCCGTTGCTGCGTGCCCTGGTGCGGGGCGCGCGCGGCGACGCCTACCGACAACGCCGAATATGAGCAGGCGCTGAGGGATGGCAGCCCACATCTATCGCTAGAAGAATACAGTAAGTACACACATTTATTTTACTTTTTGTATCATCAACCCCGTTACTCATTCCACCGCGAAATATGACACTGGTACCGGGGACGATGACACTAATTCATTTTCAAAGAGTTTTAAGTATATACCAAATAAAAAGGTGTGTAAGACTAGGCTAAGGGTTTCGTTGCATCTTGTTACTATAGGTACTAGTATATTTTTGATTTATTACGGCTTAAACCATTACCTACCTCATTGGGAAGTCCCGGTAATTCCAAATCTTACGAAAAATCATTCCCAAAATAGTCCGGTACAAAGGAAAACTTCATGCATTACTAGGTAATAACAATATGTTTGAATAGAAAATTACTCAAAGGATGTAAAAACCTTATTTGCGAGTTGTCTTTAGTCGTACTCTGATGAGCAGTTTTCTTGCGTTCTTTTTTATTTTGTTTGTATCTAATGAAATAAAAACAAATGAATAACAACATCTCTAGAAAAATCCTAAATGGGTAATGATCTGTAGAGTGTCTCAATCACAGACAAAATATTATGTTCTATGTTCAATAGCTGGAAATCAACATTATTATTGTAAATCACATTGTATGTACATGGACCAGAAGTTTGCTAAACGACATTAAACTAGTTACACAAGTTAAAGGTTACTTATTATAGTAGTAAGGAAAACCTTCGTTTTGTTTCCTGGCCGTGACCTAAATTATGGTACAACTTTGGTAAAGTACAGATACAGACTATGGGCAAATGGCTCGATATTTATGTTGAGCAAGCTGTCTTCAAGTAAAAGTATTTTTATCCGGCTGCCTCAGAAGGAGGGCAATGTTTTTCGAGAGTATGTGTTTCTATATATTTTATTGTAACACTGCAGCCTTGATAGTTAATATACTAAATGATGGAAATTACGTTTTGATTCAGGCGTTATTTTACGGAAATCCATTGTTTAAAACAAATAAACTGAAAACAGAAAGATGTTTAGTAACAAATCCAAAAGAATTTAGCGGACTTGTGATACTTCTTCTGCATTCTCAAATACTTCACATTATTTATTTTGATAAATGATGGAAGTTTGAAATTTGTCAGTGGGATTTTAGTTCTTCAACTATAGGTTCATCGCGTACCTTTTTTATATTCCCGAATAAGTAAATATATCACATTCACAAATCATTAAAATTTATATATACAATTAAACTAGTTATGTACAAGGGAAGCAGTAAACTTGTTTTACCAGGTTGATATACTAAAATATTTTAGCATCTATCAACAAGCTGTACCCACCTGGTAAGGTGTACTCTAGAAAAAAAAAAACACCTGAATAAGTGCTGTACGATGAGTTATTTTAAAGCGTCATTGTCAAACGGAAGCTCAGGTTTCTATTGAAATATCACGGTTAAAAATATTGTTAGATATAACAAGAGCTATTAATATTAAGGTCCCTTTGTAACATGCTGTTAAAGCCAGGGCCGAGATAACTTTAGCGGTTTGCATCAGAAAATGCCGCTCATCGAGAGGCTCGGCATTTTCTGATGCAAAAATAGATTGAGATTTACGTCGTAAGTACGTATAAGTCGAAAACATCCCCAGGAACGTTTTCAATCGCGATTTCGCAGCAGAAGATAAAAAAGTTGTAATGACCGTCGGCAGCGTGGGTAGTTCACATCGCGTATTCCGCAAAAAGGTGCAAAAATAACTGTCCTTTGGAATAAAGCAGAGCTTTAACATTTTTGAGGGTTACTATGGATGCAAATGTGTATGAAACGTGAAGTTTAAAGAACAACTCGCTGGGACTTTTCAGTGCCTATATTTACACTTTACAATTTTACCCGCCTCTATGGTCTAGTGGTTCGCCTATAAGTGTCAGATTCAGAGGTCCCGAGTTCGATCCCCAGGGGAAGTACAATATAGTGCTTGGTTTGGCCGGTGGTAGGACTTTTTATAAGTTCGCCTAGCTAGCTACCACCCTATTATCTAATTCTGTCGCCATAGTAACAATTCTTAAATTGTTGTGTTCCTTCATTTTAAAGGTAAGATAGCCAGTTCCTTAGTTTATTGAGGATTCTGGGTGAAGTGCGCTTCCACCTTCGACCTTATCATAACTTGAGAAATCAGGTGAGATGAAGGCCAAGAACATCCCCGTCGTACAATAAAAAAACAATAAAATCAACAAACAAATTAATTCTTTCTCTGTGTCGCATCTTTGCGATATGGAAATAATTCGAAAATTATCAAATATCGAAGAAGAACTCTCGTCAAAGCAGAAAAGTATTTTTCACAGTAGAATATCAAGGGCTTGACTACCAACTTACTTAACCTCTAACGGCAAATCAAAAGAAAGTATTTATCTCTTGGAACGGTAGGCATAAAAAAATTGGGGGACCTACCGCGACCAACATGGATGTTCAGAAAAGCAAATATTTTGAACTAACTTCTACCTAGTCTATTAATATTCTAAGAACTGCACAAGAATCTTTATGATATATGATAAATAATATTAGAGTCTTATTATTTATTGTATGATTTTATGGTTTATTCCCTCTGCGTCGCTGTGCCACTGCGTCGCACATGGGTTCGCTTTACTCAAGGGCCGATGCCCTTGTACCGATGAACAGTCGTCGTAGTACTTTAGAGTACAGACTAGATTATTTCTACTTAGGAGTCCATACTATAGTAGGAGGTTAGGGTGCGGCGAGAATGGCCAATGGGCCACCCATAGTTCGTACGTGTATGATTTAGATAAGAAATATATATTTACACATTGTTTTGTTTATTATGAATGCTATTTTATTTAAAACTTTGTACCGCGTTACTGGCTTATTAAGTAGACTGTACTTTTGGTATTAGGGACTCTGGGGGAATATATACCATAGTATTAAATGATATTTTTTTATATTTTTTTCGTAATGCATATCAATAGTTTTTCATTCTTAACGCAGCTCAACGACGCAGGGGGTAGAACCCATTTTATCAATAATGGAATAAAACAAACACAAAACGTAAAACAAAACATGTAACCAACCGTTTTATGGCAAGATAAGTTCTGAAAAATAATATGCGTGTACACGTTCGAAAAACAAAAACATTGCTTATTTATTCAGTCGTAACTTTGCGGAGTTTCATTTTAATGTAAAAACAGAAAAATATTAAGTAACAGATCCGCTAAGTTGCTTTGAATTAATCAAATGAACACGTGCTTCCCCTTAACACGAGGCAGCCTTAAAAACGTAGTCTTGCTGCTAAGTTGGGTAAAGTCGAAACACGTGTCGATAAGTTTTTTTTCAAAGGAATTTTTTGTACGGTTTCATTACCAAATACTTTCCTGTTTTCCTTTTTTTTTTACTGTACAACGTGGAAGCGCACTTCACCCGAAATCCTAAACAGTCTGAGGAACGGCTACCTTACCTCTAAATGCCGGAACATAATCATTTACAATTGTTGAGACAGACTTTGGTACACAGTAGTACACAGGTAGACAAACGGACTTAAAGAAAGTCCTTCCACCAAACAAACCAAATTAAATCATTTACCGATGATGCAGGTTTTTTGCATCATTCTAGTTAGAGATAATAAATAATTAAACAAAATAGTCGACAAAAAATCGTCCTCATTGTATCACAGTATTTCAGAATGTGCTAAATCTCTGCATAAGCAATTCTTCTTGTCTAGACGAAAATTGGTCCTAAGTTAATATATATTTTGTGCAGCTTCTAGGCTTAAACGTTTTGTTCGTTGTGTTTGCAAAGACAAGATGAATAGACGTAATTAATATTGTGTTAAGTCAAAGTCGGTTGGCTATAATGAAATACAATGACTTTTGTTTACGAAAACTTATAAAAACTTTATTTAATGAGGTAACTGTCTCTCTAGGTTCTTTTAGTTCACTGCAAGATATGGGCAACCCCGATATTGCCATTATTTATAATCCCCACGCTTTGAAAGCGGGTTGGTGATCGTAGATCTGAAGAACAGAAGCACAGAACATGTGACCACTTTTCATCAGTTGATTATAGATATACACGGTGAGTTTTTTTCCAGGGCCACTGAGGGCAAGTCTGAAACCTAGAGTTATCGAAAAGTCATGTTAGTAGTTACGTGCTCGATTTAAAAAAAAAAGTTCAGCATTAAAGAACATCAATTTTTTTTTATAGTTTTTCTGGAAAAGTAAATAATAAAAGAATAAAAAAAATGCATTTATGTGTTCTTTGTTTGATCATAAAAAAATAATGTACGGTAAGTATGTGACAAAAGTTGTTGGAACGCTTTCAAAATAAAAATATATATAAATTCAAGTTTATGCATTTAGTAAAGGTTATACGTTCAGACTATGCGTTATATTATTAAAACGTCTGTTGCTGTATTTTCTGTTCATTTTTTTTAATAAAATTTTAAGAATTTTTTTTTTTATAATGTGTTTCTATCTGCAAAGTTGTGTTCAGCCATTAGGGTGTCCCTGCCATGTCATCAGCTGCGTTACCACAAAAAATCTAACGTTTTTTAATCCGATGACGATTCAATTTAAGCTCATCACGAACAAAACATACAACAAAAAAGGATTTAATAGCTTAGCTTTCGCATAGTCTGAACCTACAACCTTTACTAAATGCATAAAGTTACAACCTTTACTAAATGCATAAAGTTGAATTTCTGAATTTTTAAGTTTGAAAGGGTTCCAACAACTTTGGGCTCATAGTCATCATACATTATTCTTTTATTATCAAACAAAGAACTCATACATGCAAAAAATTTTTTTTGTTGAAAACTCACTTTTTCAGAAAACCTATAAAAGAATATTGATTTTCTTTAATGCAGAACTTATTTTTTTTTAAATCGAGCACGTAACTCCTAACATGACTTTTCGATAACTCTCACGGTTTCTGACTTGGCCTCAGTGGCCCTGAAAAAAAACTCACCTGTATACTAACCACAAGTGGAATAACTTCTAGTAACCGCCTCTATGGTCTAGTAACACCTCTGTGGTCTAGTTTTAACCGCCTCTGTGGTCTAGTGGTTCAACCAACCGATTTTAGATCCAGAGGTTCCGGGTTCGATCCCCAGGGGAACAATATTGTGCTTGGTTTGGTTGGTGGTAGGATTTTGTTTAAGTCCGCCTGGACTACTAGCCACCATCTTAATTATGTCGCCATTATAACAGTTCTTAAAGAAAATGTTGTGTTCCGGCATTTATCTCAACTTGTCGCCAGGTGAGATAAAGGCCAAGTGCTTCCCCGTCGTACAATAAAAAAAAGAATATAATTATTAGAATATTACTGGCGGAAAATTGTACGCATAATACTCTTATCCTTTCCATCCAAAAGTTGCCTGGAAAAGATCGCTGTCTGTTCTGAGTGTTGATCTTTGCTTGTTTGTTTTATATTATGTTTATATGCCCGGTCTTTTTAACGTAAGCACTAACTTTGCAGAGATAACGTCAACTCGCATTATGGTGAGAAGATACGGTTAGACACTAATTGTAATTTACAATGTGCCTGTAGTGGCAGCGCCATACCACTGTACTTTACAGCTCGGTCTTATTAAAGTAAATCAATCATTTGTTAAAAACTAAGTTTTAGGTAATGATTGGTAAAGTTAAAAACTATAGAACTATAATGATTGGTAAAGTGTACTTATTGTTGGCAAATTACGTAGTAATGTTGGGTTATCCGTGCCCTATATAAATTATATATTTTTTCAAGTGAATGCTTTATCTGCTAGTTGCTGGGTACTGGTAACTTGGCCAGTCGAGTTCCAAACCTATATTGTGGTTCGAGTAAGTACAATGTTGAGGAAAATCCGTTTCGTTAACGGCAGCAAACACAGCTCTCGAGTTGTCTCGGAATATAATTTTACAACTTGCAGAACAAATAAATTAACCCTTTCTAATCAAATAGACATTGAATCATTAGGAAATTACAGCCGTCGCCTAAGTTTTAGTTTAAACAAGATGATAAATTGTTTATCCCTTAGCAGGCTTAGCCGAATCTGATTAAATTTTCAACTTGGGCGGAACAAAGATGTTCTCGTTTTGGAAATATAACCTACCATTTTAGCAAATAAGTCTATATGTTATAGAGGAAAAAAAGTGAAGTGAAAATATGATATAATATACAGCCAATTGCGATACGTAAACGCACACCACGTTATTATCACTTCTTCTCGCAGCTTCAGTGCGAGTTTTACTAATTTTTTGTGGTTTTAAGTTTTTGTTGTTACACCCTATGATAATGGTTATAAACAGTGTATTGCTGTTTTTACGATACAAAATAAAAATAAGACCATAAAAAAACGGTAATGTATACATTAGCACACATTCCTTTATGACTTTTATTTTACAAAGTAAGGAAGATTCAGGAAAGAAAAAAAAATTAAATCCCTGAACGACATTACGCTTTTACTTTTAAGCTGAATTGATGGCCAAAGTTTCTATTTGAATAAGCAACTAGGAACCATCTATAAATTTCATTTATCTAAATCCTAGCATTAATGTTACAAGTCTGACCTTTGAACTAAAACATTATCCATTTATCCACCTATCAAATTGTAATGACCAATAAAGAAGCTATTCATCGGACGTCTATTATAGTCATTATGTTCCATACCGACTTTATTTTACTTCGTAGCACCACTACGCCGCCTTCGTAGCTACTGCTACGAACCTTACCGGTAACACGAAATGACCCCCGATAATACATACCGTTTGTAAGGGAAAGCTAACATGTTTTTTTGAATTACAAGCTTTTACCCATTGCTTCGCCTGCATTGTACCGTGTTATATATGAATGAATGAATGAAAATACTTGATTGCAAACCATAAAAATAAAACGTTAATCCAACTTAAAAAAAAATATATACATAGCGGTCTAATCACTTAGAAGTGATTTATTCCAGACAATCTTTGGATGGAGATTATTTTATGAACAATGATGTGGTTGGTGGAGCACATAATTTAATAGGGGTCTAGCAAAATTTACTTTTATACATAATACATTATGTAAAGCTATGCTACAAGTACATAGAATAGTAGAAGCCAGTGAAAGAGCTCGTCTGGAGAATTACTACCACCATACTTATTTCAGCCGCCAAGCAGCATTGCTGTGTTTCGGTTTGAAGGGTATGGTTGCTGGTGAAATTACGGGGACGTGAGGCTTAACATCTTTATGCGTCAAGTTGACGGGCGCAATGCAGTGCCGTGTAGGTATGTTCTTTGTGGATGTGACCTATGCAGTAAGGCTTTGTCATAGGCAAGAGTACACTTAATACCAGGTGCGCTACTTGCTTCTCCCGTCTTCTAGTAGTATAAAAAAATATATACACAATGTACCTACATATAATACATACAATCCACAAATAAAGTTAATAAATAAGTATAAGGATGAAGTAACTCATGTTTTCCCCTTGGCGTAATACTACATGGACGTAATTAGAGAATCATAACATTAACTGACCCTCCGCCATGATTTTGTTCTGACAATGTCACACTGAGCCTATTTTTTTTCGGGTCGTCTTTAAGCTTTTACTCTTCTATTTACAGCTTAAGACAGAACCGGGACTCAATGATCAGTACCTTTTCCCAGCTTCATCATCCCAGTTTCAGTATGATGCAAATATATGCAAATTTGGCCTGAACTACTCGATGACATGTGGTAGATGAGGGGCCTCTGACTAGGAAGTGTATCCCTATTCCAGCCTCTTTGAGTCTTCTTCTTGCGGTTTCGAACTAGCCGTCAGTTACCAAACTTTTTGAAGCGTTTCTGACATCAGAAGAAGACAACTTGAGTTTCTAAGAACACTGCTTACCATATATCGTCTCGTGAATCTCTTGCGACCTAGCCCTGCACGTCTCGAGTGCTCAATAGCCTCATAATCGTCTACCATTATGATAAAATTCGAAAACGCACTGGAAGAAGAGTAGAATCAACTCTGTTCAGTTCCTCTAAGTATATCAATGCCAAATTTCAGTCGTTTAGTCATGAAAAGGTGACATACAAACAATAGAGACACTTTCTAATTTACAACACATGGATTATATCATCATTAAAAATGGATATGGAGCATAGATGCCAGGGCATTAAATAGGCAGGTGATAGTGTAGTCGGACCCTTTTCGTTTGTATAGCTGACATGAAGTTGACTACATTATGAGTAAATGCGTGGCCTTGCGTGCTGGGTTTAATAGTTGTAATGACAAATTCACAGGCTATTTTATTTTTTACTACAGTAAATTGTCAACGTCCATTGATAGAAAACAATTTCCATTTTGTTTTTACTCACTTACAACCATTATTGATTTCGAATCTATTTCCCCTTATTTAAAGTCAATGCTTCAAAAAAATCTCTGATTTTCAGCCTCGCTCATACTAATTCTATGTCATTTCTCATTTCCCAAAAAAAAGATTTGCGTGTAGCAAAAGGCTGCATTGAACGTTATTCCTAACATATATATACAGGGTTTGCGTATTTTCTGATAAAACTATCAATTATTAGAAAATGGCCGAGGGCTTCAACTATAATGTCTTTTTTTTCTTGTTGTGACTTAGTAAGTTTTGTTTATCATCTCTAATTTCCAACAAATCTGTTGACCGGATGAATCAAACCGGTTGACTTTTATTAATAACTAACTCTCAGTCCGCTGGTAGTGAAAACTATACATTTAGAGAGTGTACTCTTATTATTCATATGTGTACTTACACGTACTAATAACCTATTTTTCGTAGAAACGTAAAAAAAGGCAATCTAAACCTTAAAACTAGGATCTAAGTTTTAAGGTTAAGATTGCCGAAAAGTTATGAAGGAACCTTCAAAATGTGCACGATAGGTTTGAAAAAATGTGAGACCTCTTTCTTAGAAGAAAGTAGCTAAGCTGTTATTTTTCTTAATTTGAATGGCCTAATACAAAGTTCTTGAACCGCAAATAGTAAAGTAAAGTAACAGCTGCTAGTTTTTCCCCTTTGAGGATTCACCTCCGATCACTACCGCAAATATAATGAGGGTATAATCAAGAATGAGTTTGCTGTTTCGATAGAACCTTTGTTTTATATTGTATGTAATCAAAATACAGTAAACAAGATATTTTGTCCACTTCTGCACGATCTTTGTTCAAGATAAAATACTTGATCTACATTTTAAGGTTAATTTGAATCCCCAAGGTCCAAGAAACGATTACTATCCACAATGTCCAAGAAAGCACAACATAACGAGTATTACATAGTCTTAGAACTAGTTAAAACTCTCTTTTTTTTTTTTTATTGTTCGACGGGTAAGCACTTGGCCTTCATCTCACAATTCTCTTCTTCTCTCAATGGTGTTTTCCTGTATCAGTTTAATATGAGTAAAACTATAGAGTTTTTTGTGGCCCCAAAATATCATCTCAGAGACCTGTAAATAATCGTGTTAACATCAGGTCTCAAGAGACATCTGTTGACAAATCTGCGAGTAATTGAAGTTGCTATTGTATGTCTTTTCGGATAAGTTTAGTCTTTAAGATACTTTGTTGGTGGGGTGGGGTTATTATGTGGTTATTATGAACTTTTATTTTTATTTTTTATTGTATGACTAAGACATCAGGCACCTAGGGTGCCTGGAGGATCTGTGTCTGGATCTGTGTTTGGGTGTCGTATCATATAGTACGTTATATATTTACAAAAAGTATTTTAGTATACTATCCCTAATCTAGTTTCCATATTACAAGCTACGCTTAGTTTGAGGCTAGATGGATATGTGTAAAATTTATGTCCTGTATTATATATAAAAAATAATAATAAATAGGTAACAGATGTTGTCCGCACATTCGCCAAAGTGAAATTTGCAGATGTATTAAATATATGCAACAAATTTCAATGAATGTATCGATTAGCTTGTTTTCTTTCAATCTATCCAGTCCACATATTGTCTGGAAAGGGAGTATCGATTTTGGTATATAGGTCGGAGTGAGAGTCGAGATTCATAACATGAATCCGAGCCGGATTATTGTTATAAGCTTTATGGAAATTATTATCTACCTACTAGCTGAGGGCGAGACACACAGCACGAATGGAAAAAAAACGTAGGTAAATTCAGTAAAAAGCTGGAGAGGACCAACAAGAACTAGACGACCAACAGGAATTAGACTGGATAAAGAAGGCATCTGACCCAAAATTAGACACGAGGTGGCAAAAGACCGCGACAAATGGATAGAGCTGGAGGAGGCTTTTCCTTGAGCGGTATCCTATATTTTAATAGTGTATAATTAGGAGTTTTGGTACATTACATTACCACCTCCATACATTAACCACCTCTGTGGTTTAGTGGTTCAACCCACTGATTTTAGATCCAGAGGTTCGGGGTTCGATCCCCAGGGGAAGCAATATTGTGCTTGGTTTGGTTGGTGGTAGAATTTTGTTGAAGTCTACTTGGCTACCACCATCTCACCTAATTCTGTCGCCATAGTAACAATTCTTAAAAATTGTTGTGTTCCGACATTTAGAGGTTCAGATAGCCAGTTCCTCAGTTAGTTGGGGATTCCGGGTGCAGTGCGCCTCCACCTTCGGCTTTATCTCAACTTGTAACCAGGTGATATGAATGCGCTTCCCCGTCGTACAATAAAAAAAACAATAAAACATATAAGTCGATAGTTAAATGTAAAACTTATGTTCGTTTAGAAATAAACAGGATTTTTCATTTCATTTACAAGCCGAACCGACAAACGTTGTCCTGTTCATAGAAAAAACACATTCTCTTTCCCAAAACAATTTTCACTTTGCCAAATTTTTCCATCTTTCGGGCCAAATCGTTTCTAAAAAACGGTCTAGCCGTTTGTCAAGAGTGATTACCACCAGAATCATAAAATATATCGATATCGGATTATTTACATCGGCTATTTTGATATGTCCCTCACATCAATAGTCTCTATTTGATGACACCTGTTTCTTTTACAATTACAATTTTACAATATACTCGTACTTTGCTGTCATAGGTTTTATGTTTATGAAACCTATAGCTAAAATACTAAATACATATCGACGATTGAAGTACAGCAGACGTTTCCATAATACGACGCTACAATCCAATGCGAATTTAGTACCTACCTATTTATGAAGTCTCTGTTGAATAATAATTGACCAATATGTATGTTAATAACGCTTGCCAGATCCGTTTAGTTAAAGTTATTATTTTCTTGTAGAGAATATTTGGTAGTGATATCGATATCATTAATTCTGAACAGTTACACAACTTATAATCATAGGTATTTTATGCTTAAGCCTCTATACATATAACATACGTATTAGCATCAACTGTAGCTAGGTAAAGACGATAAAAATACGTCTCCTTTGATCGAATTGACTCTGAAACACGCATATTTCCTACCCCTATGTAATTAATATCGTGATTCTCTTTCAATGAACCTCATTAAGTTGAGCCTAATGTATTCCCTATCAACCAATCAATAAATGTAAAAACAAGTTCCTATACATATTTTATATAGCAAGTGAAGTCGAACTTTATTTCTCCTGGGGCGAAAATTACGCGGTATAACCTGGTGCTCTGAGACTTATGGCGCGTCTTGAATAAGTTATTTCAATGAACATTTACTTTTTAACAGACTTCAAAAAAAGGAGGAGGTTCTCAATTCGTTTTTTTTTCTATGTATGTTCCCCGATTACTCGAAATCACCTGGACCGATTTGGAAAATTGTTTATAATCTTTTTGGTTTACCCTTTCAGGGTATACTTTACAGGTGCTTCATAGTAGCATGGAGCAATTATTTGATCCATGATATCATAGTAGTTAGTTGTATTTTTTCATAAAAGACGACGGGAAATCGCTAGGCCTTCATTTGACATGGCTTTTGAGGTATTTTGAGGCCGAAGGTGTCTGAGGAATTGGCTATCTTACCACTTTATTCCGGAACCCAACAATTTGAAAAAAATGTTATAGCGATCGACTTAGGTTAGATGGATAAATAGAATAGAAGCTAGCCACTTAAAATAAGGTCCTACCACCGAACCAAGGATCCGATACCGGTAAGAGAACCACTAGACCACAGAGGCGGTTAAAACAAATAATCAAAAACCAATCTAGTTCTGATGCGTCAAACCGTCAAAAAGCTAGAAAACCAGGGCATTTCATAATAGATCAAGCGCATGTGGCGACTAGAAAAAGTCACAATTGTACCCATCGTATTATCCACCACTGGCGTTATACCTAAGCAATTATTTAATTCCCTTTTGACCATAAATCTTCCTAAGCATAATTTGTCCTGCTGCAAAAGGCAGTCATTTTAAACACTTCTCGAATAGTCAGAAAGTTTCTGAATACTGATTCGCCTACGCTTGACACTCCTCAACCTAATAATGTGGCTGTTCAAAACACCAGAACGGAGGAGCACTTGGCTTAGGCCCGTGTACCTATTTTTCTGGCCTCGAGCCGAGATGGTGAACATCTATAACCAAATAATAATATTAATAAATATTACAAGACGTTAGTTTAATAAATAGTAGTGTTGTAGTATCATGTTGCCATCACATCAACAGCCCATTAGTGTCCACTGCTGGACAGAGCCTCCTCCAATGCTGGAGGGTTTTGGCATAATCACCACGCTTGACAAGTTAATTGGTGATCGCAACACAGGTATGGGTTATGCACAGAAGGAAACTGCAGCCCTACTATTGGTGATCCTTGGGTGTAATCAACCGCGATCGCCTTCGTGCCGTCATGTAGGTACCAATAGTATTTAATTCTATGTCATCGTGTCCCGCTAGGTATTATCAGGTTTTTGCGACATATCTGTCACACGACATGAACTTGCAAATACTAGTAAGTCACCTGCAATAGCATATTATTATTGCAAGCATATTTTTTTATTGCCATTACTTTTATATTCATGTGTGGTCAATTCCATGATTATTTTTGATAAATAAATGCAATAAATATAAAATATCATATTTGAAAACCAAATCTTAATAACGTATTTACAAGATGTGGTTATATAATAATCGTTATAAAACTAGATGTGGTTATATAACCGTTGTATTCGTAACTATATGTGGTTATAGAATATGTGGTTATAGAATCTTAGTAATAAAAAATCCACGTCAAGTTCAGGTATACGTATCACATTCTAGAGGTCAAATTATAGAAGAATAAAAAAAAGGTCACGTAAAACTCTTTAGAAAATAAATTTATCAGTGGCGCAACTTATCACGTTCATAATGGGGTCGTCACTTTGTCAGGTCGCCGGAACAATAATAAAAAAGAAACCTCTAGTTCGTTTAATTACCTACTTCTATTGAAACCAGCATGCAATGAAACCCTAGGTCGTCGATCACAGACTGAAGCATGTCATATTTTAGATGCGGTGTAACAAAATTTGAGATCTTCAAAAATATTTATTAAAAACGTTATATATTTGGAACAGATATTGTATCATAAGAAAATTGTATCAAGCTATGTGTCATACAACTGTATAGTAAAATTATGCTGATATGAGAATCTTGGAAACGTCCCAATTTAATTGATATTGATGCCAGGTCGTTTAGCAAATCTACGTTCCGTAAGTAGTTCATAATACGCATCTGGAGTGTTCTAAACTGCTGGATAGGCTAGTGTAACGTTGTTCAGCGCTTTTATTGGTTGTTTGCAGTCGCCCCCGAGCCCGTGATAAACTCACCGCGGCCCCTCGGTCAACAGTCACCGCTGCCGGGCATTGAGGAGGAGGACGATTCGGACTGGCCCCTAGAAGACGCTACAGACGCGACAATAACACCCTCCTATAAAAGCACGCGAAGTAGCACGGATACCGTTTATACGTCATCAAGAAGCTCGGGAAAGAAACGTAGCTTCGGAAGTCCGTCAGCGGTGAAAATATGTATATCGGCGGCAGCGAGGAAGTCAAACAAAGCTCGCAAACGGGGCTCGCAAACTGAGGAGGCAGCGGCGCCCGCGCTCGGGAAAATGCAGGCGGAGCAAGGCAGCATCGGCGAGCTGCAGAAATACCACGGCCGATACCTCAAGAGCAGGCGACACACGCTTGCTAATGTCCGGTGAGTCCTTTACCTTTACCTGGATTAAATGTTATGTTTGAAAAGCATACGAGCAAGAGAAACCTACGTATCCCAGTAGGCGACGCGGAGACCTTTTTGTAATATTTGGTTACAGAAAGGTTGGTCATCTCGCCTTTCTGTAACGGAATATCATGCTCTGAGAAAGGTATTTGAAGTTGGAGATATGATCTTGGCACTACCCCTTGATCGTCAGCCCTTTTACCCGTGTGGGTTTAAATTCACAGGGCTGTTTAAACTCCAATTAAGTAAATTAAATCGTAGTTTCAATGAACATGATTCGCAATAATCCTGTACGAGTCTTACAGAAAATTATTCGATAGGTATAGTTAAGTGCTTATTACGTATTGTTTCGCCCAATCGAGCGCTAAATACACGTAGCACCGTTAGCGTATGAATGTTTTTCCTTAACTGGTCGGTCACTTTAAACTGATGGTACCTTTGTTGAGTTTTAGTGCACACATTATCCCCTAACAGGGTTAAGCCGAGGTTAAATAACGTATGATAGCCAATAGCTAGATAGCAGCTAGCTATATAACATAATAAATGCATTAGGAAGTTCATTGGTTTGTTGAGGATTCCAGGTGAAGTGCACTTGCACCTTCAGCCTTATCATAACTTGATACTAGGTGAGATAAAGCTTACCGCTTTTTTTTACGACGGGTAAGCACTTGGCCTTCATCTCACCTGGTCACAAGTTGCGATAAGGCCAAAGGTGGAGGCGCACTTTACCCGGAATCCTCAATAAACGGAGGAACTCTTCTCTGTCGTACAACAAAAAAATAATATGTTCATAAATTTGAAATGAATATGTTTTTTTTTTCTAAAAAGTAGGAATGAGTCAATATTTTTAAATGCAATGATTAAAAAATCTCGCAAGAAAAGTCGTACCCGTGCACAATTTTATCATACATTGAAAATGTAATAAATTTGTCTAATTGAGATTGGAATTCTTTTGCCTTATTATTTTTCCAGAGATGCCACACCGTTTATCAGAATACCCCGTATTTCAAAAGACTTAAGAGGTCGACTATTACGTCGTATGTTATGGCATTCTAGGTACAAGAATGTAAAAGAACTAATTTTTTTCCTTGTGCAAACTTGTCGTCCTGGGACATCAGTTACGGTTGGTACAGCGCGGCGGCTGATTTGACAGAGCTTACTTATTTGAGCCTCTTGGGGTTGAGAGCTTTGGTCTTGGAGCCATTGCTCTCTGGGTTTTAAAAAATATTGCGGGGCTTTTGATTGAGATGACTTGCTACTCAATGGCTGGCTCTTATATAAGCCAGCGCATTAACATAGCTATTCAGAGTGACAATGCAGTAAGTGTCACGTAGGTACCTACGCTTCTTTCGGGTACCACGGGGGGTACCACGGGGGTACCACGACCTCTTAGAGCATTCTTGTTTTGATATTACTTTACTTTTGGCACTATCTATCCAGTGTAGAAAAACGAGGCAAAAGTAATATAATATCAAAACGAGAACGCTATAAGACGTTATGGTTAGGACCCTGGTCTGGAACAATTGATTTCTGGAACATTTGTAATGGTCCATAGGCCATTGTAAATAGTTGATTTAATTGTGCACATTATTTAATAACATTTTTCAAAAAGCTTGAATAAAATATTGTTTTCGTTTTGGACGATAAATAATATTCGTATTAATGCCATTGAAAGCGCACCTGTGTGTGAATCCGTGATTGCTTAGCCAAAACTAAATTAATAATTATTTGCTTACTGAAATTGAGTCATACACGAGTTACGTGTACTCGTGACTCATGTGACCTCTGATTTGTAGCCTTGTCAATAATTCTCAGATTAAATCTGTTCTCGGATGTTTCCTACCTGAAATCACTAGACATAATTTCCGTCCACCATACTCTGTCATATGATAGACCTCTCTCGAATGTTCAGCTATGCCTATTGTACAACGTTGCTCGGATGCAATCTTTTGATATTTAAATTCGCCGTAGGTAATTATGTTCTTTTTATTGTACGACGGGGAAGCGCTTGGGCTTCATCACACCTGGTAACCAGTTAAGATAGGGCCGAAGCTGGAGGCGCACTTCACCTCAACAAACTGACGCAACTGGCTATCTGACCTCTAAATGCCGGAATACAACAATTTTAGATTGTTATTATGGCGACAGAATTAGGTAAGGTGGTTGTAGCTAGACAGGCAGATTTAAACGAAGTCCTACCACCAGCCATACCGAGCACAATATTGTACTCCCCCTGGGGATCGAACCCGGGAGCTCTGGATCTGAAATCGGTGGGTTGAGCCACTAGACCACAGAGGCGGTTAATTAATCTAACAGCTATATTTGTCATGTTTGAGTATTTTGAAAGTCGCAATGTTATTATCAAGTGATTCATAATGTCCCTGATTGCGTCCAGTGAAATTTAACTGAAGTTGGTTGTCCTGTTACATTTTTTAAAATGCAGACGATTGACCCGCATTCAATAAAAAATACTAGTCTGAACGAAAGTCAAAGTCAAAGTATTTTTTTTTTAATTCATTGCGACTTTTTAGGATCATTTCGCGACGACGCAAGGCTATTTGAAGTATATAAGTTACTAAATTAAGTGTGTTTTCATTTAAATCATCAATTTGATAAAATTTATTTTCTGTCTGGCTTGTTGTTAACGAAGTGGCGGTGGTGTCTCAATCTGGCAATCAGACCTCTTAGAGCAATTTTGTTTTGCTATTACTTTACATTTGTCTCTATCTAAGCAGTGTTGAAAAAATGAGACAAAAATAATGAAGTATTAAAACGAGAACGCTATAAGACGTTGTGATTAGGCCCCTGAGTATTTTTTTGTAAGTCCATAATCCCGACTTGTCGGTGTTGTCAGCAACTTATTGTTTGATAGGAAGCACCTTTTGTTTCCGAGATTTAATAACGTAAATTACAATCTGGTTTGATTTACAACTTTCTCGATTTAAAATTCCTGTCGCTTGTGTCAGGCTGCGAAGTTTATTAACTGATTTACGTTTTTTTTTTATAGTTGGGAATTTATTAAAAACTCTTTTGTACAGTTTTGTTAGAACGTTTTCCGGCAAAATAAGTTAGATCAGGCTCCGGTCTGAATCACTGCTAAATCTTGGCTTAACTGCTAAGACACAAGCAGCAACAACCATAGAGACTTTAGAGAAATGTTTCTCGTATCAACATCAAGACTACTAGTTCAAAGAGTTAAGCTTACTGGAATCAGACCAGTACATCTCAAACACATGGAAAGTTCTTGGATCGGAAGCAGTCGGATTTGACATAGAATCCAATAATTTTCAAGGTTGTTCTCAAACTATTTCTGAAAATCTTCTGTGGATTCTCCATCGGAAGTTCCCAAATCCAATACTATAAGGTCTTCTGAATGTTTGAGAACACAGAAAGCCACGTAGAAGGGCAATACGCCTTTTAATTATAACAAAATCGGTATTTATAATTTTAATAATAGATACAGTTCATTTTATTGTAACAAAGTTACTTGAAAACCGCGTCTGTGGTCTAGGTGGTTGGTTCAACTGTATCTGGGTCCTTCCACCCTTCTTAGGCCTTATCATAATTGAACACCAGAGGAGATGAAGGCAAGTAGCTACTCTGTCTTACAATAAAAAAAACATATCGTGGACTATTCCACATAACCTAGTTTCGATGATTTAACGGCTATGACCGTTAAATCGTCAAAATCAACCACAATATAACGACCAGTTCAATTACATAATTGTATAAGATATAAAGGCACCTCAGACGATAAAAGAAGGAGGCATTTGTGTTGATAAGACGAGAAAACGTTTAATTCGTCTCATAAAACTTAAAATAAAACATAAAACTGTAACAATACCTCCTATTCTCATAATTCTATGTGAGATTCATATTTTGCAACTTCTGATTGTATCTTACAGATTTACATACGATATCTATTTGGAATTGAAATATTCGTAAATAGAATCGACTGCTTTCCAGTTCGGGATTGCTTTAAGCTCAACTTTCATGACGGTAGATATCGATTGTTACATCGCTTGGGATGCTCGGATTTAAAGTCAGAACGCACTAAATTGTTTATTATTTTCTAGTCATTTGGCAAAGTGATCGTGAAATTTCTGAATTGTTGCCACGTTTAATCCGCTGCCGTTTCTTTACACTGCTGCTCGTGAATTAAGCTGGTTTAGAAGAGTGTTTGATCGACCCAGAGAAGATATTTTGCGTACTCTCATGTCTTCAATGTTGGCCTACATTGCCAAAACACGTGCCTGTTGTGCTCTTTAGATTTGGTGGTTCCAAATTACGTACATGGAATAATTTCATTTCACCTCTCCCTTCATCTGCAAGCAGATGCACAAAACACTATCAATTATTGTACGAACAGTCAAGGTGTAGAATTCATCGCCATCGTCAGTCTTTCGTCTTCTAAAGACTTGGTTTATTATTTATTAAACACCTACTTTTCTCTCCTGCCATATACCTAGTCTCTATGTTATTGATACTATTCACCTTTTAGTCTTTAAGTATTATAGCAAGAGCGAAACTTAGGTGTTCTCTTGCTTAGAACATCGTTCTTCATTGTCGGTCGGGATGAATTCATGGTCAATCGATGGTCTATCAATCATAAAAAAGGAATGTATTTGTCTGTATAAACGAATACCTGATTATTGTATAAAATTAAAGACGGTATTATTGCTTACTAGTAAAAGCAATCTTGCAGTTACTTGCAGCTTAAATCATCATCAGCTTAAATTAAATATCATCAATATTCTTGTAGATAACAATAATTTTTGTATTCCCACATTAAGAGGTAAGATAGCCTCTAACTAGATTGTTGAGGATCCGGGTGAAGTGCGCTTCCATTTTCGCTTCTCCGTCGTACAATATCAAATAAAACATTTTCTAAATTCTTTCTTTATTGAGCTGATTCATATCGCTGGTAAAATCGGTTCGATGGAGACGACCATTTAGAAGACGTACCGTGTTTAGTAGAATGTTTTATAACACGTCGCTTCGCACAACAAGGTGGTGTACGTCAGTCGTTGATTGATCGACAACGTATAGTTGATTGATTTTCGATTGATACGCAAACGGACCAACCCATTTAGCATATTGAACACTTTCTGGTATGTAGGACACGGTATTAATTTCACAGAGATACACACCTACTATCATTGATTAATTATAAGCAAATAATTTACCTTACGTGTCTTTCCAGACCACTACAATCCTGAGTCTTAATCTATATATATGTTTATTTAAAACAGGCGTAATTTATGCCAGGCCATATCTTTACTACTTATTCCTTGTTAGTACCTACATCAAACTTACTAAAATTCTAACTTACTGGGTACGTGGCCGCTGCCGGTAGAGTGTCCAATCCAATAGCCTATAAAACGAATTTGAGCTGACATACACGATGTTGGTAGGTACCTACCATAAATAAAATACACATAGAGAATAAATTGGAATAATGGTAAGCTTCAATAATAAACAGTTCGAAAGAATGATTGATCCAATAAACGGTTTGTGTACCGTATTTACACAATCCTGTTTTGACACGTGAAGAGTAAAATACGACTAAGACGATGGCGTTTGAAAATGGTAGTATTTTAAAACTAAAAAATAAGGTCTTTAACAGTGGACAGAGGTAATATCAATGCAAACAGAAGTCGGGTTGTTCTTGAAAGTTGTGAATGAGAAATAAAATGCAGTATTTTTTTATCGTACGACGGGGGAGTGGCCTTCATCTCCCATGATTTTCAAGTTATGATAAGGCCGATGGTAGAAGTGCACTTCACTCGGAATCCTCAACAGTCTGAGGAACTGGCTATCTTATCTCTAAATGCCGGAACACAACAATTTTAGAATTGTTGTTATAGCGGCAGATTTAGGTAAGCTGGTGGTAGCTAGCCAGGCGGACATAAGCAAAGTCCTACAAAACAACCAAACCAAGCACAATATTTTGCTCTCTTTGGTTATCGAACCCGGGACCTCTGGATATGACACCGGTAAGCGAACCACTGGACCACAGTGGCGGTTGAGAAAGGTCTGATTGTTCAGAGATTCCTGATTTGATTCCTGAGAATGGAAATCCCATCGGGTTATATTTAGGACTGAATAAAATATAAACTGGATTTTATATAAATATACAACAACCAAACACAGAACAAAAATCTTTATTCATCACGCAAATATTTGTCCTGGGTGGTAATCGAACCCACATATTTACAGATAGATACATTACAGATACCGAAACCCTCTTCAAATAAGATGAATTGTTTAACATTCGTTCTCACCATTCCACATGCTAATGTAATCCACAACAAACCAATAAAGGAGTGCCAATATTTACAAAAAGTATAAACAAGATAGACATGCCAAACAGACACAAAGAAACGTGAAAGCAATCTGAGCTCGCATGAAAGTTTTTCCGTCGGCGAGAAAAGTATCTGAACTATTTACAGTCGCGGACTATTCTCAGAGGGAAAGGCCAGACATCGTACAGAATTGTGAGCCTCGTGTGTCCTGCGGGCCGTAATAGCGACATGAAAGACTTCCATGATGCAAGACGCCTCGCCCGCGGCACTTTGCCCGTTGGCTGCTCAAGCAAGTCAAGCTGCAATGCAGAATGGTCACTCTTTCTATGCTTATGTTTAGTATCTATTAAAAGACTGTTTTTGGATTCTATAAGCCATTTCAGGAAAATTATGAAATAATGTATTTCATAATTTTCCTTAGAATAATGATGGCTTATAGAATCCAAAAACAACCTTCTAATAGATACTAATCTTTATTCATATCTTAGTTAAATGATAAAGATAGGAAAAGTATTATCAAATACATTGAACTTGATTGTATTCATATTTAATTTCATTGATAAAAAACGTAAACAAGTACCTATAATATTATTTAATGGATTTTGGGGGAGAGTACTTGGGGGAGTTTTTGTTGAGGCGACGCGTGATTCGAAGGTTGGCTTTTATTTAGTCCACTGAATTAGCACAGCTATTCAGCGTGGCAATGCAGCCAGTATCTTGTGCACGTTTTCATCTGGTACTGATCTGGACCAGTTGAGATACAAAGGCCGTTTGTAACGGTGCCTTTATGCATATATGCATTGACGGAAAACCCAAATACCTAGGTGAGTTTATTTAGATTTAACCCAATTTACAAGATCCTGCGTATGTCGTAGATGTCACTTAATTTTATGTTATATAATATATCTATATAATATGCCTAGGAATAAGTTTTCGTTCGTACCATGGTACTGTATTAAAGAAACCTTTTATAAAGTAATTTTGTATAGTGCACGTTGAACATTAAAGGGGTTTGATGTCATAGGACACTCTATATGCGTAGTGGTCACACCCCTCACTGACGGAAGGTGACCTATTATAATGTTCATAGGCTGAGTACGTACTTGGGATCTTTAAAAAATTGCACGATTGATTAGAGTACATTGCTTTGCTTAGCTGGTTGTCAAAAGCCTGGATTTTTGATACAAAACAAAAAATGCATTTAAAATAAAAGTCACAGGCTTACAACATTTACCTCGACGAGGATTCACCTCTGATCACTTCTCAGACCGTTGATCATAAAAGGATACTGTAGCAATAGTTAAAGTATCCAATAACCATTATGTGTTTCATTTATTTTTAAGTACTTTCTTTACTGTTGCTTATAATTATGTTGTTTTTTTAACCTAATAGATGTGTTTACTATGTTTTTATCGTTTTGTCATGTTGTGTAGTGCGCTATTAGAAGTGAAGAAATGTTATCCATCTATCTATCTATAACCTACTAAGGAGTAGTCAAAGACATGTCGAAACTTACGTTCGGAACATGCCTACGGCTCAAAACGGATTTAAATCCCCGCAAGACTTCTGAAAACCCGGAGGGCACCAGCTCCCCATGGACCGAAAGTCAACCCCAGCAGGCTCAAATAAGTAAGCTCTGCCACTATATAAAAATAAATAAATACATATGACAGGACATAATAACACAGCGCCATCTTGTCCCAAACTAAGCAAAGCTTGTAAGATGGCAATAGATTAGAAAATACAAGAAGTCACCTCTTCTTACAATATATCATACAGAGTAATACACATTTCACTACCGTCCTACATACAAATACCTGCAGATTTTTTTAGCTACAGAATTAAAAGTCAGTTGAGCGTGTCTGATGTAAGCATGAATAGCGGACCTAATATCACAATGGAACCGTTTTGTTCGTTACAAAACATTGAGCCTATATCTATTCCGGCGAGGAAAGGTATTACTTTATACACGGTAACACTCGATGTCATTCTCTATTATATTTTTAACGACCAACTTGAGATCTCTATGGCCACTCCGGTAGGCTTTTTAAGGTTTACAATGTATTATTGCGTAATACAATTATGTAGGCTGCGCATCATCATACAGAGAACATGATTTTTTTTAGGATTGATTGTCCAGAGTTTGACCACAAACTCACCTGATGTTATGTGACGATACGGATGACGATGTTGCACGTTTGTTTAGATTAGAAGACACCAAACTCACTTAATGTGAAGTAACAATTGATATGTATTTTTTAAACATTCACGATTAGACAGCGACTACGGCTGGAGGAACCACACTGAAATGTTGACATAAAAAATGACGTGTAATACGCGATAGATACCCGTTTTATCGTGTAAAAATTGCATGCAAATGTATAAATAGTGAACCCAACTAAGCCACAAGGATTTTAGTTGCTGGGAGCTTTGGTACTAGACATTTATTTATTTTTTATTGTGCGACCGGGAAGCGCATTCATCTCACTTGGTTTCAAGTTATGAGTTACGGCCGAAGGTGGAAACGCACTACATCAGGAATCCTCAACAGTCTGTGGAACTGGCTATCTTACCTCTAAATACTGGAAAACAACAATTTAGAGTTGTGGTTATGGCGACAGAAATAGGTAATTTGGTGGTAGCTAATAGTAAGGCGGACATGAACAAAGTCCTACCACCAACCAAACCAAGCACAGACACAAAACACCTTTTGGCACTGACACCGAGAGCTCAACTTTTAAAGAATTCTACATTCTAAGAATTCAACATTTTGCGAATCAAAAATTAATCAACATTCTGGGAAATTATACATTTTGGGAATTCAACTTTATGAGAATTCAACTTTTTGATCCTAAAGGGGGCAAACCTAGACAGACACGGCAAAATAAAGTATTTAAACAATTCTTTAAATAACTACTGTGTACTGACTGTGTACTAACTGAACAGGCTGGTATACCCCTGCGAGCTATTGACCGCTGACTAAGTGGATATAATGCTAGGCCAAGAGATTCATAAAACAGACAGACGTTTGTAAACAATAATGATTTAGAAATAGACGGTTCTCAATTCGCGTCTGGCTCGTCAGTTGGCAGGCATAACACGTGGGCAGCTTGTTTCAATTGTGTTCAAAATAATGTATGTAAACAACATCAATCGATGAAGTTATAGCTATATGTAGGTATGTACACCATTCATATTATTTGATGAGTAATTTGCATTATCTAGATATAACATGGTGTTGGTACCATGATAGTAGCTTATGCAAAAACTATTATAACAACTATTACTTTTAGTGACAAGAAACGAGTAGGTATTACGAGAGTATAGAGAGATTATTATTGTATCATATAGTACGTATGTATTTAAAAAAAAAAAATACCACATTACAAGCTATGCTTAGTTTGGGGCTAAATGGCGCTGTGTGAAATTAACGTCCTGTAATATTTATTAATTATTATTACATTTCTACAGTTAATTTTGTAAACACATTTGAAACCTAACGTCGTCCTGACCTCTCGATATAGATAACAATATCATATTATGTATGATCAGTTATTTGGTTTTGCTGTGGTGAACTGGTTAAGAGCTTTCTTGCTCACTTTAATTAGAGAGCAGTTAAAACACTGTCAACATGCTATTTGGTACATGACTTTTATACGGGAAAAAAACAATATCTGATTTAGACTTTTTGACATAATGATCAATTATTTGGTTTCGTTGTGGTAAACTTGCCAATAATAGTCTTGTTATTTAAATGAATTCTTACTCACTTTAATTAATGAGCAATTGCACCTAATACTGTCAACATGCTCATGGCATGATACGAGAAAAATTAGGAATAAATAGTTTGTGGACCTATTTCAAGTGATCGCACTTGGTCACAACATTTACACATACTCGTACATTCACAATCCGCGACAGGACTCGAACCCGCATCTTTTCCTAAAATCGGAAACGCTCTAACTAACTGAACTACGAGGGTCCTGACGCAGATTGCGAATTGTTGTTTTATATTATTATATTATATTAGGTCCTTACATATGAAATTGGCGTTTTGTCGTACTGGCCACTTTGATCTTAAATATCTCCTCTTTGGTTAGGAATTCCAAATTCAAATTTAAACAGCTATTTACTCATGCATTTGTGTTTCGAAAACCGTAATTCATTTGTTTTTTTCTCTTTTGCTTTTTTTTCTGCGTCACTCATTTCACAAGATGGAAAACTTAAAATATCGCATTATTTACGAGTACGAGTTCCACCGTGGCACCAGTGCTGCAGAAACGGCTCGAATGATTAATGATGTGTATGGTGGTGGTGTCGCAAAAGAAAACACGGTGCGTTTTTGGTTTCAACGCTTTCGTTCTGGAAATTTAGACGACTACCAAATTACAGGAGCTTCAATTGGAATGTCTAAGACATCCACCGTACTCTCCGGACCTTGCTCCAACAGATTACCATTTTTTTCGAAATTTGGATAACTTCTTGCAAGGAAAAAAAATCTATTCCGACGAGACAGTCCAAACCGCTTTCAAAGATTTTATTGATTCCCGTCCGAATGGTTTTTTTAGTAAAGGGATCGATGAACTACCTATAAGATGGCAAAAGTGTATAAATAGCAATGGTACATACTTTGATTAATAAAATATATTTTAATATGAAAAAATTGCCTTTATGTTCCTCCCATACAAAACGCCAATTTCATATGTAAGGACCTAATATTATATTACTCAGCTTGAGCGCTGATCACGCCATCTAGCCTTCAGGTTCGAGTCATGCCGCGCGGGTTGTGAATTTTTATGTCACTAAAATATTTGTAAATATTATATGTTATGTTTTGAAACAAGTCTTTGAGACTTGTTATTTTATTACTTTCACATTGCAGGTAACTTTGTTTTGACCGAAAATTTGACCCTTCGGGTTCAGGTATAAGGAATCTGCTGGATATCGTACAGACGACCGACGACGTTTATTGGACATCTATTGGATTTACTTTGCGTCACTTTATCAGCGTTTGTCTTTTATTGCGATACAAATAGGTTTTTTTCTAGGATAGCCAAACGAATTTTACCCCACTATAAATATAGTAAAAATGTTTGATTTTTATGATTTGGGTACCTAAACAAATATTTTACGTCGTCAAGCTGATTGATTTACTGTCAATTAACTGCCAAAAACAGTGGCCTTGGATACTTGGATTTTTTTACTGCACTTGAAATTCAAAGAAATTCTTCTTTATGGCTTTTGTCACGTTGTATACTTAAAAATATACATAAACATGATAGTTAGACAAACCTACAAATTATAGTCATACATTCACAGTCATCAGACACAAATTTAAGTTATAAACCATTCGACGTGGCAAATGCGTCACGACAGGCGGCAAAAACCTCATCCAATTACATTTCTTGAACATTTGATTTGATTTATATCAGCCTGTGAGTAATGTTGGGGAAGATGCCTGAATTCTCATTACTGAGTTAAAATATTGGCAAATGCTCGTTATGTTCATGCTAAATTAGATACAATACAAAATCGTAAATCGCTCGCTTAGGCACGCACAATTAATTTGTATAAATTATAAGTATGTCTAACCAATGATTCAGTCTAACAACCGATTACGTGCTTTACAACGCTACTTGTTGAATTTTGAGGCTAACCGATGAAAATAAAATACTGAGAAATCGATTCGCTTCTGGAGGCCTCCTACCGAGGAGATTTTCTTCGAAAACCGAAACATGACGTATCCGATTATGACTTGCACGTTCAACACACAAATGACAGAAGTTCTTGCGGTGCTGATGACGTGATTTTTCCTAGACAGATTCAATGGGTATAATACTTTTTTTTATTTATTTGAACGTCGGGGAAACGCTTAGCTTTCATCGCTCATGGTTACAAGTTAAGATAAGGCCGAAGGTGGAGGCGCATTTCACCCGGAATACTCAACAAACTGAGGAACTGGCTCTCTTACCTCTAAATTCCGGAGACAACAATTTTATTATATAAGAATTATCTAAGATGGTGGTAGCTAGCCAGACGGACGTAAACAAAGTCCTAATACCAACCAAAGCAAGCACAATATTGTACTCCCCTTGGGGATGGAACCCGGGACCTCTGGATCTGAAATCGGTGAGTTGAGCTACTAGACCACAGAGGCGGTTAAAAACACAACACGATGTTCATAAATCATCAACAACATTCATATAAGGTATATCTAATCTAATAACACTAATATTATAAATGCGAAAGTTTGTCAGTGTGTATGTGTGTTTGTAACTCCTTCACGCTGAAACAGCTGGACTTTTGTTACTCCGGATTCAATTTATGAGTACCTAGTTAGTTCTTCGAGCTTTGCAACGCAATTTCTGTGTTTCAGCGATGCATAAATAGGGCAAGTCTTCTGAACTCCCTCGGCCAGATTTGACAGTAACAAACATACTATGAGTTTGCCATCGGAATACTTCACTTTTTCGGGATAATAATAAGTGTTCAGGCTACATCCAGGGTCTGATACCCTACCTTCATTTCATAACAAATTTCATGAAACGTAACTCATAGTATGTTTGTTAATAACTATTAAAGATGGCGTTAAGTTAACGCATAATTGTTTTCTATGTTTGATTTGAATTGTTCTATGTTATGGAACGAGGATTTGACGAGGAGTGATTATGTTAAAGAGCGATTATGGCGCCTTAAATTACTTGGTGGGAAACTTAAATAAAAAATATATTATTAAAGTACTAGATTAGGTGACTACCTAAACGTCTATCGATACGGCATAAAAATAATTGGTATCTCCTTATTAAACGCGGGTAACATCGCGGGAGCTACACAAAATAAAACTGTAACGCGCCAAAATATGCTCTTTATATTTATTTCAAAAATGTCGATTGGAGGAAATACTTTTATCGATACTGATGCCAAAACAATAGCTTTTTTTGCTTCTTAACCTTGAAAACAAATTTTTCATAGTCCGGCTGGCCAGACTACACAACCGTACCACGGTTAAGAAGCGGTTTTTTTATTTTAATCTGTCCGTCTGTATCTTGAACGCACATGACACTAAAACTACTGGATGGATTTGAATGAAACCTTGTACAATTATTACTGATATTATTGGCAAGGATCTTGTAAATTTACTTAGTTTGGTACTAGATAGCGCTGTGTAGAATAAATTGTCCTGTATTGTTTATTTATTTATTTTAATTTTCAATTTTTTCAGCTTGCTAAATCTCTCGCCCCCTTTGAAGGTATGAAAAGGGGTAGAAGCGTTTGTAGGTATTGTATATTTGGAAGACGAAACATAGTGTAAATATTCTTAATGGTAAACGATAACATACCTTATTAAATTTTGTTTTAATCTGGGTAAGATTTTTTATTTGTTTCAGTACTACAGGGTTCCAAAGTGTTTTCTAACTAATTGAATATGTTGACGGATTGAAAGTTGCTAAAAATACGAAGCAAAATAAATTATGAATTATTTTTTAATATAATTATTTTTTTGTATTCTAAGGGATTGCAATTGGTGACAAAATTCACAAATGTTATAATGACATAAAAATTCACAACTCGCATCTTTTCCTCATGCCGGAATTTCTCGTAAACAAGAAGATAGAGCACAACGAGGGTCCTAACGCAGTTTCCGAATTTTCGTGCCATTTGTTTTCATGCATCAAAATAATTAATGTTCATACGAATATAAAGTCCTGAATTATTTTCTTTACGGCCGCTAAAACCCTTCAAATACATATCTATTCAGGTAAAGTTGCCAAAATAACGCGTGAAAACCGTCTGGACAGACTCCATCACGGACCATTGAGCCCGAGGGCGAAGTACCTGCCTAGCGGGCTGACTATACAGTGACACTCATAACTATACATTTGTAGTGCATAGCTATGGTTCCAACATAACTAATGGAAATACATTTCAAAACTACTATGCAGCGTATTGATTGGCATGCTGGCCTTTGATGTTAAAAGACATTAAGTGTACTTTTTATTCTTCTTGTCCATTACTAAACAAAGCTTCCTCGAAAATTGGAAGGTTGTGCCACAATCACCTTGCTTTGCAGGCGTATTGGTGATCGTGATAATACTCAGAATTAAACAGCGGCCCTTCTACTGGTAAGATTCCTTAGTCGGCTTTTACGACGTCAAATGGCTCCGCGACGCGATTTTATTTTTCATATTTATATAAAGGTGGGAAAGGCTTTTTGACCTACTGCCTCTTTGCCCATATCCATTATTTCAATTGTGGCCGGGAGAGCATTCATTTATAGATTCGTTTAGTTTTGAATTTTACACAACTTTGCTTTTAAATCCCCACACAATGGCCATTCGTCTGGCACACTACTCACTCCAGTTTAAATTAAAAACATCGGTTTGCTACGTATTCCAAATGAACGGTCCACTTACACGGTTGTAAAAGCTGAAAATTGTTTATTTTGAAAGAGTGACTTTCTGTGCGAAGGACTTAATCAACGGTAACTTTATATTGGTACTGTTGCTGAGTGGTCAAGTGTTTCTGTGGCATATCAGAAGGTTGTGGGTATAAATCTGGTCGTGCACCAACTAACTTTCCACTTTTTTTCGGATAAAATATGTGCGTATTTGACACATGCACATTCTCTGATGGTGAAGATACATCTTAAGGAAACAATTTCATGTTATATTCTATAAATACACAATGATTTGAAGTTAATCCTCAATGGGAATAAAGTAATGAGTAAATAGGTTCCCATTAGACAAGCGTGCTCCATATTAGGCCAAATCTTGCATCGTTTTACATGAAAGCTGGTGGTCAAACGTTGTCAAGAAAACAAAAAAAAAAGTCTAGAATTATTATTATGACTTTTTTATTGTTTATTTATTTAGAACTCACTCAGTTTGGCAGCAAACGGAAGCTACTTAATTTCGAAAAAAATACTAGAAATAGTACAGATTAAAAAATAAACTATTTGACCTACTTACTCGATCATTTTGTGTTTCTAGTTTCAAATTTCTCTATTATGGTCCAGTAAAATATAAACAGTTAATAAATGAAGAATAACCTAAGTAAGAGCTTTTCGCATTAAAAAAAGGCTAAAAGAGTCGCACATGACCAGAATGCTGGACTGTATTTTGCTCAGAGGGTTAGTATTTCCATCCAACGTGGTAATGCCGCAAGTATTCTGGCCACTTTACCGTCTGTTGGTGACAACGATCGACTGGGATATCTATAAAATTTTAATTTTGTAGATAATAATTTTGATGTTTTTTCGATTTAACTACATGTAAGTTTGCACCTATAGGAAGTTTATGTAAAAACATTAATAACTATCATGTATGTACATAAATACTACTGCTAATTGCAGAAAACAAAACGATTTCGATTTTTTCACCCCAAGCGGACGACAAACAATCTCTCCATTGTTTGACTGAGTGGTGGAACGCAGAGCCTACAGACTCAAGCGAATAGTATCTAATCAAAGGAAGGCTGACAGCGAGAGCTATTGACGCTAGGTAGTGTGTTTGCCAATTTTTTACTGATTTTCTTTATTGGCTAGTAAGCTTCTCGACCTTATTCCGCATTCAGTCACTACTAATTTTCATCTGGTTGATTTATTTGTAAGGACTATAACGCTCAAAAATCTCAGTCGTAAGACTTTGGAAACAGAGACGATTTCCGATGTCTTACGAACCTAATGCCTTTAAGAAGAGCTAAGAGCGAGCCTAACCAGATGAGGTCTACGATAGAGCGAGCCTAACCTGATGAGGTCTACGATAGAGCGAGCCTAACCTGATGAGGTCTACGATAGAGCGAGCCTAACTAGATGAGGTCTACAATAGAGCAAGTCTAACTAGATGAAGCCTACGATAGAGCGAGCCTAACTAGATGAGGTCTACGATAGAGCGAGTATAACTATAAATAATAATATAATAAAATATATGTTTATATTCTCAAACAAAAGTACATACGTATAGATATAGATATATAATATAATATATAAAAAATATATAAAAATTGCTAGAAAATCTAATTGTAATTGTAACTAGATGAAGCCTACGATAGAGCGAGCCTAACTAGATGAGGTCTACGATAGAGCGAGTCTAACTAGATGAGGTCTACGATAGAGCGAGTCTTACCAGATGAGGTCTCCGATAAACCGAGCCCTTTCAGAAGCTAGCTATCGTAGACCTTTTCAAGTTTCGAGGTCAAGAGCCGACTCACTTTAATTAAAAATGAATTAAATAATAGCTTTTGTCACGTTGTATACTTAAAAATATACATAAACATGATAGTTAGACAAACCTACAAATTATAGTCATACATTCACAGTCATCAGACACAAATTTAAGTTATAAACCATTCGACGTGGCAAATGCGTCACGACAGGCGGCAAAAACCTCATCCAATTACATTTCTTGAACATTTGATTTGATTTATATCAGCCTGTGAGTAATGTTGGGGAAGATGCCTGAATTCTCATTACTGAGTTAAAATATTGGCAAATGCTCGTTATGTTCATGCTAAATTAGATACAATACAAAATCGTAAATCGCTCGCTTAGGCACGCACAATTAATTTGTATAAATTATAAGTATGTCTAACCAATGATTCAGTCTAACAACCGATTACGTGCTTTACAACGCTACTTGTTGAATTTTGAGGCTAACCGATGAAAATAAAATACTGAGAAATCGATTCGCTTCTGGAGGCCTCCTACCGAGGAGATTTTCTTCGAAAACCGAAACATGACGTATCCGATTATGACTTGCACGTTCAACACACAAATGACAGAAGTTCTTGCGGTGCTGATGACGTGATTTTTCCTAGACAGATTCAATGGGTATAATACTTTTTTTTATTTATTTGAACGTCGGGGAAACGCTTAGCTTTCATCGCTCATGGTTACAAGTTAAGATAAGGCCGAAGGTGGAGGCGCATTTCACCCGGAATACTCAACAAACTGAGGAACTGGCTCTCTTACCTCTAAATTCCGGAGACAACAATTTTATTATATAAGAATTATCTAAGATGGTGGTAGCTAGCCAGACGGACGTAAACAAAGTCCTAATACCAACCAAAGCAAGCACAATATTGTACTCCCCTTGGGGATGGAACCCGGGACCTCTGGATCTGAAATCGGTGAGTTGAGCTACTAGACCACAGAGGCGGTTAAAAACACAACACGATGTTCATAAATCATCAACAACATTCATATAAGGTATATCTAATCTAATAACACTAATATTATAAATGCGAAAGTTTGTCAGTGTGTATGTGTGTTTGTAACTCCTTCACGCTGAAACAGCTGGACTTTTGTTACTCCGGATTCAATTTATGAGTACCTAGTTAGTTCTTCGAGCTTTGCAACGCAATTTCTGTGTTTCAGCGATGCATAAATAGGGCAAGTCTTCTGAACTCCCTCGGCCAGATTTGACAGTAACAAACATACTATGAGTTTGCCATCGGAATACTTCACTTTTTCGGGATAATAATAAGTGTTCAGGCTACATCCAGGGTCTGATACCCTACCTTCATTTCATAACAAATTTCATGAAACGTAACTCATAGTATGTTTGTTAATAACTATTAAAGATGGCGTTAAGTTAACGCATAATTGTTTTCTATGTTTGATTTGAATTGTTCTATGTTATGGAACGAGGATTTGACGAGGAGTGATTATGTTAAAGAGCGATTATGGCGCCTTAAATTACTTGGTGGGAAACTTAAATAAAAAATATATTATTAAAGTACTAGATTAGGTGACTACCTAAACGTCTATCGATACGGCATAAAAATAATTGGTATCTCCTTATTAAACGCGGGTAACATCGCGGGAGCTACACAAAATAAAACTGTAACGCGCCAAAATATGCTCTTTATATTTATTTCAAAAATGTCGATTGGAGGAAATACTTTTATCGATACTGATGCCAAAACAACTTTCCACTTTTTTTCGGATAAAATATGTGCGTATTTGACACATGCACATTCTCTGATGGTGAAGATACATCTTAAGGAAACAATTTCATGTTATATTCTATAAATACACAATGATTTGAAGTTAATCCTCAATGGGAATAAAGTAATGAGTAAATAGGTTCCCATTAGACAAGCGTGCTCCATATTAGGCCAAATCTTGCATCGTTTTACATGAAAGCTGGTGGTCAAACGTTGTCAAGAAAACAAAAAAAAAAGTCTAGAATTATTATTATGACTTTTTTATTGTTTATTTATTTAGAACTCACTCAGTTTGGCAGCAAACGGAAGCTACTTAATTTCGAAAAAAATACTAGAAATAGTACAGATTAAAAAATAAACTATTTGACCTACTTACTCGATCATTTTGTGTTTCTAGTTTCAAATTTCTCTATTATGGTCCAGTAAAATATAAACAGTTAATAAATGAAGAATAACCTAAGTAAGAGCTTTTCGCATTAAAAAAAGGCTAAAAGAGTCGCACATGACCAGAATGCTGGACTGTATTTTGCTCAGAGGGTTAGTATTTCCATCCAACGTGGTAATGCCGCAAGTATTCTGGCCACTTTACCGTCTGTTGGTGACAACGATCGACTGGGATATCTATAAAATTTTAATTTTGTAGATAATAATTTTGATGTTTTTTCGATTTAACTACATGTAAGTTTGCACCTATAGGAAGTTTATGTAAAAACATTAATAACTATCATGTATGTACATAAATACTACTGCTAATTGCAGAAAACAAAACGATTTCGATTTTTTCACCCCAAGCGGACGACAAACAATCTCTCCATTGTTTGACTGAGTGGTGGAACGCAGAGCCTACAGACTCAAGCGAATAGTATCTAATCAAAGGAAGGCTGACAGCGAGAGCTATTGACGCTAGGTAGTGTGTTTGCCAATTTTTTACTGATTTTCTTTATTGGCTAGTAAGCTTCTCGACCTTATTCCGCATTCAGTCACTACTAATTTTCATCTGGTTGATTTATTTGTAAGGACTATAACGCTCAAAAATCTCAGTCGTAAGACTTTGGAAACAGAGACGATTTCCGATGTCTTACGAACCTAATGCCTTTAAGAAGAGCTAAGAGCGAGCCTAACCAGATGAGGTCTACGATAGAGCGAGCCTAACCTGATGAGGTCTACGATAGAGCGAGCCTAACCTGATGAGGTCTACGATAGAGCGAGCCTAACTAGATGAGGTCTACAATAGAGCAAGTCTAACTAGATGAAGCCTACGATAGAGCGAGCCTAACTAGATGAGGTCTACGATAGAGCGAGTATAACTATAAATAATAATATAATAAAATATATGTTTATATTCTCAAACAAAAGTACATACGTATAGATATAGATATATAATATAATATATAAAAAATATATAAAAATTGCTAGAAAATCTAATTGTAATTGTAACTAGATGAAGCCTACGATAGAGCGAGCCTAACTAGATGAGGTCTACGATAGAGCGAGTCTAACTAGATGAGGTCTACGATAGAGCGAGTCTTACCAGATGAGGTCTCCGATAAACCGAGCCCTTTCAGAAGCTAGCTATCGTAGACCTTTTCAAGTTTCGAGGTCAAGAGCCGACTCACTTTAATTAAAAATGAATTAAATAATAGCACCATTCGAAATTGTGTTGTGTTGTGAGTGAATTCCTATTGTCATAGCAATCTAAGTACCTACTTAAATTAATTAATCTATGCCATTGGTTCACCCAACCCATTAGACAAATAGTTGTTCTGGGGTCGGTAAGTAAACAAAGGCAAATGAGTTTTGATGTTTCAGACAACCAATCCTATAACTTAGTGCGCGTGAAAAGCGACAATAGATCCTAATTATAAGGCATAAAGCCTCTAGGTAAAATTAAAATGTAGTAGGGTAAAACTTACTTAAAAATATTGGGGTTAGTGTTATCTACCCCGAGCACTGGATTCGCTGGCTTTTGCTAGTTTTTTTATACTTGGAGACGGAACAAGCACGTAGCTCACCTGATATTAAGTGCACTCTTTCCTATAACAATGCCTTACTACGTAGGTCAACTCCACAAAGAACATAGCCTACACGGCACTGCATTGCGCTCGTCAACTTGAGGCATAAAGGTGTTAAGCCTCGCGTAATTTCACCGGCACGACCTTCAAACCGAAACACAGCAATTCTGCTTGATAGGTGATATAGGTATGGTGGTAGTACCGCACGATCCCTTCATTTTCTCAACTACTCTTAACAGAATACAGCTAAATGATCACAACACTAGTGGTAAAGGACCTGGCAAGCGACCACCCACGATTGGTGATCACCCACGATTGGTGCCGGCAGGAACCGAACGGCACAAATCGTTTGCCGCTTTCTGTCGATGCGCGGTAAAGCCAGTGCTTTCTGGAATAGCTCCACCGTAGACCTCATCCTAACTCGATAAGCTGAGAGATCTAGAACTAACCCATCATTTATATAATAAAAAGGATATTTTGCTAAATTCGAAGATATCGCCTAATTTCTCTGTTTACGATCCAAACTCTTCGAGAAATAGATTTAGGTGTCTTCTGAAAAGCTCGCTCTGTCGCCGAAGTCCATGCCTTGGCAAGCCTCGAGATCAAGGTCTATTTTGTTTTATGTCACTATGTTAGTCATTCTTTTTATATATGTTATCATTACGTTATCTGTGCTTTCCGTTAACGTTTTTTCATATTACAAACGATAGATACCATAAAATAAATGATTTATACATTTTAGTAGGTATTAGCCTTTATTTACGAACAATACAGATATAGAGAGTTGTTATTATTAACTAATAATAATTAATTGAGAAATAATATTTAAACCACATTCTTATGAATTTGGTGCTTGAAAATGTGCTTGGTTTGGTTCGTGTTAGTGACTTTGTTTAAGTCTGCCTGGCTAGACCATCTTACCTAATTCTGTCGCCATAACAACAATTATTAAATTGTTGTGTTCCGGCAATTAGAGGTAAGTAACTGGCTTTTTCAGTTTGTTAGGAATTCCGGTTGAAGTGCGCTTCCACCTTCATCCTTATCATAACCTGAATATCAGGTGAAATGAAGGCCAAGCACATTAAAAGTCTAATTAAAAAAACATTTCCATTATTTTACCAGTATCGCTAAGATTAAGTTTTCTTGTTTCAGTATTTTGTTATGTTTTTGCAAGTGGTGAACAATAAAAATAGTAAGTTTTTATATCTATCTTTCTCTGTCGTGTACCGCTAGGAATCCAGCAGATCTCGCAAAGAATATAGGATGAGTGACTTCACTGCCATCATCCCGTGGAAATTTATCCTCTAATGGGAGCCTAAAAATGTCAAGTTTCTAGAACTTTTCGTTATTTTGATCCGTCTCAAAACTTGATAAAATTTAAGAAAAGAGCCCTATTTTGCTATCTAATGTACCAGGGAAACGTGGGTCAGAAGTAACCAGCTATCGTGCATTATCATGATATGATAAGTGTTCCACTTGCACTCTGCCTATTTAGAAAAAATCCTTGGAAATAAGTCTTATTTAAATATATCTAATTTGTTGAACTGATTGAAAAAACCCTATCCTACACGGTTTCGAAGATATGCAACATTTCACTCTAAACTTTGAACCCCATTTTGAACCCCTTGGGCTGCGCATTTCAATATGATTTTATAAACAGGCGGCCAAATTCCAAATCCAAAGTCGAGGTGTGTGACGTCAATCGGGGTCCCACAAGGCGGCGCCCTAAAAAAAAAAAAGAAAAAAAAACGAAAACTGAAAAGCGCGAAAGAAGAGGAGCTTCTTTTCGTGCTTTTCATTAACTCCATTTCCTCTAATTTAATTTCAAGATTCAAGCTAACGGAGCTTGTATTCTGGGATCAGTATTTCTGATGCAGTATACTGTATCAACTCTGACTTATGCCATATCACTGAGTGAAGTAAGGCCTTTGGATTAAATGTTAATCCAACAAAAACCCAAACCATTATTATAGGCAGCTCCAGAATAATAAATCAAATAGACTGGCAGGCAGTAGGTACTTAAAGTGATTTTTAATGGAATTCCTATATCTTTTGGCATGACCGTGAATAATCTTGGGATAACATTTGACCAGACTTCAGGTAACATGTAAGTAGCTCTATGCTTCGGCAGCATCTTTGAAAGAAATTGCGTTATTTTTGCCAACTGCTATCAAGACTGCTCTTGCACAGTCTCTTCTTCTCCCTGTGCTAGACTTTGCTGACGCCTGCTATCTCGATCTTACTGAGAAGAAGTTGGATAAGCTGAGCACCTTCAAAACATTTATATATGATTCATATATGGTTTGCGAAAATATTACCACATTTCTCCCATTTGGGCTATGCTCAAGTGGCTCCCTATTCGTCTTCACCGGGATATGCTTATTCTTTCTCTGCTATATTCTGAACTTTTTCCCCCGAATCGCCTGCCCGAAAAAAAAAAATAAAGACATCAGGTCTTAGATCATCACACCAGGTCTTAGATCATCACATCAGATCATTAGAAAACTTAGTGTTAAAATTCTCCCCATGACCCATCATTCTGTCGTAACTCTTTCAGTGTTCAGGCGGTTCGTCTTTGGATCGTTTTGCCCACTGTAATAAGACTGGCTCCGTGAAAAATTACTACCTTTCTTCTAATTAAATCTGACCTAGTCCAACTACATAAATATTGATATCTATATTTATATGATTAGTTGATTTATTTTATTGTTGTTTATGTATAAGTCTATAGTTTGTAGCTAGTAACTAGTATTTGTTGTGTTTTATGATTTCTTATTGTTACTTTATTATTATTATATTGTGCTTATACACTATTGATACTAAATGTTTGTTTTGTTCTATAATATTTTTTCTTTTTGAATCAGTTGGTCAATCAATCAGTCAGTCACTCAGTCACTCAGGACTTCTCCTTTTACATATTAGATACTGGTAGGGAAACCTCTTTGCCCATGTCCGTTTTTCCGCACCAATACAACTTGGATTCTTCAAGTCCAGAGTGTACAGGCTTCAAGCGTGCTTGTCTAAAAGGCCACACCTTTACTTATCTTGTCAAACGCTTGGCTAACATTGATAAAAAAATAAGTTTTTTTACAGCTGAAACGTGTATGTGAAAAGAGTGCATAAAGCTAAAAAAAAATATGGTCCTTCATCCAATAGATAGGTAAACAATGCAGTCAATTAGTTTTTCTGTCAAACAATGCAATTAGTGAAATGAAGGTACGAGACGGATATAAATGCCTGAAATTCCACATAGGATGATTTGATTCGGTCACGCTAGTCGTAAATGAGGAAAATGCAGACGAAAACAAAAAATGTAGAGAAGCCATTAACAAAACACAACAAGTCGGTGAGCTTGTAAACAAAAGTTCCTTGTAGGTTTACAATCCAAACGGAGTGTTGCGTACAATACAACTCAAAAGTTCATTTAACTTGGCAGAGAAACAAGAATAAGTTATTGTTTGAAAACATTGCAAGCGTAGTGATTTTTATTACGCGTTTATTTGGCTAGCAATTCAATTCTTGCAAGCTGAACTATACAACTTCTTGACATTCGATTGAGCTGATATTTTGCATACACCTTTAGTTCTAGGGAAATTATACTACAATACTCACCATACGATAGGTTTGAACATTAGAAACAATACATTAAGTGACATCAAACATAAATAAAACCGTTTAGAAAAATATATTTTTAAAAATATATATATTACGAGATAATATGCGACATACCAAACGAACACCGCAAATAAACTATTTTTTTGTATTAACTAAATTTTGATAAGATTTTTATCATCTGCTCATTGTAGCACCTTGCTCATTATTATAATCTATGTACATATTCTTTTTGATGACTTTTATTGGCAGCGATTCATTTAAGAATCTGAAGCCTACTTAACAATGCAATTAAATTTTGCAAATGACTTTGCCCATTAATTCTATGACTCATTGGTGTGTGGTAAAAGTTCAACGTCTTCGTAGTGCAGCATTATCCGGTTTATTTCAGTTTATTAGGCCCAGGAGTCGGATACTTTTTCTACTTGTTTCGAAGTCGGTAAAGATGTTCTGATATTTAAACTTGGATCATTGTTCTTGTGCAACAGCACATTGTAATGAACATGTCACACACAAAATATACTCTGTACAATTATAGGTGGTAATTATGGACCTTGATAGAACGCAGTACACTCTTAGTCAGAATGTTGAAAGCTTGTTTTTATTATTATTATTCATTTATTTCAGATAAAATCCATATTTTAACACCATTAAAAATAACACAAAGACACAATATTAAAATTACAACGACAGCATAAAAAAGAATTAAAATTTTAAATTTTATCAAAGCAAATTTAATAAATATAATTTACAATTTATAATTTACACAAATATAATTTACAAATATAATTTACTTTGTTTTGAGAATAATGTTTTTTTTTTGTTTAATTATAATTGTATTTTTTAATTATAACTTACCTTGCTTTGGTATGAATTGTTTATATCTAGGTATGCATGAGTAGTGAATGAAAATTTTAATTTTAAATTTGAATTTAATAAAGTCGGTTAATAATGGTAAACGGTAGTAAATAAGGGTAATTTTAGTAATTTTATATGCTGAATCACTTACAATTTCTGGAGGGGTACCACGACCTCTTATAGCATTCTTGTTTTGATATTACTTTACTTTTGTCACTATCTGTCCAGTGTATAAAAACGAGGAAAAACTAGTAGTTCGCCCCGAACTGAGATCTCGTGATGTCTGGTTTGTGACGGAGATTATTTCTCAAATAGAACGTAATTATGCTTTCAATGCACCTGACTTACCCTAAGTGTTCGAGGCTACTACTTATCATATTATAGCTGTTGTTATATCTAACTTATAATATCCTAAACTATAAATAACCTATAATAACATGATATAAAGGTTGATGACGTTTAAGAAAGTGCTCTCAAAACCGTTGCCTTAGTAGTCGTGGTTTAAAAATCTAGCCCCTCCAGCCTACGGATGTCGTAAATTCAACCAAAAAGGCAGCAGCTTCTTTCTGTGTGTTAACTATGAGCACCAATCTGTCTGCCAAGCGTGATGATTATGGCGAAACCTAACAATTATAGAGGAAGCTCTTTTCACATTGTGGTGTACAATAATTTACTGTTGATATGGAATATGCGCAGTCAAAACACTTGCATGACACCCCAAAAGTAATTCTTGGATTTTATCGACACCCTTCCATCCCTATTGAGTGAAAAACAAAAAATAAATGGACCAATTTTAATGAGATTCCGAATACTCTTTCTTATATAAGAAGATCTGATGATCATCCTTTGCACCCTTCACCTTAAAAACCACCCCAAAATGTGGCAATTATAATCTTATTTTGAAATCTGCAGTCTCAACACCTATTACATATGATATTTCATATTTTCACACATTTTCAAGACTTCAATCTTATTTACCTCTTTTGCAACCCTTAATTTAAATACAGGGGTGGTTTCAGCAAATCAAAAGCAGCCGATACTCTTTCAAATGATACCTTACAAGCCAAAAATCTTCTTGTCTCACTTAACACCCCTATTTCTCAAAAACTACCCTAGTTTTAAACAAAATCCTCGTAACTTTTGATGAGTATTATTATAATCTCTACATGTAAAAAAAATTGAATTGATCGGATCAGCTATTCAAAAGATATAGGTGAAAAATTGTTTTTCTTTTCACGCCAAAATATCTCAAAAAATAACCCACTTATCAAAAATCCCCCGCGACGATCAAATTATATTTACGTTATCTCTTTACAGTTTAAATTTCATGAAAATCGGATAACCCGTTCGAGAGTTATGCCGTCACAAACATTGCCACATGCAAACAAACATACATACATACATACATACAGTGCCGGATTTCCTAACATAGCTGAGATCTCGTTCGCTTCGCTCAGTCGGTCAATAAGATCATAACGAGATTGCTAAAATATGTGGTTAGGCCCCTGGTTTGTATTCTACCCGTTACTCGTTCTTTTGTTATCTACCATGCAGTATTCACCTCAAATTGTAATGACACTTGACTTGTGGCAAAATTGTTGTTTTTATCACTTTAGTGTGCAATATGTTAGTGTTAGTTAAATAAATATGGGTCTTGCGGCGAACTTCCCAAAAGCCGAACAAAGCTTCACCACAAGCTTTGAATATTCAACTTGTTCGATAGTTTAAAGCCAGCTTACCAAAATTTGTTCACTGTTTAACAGCAGCACCTTCCAAAACTCAAGGGATATGCTATAATCGTCACGCTTAGCCGGCGAATTCGTGAATTGGTGGTCACAGTAAAAATGTACACTGAAAGATCCTAATGTTTCGAAACCTATTGCGGGAAACAGAGTTCCTATAGCTATAGCTTACCATTACTCTGTGTACCTATTAAATATTATCTTATCATTTCCAATTCGAACTTCTACACGTTTTTCTCAAAATACGGTTTTTCTGTACCTTCGAACGCCGGTTACGACATCTGCTGGCAAGTTGAAGGAGCTTGATATTTACTTATTTAGTATGAGTCAGTTCTTGACCTTAAACCGCCTCTATGGCCTTGATAGTTCGCCTACCGGTGTCAGATTCAGTGGTCCCGGGTTCGATTGTCAAGGGGAGTACTGTGCTTGGCTTGGTTGGTGGTTGGACTTTGTTTGAGTCAGCCTGGTCAGCTACCACCATATTACCTAATTCTGTGGCCATAACAACAATTCTAAAATTTTATTCTGGCATTTAGAGGTAACATAGCCAGTTCTTCAGATTGTTGAGGATTCCAGGTGAAGTCCGCTTCCACCTTCGGCCTTATCATAACCTGAAAATAAGGTGAGATGAAGATGAATTACGCGTATATGCCAAGCATACCTATACCCGGAAAAAAAACTTAGGCTTTCAAAAGATTTATTTTGCGCACCGTAATATTCTTGGAACCAGTAATTTTAATTCGAGAAACGGGTATTTATTTATCGTCGGGATAAATATAGGTAAAATACGCAATAAATACCCGTTTCTCGAATTAAAATAACTGGTTCCTAGTATTTTACAGTGCGCAAAGTAAATCTTTTGAAAGCGCTTGGTCCTAATAAATGGAATACCAACCAGGTAAGGTTGATAATTAGCTGTGCGTCTGAAATTTCTATTAAAGAACGGTGAAGGCGGAATTAAGTCGTGAAGCCCTGGGCATACCATATTCACCAAAGTAGATTCGTTCCTCGAGTGTGAGTAAGGCAGAGTTTGTAAATTTTATATAAATTGTTAAAAATGTTAACCCCATATATTCATATGGGGTATGCCATACTTTACATACCCTTACTGGTTTCATTATAGATAAATTATAACAGGCTGATATTATAAATTCGTAGGTATCGCTGTCTGTCTGTTATACTTTGACAGCTAAGCGGAACTTGATCAAATTTGGTGAAGAGTACCCTGGGAAAACCTTATGTTACTTTATATCTGGCCAAAGGCTATTATTTTTTATTAGGAATGGGTCAGCTCTCGTAGGTAAGTATGAGGTGTACAGTAGACAAAGCTTACCCAGAAGGTTGCTCCATAGTATACTGCATTTTGGAAATAATAATAGGAATGGAACTCCTTGCCCTCGTCTGTTTTTCCATACAATCTTGGAGTCTTCAAGTCCAGAGTGAAAAGATTTCTATTAGACAAGCGTGCTCCATCTTAGTTTGTTATCTGTTCATCAATAGTAAAAAAAACTGGCTTGCATGGAGGTCAACGGATGACCCATTTCTGAGATGGAAAAATGCTTTTTCCCGCGGCTCGGCCCGCGTGTTAGGTAGTAGGATTAAGTAGGACTTAATTACACAAGCACCCGTACTTACGAACACCCGAAGTCCGTTCTAATTACCTACACGGGTAAGTCTGAAATTACAACAACATTCACCGGAAACTAACTAAATACATTTACAACGAGCAAAATCAAAGGGAATTCAGATCGGCTCCAGCAGAGTCATCAAATCAAAAACAATCATAGTGTCTCGTTCAATTGAGACGAAACATGCACCAATTACGTGTCTCCATAGCGTCGCCAGTTTTTTATACGTAGTAACACAATATTTACTTGGGGATAATATCACGTATCACTAATGTGTTTATCTCTTCGACACCCAGGGGAAAAGCTTTTTAGTGTATTCATTTTATTCGTATCGGATCAATATTTTCATTATTCATAACAAGCACAATAGCTAGTTCATTTCAAATGTTTACACCGATTTAATAATTGATCAAAATAATTTTGGACTTACAGTCAAGTTCCAGAAAAAGCACTGATATAGCGGTGGAGTCACGTCCAATGGACGACAAATAAATAAAAAAATTGGTACTTTCCCAATCATTTGGCGCGTCTCTCTCCCGTGAGATATAAAATTGTAGTAACAACTCAATTGTGGCCGTATTGTTTACACACACTAAAAATACGTGACTGAAAATAATAACTGTACTGTTGCCGAACGAACTTTATTGAGTAGGTATAGGACTGAATATTAACCAACATACAGGCAATTTCTGATAATTTCAACAACCGTCGTCCGGGCAGGGTACGTTCCAAATAGTTTCTATCAAGTTCGCGTACCTACTTAACAATAGGTTAATTCTGATTACCCATATCAATCATGTTTGAAAATTTTATCATCATCACAGCCTCAAATAAGTTTAATGCTGGACATGGGCATCAAATGAGGTCAATAAGAGGATTTACCCATTCATCGTAGCATTTTTATTGTTTTTTACAATAATTATATCACTAAGGTGGCAAAAAGACATGTTTCACCTTGCTTGCAACACTATAGAGGTGTCACTCGCGCTTTGCCAATCCATTAAATTGTCTATTACCAACCGACAAACCAGACTGTCCATCTAGTTGGATAAGCCCATTCTGTAGCTACTTGGGAAAACCTCGGTAGACCATTTTAACATGTTAAGCTTCGCGGGAGGAAGTTCAACACGAGGACTAAAAATATTTTATTATGCGCACTGCAAAACTTTGAAAACAGCCTTAAACGTCTGTATTTCCGCTGTGTGTACTCACCTTCCGGGTAGGCTCGCTCTATCGTAGATCCTTGCCTGTGCAAGTTTAATGTTCAAAAGACGACACATTCTAAATGAAAAAGAAGTTTAAAGTTTTTTGAAGGGAATGTGCAGCAAAATTCACCTTAATATTTATCACGAAAAGGTACTATTGGATAGAATACGCGATACATATTAAGGTGAATTTTGCTGCACAATACCTTAGTCGTCTTCTAAAACTGATCATTCACGAGACATTTTTTTATTTTTTTTTAGAAATTTATCTATAACTCTGCCAGATACATATTATGTGCGGATTCAACTCCATTATTAGGTTATTCCAGTTGACAGAATCTCTATTGATGGATTAGCTTTGTCGGCATTACGTGCAATTTAATGAACATAAAAAGCTGATAATTACTCAAACAATAGCTTCGTGCTGATAAACTGAGATTAATCTTCACGACGTGCCCAATTAACATAGCTATGTCTATGTATCCGATATTTCATGTCCATTAAATTTACGTAAATTAATCATCGTGTATTACTTCGCTTGCCAAAAATACTGCGTCAAACGGAATCAAAGAAATAAATCTGTCTCCTGCGGATTGAGAGACTCATCGATTTTGCTTTGCATCGGAATAGCTTAAAACTGATTTGGGGATTCAGCCTCGAAACTCAACATTTGAAACCGGATATTGCTACATCTAACGTTTCATGATATTCCAAAGTATCTAATCCCAGTAACAAAGTCGCTGTTTTATAATATTTCTGTTATACTGCTGTATTTTTTTATCGCGCACAGTGGTTTGCTATACGTCACATAGGGCAGTTTACTCCACTGATTTTGTTCTGCTAAATTTAGTACCTATTTTATACGCTATAAAGGCGCGTTACGTGAACGCGTACGCGTTAAACATGCTTTTATACATTTTCTCTACTGTACTCACTACCGAGTGTTGGCAATGACTTATGATAGCCACAAGTACAGGTAGAGTTTTATTCTAGGGCCACTGAAGCGAAGTCTGAAACCGTGAGAGTTATCGAAAAGTCATGTTAGGAATTACGTGGTCGATTCAAAATAATTACGTTTAAAAAAATTACGAACGAACGACTTAAATGAAGAATATGATACAATTTCGTTTACCTGGATGACGTATTTTTTCCAATTATTATGATAACAGACGCGTGATCCTATATGGGTTCCGTTTTTTCCTTACTTTTGAGGTAATAAGAAATTAGACCTAAATCGCTTCAAGAGTCCCTATAATATTTGGAAAGTTCCCTTGATTTTTTCAGGAACCCATCATCAGTGGAAAGGGGAGTTTTTGAAAAAAAAATGCTTTTTTGAGTTGTTTGTACTTGACTTTTAAAAATCGGAACGTCTTCAAAAAGGTTGATATCGCTGAATGCAAAGACACAACTTCAGTTTTTGATAACAGAATTACTGCTACAAGTCTTTTCCTGGAACTTAGCCGAGGACATGTAGGTACCTAATCAAAAGTTCGTTTGATAAATAAGGGGAGTCAATTTAAGTTATTAATAATTTTGTAATAATACATATAATATAAATAAATATTTGATATCTAATTAGTCTGCAATGTCTCATCATTAGTAGTTCTATTGGTTTGTTTTGTTAGTGCAGTTAGATATATACGAGTATAAGGTGCTTCAAATATTTTGTCCGTAAGCAAATTTTAATGTTGAGCGAACGCAAGTGCTGTTAAGTAGCTGCAAGGTAGAAACGCATTTAAAATCTCGACTAACTCTCAGAATGAATCCTAGCAAACGATTATGCTATATCAGCAATTTCCATAATATGCATGTTAAACATTAACTTTTTTTTATTTAGCACCATGGTCACGGATTACGGATAGGTACCTACTCGCTGTAAAACCTATGAGAATCAATGGTATAATTGAAATGAATTGTAAATTTTTACGGGTATATTCCACTTTTTGAATAAGATCATCCTGTAGATAAATACAACCAACGGTGAAATTAATACATTTGTAAGTGTAATTATCGATAGCACAAAATAAAAAGGATGAATGACTTAATATCAGTAATACACATTTTGAAAAGCTCCTAAAAGGTCCTAAATGCAATTCTTGCCCCAGAAGGAACAGGAACAAATGCGGTCTCTAAGGTATGACTGTGACCATAGTGTCAACAAATCACGATTTACGAACAAAATGTTGTAGTGCTTTAATGTTATCAGTATAATACAACATCTCCTTGTTTTTTTTCCATAGCTTTGTTTGGGAAATCCATGATCCCGAAAGCATATTGCTATCGTGTGTGAAAAGCATTCAGTAATCTTGAATGAATAATAGTAGGGACATAAATTCATTTTGTAAAGAGGCTTAAAAAGGTGTTGCAACATTAGTTGCAGATCTTCAATGATCTGTGAAAATAGTCTTTAAGCCCTAGAGCAACGAGTAAAAACCATTGATGTTGATACCGAGATGTTCCCAATCCAACTTTTTTTTGAAACACAGCCTTATATTTGACACTGCAGAACATTTCGTCATTTGTCGGACACTCCGTCGATTACGAGAAAGACTTTGACATTGTCGAACGCTTTCTCTTAATCGACGAAATGTCGTCCCAAAGCTCTACCACTAGAGTGTGTGTGATTCTGTGGCTATCGCCAACTTGTTTAAGGAACAGTTTCAAGTTAAGCCTATAATTAGTGATCAGCAGCGGGAACCCTATTCTGATTACCATCATGCCGAACTTCACGATATTGTTCTTGCTAAGGATGTTGCCGCGATTATAAAGAATATGAAAAGGGTAAATCGCCTGGGCATGATGGACTCAGTATAGAGCATCTGCTAAATGCTGGGGGACATTTGCCTAGAGTGTTAGCTTTGTTCTTTAGCCTTTGCACCGGGCATTCATATCTACCTAAAGATCTGATGAAAACAGTAGTAGTTCCCACCATCAAAAATAGAACTGGCAATGCCTCTGACAGGTCCAATTAGAGGCCAATATCATCAGCAACGGTCGTTGCTAAAGTATTGGATAGCCTACTTGATAGACGTCTATGCAAACACCTAGATCTCCACGAGGCGCAGATTTGGTTTCAACCCAAACTTTCTACCGAAGCCGCAATCGTATTTCTGAAGCATGCTGTCCAATATTATACAAGCAGGAAAACGCCAGTCTATGCCTGCTTTCTGGACCTGTCAAAGGCATTCGACTTAGTCTCGTATGACATACTTTGGCATAAGCTTTTACAGGATACAAGTGTGCCAAAGGAATATATAAACGTTTTAAAATTTTGGTATGAACATCAACAAAATACAGTAAGGTGGGCGGGCTCGTACTCGGATGAGTACAAGTTGAATTGCGGGGTTAGACAGGGAGGTATAACTTTACCAAAGTTATTCAACCTGTATATCAATAAGTTGATTGCTGGACTCAGTGAAGCTAAAATCGGTTGCTCAATTCATGGTGTCAGTGTAAATAACATAAGCTATGCAGACGATATGGTTCTACTGAGTCCATCAATTAACGCTCTCAGACAAATTTTGGACAGTTAAGCTTGAAGGAGCGCCTCTTAACTGGGTGAAAGAATTCAAGTACCTGGGTCACTGGGTCACCGAAGATATGTCCGACGAACTGAACATAGAGAGGGAACGTAGAGCTCTGTCTTAACTCTTTTTAAAGCCTATTGTACATCTTTCTACACGTGCAGTCTGTGGGCGAAGTATACACAGAAATCCTACAATGCCCTACGAATCCAATACAACAACGGCTTCAGGATGCTGTTGAGGCTGCCACGGTTTTGTAGCGCTTCAGGGATGTTTGCAGACGCGCGCACTGATGACTTCTTTGCAATTATGCGAAAAAGAACTGCATCCCTGATGCGCCGCATACGTGGGGGCACCAACAGCCTTCTGGCTGTTGTTAACAAAAATCTCTGCTCAGGCTACATGAGACACTGGTTGGCTGTACTTAAGCCCCGCACTCCACTAGTGTCTCAATAATTCTAAAATATTATAACTAATCAATTTCTATAATAATTGTGTTCTAAACTAACATAGATTATTATAAGTTATTTAATTGTTAATTGTTACTAACATAGGTATAATATGGATCAATGGTCTGAAATAAACGTTTTATTATTATTGTTATTATTATGCTTTGCAATGAAAAATCCTACCTCTCCATACGTGGAGTCTTCATGACCACGGTTGAAAAAAGATCACCTGATGTGAAAACCCCTTCACATTCCATTTGGTGTTTTCTAGTTTAACTTTGAATTCTAACAATTGGTCATTCGTAACGTCCTGGCGTCATAAATCGCCAGAGTCAGAGTCGATGAGCTATAATTTTGGCAGCCGGGTATCTTCTAGGAATTCTTCGCACCCTCTGCCCCGCCGGAACCGAGACCGCTGCCGTGGACCAGGATAGCGGAGCTGCTGGGTACTAAGAGCCTTGGTTTACTGACACTTATCATACATTTGGTTTGGCCATAAAACGCCACTCTGACCAGTGCGATTTGGTGAGCTTTATCCCGGCCGCGTTTGCTTGTGGTGAGAAGTGCTAACATATTGTTCTTCTCACCACAGTGGCCAGGAGTATCCACGCGTAGGTGACTTGAAACCAGTACAACAGAGCACTATGCTGTTAAAGCCCCCCTGTATATAGGATAATCCTGTAAAAATAGTTGTAAGAGGAAATAAATAAACAAACTGCTCAAATAGTGAGTAAGAAATCCAACCTCTCTAATACGAGTTAGTTTTATCTTTAGTCTCAACAGCGTAAACACAACAACTTAATCTCTGCTTGTAAGACTGGTTGTCTAGTCTATCAATCATTCTGCGTTGAAATCGTATCAACTGCCAAGAGTATTAATTAAGTTACTGTAATATTATTTTCGTAACGTCGCACTTTACTATTTTTGATAAAATATTAGAGACTAGTTACCTCACTACAAGAATATACACCAACCAAACCAAGCACAAATTTGTACGGGGGAGCCACTAAACCACAGAGTAAAAAAAGTATTTTTACATCCTCGTTAAATAATGACTGCTCGCCTCCCGACTCCCAGCATGATACTCTTTTATCACGGTCTTTCATCTGTTATTTGTATGCCCTAATCTGTGGTTCCGTCCCCAAGGCTATTACTTTTAGCCTTTACAACCTCGAAACTCAACATTTGAATCGTCCGGATATTGCTACATCTACCAACGTTTTATGACACCAGCCAAACCATATTCAAAGGTATCATATCTCAGTACCTCATAATGCCGCTGTTTTTTAGTAAGTATTCCTGTGTGCTTAGCACAGGTGCATAGTTAGTTTACTACAGATGGCGTAAGACAGTTTACTGTAATGTAGGCAAATTTAATACCCATTATATACGCTAGAGGCGCTGTACAAGATTTCATACATTTTGTCTACTGCCGTAGTTAGCGACTGTAGTTGGTAAAAACCTGTAGTAGCCGCACAGGTGAGTGTGAAAATATTTTTATCCGACTCAAAAACAGCAGCGTATCTATGTGAACAACAACACAATCCTTCAAACTCCTGCCTAAGCCTGGCTTCACAAAGCCTGATCCCGAAGAGAATTTTGTTTCTTGTATTACAAATCCATTGAAACACCATTTGACATCACCCACCCGCTCAATTGGTACCACAACAAAGTGTTTTATCCTACAACAGACGGTCAACATCAATATGCTGTAAGTTAATGTCAACGTGATCTCTCGCAATGTAGCTGCCTATTTACAAAGTAATGTTAAGTTGCTGAATCAACTCTGCTTACGGGTTACCATGATATCTAGGAAGTGGGCAATCTCGCAGCACACCACAATCGTTCATCGAAGAGTAAAAGAAGATTAATGAAAACGAATATGCCTCTCCACTAATCAAACCTGACTTTAAGAGACCATCATACAATGCATGTAGCTTGTTTTTCTAATTGAAGAACAACGGTCTAAGTGTTTTTTTTTATTTTACGACGGGGAAGCACTTGGCCTTCATCTCACCTGGTTATTAGTTGAGATAAGGCCGGTGGAGGCACACCTCACCCAGATTCCTAAACAAACTGAGGATTTTACAGTAGTAAAGCTCCCCGTAAACGGGCTCATCTGGGGAAGTATTACCATGATACCTGTTTCAACCGCCAAGCAGCATTGCTGTGTTCCGGTTTGAAGAATATGGTTGTCGGTGAAATTACTGGCACGCGAGGCTTAACACCGTTATGCCTCAAGTAGGGCACAATGTAGTGTCACGTAGGTCACATGTTGTGTGGATGTGACTGTTAAAGGCAAGAGATGCCCTTCATATTGAGTGGACAGTTTGCTTGTTCTGTCTCAAGTTGTGAACAAAAATAAACTGATAACCAGAATATATTTTCACACCAGGCTGAACTAAACTTTGTTGCAATGTTGTATGATAGGTTTTATCTGTTATCTGTAATCAGTTGTTGTGATGCTTTTTCACGACTTACATTTGTTTCACTACGAAAAAACATTACCGCCTTAAAAGTAGATACCAACAAAATAGAAAAAGAGTTACGTATAGGTTAAAACCATAAAAATTACCCTTCTATAGGCAACGAAGTGCGGCACTTGCGAAACGAAGTTACTCTTTATTACCCTTGATGGGGGTCGTTAGATAATAAAACTGTATTTCAGCTACTTTATGGAGCCGGCCATGGTAATTAAGTTACATACTAATGAAGTTAAGCTCCCACTGAAAGCTTTATAAATCTTCGAATTGTAAATTATTAGTAGGTTCTCGATCATTGTTCGAGAGATTATTTATTACCTTATATTTTTAATGTGTTTAATGCATGGAGATGAACGCATAGTTTTATTAGGAATTGGTAAACTTTACTATTCCTTACGGCTGGCTTGCAGAGTTAGTTTCCATTTTAGAAAAACCGTGAGTCTTACTGTTTCTTTTTTTTTCTTCATGGAAGATTCACCTCTGATGACTACTCAGGGCGTAGATCTTATAAAGAGAAACCTCGAAAAGCCGCTTGCTTTTTTTGCACCGCCCAAAAGTCGCTTGCTTATATTCTATTGGTTGCATTTTGTTTTTTTTTACGCAGGACTTGCAAGATCTGATTCCGCCTTCTTCTTTCCACAACACGACAAGCAGACGCACGGAACACTACCTGGTTAGTGTACCACCCATTCGGACTAAGCGGTCTCAATCTACCTTTATTATAAGAACAGCCAAGGTGCGGCACTCTTTGCCGTCAGTCTTTCCTGCTACGCATAACTTCGTTATTTTGAAGTAAAGAGTGAATAGGTGTCTCCTAGACCATAATGCTACATCGTCACTTAACATCAGGTGAGATTGTGGTCAAACGAAAGTTAATCAATCATTTTAAAAAAAAGCCAGTTATTAGCCAGTTTCAGTGGGAGTGTCCAATATCCACGTGGCCACGCAGCTCATTTCTATATCAAACTTAGCTCGAAAACGCTATGCAAATGCTCTTATATTGGTAGGACTCGTAAGTCTAGCATCCATCACTTCGCTTGAGCTGTCTAGCTGAAGTGAGGCTAAGCCTGGTTAACAGCTTCTTCTATGGAGCTAAGCCTCAGTTTAGTTGCGGTCGCGTTTCTGTCATTTGTGGCTTGTAGCTGTCAACGTCTAGATCAATCTTGCCATTACTTTGTGCTGTTGGAAACAGTGCTAATACATGAGAGATTTACTCAGAAACTCTGATAGCTTTACAAAATTACAAAAGCGAAGCATTCATCCATCATTAGGGATACTTTGTTATTAATTCTGTAATTGGCTATCTATTTCTATTATGTTTACTGATGACATTATATATCAGCTGTTGGTTTTCCGAATTAAAAAAATTAAATCAAATATTGCTAGTAGTTTTCTCCAAACTGAGATCTCGTGATGTCTGGTTTGTGTTAGGGATTATTAGAGATTATTTCACATCTTCAAAGCAAACTTTTTTTCAAACTTTCTCTATTCACTGGAGTGTTCGAGGCTCTCTCTCGTTACTAACTCTCATTATAGCAAAGTTAAACAAAGAGCATAGCTCTGACCGTGCTTTGATCTTCACGTCATAGTAGGTGGGCAGAAAACAATAAGTGCATTAGTGCCTTACTTATATGGTAAGGCACTTATGCACTTATTCATAATGATATCTGTTTAATGAAAAGTGCTCTCGAAACCGTAGCTGTGGCAGTCGTGGTTTAAAAATCAAAGGGTTTCACAACAAAACCTTCCTTCTGTGTATAAACAAAACTTTAACCGTGAACACAAATCTGTCTGTAAAGCGTGGTGATTGTGGCCAAACTAAAAAGTTATTTTGATATTGTGGTGGACAATAATGGGATGTTGATGTGAGATGTGTGCAGTCTAACCCCTTGTATGACATCCCAAAAGTAATTATTGGATCTTACCAACACTATTGGCTTGGCAGTATTATTGATTGAAAAAATAATGAATATACAGACTAGTTTGAACTTAAATAAGAAGCCAAATACCAATCACGTCACTATTTTGTAAGATTATTTTTGGTCACTTTTGCAACTCCTAAATTTGAAAACCAGTATTTATAAGGACAAAAATAAACTAATTTTGATCTGCTGTCTAAACCAAGCGTATGAAATCTCACAAGATTTCAATCTTATTTTCCCCTAACAAAGGGTTTATAAGGGGAAATAAGATAGATGTCAGATCAGGGGTAGATTCTGTAAATAAATAAACAAAAGTGAATTTTCAAGCCAAAATCTTTTAACATTATATCCGACAAGCGGTACAAAATTATATTTTATAAATGTGCGGTCGATACTTTTTCAAATGACACCCCACTAGACATAGATCTTCTTGTCTCACCTAACACTTAACAAGGGTAGTTTTGAGAAATAGGGATATTGTGCAAAACTACCCTCAGTTGGTTTACTTAACATATCTTGTTTCAGGAAAACTTGTTAAAGATTAATGGATAGGAGTGTAATCTCTGCAATTTCAAATATATTTTTTTCAGATCAAAAATTCAATAGGTATATGCGAAATATTGTAGTTCTTTCCACCATAATATCTCAAAAACTAATCACCCACGACATTCAATGTATATAAGTATAAGTACTCATATAATACTCTTAAAATTTTATAATATTCAATAAGTATTTAAGTCTTTTATATTTTTATCTGTACTTTTAGATATCATTCTTCTTTATTCACTTACACTTTAATTCGATTCCTTCGCAAATCGAGCAATTTTAAACCATTATTCTAAATCGCTCATCCCAAAGACCATTTCAGCGATACATAAAGAACGTTATTTATGCTGGTACACAGAAAAATCAGAAAAAAACAGGAAGCACTCAAAACATAAAACCATATTGTTTACCTATTTCTAAAAATAGGAAGGTTCTGAATTAATACCACATAACTACGCAAATATATTTGTTCGCTTTTAAATAATAAATAAAATATGCCTAGGTAAGCCTTTTTCATTGTTCAGGGTCAACCTCACTTCTACCCGCGACAGCTGGTTGATGCAAGCCCACTGAAATATAAATTTATAAATTGTTACACTAAGATAAATAACTATTCTCATGTAAGTGAATAGGTCAGTCTTTTTTGATAGAATATATATAGAATACTTAAATACCTTTTTTGTACATACATATTTGTTATACAATACATCACTCCGGGTGAGAATCGAACCCACAATCTAGAGCGCAGAAAGCAGAGCTAATACCAACTGAGCTATGATGCTTATCATTATTATAATAGGTCTTCACCTATGAAATTGCCGATTTGTAGTACTAGTCATTTCGAATAAAAACTATTTGTGAATGTTTATGAATTCTAATTTCAAATTAATTTTATTTTTATAACATGACATTCTATTTTCAAAGCAGTCTTTTGTTTATTTTATATGTCCATCGACGTACGTTAGCGAGCTATGACACTCGCTTGGTTGAGCTTATTATTTATTTGTTCACTAGTAGAATAGCCGTCGGTCACGCACGTAGCAATTATGCTATTATGTTCTCAACGCTTGAAGTAAATAGTGGACTATTTACTGTGTGAATAATATTACTATGGACAAATTGGTCATGAGGTTGTCGCGCGCAGACGTTTTAAAACCAAGAACAATAAGCTTCGTCCCACGTTACACCATATTAAAAATAAATAATTGCGTCTAGCTAGAGTGTAGAATAGGTGTAAAGAAACAAGTAGATACTACCTACTTACCTACAAAGGGGTACATGTATATCTATTTTATTATTTTGGTATTAAGAAAATAATGAACTTGTTGATGTTATGCATTTTTTGTCCCACATCGACTAGGTATCACATTTAGTTAAATTAATAATGCTTTTAAATCGCACATTGTTATGAGATTTTTGAGAAATAGGTCCCAGTTCACTTCCATCTTACCCTAACTTCACACGAGGTGATATGTATATCACCTCGTGTCATCAGTTCGTTGTCATGTCATCATATCAGTTTTGGCCTACAGGCCAAATGCTTCCCCGTCGCACAAGAAACAAAATACAAAAGTTATAAACATCTTTTCACCGCCTCTGTAATCTAGTGGTTCGCCTACCGGTGTCAGATCCAGAGGTCTCGGGCTCAATCCCCAGGGGAGTACAATATTGTGCTTGGTTTGGTTGGTGGTAGGACTTTGTTTAAGTCCGCCTGGCTAACTACCACCATCTTACCTAATTCTGTCGCCATAACAATTCTTAAATTACTGTGTTCCGGCATTTTTAGGTAAAGTAGCCGGTTCCTCAGTTTATTTGAGAATTCCGGGTGAAGTGCGCTTCCACCATCGGCCTTAGCATAACATGAAAATTAGGTGTGATGAAAGGCAAGCACCTCCGAGTCATTAAATAAAAAAAAACTAGGTATGAAAAACCTTGTAAAAAGCCATATACTTGGTGAGGGCACTAAAACATAAACATCTATTTATAACAAACAATTATAATAAACAATTTAATACATCTACTAAAAGCGCGGACGCAAAACAAGTCTGAAGATGCATTAATGACGTTTTGTGGTCAATAATGGAAATTCATAGACTTTTGTTTTGCGTCAGTATATAATTTAAAGGTCAATAATAGATAACTATACCTCCCGCTTAATTTATATTTTAACTACTTGCCGCCAGATCTGATGATCAGTTATTATACGAAACTTTACAAAAGAAGGAGGTTCGGTATATTTTCTAAACAATTAACAGAGTAACAGAGAACAGATGAATAGTATTTTGAAATAAAGGCGTCGTGGATTTGATTACAGTCGGACGATAATGACATTTTGAAAGCAAATCGTAATTAAATCTCTTAACTCTCAAAAGAGTAATAATATGGCTTGGCAAGCGTGCTGCACCGTAGACTGCATAATTCCCAAGATAGCAATCGAATGCAAGAATATTTGCAAAAAAAACTTTAATGGCTTAGATAAGTTAGACGTAGATGCGCCAATAATATAGTTAGCTCGTGAAAGCGTGTAGGAAGCGAATCGATTAATTTAGTCAGGAAATTGAAATTACGTTGGAAGCTCACGATATCGTACAGGAAAAAAAATGTGTTTGAGCCTAGTGTTTCCTGAACAGACTGATTACGTCGCTGTTTCTTTTTTTGAAAGGTCAGTACGCTGGCCTGGTTCTAAATCGGGAGGGCGACACCTTTACGCAGATCTGGCTTGCGCAGAAGGCGCTAATAAAAATTGGTTTATTTGTGGCAATAAGCTTAAGGGCACTACTTAGGTACTGAGCTCGTCTTGTGCTGTCATTTGTTGGGGGAGATAAGAATGGCCGAGAGCGATATCAAAGGTAACGAAAGACGAAAAGGTTCATATCGACTTCGGCAGCGAAGTCGAAGTATCTATATGTAGTGTTTTCTCTGTGTGATGAGATAATTAATGAAAGGATAGCGGCGGTGAGTGGCTCATCCGGGTCTACAAGAATGTGTCTTGGTCTGCGGAGGGACCAATCAGATGGCGGTTCGGGTAGGTAGGAATCACTCGTATCAGAGAATGGTTGGTAAACTACGGCGTTGTATGAAATGTTGTTACCCTAAAAGGAACGCAAACGCATATGTCATTTTCAATACGGCCGCTCACAGTCGAAGGGTTAAGAGAAATATTGTGGAAAGCTAACATCACACTAATATAAAAAAGGCGAAAGTTTGTGTGTATATGCGCCAAAGCGGCTGAACGGATTTCGATGATGTGGTAAAAATATAGCTTATAGTTTAAAATATGTATTACTATAGGGTATTTACACACATATTTATATAGATAGATAGATAAACTCTTTATTGTACACCAAAAAATTAAAATAAACAGACAAGCAAGAAATACACTTAAACTAGGTACAATGGGCGGCCTTATCGCTAAAAGCGATCTCTTCCAGGCAACCTTTGGATGGAAAGGATAGTAAAGAGCAGACAAAGCGGTGTACTAAAATAAACATTAATTTATATAGCTACTTATTAATAATAACAAAACATACAATACATTACAAAATATCCAATCATTACTAAAAAATATATGTAAATAGAAACTAAAACAGCAGTAGCGAACGAGACAATTATAAGTTGATCGAGGAAAAGTAATGAGTATATTTATATACTTTATATCCTGGATATCATATCAGGTTACTTTTATCCCATTAATTTGTTCCACATGGAAATGAGTCCTCAAACATTTTCATACAAAAGATATAGGTTTTTACAAAAGATAGGTTCTTTGTTCCTCTTTTACTCAAAATCTTCAATAGGGATTGAGCTGAAATTCAGCAAGAAGATATTTAATACACTGGACTACTTTTTAATCCGGAAAAATCAAGTGTTCATGTGCGATGACCAAATAGTTTATGTTTGCCACTTTTTTTTTAATTTACGACGGGGAAACGCTTGGCCGTCATCTCACCTGGTTACAAGTTGAGATAAGGCCGAAAGTGGAGGCGCACTTCACCCGGAATCCTCAACAAACTGAGGAGCTAGCTATCTTATCTCTAAATGCCGGAACACATCGGTGATCGGTGGGTTGAACCACTAGACCCCAGAGGCGGTCAAAGTTACCTATATTTCATTTTATTATCGGGATAGTATTAAAGCGATCGAACAGTTTTATGTTTACCATCATGGTCTATATACTAACAGTACAAAATAATAACGAAACCCATTTAACTTGGAGACTCTTCCAAGTTCTCTATATTCGCGGATAAGAATAATGGCTTTTTCAAACCAGTTTCCAACTTTCTCACGCCTTCGTATTCAGTTAAGAGGATCAATAGAGTACATACCTGACAATTGATTCTATAGACCAAAGAGTATAACAGCTTTTGGAGATTGCCACAATCAATAATACGCACCCACTATGTCCTTCCAGGCCTGTCATCTGATTCCACAACGTCCGGATGGCAAAATCAAACTCATGGGCTTTATTTCACGATTTAAGCCTGTGCCTATGTAGGTACCCATCTCTTTGCTAGAGATAATATTGTCATAAAATAATAACATCCATAGAGTTGGTTATTCAAGGTGTTAAACTCATTCATCTGTTAGCTAAAACATTTAATGATAAATATTGTTCCTACAAGTTATTTTTGTTAGGTCGTAACAATAAACGATGCTGTAAAATGTTATACTGTGACTCCAATCTGTCCCCACGGTGAATTGTCGATATAATCTTAATATAACCACAGCAGCCGTGGCGAGTGTTTTGTAAGTTGTGAATCCGTCAATGAATAAAAGACATTCCACGTCAACGCCTGACTTCCAATAACGCGATAATTATTGCGTGAAAATACTGTCAAATACATAGTATTAAGCTGAGTGGCTACGCTACGATTTAGCGTCAAATGCCAGTAAAATGCGGTAAAATTAAATATTTTTTCAAAATGGAGATCTGATCTCCTGTCCTTTTGTCTATCATGAGTGTGAATTATTATTACATGAATATTTTGCTACATAAACATGTTCACTTTGTTAATTCGATAGACCATTCTATCGCTTCGGAGGCACCGGCGCCGTCGAGCACTTGCGTTGCCGTCAAGCTGATGCACAGACACATGTGTGACCACTATACGCATTAATCGGTAAAAAAAAATATTTATCAAAATAGACCGCTACCTGCTATCGCCTAACGTCAAATGTCATTGTGAAAACCATTGGAAAATTAACGTGTTAAGTTGTAGCGACACTTACGCAACGTCCTGATTATCGCGATAATTATTGCCATTTTCCACAAGCAATTTGCATTGCTCAAAATCAAACTTGATTACTGTTTAATCATTAAGATTTTTAGGATCATCTTGAAATGTCCAACCTACCGCTTAGCGCGACTAGGCGATTTTTGATTAGTGTTTATTTCGCCCAAACAGGGGGAAAAATCCGGAATGACAACGAGCATTGTGTCATTCCATCACGATCCAGCTATCCAGCTGGTTGACGCATTTCCAATGACATCTGCTAGATAATTGGAAACTGTTGCTATGATTAATATTCTCACGTGCCTGTCATAAAATTGTGTTAGCGTGAGGTAGCGATAAAATGAAATATATAAAATGTTTTGGCATCGCACTGGCAGGTTTTAACTGAACGTAAATGTATTTATATCCCATTTTTTTTTTCATAATGTTAATGTTGAGGCAAAGTTGTTACAAATTACCCATTCGACAAAGATTTCATCCCCACACTTTGGATAATCACCATGAATTTGTGGAGTTAAATAGGTAATTATATATAAAAGGCCAAACTAGCGCTTCCCTAAAGTACATAAAAAAAGTAATGCAATGAAACTTTAACTAAATGGTAGCTCTAATTACCGTTTAGAGCTACCATTTAGTTAGAGCAAGAGAGTTTATCAATAGTTCAAGATAACAGCTATGTAGTTGAAAGTTTATTTATTTATTTATTTATTTAACAAAATCCACAGCTCTTAAAAACTAAACAGGGTAAAACTTACAACAAAACTGATAGCCAATTAAGGATTTACATTTTACAGATTTCTATCTTATAATCACGACAGTCACTAAACAAGAACATACATCAATATAAAAATCACACAATCTAAGAAATATACAAACAAATAACAAAAAGCAGAAATAGTTATGAACACAATATAACAAAGAAGAAACTTATTAAACACCAAATGAAAAGAAGAATTTTGCTTAAATAATATAAAATATAATATGTAAATATGAAATGTTAAAATATATGTGTACTAGGTAGGATTTGACATCTCCCCCTCATCATCATTGATGATTTGGAGGACCTCCCGCTTGAAGCCCAGTTTACAGTTGAAAAAACAAAAACACGAAATATTAAACATTAGGGACTTTTTTCGAAAAATCGGCCTTAGAAGGTATTACTTTCGAAATAATTTGTAATTGGCATATTTAATACCGTTCATTTGGTATCTTTATTATTTTTGAAACACCTTTTTTATCCTCTTAATTTTATCACCCTCAATAAAAATTTGACTATGTAACTCCCATAATTTTGAAAATCAAATGGTACAAAATCTATGGAGCCGTTTCAGCGTTCGAGCGAGCCAATGTAATAGACATAAATACATTCATACTCTCTAAAAACATAACCCTCCTGAGGAAATCTGGTAAAAAAAATCCTCGGCAGGTACCCAAGTCTCCAAAGGATTTTATTTTTGCTTGTGTCTTTTGTTTATAATGGCAGTTTGTTGCTTCCTTGAGGGACTTGAAACCCTCAAACCCGCATTTCTAGCCAGCGCCATCTCTGTTTAGGCTTCTGAATTCAGTTGATTCAGCAATGTGCGCTCCGCAGCTTTTACGGACTGAAAAGGAACTAGTAAGGTTTTCTCTTGGTATTTTACCTCATAAGTATCCCGATAGGTGTCACTCTTTGAAATGTTAGTTCACGACTCTAAGCAGTCGGAAAACCAAGAAATCTCTGCCATATAAAGAACCGATGTATTTTATTTATTAATTTGGAAATGGGTAAGCTCGGCCCCGATTTGGCGTAGGCAAGTCTGCGATGGAGCAAGCTAACTAACTTTTCTAAATGACATTAGTGACATAAAACAAAGGAAACAAAGAAGCGGGTAAGAAGGAAACCGATTTACGTCAATATTGTGCGCATGATAAAAGCTGGTTAGAAGCGCTCAGTCCTTACATTTTTTTTAGACAACTAGGAGACGAAACAAACCAGAAGCCGACCTGATGTTTAATGCATGTCTTGCCTATACAATGCCTTACTGCGTTGTTTACTACCACAAAGAACATAGCCTCCGTGTGGGCACTGCATTGCGCCCGTGGACTTGAGGCATAACGGTGTTAAGCCTCGAGTGCCCGTAATTTCACCGGCAACCATACCCTTCGAACCGGAACAGCTTCAGACGCAAGGCTCGTCCGGAGAAGTACTACCACCATACCTATTTCAGCGGCCGCAGCATTGCTGTGTTCCGGTTTGAAGGTTATGGTTGCCGGTGAAATACGGACGCAATGCAGTGCCGTTTAGGCTATGTTCTTTGTTAATGTGACCTACGCAGTAAGGCATGCTATAGGCAAGAGATGCACTTAACATTAGGTGGCTACTCGGTTGTTCCGTCTCCTAGTTGGATAAAAAAAAAACATACGTACATGCTCACTCTCAAAAAACTTTACCCTCCTTCTGTGGCAGTTGGGTTATAATTTTATTTCAATCACATCATGTGCTTACTGTTATAAATATCAATCACTGGTATTTGAGGTAATTCACATCATATTGTGCTTAATAAATATTAAAAAACCTAAAGGTATATATATATATATATATATATATATATATACCTATAGGTTTTTTAGGTAAGTACCTACAAAGATGAATACGTTCTTAATCATTAGTATTATTTAACAAGCCTCATAGCTCAGTTGATAGTAACTCTGCCTTCTGCGCTATAGGTTGTGGGTTCGAATCCCACTCAGGACAAACATTTGTGTGATGAATATAGATATTTGTTCTGTGTTTGGGTGTTGCATTGTAATCAGTATGTCTTTACAAAAAAAAAAAAGTATGCAAGTATTCTATCCGTAATCTAGTTCCCATATTACAAGCTATGCTTAGTTTGGAGTAAGATGGTTAATGAAGTGTAATGTCATTTAAAAAGCCTTTCAAATAAAAGTATTGTTGCCGCTTCAGGGTCATTCATAAGAGTAGCAGAAGCCCCTAGTGAAAGGGCTCGTCCGGAGAATTACTACCACCATACTTATTTCAGCAGCCAAGCAGCATTGCTGTGTTTCGGTTTGAAGGGTATGGTTGCCGGTGAAATTATGGGTACGTGAGGCTTAACACCTTTTATGCCTCAAGTTGACGGGCGCAATGCAGTGCCGTGTAGGCTATGTTCTTTGTACATGTGACTTATGCAGTAAGGCAAGAGTACACTTAACACCAGGTGCGCTACTTGCTTGTCCCGTCTCCTAGTAGTATGAAAAAAAAACCACAATAGATTAAAAAGAGCTTGAGTATGTATGTATGATAACTTGTTCATCAGAAATTGAATTAATTCCAACAAATACTCGCTTCTCGAGTTAATTTGTACCAGTCCTGTTTCAGCTTGCTGTGGTTTTAATTAATTTTAGCAAATAAAGTAGGTAGGTACCCAGGATCTACTTTGGTAAAGGCGATTATGTTTAGAACGAGTAATTTTATACGTTTCTACAAATTGGCTGCTCGCTGTAAGGGAATAAATGTCGGTTGAATTTCTAATATACAATTATCGTAAATTAAGATGACTGATTTAAGAATAAGTCGGCTCAAAGATAGCTTTTTTCCCATTGTCCTTTGGGGCAGAGGCTGGCCAGGGTCTGTCAAGCAGCGGACATTGTGATAAATCTGCAAAATGCTGGCTGAAATTATGGTACAGAAAACAGAAAAATATTTAAGATTACGCTAACTAATGTTAGTTTTTAGCCGCCATAAATAAATAATACAAATATTACAGGACATATGGGATCTAGATTACGGATATTATACTTATACCTTTACTTATTTTTATGTAGATACTTTTTATATTACAACACAACACCCAAACACAGAACAAACATCAATATTCATCACACAAATGTTTGTCCAGGGTGGGAATCGAACCCACAACCGTATAAAGCAGAGCTACTACCAACTGAGCTGTGAGGCTTGTCATTAATGTGACATTACATAGGTAGGTATAGGTACTTACCTCTATCTATTATAAAACGCGTAACTTACAGTCATAGGCGCCTGACTTAGCTAAAAGTAGGGACGTTAGGACCTTTTCAGGATAATGACCACCAGACCGCAAATATCGATCATACTTCAGAGATAGTCACTTTCAGAGCTTTGTGAAGTATTATTCACCGACGTCAAGTTACCTGAAGCAATTTAATTATCCTGAAAGTTAAGCTTTTAAGACTTGCAACTTCGTCCGAACTACAGAAAACTGCGCAAGTTTCACTTTGATATTTAATTCAATAACAAAATGGCGATTACTGGTCAAAGTTTGTTCGTTATCTGGCTTGGACTTGGAAACCGGTTTTCCAGCTGCGTCCATTATTGCATTAGATTTATTAACCGACATTCAAAAAAAGGAGGAGGTTCTCAATTCTTCAGTTTTTTTTTTCAATGAACACAACATCTTTAGAACGCCTCGTGTCTCGGGTTTGATCACCAGGGGAGTTCAATATAGTGCTTGGTTTGGTTGATCGTAGGAATTGGTTTAAGTCCACCTATAGCTAACCACCATCTTACGTAAAGCTGTAGCCATAACAACAATTCTAAATAGTTGTGCTCCGTCATTTAGAGGTAAGATAGCCAGTACTTAGGTACCTCAGACTGTTGAGGATTCCGGGTGAAGTTCCGCTTCCACCTTCGGCCTTATCATAACTTGAAACGTGAGGCATGCGCTTCCCCGGCGTACAAAAAAAAACATGTAAAAGTACAACCACGACACCCCAAGCTGTTTTTGCCGACTGCAACCGACTGCTTCTGAAGGAGTGTTTATTTGACACAACCCCGAGACTCGCATTGGGTCTACCTTTGCAGAACAGTCCTTAGAAAACATAGAAGATCGAAAAAAGTGGGAGTCTAGCAGTCTCATCAAAATAAACTCAAAAGTACTAAGATTCTCTTAGGTATAAGTATACATTTATTCAATAAATTAAACTAACTAAGTACAAAGGAATCAGTCAGATTACCTAAGGACCGTTACAAACGGCCTATAGGTAACTCAACTGTTCCAGACCAGTACCAGACGGAAGCGTGCCCAAGACACTGGCTGCATTGCCACGCTGAATAGCTATGCTAATTCGCTGGCCTAAATAAGAGCCAGCCCTTGGGTCACGTGTCGCCTCAATCAAAAGCCCCGCAATATTTTATTATAATTATTATTATTATTATTATATATATTACTCTTAGGTTATAATTATTCCTCCTCTAGATTTGACACCGATGGGCGAAGCAACACTACAAAGGCGGTTAAAAAGGTATACACCACATTGACCACACGGTAAGATTTGCATAATTTGCGTTACGCCTACGCTTATAATAATATCATGAGACCCTTCTTCTAGTGATTCTAGTTGACAGGCTTGTTCCCCATCAATGATTCATCTCTTATCACTTCTCAAAGCATGGATTTTTTGAGAATCAATCAATTATATCACCTATATAATATGGGGTAGTCAGAGTCAGGGGTCCCTTTCTGATGTTTTTTTACTCTAGGACATGCTGCCAGTTTTTATTTTTATTGTGCGACAGGGATGTGATTGATCTTCACCTGATTTTCAAGTTACGATAAGGCCGAAGATAGAAGCGCACTTCATCCGGAATCCTCATCAATCTGAGGAACTGGCTAACATACTTCTGCGTGCCGGAACACAACAATTAATAATTGTTGTTATGGCGACAGAAATAGGTAAGATGATGGTAGCTAGCCAAGCGAACATTAACAAAGCCCTACCACCAACGAAACCAAGCACAATGTTGTTCCCCTGGGAACCTGGGACCTTTGGATCTGACATAGGTGGTCGAACCACTAGACCACAGAGGCGGTTTCCTTACGGTGTGACCTTCACCGTCAGAGCATACGCATGAAGGTAAGTACTAATGTAAGTTAAGCCTACTGTACCTTAAAGCCTATATAAAATAGAAATCCTGAAATAAATAAATTAATAAATAAATATACAGGACATTAATTTTACACAGCGCCATCTAGCCCCAAACTAAGCATAGCTTGTAATATGTGAATTAGATTACGGATAAAATACTTTTTGTAAATACATACGTACTTTATGAAACAACATCCAACCACAAAACAATCATCTATATTCATCACACAAATGTTTGTCTTGGGTGGGAATCGAACCCACAGCCTACAGCGCAGAAGGCAGAGCTACTACCAACTGAGCTATGAGGCTTGTTATATATTGTTATGTTTCTAATAACATAGTACAAGTTCTGTAATTTCTATCTGTAAAATGCTATATCCCTCTCCGATAAAATTGCCTTGAGTTTTTATCTATCTAAGTCTCATTACAGTGACTGTTTAATTATTCAAGCTTAAATTTTTTAGGTTAGCTTCTTTTTGTCGCACCGCAGTACAAATGCCTAATCATGACTGCCGTATATGACTTTTGTAATCCTTCTTTCAATCATTAAGTATTTCAATCAATATCGATTTATGTTTACTCGATGTATATAGTTAGAGGTGCTTATCAACAACTACAATATATCAGATATGTAAATGTATACAACAATATTACGTAAATACCAAAGTTTACAGATCGAAACCCAACAATATTTCTCGGTACATTTAACCGGGCCATTAATCTGCGTGTCCGACCGTAGGTAACCGTTTGTGAGAACGTTCCAGTCATTTCATTACACATCATAAACCACGGTTATAACTCCCATAGATTTTCTTTATCCTCTGCTGAAAAGCATATACATCACTTTATCCTCTGTTGCCAACGACCCAGAGTATCGATGTCAGTTGCCGAGACCAAGACAGACTGAGATCATAAAATCAATTACTTGCATCGCAAGTTTAATGCTTTCAGTTGTTTTATACCCGAACATAAATACTGTACTGTATTTCGACGGTTTAACCTGTTTGATATGACGATACACATGAAAATAAAAATTCCATGGCCTCTGCATAAAATGGTCTAAAAATCTTTAGAAACACTAACGTAAAAGTTGGGTGTTGACTACAAGTTTTAGTCGGTAACAAATGGTTGAAGCAAATTTTGCAAAATCATTAAGGACCAAGTGAATTGTGTACAAAAAAGGTACCTAATACCTACTCACAAAAATTTAGAAAGCGTTTTAGTAGAAAATATTTTTATTTTGTATTGTTGTTACAATAACACGCATGGGATTTTTCTCACGACACCACAAAGAAATTACACATTTTAATATGATTACTGTTTAGAGAAAGTAAGAACAGCGCTACTAGTAAGTAGACTAAGAGCTAACCGATTGGAAATTATTGCAACGATCAACCATAGGAGTCCTCAATAGTCGATCGAGTGGCTAACGTGGTTAAGTGCGAGTATGACGTAGAGTGAGAGCACGCCAGATAGTTTCGCTTGTTTCGGTAGAACTCGGTAGCAATTAGCATGGTTCAGAAAAGCCACTCGCTTTCCAGTGATCTGTGTGTGGCTGTGGATCACTGGTCTTCGATATAAGCTTTGTGATCCTATAGTTTCAAAGGCACACAAGCACACGCATAGTTTGTAGTTTATCTTATAGCATCAATACCTATGAGAAGTGAAAGAGTATTTTCATGGGATAACCGTTTACCGTATAATTTTTATTTGAATTTTCACTTTTTCCAGCGCGTTTGGGAAAAATTATGAGAGTGATTTTTTTACGATGCCGCAAAACAACACCACAAAGTTGATTGCGTTTTGTAAAAAATCAGGTATCTGCGGCGCTAGTATTTTTGATAAAAGTATTTTTTAACAGACTTTGAAGTCTGTTAAAAAATACTTTTATCAAAAAGGAGGAGGTTCTCAATTCGTCGGAATCACTTTTTTATGTTTGTTTCCCGATTACTCGAAGATGCCTGAAGATGCTTTGAAGGGTCTACTTCCCAGGTAGTCCCATCGCCATCAGGTCAGGATTTGATGATGGGGTCTCGGAGTAATCGAGGGAACTCTTTAAATATTATAGGCACACTTGCAAATATATTTTTATGGTGTATTACCTCAAAATTCAGGAAACAACGGACCCCTGTCATCAGGTCAGGATCTGATGATGGGATCCTGGAGAAATCGAGGAAACTCTTCAAATATTATAGGCACACTTAAAGCGATTTGGGTATTTTTAGGGTGCCTCAAAAGTAAGTAAAAAACAGACTCCTTATAGTATCACGTGTGTGCCTGTCTGTCTGTCTATCCGTCCATCTGTTACAGCCAATATATAATTAATAACAAAAACGGGTCTTCATCGCGTACCTTACGACCTAACGACCGTGTTACAACGGTCGTGGTCACGGGTAGACTGAAGTACTCGCTCCTACTGTCGTCGTCGTAGTGAGGTAGTTTCTCCAACTACCCTCACTTGTTTATTGTAAATATGTCGAAACTGTGGGGAATATAAAAAGTTACGCGATGAAGACCGTGTGTTATTAATGATTTATAATAATCGCCATAATTAAAAAAAAACGCTACAGCCAATATACTTATAAACTACTGGACCGATTAAGTTAAATTTAGTATACATATGAAAGTCGGTGACCCAAACACGGACGTGTAATTTAAATTGAAAACCCAGAAAATAGTACTTTACCTATGGATTACAGGAAAACCTTTAAGAAGTTTTTTTATCGCAAGTGATGGTAAGTATTTAAGTAGTTAACATAGAAAACATTCTCAATAAATGTGCGTGTAAGGTTCATGTACGGAAGCCTCTAAGCGAGAGTTTGATAATGGATGAAAATACCTTACATTTGAAAGAATACTTATGTACTTTTAAATTGGTCGCATAGAAATTTCATCACAATCGGTTCACGTCATCCAGGTAACCGAAATTGTATCATGTAACTCTTCATGTAATATAATATATAATTCCATTTCATTTTAGTAAAAAAACAATCGTTACACACACACGCTTTTTTTAAGAACGTACCACTGACGCATATTTATGCTTATCTGATAAAAATCCAAAATTTATTTTAAATTTATTTTTTAACTACGTTTGTATCGGAGACCGGAATAACTTTCTTCTTTTTCAATTGCCTGTATTTTGTGAGAAAGAACAACCTTCTTGTCAGTGACAAAAGCAATAACCGACCTATTAATGGAAGCACTCTCTTGGGGTTCTTCGCATAATAAATGAATTATGTGAAGGCAATTGTGTTGATTTGTTTAATGGTACCTATCTGTAATAAACTACAGTCTCCTACACTATCTTCTTCATGGTATAAATAAGGTTGAGTACAATTGTCTGCAACATAGGATTACTTGAACGAAAAAATCGCATCAGTTCGAGCTTCGGACTTCATGATCACACTATTTATACTAGGCCGATCAAAAAGTATTAATTTGGTTTTTGTATACGTAATACGAATCTAATAATCAAGACATTTCCTTGATGTCACTTGAAAATAAGTAGAAAAAATCTCCCATGCTGATCATCAGACCCCGAGTTGTTAATTTCCAAGACCTTAACAGGATGATGTTGATTCAAAAGAACCATGTAACATGTTTTCCAGAACCTGGAGTCCATACTTCATTGCAGTTTGAAATATTTAGTATTAGCTGGAGTATGGACTCCAGCTTCTACTAAATATTTCAATCTGATTCCCTAAATCAATATAAAACTGGGGTTCCGAGCATAAAAATCTTCATTGCAAGTATACCAATTTCATTTAACATAGCTAAAACCATTCCAAATTATTCAGCTTTATTAATCAGCGAAAAGCTGTCTGTTTTTCGCACACATTGACATCGAAGCAGAAGCAGTCAAATACAAGCATGTAAAAAATTACATATTAATGCCTCAAACTAATGAGACTCCTTTTTAGCTGGCATACTAAATAAAAGGATATCGCACGTCTTACTATGTACTGAAAAAGTAGTGGCATATTTATCATGCGATATAATATGCGATATAATTACTACTTAAAATTCGCTTAAAATTCAAAGTAAGCTACTGATCGTTACGACCTTGACAGACAACGAGTAACTGAAAGAAAGCCGCTCCGGTGCATTTTGGTGGAGTTGTATGTAAGGCACATTCGGGCGTTTGCGGTTTGAAATCCTTTGGTTTCTTAGATCTGAGGTTAATAATGTCTTTGTGGATAAGTAAGATGATTTTAAAAATATTTCTGTGCTTCAAAGGGCACATAAGCCGTCGACGATCCCGGTCGCGGCACGACAAGTATTCGTAGTGCGTAAAACGTAAAAAATGCGTAAAGTAAGGCACGTCACCTGCTCATACAAAAAGCGAGGATCCCGTTCGCAGGAGATCATTGCAGGGGATTTTTGGAATAAGCCCCGTTCGCCTATTGTGAAAGTATTTGTAATGTTCTCCCTGTTTGTTTTTGTGTTATATTAGTGAACTAAATTCTCTATAATTAATCTCACTCCTCCGTGCACGCAATAAGCGTAAAACGAAGACTGCGTATTGATATAAAACATTGATGTTTTGTAAACCAAGTGCAAGATGGTAGTTAAGTAAACTTCTTACCGTATGTACAACGTGAGTTCGTCTATAGTTTAGGCAAAATGTCGATGCAATCTAGTGGTCCTATGCACTTCACGCTCCATGCAACGATTACGTAAGTAGGAAGACTGGGTCGATAGTCAGCCAGCAGTTGGGCTTTTGGTTTTTGCTGCTCGTCGCTTCAAATTTAACCTTTGCCAGTATACCCAAACAGAGTTGGGCATACAATTTGATTCCACCATCCCCATTCTTTTCGCGGACAACCAGACGCTCGGCGATGCGCCACCGGCTTATGGTGAATATTCCTTCCTGGCGCACTAAGCAGTTTCTTTCTCATTTATAATACGCACCGCCAAGGAATGGAACCCTTTGTCTGAGTCTGTGTTTTCCGAATACTGCAACATAGAAGAGTATATAGGTACGTTGCATGAATTCATTTCGCTTAGATGATTTTGCTACATATTTTTGTTTTATTTTATTTCAACTCCGTACGAAATTAAAATATTGCATGCAAATATATACATAGCCCGTGATGTCACCAAGAATGTAAATAAATACCAACGCTAAACGAAAATAAATTCACTACAAGTTTATCCGCCGTTACCGATGTTAGACTAACAAATACTAAACCGAACCGTGGCAGTACGGACCGCTTCGATCGAATACCGAGATGTACGGATCTTCAGATTTCCACGTAACGAGAAGGCTATACGACTTGTATACGCGAAACTTCTTACGTAACTTTAATCTCTGCTCCTTCTTGTTGCGCTCAGTGTTAAACGGCAGATCAAAAGTCATGCATCAACTGGATGTGATCAAGCAGTCAAACTGGGTAATGCGTGAATAGTTGAAGAGGATTCTCGTAACCAACTCTCTGTGATTTTGTTTTATTACCGTCGTCTTCATTTCCACGCAATGCTCTTGCCACAGACTTTTTATTGCGATATACCAAACCTTTATTTTAGCTCATTGGGTTCACACAAACGAAGCGATCTTCGTAGATAGCTTGGGATCAGCAACCAACGAGTTAAAAAAGAATGTAGGGTATCAGGGGTAAATGTCCCCATATGCCACTGCATACCACAGATGCACTCATTTGAACCATGTATTCTACGAATAATTAGCTTGTTCGGGATTCCCCCGCGTTTTCCTTAACCCCCACTTACCCTAGGTTTTGTAGTCTTACCTCTTCACCGCCTCGCCTCCTTCGCCGCAGAAAGCTACCTATTTTCTGACTATTTCCTCGCTTAAGGGAACAATATAGCCAACATATATTTTCTATAGATGTACCTAGCTCCCGTGAAAGTGAAAGAGGCAAACTCGAAGTTGATCGCTGATTGCTCACACTGCCTGCAATCAGCTATTGTATAGGTTCTCTATTTTATCGTACGTTTATATAGGGTTACAGCGAGAAAACAGTTGATAGCTAAGCTAATCCCTTCCACGTTGGCTTTGGGGCCTAGAAACATGAAAACAGAAGAATTGTGATATATGCACATGCAACAAATATATGCACAAAATAGGGACGTTTGATGACTGATTAAATAAAACAATATGTGAATTTAAATTACATACTTTATGCAATAGGTATGAATGTACATTTATACCTATTGCGTAAACTACATTCTAAATACGGGTGAGTGAATAATAGGTTATAAAATATAGGTTAATAGGAGTGAGGAGCTGGAAAGAAGAAACCAGAAACTGAATTGGATAGTGGAATATAATTGACAAGACCAAGGGCTACCCGCGGCTGAAGCACTTTTTTTTTATTGTACGACGGGGAAGCACTTGACCTTCATCTCACCAAGTAACAAGTTCAGATAACACCGAAGGTGGAGGCGCACTTCAACCGGAATCCTCAACAAACTGAGGAACTGGCTATCTTACCACTGAATGCCGAAACACAACAATTTTAAAATTGTTATTATGGCGACAGAATTAGGTAAGATGGTGGTAGCTAGCCAGGCGGACTTCAACAAAGTCCTCCCACCAACTCAACCGAGCACAATATTGTACTCCCCTGGGGATCGAACCCGGTACCTCTGGATCTGAAATCGGTGGGTCGAACCACTAGACCACAGAGGCGGTTAACCTTAGATGATAATGACTTACCACCATATAGTGTTCTTCCGACAATCATGGTTACAAGATGCATACCTCGGGCTCTTCCAGTCGTGTCTGTGTCTCCCCCGACGTGGAACGGCGCCAAAGCAATTAAATCGCAAGCCCGCACGCGTCTCGCTGGCTTCACCCAACCACCCAACCACCCTACCAAATTGCTCTCGTTACTTGCACTTTTTACTTTGAATACGACTCTATCTGCGGTCTGGATTAGGGTTGGCTTTAGGTCTTTTATTTTCCAAAAATGGCTCATCTAATATTGTTCGAAAACAATAAACATCGATTAGCGCCGGAGTCCTTTTAAAAAGGGGGTCAAAATAGAAAAATAAATCTTTTAAGTACACCGAGGGTTCCAACCCACATTTTATGACAAAAACACGTTTCTTGTATATATTTATATATAAAAGAAACGTGTTTTTTGTCTTAAGTTTTTTGTTTCATTTTATTTTTATTATTTGTCAATATAGCGGCAATAGATGTAACTACACACTCTAAACCATACTAAACTAATAATACATCTGCTTTTGACAATTTGTGAGAGACAGATATAGACGGACTTCAGAGGCTTAGTAAAAGGGTTCTGTTGGTACCCTTTGGGTAAGAAGTATCATGTGAGTAATTTGATGCTGATTATCTCATATATATCTCAAATCTAGGTACCTGCTATTGCTTTCTGATGGAATTTATAGGTACCCTTGAAGCGTGGCAGAACAACTGGTTAAAAGGTACAATCGCCTGCTTCTACATTTCTATTGCTGCTTGATAGATATTTTATGCTATAGCTACTAGATCTGGATAAAAATCATTTTAAAAATGATGAGTTTTATCGCTGTAGCTATACTTGAAACAAACAGGTATTACAATCTACATACTTACTATACTCCTGTTTGTCAAGTAGATGAATGTTGACGACGATTTTTTTGATGCTAGTGTCTTATCTTGAGTATAAAGTAGTCCTATTATTCAGTCTTCAACGTCATGAATTTCATGTTATGAATAAAACCGATGAACCTACGGCATACATTTAAATATCTCGAAGACGTACGCAAGTGCGAGTAGGTACGTCCCGTTATTAAAATTAGCAGCTGCGATGTTTGCCTGAAATGCCAAAATTGAGTAAGATAATATGATACGATAACCAACGAAGCAAGGTAAGTACTAGTCTGTACCGAATCGTTACGATACGCACCATTTGTCTTGTGTCAATGGAAAGTAATGGAATGGAGTAAGGCGTTCTAGTGTAGGTAATTATAAGTTTGAATCATCTTAAACTTTAATCTCATAAATCTCTTAATTAAAATCTCTCTGAAAAAACGCGGCATCCTCAGGAAATATAGTCTTGCTGCTAACTGACTAGCCCTCTGTGGACGTGTTGCCGCTCCTAGCTCTGCGCTGCAAGTGAACTTGATGATTTGTTACTAAATATTTTTCTGTTTTCAGATTTTATTTTGAAATATGGATGGCCGCAAAATTACGCCTGAATCAATTAGCTAACTTACCACATGTATTTCTAGCAATAAATGTTTACTTTATATTACAGTACATTAATTTGACACAGCGCCATCTAGCCCCAAACTATTTTTTTATTGTACGACAGGGAAGCACTTGGCCTTCAGATCACCTGGTTACAAGTTGAAGGTGGAGGCGCACTTTACCCGGAATACTCAACAAACTGAGGAACTGGCTATCTTACCTCTATATGCTGGAACACAACAATTGTTATTATGGCGACAGAATTAGGTAAAATGGTGGTAGCTAGCCAGATGGACTTAAACAAAATCCTACCACCAACCAAACCAAGCACAATATTGCTCCTCTGGATCTGAAATCGGTGGGTTGAACCACTAGACCACAGAGGCGGTAAATACTTAATTTATTATTAAGTAGGTACTAAGCATAGCTTGTAATATGGGAACTGGATTACGGATGGAATACTTAGATACTTCTTCCTTTTTTTTCAAGGGAGTACATTATATTGTGCTTGGTTTTGTTGGTGGTAGGACTTTGTTTGGGGTCCGCTTGGCTAGTTACCACCATTTTATCTAATTCTGTCGCCATAACAACAATTCCAAAACTATTGTGTTCCGGCATTTAGAGGTATGATAGCCAGTTCCTCAGTTTGTTGAGGATTCCGGGTGAAGTGTGCTACCACCTTCGACCTTATTTCAACTTGTAACCAAGAGAGATGAAGGCCAAGCGCTTCCCCGTCGTAAAAAAAAACGCAAATAAAAAATATTTACAGATAAATGTTTTTTATTTGCGTTTTTTTTTTACATTTTTACATTACATAGGTCTATGTAACCGAACTGTATCAGAAGGAGCGTTATGATTCAAGAGTATGTATCTTAGTACATCTGAATGCATGCCCTGTAGCGTAGACAGCTTGATGAATTTTGAAATGAGAGGTTGGGTGGCTCTTAATTGTGAGAGGGACATATATATTTTGATTTTTGTTTTCTATTATGCAAGTAACTATGTAATATTAAAATGGAAAAATGTTTCACTATAACAATATGGGTAAGATGGAATTTGGTAATTTTATAAAACGTCGATTCTAAATATGTGTAAAATATATTATGATTGTAATAGATTTTCAGGACGGGGTATTCGTCAAACCATAATGTTTGAAATGATGTAGTCGGGTTTTAGTTTTTTTCCATAACTACAGTATGAATACTTGAAATAAAAAAAATTAAAATATATACCTACAGCGTTAAGTTGACCTATAATTTAATAATAAAGTGATAACAAATAATAGACTCACGGCATTTTCGCCGGATTCACCTCTGATCACTACTCAGAGCGTGGATCATCTTAGGATCACCTACTAGGGGTTGTTGGAGGCACGTCCAAACTAACTTACGTTCGGCATGCCCACGGCTTGCAAATTGCTAGTATTCATGAATATTGTAATATATAAATATAACGGGATATTAACTTCAAACTGCGCCATCTAGCCCCAAACTAAGCATAGCTTGTAATATGGGAACTAGATTACGGATTTAATACTTAAATACTTTTTTTTTTGCAATAACATAGGTACTTATTATTTCAATCTTCATCACTAAGTGTTTATCCTGGGTGGGAATCGAACCCACAACCTACAGCGCAGAAGGCAGAGCTACTACCACCTGAGCTGAGACTTGTTTCAATACATGACAATTTGCAAGCCCATTGCCACTTAGAGCTTATGGTTTACTATGAGTTCTAAAACGAATAATTATTGATTTAGTTACCCGGTTTAGGAACCCGAAAACAATCGGAACATGATTCGGATTCGGAAATAATGCCCGTTGGCACAAAATGGCTTTTAAATTATATCGCGACAGCAAATGACGTGTGATGAGCGATGACAAAATGATAGGAACCTTGTCCCCATTCCCGAAAAATAGGGACTAAAGGCTGCGCAGAGGTTTTATGGATTTCCAATATTTTAACGCATATCATTTGAATTACAATGACTTACATTTACTGAAAATAGGCAGTTCAGCAGTGGACGTATTAGAAACGATGATGATGTGGATATGACTCAGATATTTTAACCGCCTCTTTGGTCTAGTCGTTCAATCCACCGATTTCAGATCCAGAAGGCCCGGGTTCGATCCCCATGGGGAGTACAATATACTGTGCTTGGTTTGGTTGGTGGTAGGACTTGCTCTGGGTCCGCCTGGCTAGCTACCACCATCTTACCTAATTCTGTCGATATAACAACAATTCTAAAATTGTTGTTTTCAGATTTTTATAGGTAAGCAAGCCAGTTCCTCAGTTGGTTGAGGATTCCAGGTGAAGTCCACCTCTACCTTCAGCATTATCTTAACTTGTAACCAGGTGAGAGCCAAGCGCTTACCCGTCGTACAATAAAAAATAAATAAATACATATATCATAAATAAACCAAGTCACATACACATATAGGTATGTACATGCTCGGACAGTGAAGGCCACATCGTGAGGAAACCGTCATGTTCTAGGACCCAAAATCCGGATGGAATGTGTCACATGGTATTCTGTTAAGCGCGATGGGGTTGCAACTTGTCACGTATTAAATACTCTTGCAAACCGAGGGCATGTGCCAAACGTATGTTTGGACGTGTCTCTGACTAACACCTAGAATGTCATCCTCATAAGATCCGCGCTCTGAGTGCCTATAGTGCGAGTTGCTATCGATTCGCGTTTACTCAACATGAATAGTGAATAGATATTTTTTTCATAATGACATAATTTGTCATACAAATCGTGGTTAACGTGAACGCTTTCGAGCCGGTATGGAGCAAGTAAAAAACTCCCACTACACACCCTGAGTAGTGATCGGATGTAAATTCTCAAAAAGGAAAAGGTCGCGAGTTAGTTTCCTTTTTTATCTCTCCCATTACAATGACTGGGGTCGGCCTGCATGCCTCTTTGTTTTAGCAGTCCAAGCTCGAGCGAGATCTCTTCTCATTCATTAGGCGCCCCTTCAATTTCCGAGGTCACGTTACCGTTCTTTTTGCACATTCAAAGCTGGGCCGTATTCTTGTTTCCTAAGCAAGGGTTGTGTTGAAGTTTCCAGTTGGACCCGGGGCCCGGTTACGTCACGCGGTCGATAGCAAGGCGCACCCGGATACCCGCCCGAACAGACGCGACGACATGTTCAACAACTTTTAACACTTCAGTATTCAGTTCTTTCGTTATTTTCCGTTGCTGTTTTTGTAGGTTGTTTATAAGGATCGCTGCTAAAAAACAGTCTCTACTGTGTTTTTGGCAGAGTAGATACATTTTTCCTAGTGATGTCTGGAAAATCTGATCCTACTGATATTATAATTTCTATATATTGTGTGTAAATATTTGTTATCGTGTATTTCGGTTTTTTTCTTTTTATTGTATGACTGGTAAGCACTTGGCCTTCATCTCACCTGGTTACCTACACAATCTGAGATAAGGCGAAATGTGGAGGCGCACTTCACTCGGAATACTATTATACCTATATATATATATATATATAATACCTATTCTATACGTAACCTAGTTTCCATATTACAAGCTATGCTTAGTTTGGGGCTAGATGGCGCTGTGTGAAATTAATGTCCTGCAATGTATTATTATTATGAATAAAAAAAAAAAAAAAAACACCCAAATACTCAATAAACTGAGGAACTGTCTAACTTACCTCTAAATGGCGGAACATATCAATTTTATAATTGTAATTATGGCGACAGAATTAGGTAAGATGGTGGTAGCTAGGCAGGCGGACTTAAAGAAAGTCCTACCACCAACCAAACCAAGTACAATATATTGTACTCCCCACGGGGATCGAACCCGGGACCTCTGGATCTGAAATCGGTGGGTTGAACCACTAGACTACAGAGGCGGTTAATACTAAACCGTTTTTGATGAAATGTTTTTAGCTACTTAAGGAACAAGAGATATGCTAAAATTTTTATTCAATAAAAAGCTCCAGTACTCACAGCACTGTAAAAAGAAACTTTAAAACAAATAAAAACCAACAAAAAACTACGTACAGATACTTACAGAGCACATCCGCTCCCAACGGCTCATAAATATAAAATCTCCGATTTTTTTTTAAAGGACAATGCACGGCCTGCTTTTATAGCAAGAGCATGACAACTTTGCGCAAACCTGGAAATAGAAAAACGTATAATTTGTATGCTTCCGCCGTTTACATACGTCGTTATCAGCCTAAAAATGCTCGCAAAATGATGAGTTTATATCTTCTGCCTCAAGCCCGACACTACACGGAAAGCGCGGCCGCCGCGAAGTCCGGCCGCAAGACCGACACGGGGGCAAAATATAGTAGATAATGTAACCACGTAATTTTCCCTTCAGCATATTACATAACCTGCGAACATTTTTAAACTGAAGACGCCCTATGTAAATGGCGGAAACATACAAATTGCCTGCGACATTGACACATCGTCAAACGAAGAGTGTTGAATTTGCCGATATGGCGGCTTCTCAATGCCGAGGAATTTCAAAATCTGGCCAATTTAATAAAGGAATTATCTAGATCTATACGGACATAAATACATCCATGTTACATATTAACCGCCTCTGTGTTCTAGTGGTTCAACCCACCGATTTCAGATCCAGTGGTCCTGGGTTCGATCCCCAGGGGGAGCAATATTGAGCTTGGTTTGGTTGGTGGTAGGATTTTGTTAAAGTCCACCAACTTACCTAATTCTGTCGCCATTTTACAATTCTTAAATAAATGTTATGTTCCGGCATTTAGAGGTAAGATAGCCAGTTCCTCAGTTTGTTGAGGATTCCGAGTGAAGTGTGCCTCCACCTTCGGCGCTATCTAAACTTGTAACCAGGTGAGATGAAGGCCAAGTGCTTCCCCGTCGTACAATAAAAAAAAAACTATACATATAAATAACTACATGTATATATTTTATTGCACGACGAGAAAGTACTTGGCCTTTATCTCACCTGATTCTCAAGTTACGATGAGGCCGAAGGTGGAAGCACACTTCACCCGACTGTTTGCCCCGCGCCGCGCCGCGCGCCGTGGACGTGGGTAGACTCATAATAATATGTTTTACCCTCCTCAACTATTTTAAGGGAATATATTTGCCCTACAGAACATATTTATTAACCAGTGATTTTTAATACGGACTAAAATCAAAGACGGAATAATATACAACAGCATTCACATTCAAATTTTAAATTCGGTAATTTCAACATGTATTATTCAATAAGCATATTTACAAGCTTTGCTTAGTTTGGGACTAGATATGGCTCTGTGTAAAATGAATGTCTCATGTGATATTAATTTTATTTCATTTAGTTATAAGCTATGGCGAAAAGCGAAGTAATGAAGATAAATAAATATATAAATATCACAGGACATTAATCTCACACAGCGTCAACTAGCCATTTCATAGAAGTTTAATTTTTCTACTTCTACATACGTGACATAAGTGTTATTCCTTTCCTGTATTTTTTTAATTTCCTGTAACAGATCCTATTACATATCGGTCGAATACCAGGTTATTATTAATGGTAAACATAGTACGGTAAACTTGTTGAAGTTGAAAATTACCATATACAACGGTATCCTAAAGCAACAAACCCAACGAAAACATCGCGCCTAGAATCCTCAACAAACTTAGGAACTAGCTATATAACCTCTGAATGCCGGAACACAACATTTAAGAATTGTTGTTAAGGCGACAGGATTAGGTAAGATGGTGGTAGCTAGCCAGGCGGTCTTAAACAAAGTCTAGCCACGAATCAAACCAAGCACGATATTGTACTTCCCCTTGGGGATCGAGCCCGGGACCTCTGGATCTGACACTGGTGGGCGGACCTCTAGACCACAGAGGCGGTTAAAATTAATTTCAGAAGGTTTTAAACACGGGTCTTACTTACGTAACGTATACGATATTTGAAAGCCACCAACTTTGTTTCGTGTTGTAGCTTTTGGGTATTAGCTACTTAGCCTACTGCTCTCCACTCTTAGGCCACATTATCTTCATTGCACACAACAAACTATCGAGAATAAAACACAACAAATGCCAAGAACCTACATAACGATTCAATAGATGAGGGCAAAATACGAACCGATATTATGTTGATTTAGTTGGGATAGAAACCCCTCGGATACGTTTTTGGGTAATTCTATGAATTTGATTATGCACTTACAAGGGATTTTTGGTTAAATTCTCAGATACTTTATAGTATAGGGTGTTGTGAATGACGTTTCAGACGTTTGCTTTTAACTTAGTTTGTTAAAAATAATAAAAGCCTGTATTCAAACTAATAACTACTCCTAATATATACATTTATAATTTGAGCTATTTAAACATTTGTATTTGTATTGTAAAAGCTAGTGTAATATGAATTTTTCCTGACTGTAACGTGAAATTAGCCTCACACAAATACATCATATAATTATAAACATACTTAAAAAAATAATGAGCATGGCAACGGCGAGCTTAACCCTGAAAAGAGTTCTCTTCCAGCAAACCTTATGAGAGAGTGTAATTTCTTAAAAATTGTGGGTACGTGCAATCAACTGAAATATCAAAGTAAATTAAAAGTTATTAATTAAAAAAATACAAAATATACGGACAGATAATTAATTACAAGCATACAAAATACAACACAACAAAACGAATACCTGCTAATTAACAAAATATATAAGTACATAAAGACAATACATTAAACTTAATAAATATTTATTATTTTTTAAATACATATACGTATATTAGTACCTATAGAATGTTTTTATGGAAAGCTCACACTATGGACTGGAGTGATATGGCCGGTAATTTTCTAGCGTGGTTAAACTGAGCTGGCAGTGTGCCCTATTTGCTAATGAGAGCTTTCATACCCGAACCAGAACCAATAACTAAGAATGTATCTACTAGACTGTACCGCCTTTGTGGTCTATTTCAACCCACCGATTTCAGATCCGGAGGTCGATCCAGGGGGAGCAATATTGTGCTTGGTTTGGTTGGTGGTAGGATTTTTTTTAATTCCGCCTGGCTAGCTACCACCATCTTACCCAATTCTGTCGCCATAACAACAATACTTAAATTGTTGTGTTCCGGCATTTAGAGGTAATATAGCCAGTTCCTCAGTTTGTTGAGGTTTCCGGGTGAAGTGCGTCCCCACCTTAGGCCTTTTTTTTATCTCAACTTGTTACCTGGTGAGATGATGGCTAAGCAATTCCCCTTCGTACAATAAAAATTAAAAAAAAGATATCAATGTCTTGGTACATATCTCGGTAGGTATCATATTTATGTCTTGGTTTTTTTTTTTACTTACTATTCTTACTAAACTAGCACTGAACCATGATTATATACGTAAACAATACCTATACATATCAAATGAAATAACCTAAACCTAATGTATGTTTTATTTTGTTTTCAGGTAAGACAAAATACAATCACGAAATACGGTTTGGCTTCGATATGGTGAGAATATATTTTATTAATACGTGAAGTGCAATCTTCTGACCCCTCTAAGCTTACTGCGCGAGTTGCGGGCACGAAGGAGTGTATGGTTTGGTGATATTACATTAAGCCGTCAGTGTCCCACTGCTGAGCAAAGGCCCATGGAGGGAGTCGGGTGGACCCACTCCCTCCATGGGCGAGCCAGGAGGCGTTGCGGCAGACCTAAGCGCAGATGGCGTGATGAGTGCAGACGTATTTAACGATGACTATGGAGGAATAATAAATAAATATAACAGGACATTAATTTCACACTGCGCCATCTAGCCCCCAAACTAAGCATAGCTTGTAATATGGGTACTAGATTACGGATAGAATACTAAACTTTTTTAAAACACATAACAAACATATATGCATCACACAAATGTTGGTCCGGGGTGGGAATCGAACCCACAACCTACAGCGCAGAAGGCAGAGTTATGAGACTTGTTAAATGATGCCCAAGATCGGTTTGGTATATCGCAGGAAATTTCAAATGTCGTAAGAGACATTTTGTCAAAGTATACTTGTTTATCTACCCTTAAATTGTTTTTTTTTTCTCCATCAATCTGTTTTTTTTTTATTGTGATCCGGTATCACAATTTAAAAAAAGGACGGAGGAAATTTCAAATGTCATAAGGGACATTTTGTCGCAAGTACATTTGTTACACTTGAATTGGAAAATTTGTTCTCCATCGATTGTTTATTTAAAATTTAAGATAAGATAAGATAATAAGATAAATTTATTTCTTAAAATACTAGGATACATAAAACAATTAGAGCTAGGTTGGTAGAAGGTAATTATATAATTCTAATTTTGGTGCCCTGAGTTCCGGACAAGAGATTCTGTATCCCGGTCCTCAGTGCCCCCCCTTATATTACGTTAAACAAACAGAAAAAACTTATGTATAATTTAATACATCTATTGCTAACTATAACATACTTATGATATAAATGTAGAAAAATAAGGTAGGGTTACATGGGTAGGTATAAATAAGCAATGATTCAGTTTTAACTTTGTTGTGAGAATTTAATATAGGTAGGTAGGTATACGGTAAATAAGTAAACAGAAAGTGTAGAGATATTTGGAAGGTATTTACACATACCTGATACCTGGTACACATCATAATATAATCTAGGCTTTTAGGGGACTGAGCTTATATAGCAAGAAGGCAATTACATTATTACTAGATAGATATATACTAATAGGTACTTAGGTTGAACTACGTAGCATTGCAGTATACGTAGGTACTTAAATAAGACAGTTGTTTGGGTGTAAATATAAGATTAGCTTTGAAACAACACAATTACGAGTACATTATTGTAGGTACGTTGGCTGGTTGTGGGTAGAAAAATTAAGTTGAGCGGTATTGTTGAACAAAATGAGAGAACAAGTTATAGTCTACCTCCAAAATATTCGCGAGTTTAGCAAAATTGTGATAATTGTGACGATTGCATTGGATTAGAAGCCATTTTTCTTACTTTTTTTCGTTTGAATTTTATTCTTTCATGATTTCTAGTTTTTTTCCAAGATCAAGTATTATATTTTACCGTAAAACTGTATGAAAGGTACGAGTTATTTTTCATTAATAATAAGGATAGCTGCCCGGACAATTTTTATTCAATATGCGGGAAATTCCCAAGAGCTATATAGTCATTCACACTGATTCCTAAAACTTCCTGTTTTTTTCTATGAAGGCATCGTAGGTTGTATATGCCTATACCTACGCTAATGTGGTTAAAGATACCTAGTCGCCAGGTATAGGTATAGGCGTTCTATTAGGCATTCATAAAACTATCTGCTTGAAGTCATGTCGCCTATATTTGCGGCAGTGATGTCGGAAGAGTATTCAACTGTAATTCCCAAGTATTTAGGTAATCCATTAATGTTTATTGCTGCACAGGGTGCAGTAAAGGTGTTAGGTAATACACAGAAGCAATGCTGTTCTTGATCTGGTGACATCCCTTAGCATTTTACAACATCAGCGGGCAGATTTGGAAACGTCATTTAGGTTCACATAATTGTGATATAGATAGATAGATAAAATATTGATTTGACAGTAAATCAATCTATTATAGGTAGGAATTATCTATTACATACGTGCTCAACCTCCACAGATCGTGCTCGTCTCTTAGCTGTTTCAAAATGGGAATCAGGTCTTTGGCTGCAAGCACATCCATCCTACAATACCGGTACACTTATGGATCCTGTAACTTTCCGTATTGCCACTTGTCTTCGGTTGGGTGCAAGATGCTGCGCCTCTCACCAGTGCCGGTGCGGTGCGGCCGTAGATCAATTTGGTTTTCACGGACTTTCGTGTGCAAGGTCTGCCGGCAGGATTTCGCGCCACGCTAGTCTTAATGACATTATCCGTCGAGCGTTTACCAGTGTCAATGTGCCAGCCGTTCTTGAACCGAATGGTCTGTTACGTGATGATGGTAAGCGGCCCGACGGTATGACTCTTGTCCCTTGGGAAATGGGTAGGCCTTTGGTGTGGGACGCTACCTGCGTCGACACCCTAGCGCCATCTCATCTGCCTGGGACATCAGTTAGGGCTGGTGCGGCGGCTGATTCGGCCGAGGATCACAAAAGGCGCAAATATAGTGGTCTCAACAGAGCTTACCTATTTGAGCCTTTTGGGGTGGAGACCTTGGGTCCGTGGGGAGCCGGCGCCCTCCGGGTTTTCAAAAATATTGCGGGGCTTTTGATTGAGGCGACACGTGACCCAAGGGCTGGCTCTTATTTAGGCCAGCGAATTAGCATAGCTATTCAGCGTGGCAATGCAGCCAGTGTCTTGGGCACGCTTCCGTCTGGTACTGGTCTGGAACAGTTGAGTTACCTATAGGCCGTTTGTAACGGTCCTTAGGTAATCTGACTGATTCCTTTGTACATAGTTAGTTTAATTGTACTTTTTATTGAATAAATGTATACTTATAGGTAGGTATATATATTATAGATACATAATTTATTTAGTAGGAAGCTATGTTGGTTGAAATCCGGAAAACGTACCTACCTACTTACACATTAAATATACGTACATATCATGTTCAGGGATTGTTTTAGAGCTACTATTTAATCTGTGGTTACGGTACTTACACTTGTTATCTTTTTAGTTCATGTAATCAGAAGGTTGATTATCTTGTTTGCTTCTGGTTTACTACCACCTACCACTTAACTTCACATAAACACTTCTAACTTCGGTACCTATGTTAGTTTCCTCTGTCATTCGATCAATTTGTTAGAGATGCCTTGCATACAGGGTGGATAGCAATAGTTGGATTAAATGGAGCTGAGTATGAGGTATCTCAGTTCAGAAGTTCATCGCATCGCCAACGTATGTAGCTGAATTTTAGGACACGAAAGTGCATTATTTAAAAAGAAAATTTGTATTCCAGGTAAGATTATCGTTGCGTGCAAACTATTATTGCATATGAAAAGAGTTTTATGAACACCTACTGAACTATAACTAATGGCTCCGGTTCTTACCGTACCGTATCCGTAACGTAGGAACCTAGTGTACCTATATCTACCTCTACGGCATAGTAGGTAGGAACCTAGTGTGCCTATATCTACCTATTATGCCGTAGTAGGTAGATATAGGCACACTAGGTTCCTACGTTACGGCTACGGTACGGTAAGCTTCATCCACACGTAAGAATAATTACGTAGGCAATTTAACGGAACAACTTGTTGGTCTCAAATAAAAATGTGGAAATTTAAATGCGACCCGATTAGAATTTTATCTTGCAATGTTCAAAAATGTTAGCTACCTACTTACCTATGTTCATTGTTAGATTAGGTACCTTGTACCATTTCCCATATGGGCCGTGTGCCTTCCCTAATGTATCCCACGAAGTGCAATGGAGGGTTTTACCATAACCATCTTGCTCTGCAGAATTATGAATTGAAGTTGCACAATGTTGGCACATGTATTTACATGACGTACCTACCGTTTAGTTTATTATTATTGCCAATTGACCTTACACCAGTGACGCCACTCATCGGCACCTGTAAGGTTTCAACTATAAAGTATCCCCTGCAAGCATCACCTTCAGCAATCGGATTATGACGTCACGTGTTAGGTGTGTGGTTTAAGTTATTAACGGGTCTGGGATGATCCAGGTCGGTGCACTCCCCAAGTGCTCAGCACAGTCAGCGGCCGCTGTCGCTGTCGCCGCCGCCCCGCTCGTGGCGCAGCGGCAGCGGGCCAGCGAGCGGGGCGCACGCACAGTCCTCATCCAACCGCGAGTGAGCGCGCTGCCTGCCGCGGCGCGCCCTCCGCTTACGAAGCGGGCACATGCCTACGAAATGTCACCTACCTGCATTTACCGATAGCGTCCGATCAGCAATTAACATCGCCAAATAGCACGCAAAGTGCGCTGCGCGATCCATTTGCTGTTCGATCAACTCGAGTGAAGTTTTTTCGTAAGATTTAAAAGTTCTTATTTACACGTATGAAATGTGTTGTTAGATGCACGACCTTGACAGTCGATGTTTTTTGTGAGGTTTTTGCCGGTAATTACGTCGAGTATGCACGGTGTGCGTGTCACAGTGTAGTGAGGTGTAGTGTTACTTCTGCGAAGCAGGAAATCGCGAACGCGGCGCGCTTGTTGCAATCTCGGAATGCGTTGTGTTGTGTTCGTGTGTCGGTAAACAATGCATTACTTACATGGATTCGAATGTGTCGTTGAATTAAATCCGGTTATCGGTTACGGATTCGATGCCGCTGTGACCTTGGCGGAGACCTATGACACTTTGTATCGGAATTTTGGTATGCTAATTAATTTCACTGGCAAACTTTAATTGTTAGATTTATTTTTATCCGTGACAAAAACATGATAAAATGTGCAAAGATCCTCATCGAATCTTAAAAATTACCTCTTTTTCAATTGTGCGACGAAGTAATACTGTACCTTCATCTAACCTAATATAGTGTCAAGTTATAATGATTCCGAAGGTGGAAGCGTACTTCTCCCGGAATCCTCAACCTCCTCTAAATGCCGGAATACAACATTTCAGAAGGCGCTTAGGTAGGATAGTGGTATCTAGCCAGGCGTACTTAAACAAAGTCCTACCACCAACCAAAAACGTTTATTTCAGGTTGAATCGCCGTTATCAACCTAATTAACTGTCTCTCTCTACTGATCTCAGTGAGGTTTGTTTTTGTTTTTACCTTTTGCGTCTTATCTTCAGCATCTGATTTGAAATAAGCCATAACTGATATATATCGTGTGTTCAAACACACACACACTTTCATATGTTTTGTTAGCATAGAAAATGCAATATTGTAAATATACATCGCATTTAGATTGAACTCTGGTAGGCAGGTATATAAAGTTTGCGAAGTTGTTACCCGCAGATGTTAAAAATGTCTTTACCGAATCGGAGAAAACATAAATACCGCGCTGCTCAACCACAATACATAACAGTATTTTTTATTTCTGTAAGTTATGGTTACAGTTAGTGTTTTCGTAAGGATAAGGTTTTTCATTCATTCCCGATGGATCTTGACCTTGGCTTGCCCGGGAGATGAGGAAGATTTACGAGGAAGCGAGCCTTCCCAGAAATTATCATTTTGAATGTGTTATTGACTGTTAAAATCACACTAGCAATGGGACCGTTTCATGAAACGATAAATACTATTGTCTTAAAAGATTTAACTTTACAGTAGGTACAGTATTACAAATACGTGGTGGTTATAGCGGTAGGCGGTATGTGAGCTATTGTATTTTTTTCACGTAATTGTAAGCAGTAACACTACATGCAAACATAATATTTTCATTGACTGTGAAAATCACTCTAGAAATGGGACCGTTTCATGAAACCAGAAATGCTATGGACTTAAAACATTAAACTTTGATTTAACTTTTTTATTGATTTTTTTAACGTAATTGTAAGCAGTAACACTACATCCAAACATAATATTTTCATGAACATGCAAAACGCCTAACGTTGCCTGACGGGTTTTATCGTACATTATTTAGCCAACCGCTTGGTCGTGAAAAGGTATCAAATATTCGAATCCTCCTTTCCAACTAATATTATAAAGCGAAAGCTAGAGTGCTTAGTGTTGATAAAATTTGAAATGTAGATTGTTGAGGTTCTGAAATAACACATAGGCTAATTCTATTCAATTAGTCAATATCAAATTTTCTAAAATCCAACTGGTAGCAAAGACTATATTATGGGAAATTTTATTCCTTGGTTCCATTTACTTACATCATGGTAAAATAGTCCTTGTATATATAATATTATATAATAATCTAAAACACGTGTTGTAATTCAAAACAAAAAACATGCACAGATAGATCTCGCTCGTCAGCTATCTATCGTAATAGTACAGACAGGACATAAATTTCACACAGTGCCATCAAGCTCCAAACTAAGCATAGCTTGTAATATGGGAACTAGATTACGGATATAATACTATATAGATACTTTTTTATTTTGTAAATACATACTTATCATACAATGTATTGTTACACACCCAAACACAGAACAAAACAAATGTTTGTCCTGGGTGGGAATCGAACCCGCAGCTTACAGCGCAGAAGGCAGAGTTACCACCAACTGAGTTATAAGGCTTGTTATATATAGATGGACATTGTTTGAAGTCTGCGGAAGGACTATTTTGTACCAACATACCTGGCGAATCCGCGGGCGGAAGTTAGTTTTTAATATGAGTACGACTAGTCAAAATGACGAACATTAATTATGCTAAAAATAGAACCATTGCCATGTTAATTCATTCATTCGAACTAGCATGAGCTATTGTAACGTTAATCTGAAAAAAGTAATTGTTTGTTTCTATGTCACTTCTGAATGAGGTCTAGAAAACATCACATTTTCAAAAGAAGTTTTGAAACAATAATATCAGTACAGTGGGGGTTCAGAACCAGTATAGGATTCGCAATAATTGAGTTTTAAAAACTAAAAAGAAAACCGACTTCAACCTGGATGACGTATTTTTCCCAATTATTCGGATGACAGATGGACGAACAGACAGAAATTATGTGATGAGACAGAGCTACAATAATTAAGTATGTGGCTATGTATGAAGTCATTCATCATGGTAGTGATAACTTTTCACCGTGAGCTTTATTGGTATAGTAATGATGATAATGACAATGAGAAAGTTTTCTGAAATTACTCGTGCGTACCTCGCTCTAGGCGAGACACTGAGCGGTCAAAATAACAAAGTAGAAGGAAACTTTTAGGTTAAAACATTTGCATTTTATTTGACGACCTCTTCGGAATAACTTGCGAAGTATTAAAACAGAAGTTAGCCATAATCGTTGTTGTGTCGATGACTTTTTTCTGATTTATTTGGCCGTTCGTTTGACAAATAGCCAGAACTTCTGGATAAATAAATAGTCGCCAGTGGATTTTACGCTCATGAATTTGAATCAAACGCTTACATTTTGAGGAGGAGCGTCCGAATCGATGACCCTTTCTCAAAGTCAGACAAAATGCGATAAAAATCAAATTATTCCATTACTTTTAGCGGGTATTCTGCCTAGACCTGAAACCCGTTGCATGAATTCTTAATCACAAAGTCGAGCAATACAGTCAAGTCTCTAGCAACAGTGAGACAAAATCACGATTACTTGGCAGTATTCCACTGGATTCAAATTGCCTATTATTATGTCTATAGGAATCGACATTGATCGACACATCCTGCGTTCGATGACGCTCAAGTATCGGATGGGTCGGGAAGTGCCTTTTGGCAGAATATTCCAAAGACAGGGTCGAGACAAGATATTACGACCGCGATAATCTTTGACCATGAATAAAATTGCTGATTACTTATTTCTTGTAGAGTACAGCAATCTTACTGAATCGAGATATTTTTTTGAAAAGATTTTTTGAAGAAGAACTTTTTTACAGTGATTGTAACATAGCGTAAATCATAATCTCGAAAGGAGAGGGCGCCACTTAACGTGGTTAAATGTAATGAAAAGTTAAGTAACAGACTGTCGTATTTTTCCCCTTCGTGAATTCACCTCGGATCACCTACAGAGCATATATCTTATTAAGATAATTCATGGGGGGTTAGTCAGAGGCACTGGTTAAATGTATTTATTCATAAATACATTTTGCGTTTGTACTCGTAAGCCAAGTTCATAGTCATTGTTTTCTTTCGGAATTTATAGGTAAGATAGCCGCAGTTCCTCAGACTGTTGAATATTTCGGGTAGAGTGCACTTCCACCTTCGGCCTTATCATAATTTGAAACCAGTTGAGATGAAGGCCAACCGCTTCCACGTCATTAATAAAAAAACTTCGTTACGTCGTCGTATCATATCGTATCGTCAGGTATTAATACAATGCATTCACATAACTGAATCAAATATTGATGTAATATCGATAAAAGATTGATATTTTAGAATAATTATTTCATCTACTTAAAACATTTATTTAACCGCGACTCCCCCTAGTCCTTTTTATCGCAGAATTTAAACATGGAAAGTATTTAACAGTAATTATAGCGTGCTCACTACATTTCAAAATATTTGCCTCAACAGTTGACGTTGACGCATAAATATTAAGAAATCACGATTAAACTATTTGGTTATCGGCCTCATCTGAGATTATTGCCTATTTACGTCATAACAGCCGGTCTAATGGGAATTCATGGGCATCCGTGATATTACTCATAAAGCATTTTAAGTCTCTTGATTTTTTATTTCAGTAGTAGCATTGTAATTGAGTATTGCTCAGCGTAACTTGAAGCTCTATTCATTTGCTATCACAACAAGTAGCTCTCGGTTCGATGATGCTTTCGTCCTCCGCACAGTCTACGCTAAGTAAGCCTAGATCAGTAGGTATTTGCTTGCTCAGCCAGCTAAACTGAAATGTAACAAACAATCATAGGCTCACGCCTGTTTCCGAAAGGCGTAGGCATAGACAACGGATGGCAGGCGGCTTCCACACCACGCTCCTTGCACACCTCTTTTGCCTCATTCATGTCATAAGGTTCTTCGCACATGCTCGTCGGTTTAGGGTACTTCAGACTTGGCCATTTTCGAGAACATCTCAGACTTGGTCAGAGAACGTTCGAAGAGTTCCCCTCCCAATTGTACCTCACACTCGACATATACTCGTCAACCTGCTTACATCCATCCTCTCTTAGGTTTAATATTTTTCCCTAATTTATGCGCTACCACTTACTATCTGTAATTTTTAACCGACTTCCGTTTTGTCCTTCTAGAGTTTCCTGGACCAAATCGTGTTTAGCGATAAGGCCGCCTATTCGATGTCATGTTTGTGTACATTATAGTTTTCATTCTATTGTATTCTTTAATATTTATTCCTCTCTATTTGCCCAAACCATCTTAGCATTCCTTTCTCAATATTGGCACTTTATTTTTCACACAACACCCTATAGTGAGAAAGCCACTATACTGCATTTATTGTACTATTCTTCGTCTTCTGAACCAAAATATAAACTTCTCATGATACATACATGTATGGAATCTACCATGCCATTTAACGTTCCAGTCAAACTTGATGTAACATTAGCATTGTACTTACAACATGATTGCCATGCAAATAGTTTGTTTTGGTTGGGAAGCAAAGCGAGCGAGATGGTAGGTACCTTGTATCATCACTCACACACTTGTACTGACCCATCAAATATGATTTACCTCTTTAACACTGCATTCGGTTCCTAATCAACAACGCTGGATCGATGAACGCTGTAATTCTACAACTATTTTTTTTTTTTTATTGATAGATTTATTCACTTAAAATTTTAATATATAATTGTCAGTAGTGTTTTTAAACCTAATAAGGTTTGACTAAACACTAGGTTCTCATTGTCAGTTAATAACATTATGTAACTTACGAGCGAGTATACAACACATTTATTAATAATATGAAATATATAATATGGGTAGATACATCAATTGAGCGACCGCGCAACAAACAAACAAATACTTACTGCACAGATAGCCGTTAGTGCGCGTGCACTCACAAAACTAACACTCGCAAAACTGATTAAATACAGGATGCACCCATTTACACATGCTACTGAAAATTTATAATGTAGGTTACCTAAAAAAGGAAATGTTTTTTCAATAAATGTTTTAGATTTTTTTGGGTTATTTTATTTTTAATTTCTATTGGTATTTTATTGAGGAGACGAGGAATTGAGATGTCCTTTTTCCATATTCGTTTTGATACTTAGATATTTGTAATTTCTTATTTGTTATATTTCTAGTGACTATTCGTTGCCGAATAGGTACTTGAATGTCTGTACGAAAGTATTGCTCGAGCAGTAAATTAAATTTTATTTTTTTATGAATCGGAATAATCCCACAATGCTTAAAGAGTCGCATGGGATCTTCCGAGTATTTATTAATTATTTTTGGTGGAAACACCATTTTTATAAGACTGTACTGAATATTAAAAATCTGGCCGTATATTTATATAGGTATATATGTTTTATACGTACGTCCATAGTTACTTAGACCATACGATACTACACTTTCTACCAGGGTTTTATACATTGTCAAGAGTATGTCATAAGGTATTTTACATTTTATTACATAAAACTTTGCCAAAATTGCTCTAAGTTTATTACATACCTTGTCAATATGCTTTGCCCAGTTGAATCTATTATCAATCACCAGACCAAGGTAGTATTTATGGCTACCCTTTACAAAATTGGCATTTATTTTCATAATTCCAAGGAAAAATATTAATTATAACACAATTGTATCATAAATACTTCCACATAAATAAATAGGAACCAAAACAAACATTGTTTTTTGGCAGTCGGTGCCCGCGGTGTTTTCAAAAATTCAGGTTTTTGATAGGCGACGCGTGAAAACATGTTTTTTTTATTTTGGTCAGCGAATTAGAATTGCTGCTTTTGTATTGCTTGAGCTTGCTTCCATCAGGTCTGGATCGGTTGAGCTATACCTATAGACCGTTGGTTTTTAGGTAACCCCACTGCATGCAATGTATATAGTTGTTTACATTGTACATATTGTTTCTATTTAAACAATTTAATCATTTTATTACTCTAAGATATGAGTAAGTGCTAAGATGACAAGCATCATAGAAGAATACAAGTTGCGCAGATATCACCTTGTGTGTGTGCAAAGAGATGATGATTTTACCTCAAATAGACGTAGTGAAGACACAGACAACATAGAAACGACTCGCCAAGAAATATAAACCGCAGAAAGACACTACTGTATGTCATTTTTATAATTGCGAAAGGGTGAGGGTTAGTTTGTCCTCCTTTCCGCAGTATTGATTATTTTTTTAACTGCCTCTGTGGTCTAGTGGTTCGCCCACGCACGTCAGATCCAGAGGTCCCGGGTTCGATCACCAAATATTACAGGACATACATTTTCACACAACGTCATCTAGCCCCAAACTAAGCATAGCTTGTAATATGGGAACTAGATAACGGATAGAATACCTAAATACTTTTTGTAAATACATACGTATTTACTATATGATACAACACCCAAAAACAGAACAAACATCTATATTCATCACACAAATTTTTGTCCTAGACGGGAATCGAACCCACAACCTACAGCGCAGAAGGCAGAGTTACTATCAACTGAGCTATGAGGCTTGTCCATCATTGTACCAGGGGGGGCACAATATTGTGTTGGTTTGGTTGGTGGTAGGACTTTGTTTAAGTCCACCTAGATAGCTACCTATGGTGACAGAATTAAGTAAGATGGTTACCTAAATTGTAGTGTTCCGGCATATAGAGGTAAGTTAGCCAGTTCCTCAGTTCGTTTAGGATTCCGGGTGAAGTGCGCTTCCACCGTCGACCATATCTTAACTTGAAACAAAACTGGTGATATGAAGGCCAAACACCTTTCCTTTTACCGTCGTATAAAAAATAATAAAAAAGTACTTCAATAAACAACTTCTTTTTCTTCAATATACAAGTCTTTAAAAATCCTTTTTTAAACATACGTAACATATTTTATGTTGCAGTGAATCCACTATTTAGTTTTTTGAAATGACATTAAAATAAATCATTTATATCATTAGTCAATCACAGCAGTCCACTGTAGCTTCCGTTTCACCTACGTATTAACCATATCTATGTAGGTAATTACAATATGGTATTTTTATGTATTACTGACCATTGTTTGATACCACAATCTCAGTTATGTGACCGACGATCTAGCATGACGGTCTAAGAGACACCGTATCTCTCTTAAGAAACCTAAGTTACAAGCAAAAGTAAGGTAAGTAAGAAGTAAGTACTCGTAATATCATCAAATCGACACCTTTTATTTGTCTGCAAAATAAGATTACTTTTGCGCTATCGTGTCGAACTCGAAATCCAAAGCAGCTTTGTGGAGCGAAAATGTTATTCGCCTCTCGCATCGCTGGCTGAGTGAGACATATAACCTAATAATCATAAAAATGAATGTTTTTCATATCTGAGCTTATTTTAAATCCGCACTAAGGTCGCAGAACCCTCAAAGAACCCAGTGAACTATACGTTGACTCTCTTTGCAAGCAAAAAGCTTATTAAAACAGAGCTCATTTTCATTTATTGCTCTAGGATTTCAAAAGCGGATACATAATTGTATGCGGACTACAAAAGTATTACAGAATTATGATGTGTATAATTTGCAGATAAACTCGGCAATGTTTTTATTGCAAAACGCATCTCCTCCATATTTTTGTATGTTTTGGTTTTACAATGAAGATATTTGGTAAACTTAACTGTTTGTTTTGTGAACGTATATATTTTATTACTGTACGACGCGGAAGCGTTTGGTCTTCATGTCACCTGGTTTCAAGTTATGATAAGGCCGAAGGTGGGAGCGCACTACATCCGAAATCCTCAACAGTCTGAGAAACTGGCTATCTTACCTCTTAATGCCGGAACACACATTCAGAATTGTTGTTATGGCGACAGACTCAGGTAATATGGTGGTAGCTAGCCAGGCGGACACGATGTAACTGATACTCGTGGTGGGGTGGTGTCGATGAGTGGAGAATATTGGGATTGCGATAAGACACGGATTTGCAATATCAACCGTAGCCCGGCACGACACACAGCACGCATCACTAGCAGAGGATTCAACTATCAAAAAACAAAGAAAACAATAGTTCAAATGTCAGTGGTTTAATTATTAAAATTGTGTTTTTATAGCCAAGCGTTTGACCAATAGAAATTGACCCGTGCCTTCGCCAGTCGCAAAGGAGAACACTGTATTTCGTTCGTTTATCGTCGTTGTAAAAATTTACAAATTGTTACAAAAGTTGCTTTTATTCATAATTTTAATAAGTACCTCATGAAAAACAATATAGGCATACTAAGTTATTTTCAGACACAGCTATTAAAATAAATAATTGAAAATTAAAATTAATTACCTAATACCCCACTAGCGACTATCGAAAAGAATCGTTACGTTTTTACCTCTTATCATCTAATTAGGTTTGTGACAACCCTAACTGTTTTTCTCCCTGATCCCTATTAATCCCTATACGAGTTTGATTACGGATATTTAGTCAATATTTTAAGTAATTATGATTGATAAGTCCAAACCAAATAGCACTACATATTATTTACCTCAATATTGCGGTATCTAGGTATGCTATGTTCGTGCTTCTAAGGGTCGGCAACGCACAAGAAATGCTTCTGGTTTTGCAAGCGTCCATTGGCGACGAAAACCGCCTAAATACGATCAGCTGAGCCACTTGTTTTAAAGAAAAAACAATCATTAACCTTGGGTCACTTACGCTGGCGTAAACAAAATACTCAAATTTAAAAGGTAATCAAGTTTGCATAAAAACTAGGCCAGAGAAATGAATTACATGCTCACAGAGCAACTCAGCAATTAAATTAATTGCCTCAGAACTTTTGAACTCAAAACAAGATTGCCGTCTTATTGTAAATAATGGTTATTTTTGTAAGATAAATGACAACATATTACTCTTAATATTTATTCACAAACAATTAAAAATAATATGTTTAATTAAACTAACTATGTACAAAGGAAGCAGTCGGATTATGATGATGTCGATGGATGATGGTCCTTAGACCATTACAAACGGTCTATATGTAACTCAACTATTCCAAACCAGTGCAAGACGGAAGCGTGCCCAAGACACTGGCTGCATTGCCACGCTGAATAGCTATGCTAATTCGCTGGCCTAAATAATAGCCAACCCTTGGGTCACATGTAGCTTAAATCAATAAATTAACTAAAGCTTACTTAGTAGTAATTTACTAGGTTCTTACCTTTCTCTTTGTGTGTTGGTCGCGATTCCAAACAGGCGTTAGATTTGACGTTGTAAAATGATGCCAAAAAATCTTTATCAATAAACGCATTTTGGCTTGGCTTTAACATTGACTACAAAAGGTCTTTGTAGTATTTTGAGGAATTCTCACGGAATAACGGGAACAAAGTCCCGGGCATTTGCTAGTGTTGCATGTAAGTTTGTATGACGACAGTGTGACGCCAACCTTGCATACAAATACTTGCTAAATATGTGAAATTAATTATTTGTAATTAATATACCTATGACTCGTGGAAACTAGATATACAAATGTGGTAAAGATTTGTCTATCAGCTTGGTCCAGCTTATTAGCATACAAACAATGATTTTTAATAATTCCTAAATACTTAATTTTAAATTTATTAAATCTTATATAATTTAATCTTTAATATTTTAAAGATTAAATATAATTAAAACAATATGCTACAATAAAATTTCGTTACCTCTAGAAACGGTCGTTAAAAAACTCATTTATAATAAATATACTCATAAATAAGCCTTTTTAACTAAAATATCACAGAATCGGCGCTTGAATTGATTCGTAGACAGTGTTCGAACAGATTTGAGGATTTGATTGCAAATAGTTGGAGCCATGCAAACACACTCTTGCGGAATAGCTATGTTTTACAAATAATATGCCGAAGGTTACCTTGCGAATGACTACCAACAGCAAACCAATCAAATTGTTCTTTAATATTTATGACATACGTAGGTACTTCATAAATATAATTCGTTGGAAGTGTAAGAAGTTTAAATTCGATCAAATCGATATTTACGGTTTCTCGCTTACGAATATCGCATAAACAGCGTTTCTGCGCTGCGAAAACTTTAAGGTTTCCGTTGAGTTTCCCCAAAATGTGGTTCCATAACGCAGGATCGATGATACATGACGATAATATGCTCTAGTAGAGTCGATAAGTTCCATAACATAAAAATGACGAAAGTTGTTCAAATAGCGGCAATTTCCAGCTTTTTTTCCAGCAGGAATTTCAAGTGATTGCTCTTGTTGTGAACGTTAATAAATGTTATAATGACACAAGCATTCGGAAACTGCGTCAGGACCTTTGTTGCTAAATTGGCTAGACAGTTTCCGGCTTCAGGAGAAGATGCGTGTTCGAGTCCGGTTGCAGGTTGTGAATTTTGTGTCATTCTATCATTTGTAATTGTAATTTTTAATTTAAATTATTAATGGTAAGCCCTAGAAATTTAGTTAAGTCAACCTTCTTCACTTTAGAATTACATTTATTCAATAAATTAAACTAACTAAGTACAAAGGAATCAGTCAGATTACCTAAGGACCGTTACAAACGGCCTATAGGTAACTCAACTGTTCCAGACCAGTACCAGACGGAAGCGTGCCCAAGACACTGGCTGCATTGCCACGCTGAATAGCTATGCTAATTCGCTGGCCTAAATAAGAGCCAGCCCTTGGGTCACGTGTCGCCTCAATCAAAAGCCCCGCAATATTTTTGAAAACCCAAAGGGCACCGGCTCCCCACGGACCCAAGGTCTCCACTCCAAAAGGCTCAAATAGGTAAGCTCTGTCGAGACCACTATATTTGCGCCTTTTGTGATCCTCGGCCGAATCAGCCGCCGCACCAGCCCTAACTGATGTCCCAGGCAGATGAGATGGCGCTAGGGTGTCGACGCAGGTAGCGTCCCACACCAAAGGCCTACCCATTTCCCAAGGGACAAGAGTCATACCGTCGGGCCGCTTACCATCATCACGTAACAGACCATTCGGTTCAAGAACGGCTGGCACATTGACACTGGTAAACGCTCGACGGATAATGTCATTAAGACTAGCGTGGCGCGAAATCCTGCCGGCAGACCTTGCGCACGAAAGTCCGTGAAAACCAAATTGATCTACGGCCGCACCGCACCGGCACTGGTGAGAGGCGCAGCATCTTGCACCCAACCGAAGACAAGTGGCAATACGGAAAGTTACAGGATCCATAAGTGTACCGGTATTGTAGGATGGATGTGCTTGCAGCCAAAGACCTGATTCCCATTTTGAAACAGCTAAGAGACGAGCACGATCTGTGGAGGTTGAGCACGTATGTAATAGATAATTCCGTGTCAACTCGCACAGAGGCCCGTCCCACTGTCGTTGTGCCGAAAGGTGTTTTGGGGGATCGGTATTAGGGCAAGCACTATGCCAAGCATTTCGAGCCTCGTCAAGATAAGAAATTTGGAGTATATTGCCTGGAACAGCCGAAATTGATGGTGTTAGAATTTTCTCAACCAAAAAATGTGTACTATAGACGGAAGACAAGAACGCTGGCAAAGCAACACTAGAAATTTTGCGTATACCTAAGCCGCCCAATCGAATAGGCAATGAGGCCTGCGACCATGCTCTGTCATCCAACTCAATATTCAAAACCGTGGAAAGGGTGTTCTTTATTATGTTGTCTAAGCCTTCCACCAGCTCACTGTGTTTCCACAGTTGACAACATCGTAAAGCATAAGTAAATTTTGGGACAAAAAGGCAAAATTTTATAATGGTGAAAGCCATATGTGAGTTAATTTTTGAAAGTCTGTCCGAAACCTTCATAAAATTTTGAATTTTGTCGTCGACGAAACCCGGAAAAGATTCATCAAGAATTGGTGAACCTAGTAGGTGGAGTGAACTCTTATCTACAACAGTAATATTGGAAGCCAAAGTCTCAAACTTTTGAATAATTGAATTTCTATCCAAACATGTATCTGAAATGTATATTTCACATTTCGAAAAATTTAGTTCTAAGCCAATCTGCCGAAATTCATCTATAATAATTTTTAGATCGCCAAATACTGAGTCCACATCGCCACCCAGGGTTCCGTCATCGAGATACCAAACATTCAATTTAGATTTCAGGCGTTGAATAAATGGGTGAATGGCAAGGCTAAAAATGGCCGGGCCTAGAGGGTCACCTTGCTGACAGCCAACTGCAGACGAAATAGTTTGGTTCTTGTAAATTAATTTAGATGGCGAACCATAACATTGAAAAAGAAAAGGATAAATTTCGGGAATTTTGGATTTGATTTGATTTAGCAAGGTGCCTCTGTCAACCGAATTAAAAGCATTTTTGATATCTACTTTTAGAATAACCTCCCCGTAATTTCGATCTAAAAATGTTCTTAGAGAATGGACCGCGGCCTCACAACCGCCTCGCGAACCAAAGCCTAGCTGCACGGGTCGGAAATAGTCGCCTAGATACGCGGCTTTTTTGCGACAGCAGACTTTGGCTGCGAGGCGGCGATAGGTGGTGCCTACGGCTATGGGTCTTATCCCGCCATCCTTTTTTTTTAAAGCACAAAGGTTAGCACCATACAAGATTTCTGTAATCTCGCTGTTGACTCGACCCGACAGCATGAGGTTGATCAATGCCGTCAGTTCTTCAAGAAGGACATCACCCGCATGGCCAGACCCACCAGATAGCAGGTCCTTTAGATGCTGTGGAGACACAGCATCCAGGCCAGCGGCTGAGCCACTCTGAAAGGACATAACGGCACTGAGTACATCCTGACTGGTTGCCTCAACAGCGCAATCACTATCTTGAGGTGCATCGGGGATTTACTTTAGTGTCATGTAAGTTTATATCAATATCAAGATTAGTATCCTTTTTTAAAATTCAAAAGAAATGTTTCAGATATGCGATTAAAGTTCAAATTTCATATCAAATATATCAAAAACCTCAAAAGTTCATTATTAAAAATCTAACAACGAAGGGTAATTTGGTCAGACAACAAACAATGCTGTATCAGCCAGCTCGGCAGGGTGATACAAAATAAAACCATGTAATCACTCTACGAGTCTGCAAAAACATGCAGCAAATAGGTAAAAACACGTTTTCATTTTCCCGCAATTAAAATAATCCTTGAAAAGCGATCATCTTTTTACAGTAACTTCTTTTTTATTTTTTTGATTCCAAATAGTTTCTGTTTGAGATGAAAAGAAAGATTACATCTTCGCATAAACTATCTTACCAGTCAATATACAAAATACCTGCATCGTGATCTTCATTGCTTAATACGTCAGGGAAATCAACTTCTTAAACAACGCGAAATGCAGTAATATATCATTGAATGCCAGGTAAAAACGCTATTGTTCAACTTGCTGATAGATTTCACACGCTCCACCGACCACGGACACATCACAATAACCTCTTGATGAGGGTTGATGTCAACAAGAAACCAGTCCGGTTTGGCACTGACTGGAGATTAACCAATCAGACATGCTAACAAAGAACAAAATAATGTGTGCAGCCATTGCGTCAATTAGTAACAATCAGATAGTGTATCTTCTTCTTGCCGATGTACTCTCGCCTACACTTATATACTTACTTACACATCATAATTTTCAAAATAGTACTGTATCAACATCTGGTAGACATGTAATGAATGTGGTACCTATCAAGTGTAATATATTACCATCATCTAACCTAATTCTGTCGCCATAATAACAATTCTTAAGTGGTGTTCCGGCATTTAGAGTTAAAATAGCCAATTCCTCTGACCGTTGAGGATTCAGGATGAAGTGCGCTACCACCTTCGGCCTTATCATAACTTGTGAACAAGGTGAGATGAAGGTAAAGCGCTTCCCCGTCGTACAATAAAAAAATATTCACCAGGCTTGACTACAAAAGTATTGAAATAATTTACCAGACGTGAATACTTATAAAATATTAGCTCTGTTAAAATGATATTTGTGCAGCCGATTGAATATACTGCGTTAATGTTTTGTCCAGAAATTAGCCACCTCCACTGAATTCGGCTTACGTAGTTTGAACTGCTTGCTTACCGTCTATTCCATTAAGTTCAACTCGTTGAATCGCTCTTAACGAAACAAGTTTAGTATTCAGCTTTCTCTGCACAGATAAAAAAAAATACGGTGCGCGGCTGTCAAAACATAAAATCCATTTTGAATTGACTGATCTTTCATTTTGGCATTCAAATGAAACCGTAGGGTTGTTAACAACCTGGCCGAAAAAATCGTGGCAAATACGACGTGACCGGTATCATGACGTTAAATAGAACAAAAAATAAAATAAGCATGACAAAATCAAGCCCTAACAAGAGTTCTCATCTAGAACTTACTATAAGTTATTTTGACAGCATATAATTAGAACTTATGGCGTAGTACGTCAGTAAATTGAGTTGCCTATATACATTTATAACAATGGCAGATGTCCACTGTTGTATCTGGGGGTCTTCTTAAAAACCATCAGGATATTACAATATTCTTCAGGCTTAGCAGGATGAGCGGAAATAGTAGTGAAGGAGTTAATATACGAGATGATTTGAATCACTAGAAAATATATTCTATGTTGATTGTCTGCGATATTAAAAAGCCCTATAAAATACTTTTATCTTGACCATTAAATTACAAATCTGGATGCTGAAAAGATTGCTTGTAGTGTGTATGTCACAATTTTCTTATCGACAGCTATAATTCTTACTCGTCGGAAGGTGACTGTGAGTACTTAGGTATAAAAGCGTTGCGTGACCCACTCTCATCATAATAAAATATACCATTAAAAGATGAATCTCTGTACTAGAATTACTCTGAAAACCCTTTATGTATGTATATTTTCATCAAGTGAGGTTCACTGGAATTCATAGTCAAGATCTCCAGCGTTCTCCCAGGGGACGATATCATAATTATATAAATATGTCTTCCAATGTAAATGTTTTTATGTTTATTCATTCATCCAAACTGACAACGCAAGCGGCAACGATACTGGGTATTAGCATGTTAAAAATTCTGAAAGAGCACATCAAAATCTATGGAACATTCCAGTTTAAAACTACTCTATAGATACAGAATTATTAATAGTATCAGGTACGGGGCATATTAATTTCAATCACCATAAAAATGCAAGGTATTGTATCAAAATTATGGTGGGTTTCCTACGAGTCTATGCGCAACAGTCCGAAGATATACCAAAGCTGGTCCGCCGCCACCTTTCTTACATTCAATTATTTATGCTGTGTATTATATTCTACTTACCTACCTACTTGTAAATACCAGTGTAAAACAAGTATGTGTGTTACTCGATATAATAACTCATAAACACATGACGCCGCCATGCGTAACTGATATCGGATACGTTTTTGTCGGAAGACAAGGGTTTGGCTCTGTTGGGCCACTTTATCGTAAAATAAATAGGAGTGGTGCTTAGGTAAATGACACTAAGTACAGTCCCTCTAATACACTGGAAAAACAAAATCAGCTGATCGCTTAATTTTTAAGACCACTTTTATAAATAAAAAATCAAGTTGTTACCAACAAATAACTGTATGTTCCTAAAATAATGTATAAAATCACCGATTTGCCAAGCAAAATAATCCAAGGTCCAACATGATTACGTCACACTCGTAAATTGAGGGTTGGTATTATCTTGATATATTGTAAGCTAATCATAATATTGCCTACCCACCAGGGCGAATAGGCCAATAGAACGGCCGGTCCCCGGCAGGCAGTAAAATGAAACGAGGACCTTCGCTTTGCGTGACGTCATTCGTTATCCGTTCCTCTGAGGAAACAATGGCGGTGAGAACGCATCAATTGCAGATCTTTTCAGCAGATACATTCTAATCGCTTTCATTCATTATTGGATGTAACAAAAGTCACACGCAATTCGAAACTCACGATGCTGCTTTGTGGCAGTTTGTGGATGCTTTGATTTGAATGAATATGGTGGCTTTGAATCACATAGGAACCTTTTATGTTATTCTTATACGGCTTATTCTACGGTGTACTTTTGTTTGATTTTAACCGCCTTTGTGGTCTTATCAAATCATAGTGTATAGTGTTTTTTTTTTACGTGGGACAGACTTAGAAAAAGCGTTTCATCTGTAGAAAATTATACGCAAATATCATTTGTATATTTTTTTTTCTTAAAAATACCATTCTACTTTTAAAACTATGACTAAACTGGATTTGTTCCACTAACGTGTGATGTGTTATCTTATCGCGGCTAGTTGTGGTTATCTGCATCAACAATCGATCCGTTTAGACAAAGCTACGTTGTAATTACTTGATTATCCTGTTTTAGAGTGGAAGAAACCATTCTAAAACATTCACATTTTGTTTAGAATTTATCTTTTAAATTTCGATCTAATGTGAAACTAAAAAAAACAAACCATAAATAAATAGATTTAGACTTCTTTAAGATATTTCGACGACACAACTTACAAATTAAATATTCATTCAAAATTATATGACTTGTAATAAGATTATGCTTGTTTTACAATCTCCTAGTTATACGCGCTGATTAGTTCTTTGCGGAGTAATTATAAGCTTAGATGTTGATAAGGTCAAGTATATATAAAAATATATAAAAACGCTGCGTCGTTCGCCAATTCATGGCATCCAACTTGTTTACCTATTTGTTCTTTAATTTTTACTTGGTGTAATTTTCTAGATTCTTTGTATGTTGGCTAAGGCTACTATTCACTTTTTGTTATGAATCCTATAAATAAAGCTTTTTCTATTTCTATTTCTATTTAGTGAGGAAACAATTTCACAGATTGTCAACTTTTAAAGTTCCGTACTCAAAGGGGTCAACGTAACTATAGTACGTAACTTCGTTGTATGTCTGTCTGTCTGTCTCCTTAACCTATAAAGGGTATCCCTATATCTAAAGGAAAAGTAAAAATTATAGACTCAAGACTTTTTCCTTTCGAGGATTCTGATCACTACTCTCTCTACTCTCCAAGCACGACGGGGCGTGGATCTGATGAGGTTCATCAAATACATTCGTATCTGGCCGATTACGTATCTTTTAATCCGTATTCAATACCCAATACAACTTTTCAGAAAAAAATATGTTAAGATATACAACAACAAGACAGCTGTTAAGTAAATGCATGTGAAATGCATAAGGTACTATTAACAGAAAGACAAATTTTAAATTTTTGTCTGTCAGTCTGTCGATTTGTTCCGGCTAATCTCCGAAACGGCTGGACGGATTTTGACGAGACTTTTTCCTTTTCCTTTTTCCCTCCTGCATCCTGAGGCATCAGCCTATTGGCATAACTGTCTTTATTCCTGAAATGCTTTCAAAATCGTTATAAATTTGTATTTTAATACATAATTATACGGTATTAGTTTAAAAACCTAATCACTCATTTAATCTTTTAACCTACCTAATCTTTATTTAGGTAGCGCAAGTGTCGTAACAGACAAAAAAGCAAAAAGAAAGAAAAATAGAGAAAAAAATCTCATCATTACTTTTTGTTTCTCGCACGCATGTTTTCTCTTTGTAGTTTTAAAGTGAACACGGATGTAGTCGCGGACAAAAGCTAGTTTATTTGTATACCACATGAGGAAAATAAGATTTATTTTGTTATTCCCCTTTGCCGCAGGACTTCTATGTAAAAGGATAATCGAATTATGACAGTGTATTTTTAGTTACCGATGTGTTAGTTTATTTTCTCAACTTCCTACTATAACTGTACTACGTTAGTGTTTTGATATCTGAAACAATAATTATGAAATGTCTAAATAAAAATAATTATCATAACAATTAATGTAATTTTCTCAAATCAGGAACTAAATATTCATAAGACAACACAAATGTTGAAATGGCTTTGTAGTGACCTGTTTTGTGAGAGATTGGTAATAATAATAATACAAATAATTTATTAGCATTTTAAGCACATTACATCACAAATAAAATAAAATTACAAGCATACATATGTATATTATTTCATAAGATACAAACACGTAATATTTTCAGAGAGTTAACTTGATACCTATTAACAACAAGATATAAGGGTACTTAAATACTTTGTTATAGCCACAATTATTCGATAAGTAGTTATCAAGGAAATCTATATGATATGTATAGGTACTTTACCATAAACTGTATCACTGCAAATTATAATTAGTAAATATTTTTTTTTTGTTTTAGTATACAGATAATTAAATTTATTCAATAAAATGTACAATTAAACTAACTATGTACAAAGAAGCTAAGGATCGTTACAAACGGCCTATAGGTAACGCAACTGTTCCAGACCAGTACCAGACGGAAGCGTGCCCAAGACACTGGCTGCATTGCCACGCTGAATAGCTATGCTAATTCGCTGGCCTAAATAAGAGCCAGCCCTTGGGTCACGTGTCACCTCAATCAAAAGCCCCGCAAGATTTTTGAAAACCCGGAGGGCACCGGCTCCCCACGGACCCAAGGTCTCTTAATATATTGATTCTCACAATGTAATTAATTTATTTTATAATTTACTTATTCTGTTTTATTCTGATAAATATATAATATTCTCATTAGGTACATTATATCATAACAGCAAGATGATTAAGTACATTCATATCATTATTATATTTTAATAATTATATACCTACATTTACTGTGGTTACACTATCACATATTTATTTCACTCTTACAGCGTTATTATATTTATTATTATTTTCTAAATTATGTTTACCCTGTGGTACCAGGTCACCATAGCTCCTTTTTTACTATTTAAACATGAATTTAAGCATTATTATTTAAGCATGAAAAAAGTGAGGCGGGCGTGTTATATGTTGGTGTAGTGTAAATGCACCTAAATAGTCAAGTGTAAGCCTTGTGTATGTAAGAGGAGTTAGATATGTATTTAAATAGCTTTGATATGAACTAAGAACGGAGAGTCTAATACGAGCGGTTTCAGAGATATGGCCGTTTGAAGTTTAACAGCTGTCATTGAAAATGTAGATCTCGTTCATAGTTGTCATTTGCTTTTATTTTTTAAATGTACTTGGGTATTTTGTAGGTAAGGAGGTTAGTGGTAGGTCTTTGTTTAGGTCCGCCTGGCTAGACATAAATTCTAAATTATTGTTTGTTCTGGCATTTAGAGGTAAGATACCTAGTTACCCAGTCAGTGGAGGATTGCGGGCGAAGGGCGGTTCCCCTTCGGCCTTATTTACTTGAAACCAGGTGCAATGAAGGAAAAACGCATACTCGTCGGATAAAAAAAAATGTGTAGACTAGGTAGAAGGACTATACTTAGTATCCAACAATACTTATTTCTTAAAAGATACATAGCCTGCACAGGCTTGTTTACCAATTTTTTTGCAGCGCAGGGAAGCGCTTGGCTTTCATCTCACCTGGTTTTCTAATTATCAGAAGGCCGAAGGTGGAAGCTCTCTCTACCCGGAGTCCTCAACAGTCTGAGGAACTGGCTACCTCTAAATGCCGAAACACAACAATTTAAGAATGGTTGTTATGGCGACAGACTTGGATATGTTAGTAATATAGTTAATAGTTGATAATATTTAGTAAGATGGTGGTAGCTAGCGATGGGCTTGAAAGTCCTACCACCAACCAAACCGAGCACAAACAGTTATTGTTCGATGAAAAGCCTATGTTCCTTGATCGTTTGACCATTCAATGCTAGGTCCGTTCACAAGTATAACGATAAATCAAATGCTCCACACAGACGTTTGAATCACTGCCTCTAGTTGCTTATCCGTTATTTGCACGCCGATAAAGCTGAAAGCAATCCATTACTCGAAGGCTTCTGTCAGACATTATATAACTGTTTGGTTCAAGTAGGGCCATTTTGTTGGCTCTCAGATAGTGTCGACCCCTTCCGCCATGCTCTATGCAAAGAAATAAGCCTTTGCTACGATATGCCGGACAGATTTTTTTTTTAACAGATTTATTTCATTTTATGTTTATTCTAATGGCCTAGCGCAGTTACTACATAATATTTTTTTCATTTTATTATGTCTTAGAAACAAATTAAATCTAAAGGATAACATTTTTTTAATATTTTTTTTATTTTTCGACGGGGAAGCGCTTGGTCTTCATCTCACCTGGTAATAAGTTAAGATAAAGCCGAAGGGGGAGGCGCACTTCGCCCAGAATCCTCAACAAACTGAGGAACTGGCTATCTCTGGCTGATGACTGAATGAAGAAGCGATCAAATATATTTTGTTTTGCAAACGCTCTAAAGAATCGTGACGTAAAAAGCATTTTTTAATATATTCCAATGAAACCTTACGTTTTTTGTTTCAAAATCAGAATTAAAAAAATCCTAAAAACGATACCTACTTCTACCGTGAATGTAGAACTGTGGACAATGTAAGCGCCTGGTACATTGATCATCAGTAGGTTATTGTCTATTGTATTGTTCTAAACGCTTCGCGAATGTCGGTGGCCTTTTAATATTATCTGCTTCCGCACACATGGCAGAGGTTACAAAAGAGTTTTATACGTCTATTGTGACGGTCATTAAATTAGCAAAATTATTCACTCAAACAAACTGAAAATGTCATGTTTTCGGAAAGCACATTTCATACCATTAGATTCAGCTTACTTATTTATCGATTAAGGCACACTTATACTTATATCATATATTATTCATGGGATAAATTGCCGTGGTGGTCGCTGCTTTAAATCGACCCTCTAACTCAGACCATGGATGTCGTAAAAGCCGACTAAGACATCTCACCAGAAGAAGGCAATTATAGCAAACCACCAGCTATGGAGGAGGCTGTTGTTTATGATGATGATGATGATATTGTTAATAAGCGGGTGAGATGATTTGTATATTTTTACTTTGCGAATTTTGCAAAATGAATTTAAATAATAATGTCAAAGTAGCAAATGAAAAATAAAGACGCTTCGAAGCTTGTTAGTTAGCTTTTTCGTATTCAATACAAGAATCAATAAGTTTTCTCTGAGAATCTGTCCTTGGAACTCTCAATTCAAGGCCCCGATTCTACTATACCAATCACTTCACTGTGACAATGGTATCGTCACAGTATTGCCAATATAAATGCCTGTTGGTTATTAACTGCTTCCGCGGTCTAGTGGTTCGATCACCGGTGTCATATTCAGAGCTCCCGGGTTCAATCCCCATGGAGAGTACAATATTTTGCTTGGTTCGGTTGGTGGTAGGACTTTGTTTAGCTTAGCCTGGCTAGTTACCACCATCTTACCTAAGTCTGTCGTCATAACAATAATTCTTAAAAATTGTTGTGTTCCGGTAATAATAGGTAAGGTAGCCAGTTCCTCTGTTGGTTGAGGATTCCGGGTGAAGTGCGCCCACCTACGGCCTTATCATAACTTGAAAAATCTGGTGAAATGAAGGTCAAGCACCTCCCGTCGTACAATAATAAAAATAAAAACTGCGATAATAGATACCATTGTCATTGTGTATCGATTGGTTTAATAGAATCGGGGCCCTGGAATGAGGTACGTTTGCTGAAAATAAATAATTATAATAAAATAATCTGGAATGTTAACGTTTGCAGCTGTATTCTTCTATCTGCGACCACACGCACGCGGTTCATAATCACATAATTATAACTGTAGATATATAATGAAGGCTTTATTTGCACCATGCCTTATTTGCAAGCCATAATGGAATCACCTTGATACAAATTTATTGCATTAGGCGCGGTGCGGTCTGAGTTGTTTCCGAATTGTGTTTAATTAGTAATCGATATTCGATGGACTGTAATGAAATTATTCGATAGTATGTTTAATCTAAACGTATGGTGGATAATGTGTCAGATTGTATCATACTCGACTTGTGTTTCTACTAGCAATCGCCCGGGATCTCATGGGAATTTCCCATAATCCTTTTTATGGCACATTTAAGTATACCACGAAAGGAAGCCACTCTAAAAAATCCAGAGCATAAATATTGGATTTCAAATGTATTATTTTTTGCGCGGAACCCTCCTCATTCTTTTTCATAATAAGTAGCCCAATATCCATAAAACATCAACTTTTAACCGCCTCTGTGGTCTAGTGGTGTGGTCGGTGTCAGCTCTCGAGGTCCCGGGTTCGATCCCAGGGGAGTACAATATTGTGCTTGGTTTGGTTGATGCTAGGTTTTTGTTATAGTAAGCCTGGCTAGCTACCACCATCTTATCAAAGTTTGCCGCCATAACAACAATTCCAAACGTTGTGTTCCGGCATTCAGAGGTAAGATAGCCAGTTCCTTAGACAGTTGAGGTTTCTGGGTGAAGTGCGCTGCCACCAATCTGGTGCCATCATAACCAGGTGAGATAAAGGCCAAGCGCTTCCCCATCGTACAATTAAAAAAAAGTTATCTTTTGTCTTCTCTATGTTTTTTGTGTTACATTGGTGAAAAGATACATATATTACTATCTATCTACCTAGATGTTATTATTGTCAGAACAACAAATCAACACAGACCAACTATGGAAAGTGACAAAGAAAGAGGATTATCAAGAAAGATTATAAACAAATAACATGGCAGCTCTTTACAGTTTCACCCATTCCATCATATATAAAAAGCGAGATAGGATAAACTCCTATACAAATAGTGTGGAATCTCCCAATAAGTTACAGGCTCTCAACATGCGCCTGACGACATAAGCAGAGCAAGCAAGTATGAGTGCGTGTGACAGACTGCGTGCTCGTCAGGCGTTCGCAGCACGCTAAGGTCGCTCTCAGATTAATAGCGGCTACTGAACAACAACGATCCAACCATTATGAACGTGAGTGAGGGCGCCTGAGTCTCAGTCAAACCATAAAAGTGACGTTTCTTGCCTTGGTTGGATGTTAGTTCCTTTTTTTGCCACTTTTATTATGACGGCGGTAGCGCGGAGCTTACCGCCCGCCCTTTATTGCCTCTCCGCCTTTCCCCGCTTACACTCAAATGAACAGTGTTAAGGTCACGTTACGCAAACATCTATGCATTTGCGTGCGAATGCGACCCTTGCTTTGAACTTCGGCGGAAATAGATCTTATGTTTATACATATTGAGAATTCATCGTTCCAATGATAAGTAATGAAATGGTGATTGCGAGCCGATCTAATTACTGAGCACCTTTACTGCTTTTACCAATCCACCTGCTTAGCGTGGTCGCTATGGCAAAACCATTCAACGTTGTCTATCCAACAGGGGACTATAGTATATACAATGGACTGTTAATGGCTGATGAGAAATATAGATAAAAGTTGTTGACAATGTAAAATTCTTTCATTTTGTGTAAGTTTTTTATTCTAATCTTCTTTTTACTCCTCCCTCACCCATCCAACTCACCTCCTACTTCGGTACTTTTAATTTACTTTAAATAACCTGAATTATTCCCTGTAGGAATTGCTTGATATGTCCCTGTTCACGCACTCTACATCCCTTTTTTTTACTAAGATAAAGATAAAGAAACAGTAAGCATTTCCAAAGTATGGTGTTTTATCGATAAAAGTTACACTCACGACCTTACGACCTCAGTCTGATGAGGATTCCGGGAAAGTTGCGCTTCTCCCTTCGGCTTTTACAAACCTAGACACCATGTTAGATAAAGGCCAAGCGTTGCTCCATCGTCCAATCAAAAAAAAAAATCTGGCACAAAAATATCTCTGATCACTCTCAGAGCTTGGATCTTATGAGGATGAATTACATCTAGGCATTAATGAGAGACTCGTTTCTGTTTATCGGTAGGTATACAAGCATAATGCCAATGTCGTTTAGTTATCTATATTAAATACAACTCAAAACTAATCAAACATAATGTTCATAATCATCAGTACATACTAGGATTCTAAAAAACATGACTGCGGACGCAATTAAAAAACATTTATATCAGACACAGACTATAAATATAAATAGTTTACATAATATTTAGATACGAATCTTGGTATCTAAAGTGATCATAACATACAGCATATGCGTCAGATAGGCAAACGATTTAAAGGGATTACAAATTAATCATAACTTGAGATACTAGTCGCCTTATCGTTAAGCTTATAGGTTTGTGACGTGACCCTAGATAACAGATTGCGTTATGTTCCCACTAGCTCTGTGAACATCACGGAACATTTGGAAACCGATCCACAATCGACCTTCTCTGAACCTTCACTGCGAGCTTCAAAGGTAGTCTGGCGACAATAAATTGTTGCCAAATCAAAACTGTCAACCTCTTTATGTCCATTCGGCACGAATATCCAACCGTTCGATAAATATATCGAGCAGTCCATCTATAATTGTGTAAAGCAGTTCTAAATCTATACCCAAGGTTCTTTGATATATTGGTAAATTTCGAGAATATAATCAACTATGTATTTACTTGACCTTCACTCCTGATAAGACATGGTTGTCGTGGGTCACGGCACAAGAAATGATTCCTCGATTTCAGCCCGCGGATGTCGTAAAAGCCGCCTTAGGGATCTCTCCAGATCTCATCACCTTTGCCTCAGTAGTTGTATTTGGTAATAATTATATAATTAAATCTTGGATCCCACATTGACAGTAACACTGATGATGAACCCATAAATAGGTAGTTAGTAGTATGTATATGTACCCACGTTACCTACGTTAACCTATTCATGATGTATGTTTTTTTATCGTTTTACTTTTCATTTTCTAAATACCGAATCGTAATTGTTCTGTCTTTTAAACTCCTAAAACGTTTGCGTGCGTTGTCTAGATGTTTTTTGAACGTATCTGAGGTTCGTTTCTTAGTTTTGTATAGTATTTGTACGTAGGTAAGTTCTTGGATGTGGACAACATTTTCCATAGAAGATTATTCAAGCAGAACATACTAAACCATTTACCATTGCGATCAAAATATTCAACTAATTTGCCAATACTCACTCGCGCACCGAATTACATTGACACGGATAACATCAAGAGACGTAGAAAAATACTAAATATTCCGATCGCATCTTTATTTTTATTACGTGCTTAGATTTATGTATCCATAAAAGCCTTCGGAAAAGCTCTCCGTTTCGCAAAATGCTTATTCTATTCGGTCAACCAATATTTTCAGATCATGCAACATTTGGTCCCTCAATGAGACAGAGAGTCAGTCGGCGTGTGTCACAAAACTGGCATTTACTCGCTGAACAGCATACTGAACAGTAATTTAGTACCAACCTACCACAGAGTTCAAGCCCCGAACAGTCGAACACAACCTGTTTAAATGATTCAAAGCTATCACATAATTCTCACATAGTATATTACATGCAAGTCGCTAGGTCAGCTAGGCCACTCTAATTGCCTGGACATGAATTGAATCATGAAAATTTTAGGCAAGTATAATGTTGCCCGGACGATAACATGGCTACATAAATCACAGAATAAAACTTATATTCGTTGTAATTTGAGGTTTGTCGGAAAATGTTGAGCTACGAGTGCGAGCAACGCTCTCGGTAACAGGTAGGTACATAAAGTGTCACATTTAAAAATCTGGAATTTCATGAGAGCGTTCACCTCAGACCTAATTACGTCAGTTCTCATCATGAAAACGTGTAGTCCGATGAACACAGTTTGTTGTTCTACTCCGTATTACTTTTCCAGAATATTTTTACACGAGGCGCCTTATTGGCCACCCAGAAGTGGCATATTTTCACAAGATGTAGGTTGTGGTTGAGTCTGGGCTTCTGATTTAGTACCTACACGCGGTTCGGCTTAGATATTAATCATTTGATTCTACGAGCGGTATGAAATTAACCAATATTTTTAAAGACTCCTTTATTTAACAGCCATATTGGCTGCGAGTCAGCTCTCAATTGGATCGGAGAAATTTTATTTTTGGGGTTTTCACCATTATGTTACATGAACAACTGAGATCTGGTACATAAATACCTACGTTTGAATTTTTTCAGAAGTAAATCTTGTGTTTTTTATTTTATTGTACGACGGGTAAGAACTTGGCCTTCATCTCACCTGGTAACAAGTTGAGATAAGGCCGAAGGTGGAGGCGCACTTCACCCGGAATCCTCAACAAACTGAGGAACTGGCTATCTTACCTCTAAATGCCAGAACACAACAATAATAGAATTGTTATTATGGCCACAGAATTAGATAAGTTGGTGGTAGCTAGCCAGGCGGACTTCAACAAAGTCCTACCACCAACCAAACCAAGCACAATATATTGTACTCCCCGTGGAGATCGAACCCGGGACCTCTGTATCTGAAATTGGTGGGTTGAACAACTAGACCACAGAGGCGGTTGAATAAAATCAAAATATCAACCAAATTACCAACTTATTTTCCGTAAAATATGTCTCCAAAAGAGGTCGGGGCCACAGCGCTCTCGCAGCAGGTTCGGGCAAGTAGCCAACAGATGGCACAATTGCTCCAGTCGAATATCACATACCTACCTAAAAATGAAGTCATTTAAATGTCCTCTTTAAATTTCGAATTGCAAATCTTTTTAAACTAAGCAACCTATGTTTTTCGAAAGCAAAAAGAGTACTTAACCATATTTCGAGTTGATTAATAGATAAAAACTAGATATTTGTATGAATGTATGATTTAATTTGCGTCAAATCAAAATAGCGCCCTTTCGATTGGAAGTACAAAAAAGTAACACCACCAACATTTAACAACACATTTCATTTGTAAACGAACTTGTAAAATTATTTGCAGCTACTGAATATATTTTCTACGATTTTGTACTCAATATTTATAAAAGTTGAGTAGTTCTAAAAATGTTTACTGGGTAAAAAAAGTGTGGAAATAGTGATGAGTCGTCATCAGCTGCGTGTGCCGGAGCTGCGGGTGAGCGGTGCCCAGGAAGACGAGGACTCGGCGCCTGCTGCGCTGCCGCCGTTTGCTCTCACGCTTGCCTCCATACCGCGAAGAAGGCACTCCTGGATATGTGGGTAAGTGTATGAATAAAATAAAAAAACAGGGTGCGTCGTAAGACATAGAAGTAAAACTTTTGTGTTACCAGGGAAACATTTTAATTATCCCCCACTCTACCCGACACAGTGCCCCACCACTTTTTGTTACACAAAAAGGTTGCGAATCGAATTTCAAAACCCTCCCATAAAAAAACTGTTCAAAAACTATCTATTGCATCTTATGGGTTATTGTAATAATTTTCCTTTCCATTATTCCACACTCCGCGGCGAAACATGTCTTCTTCAACCTGTTTTGGCTGAAATTTTAAGACACCTGTCTGACGTCAACTCTACTTGGGAATACTCGGTTGTGTGAGGTGAGGGGATAAGGATTAAGTCAATTTCAGTAAATCAAAAGGGATGAGGATATAAGGATAAGGGTACTAATGTCACGGGAGAATGGTGAGTGATACTTACAGCTAGAGCAGTCCGTGCCCATAATGATTCCGGCCAGATATCGGACAGATATCTGAGTTCCACCCTCTGGATCTGGAATTTTGTGGGTGTCAATTTAATATATCGAATTTGCTATTTTATCTGTGATTGAATCTGTGAAGTGTGACTTAAACAATTTTTTTTTTCTGTAATTAAAAAAAATATTACCACATAAAATACTACCACACCAAAATAGGTACTAGTGAGATAATGTGGGAGGAACTACCACAGCGTGTTACCGCTAGTTAATTAGTTTATCTATCTTTCTAATATTGCACTGTGTTGACTGTTATTTAAAATAACAATACGGATATTGTTTTATTTTAAATTCGAACCGCATATTACACGAAAATTTTGACATTATTCAATTTGTAGCTACATCTTTTATATTATTTGGTCACATGATATTTCATTTTTTAATTATGTTTGAACCAATTTAAGTTGTCATGCTAATTATAAGTATTATTTATGATGAGTTTATTGTGGATATTGGAAATAGATCACAGTGATTCAATTACTCTGTACTGTGCCAAATGTGAATGTTGTGGCGGATGTGGAAGGTACTAAATCTACTCGAACTAAGAGTTGATATTCATAATAAACCATCAAATTTATTAAGCACATACCTGTATGTAATAATTTAATCTATATTTTGAATTATTCCATTCAAAACAGATTTAAAACATGGAGAAGCTTATTTGCAGAAAAAAAAACAGATTAAGCAGGGACTTTCAATTCCTGACTTCTCAAATATATATGGAAGGTAGAATTTATACATAGTATTGTCTACCTTATTATACCATTCTCATCAGGGATCGAATACACAATAAAATACGGGTTTTTACAACTTTTGCGATTACGATGTATTAGGTATTTTACCCCAATGAAGAGAGTTTTAAGCCTGTTTGTATGTGGGTTTGCAATGTATGCAGCCTAACTAGTAATTATTACTCACACCCTAAACCTCACTACACCACACTTCAGCCCTAAAAGCATCATAGATCACGTTCATCCAATCCTGGTCATCTCAAGCTGCCGAATTTGAAGCAATTGTATTGAACTGCTGTTTATTATTTAGTTATCTAATCTTCATCCTAAAAATGTTGGTCATCAGATCCTGGATTAAGGTTTCCAGCTCATCGAACCCAAATGATTCGAAATTTAAGTACCTACCAAATACTTCAAAGAACGAGATCCCTTCAAAATAGGGGCTTAGAGCTGAATATTAATAGTATGGAAACATGTCTAAAAACCATTCCAAACAAATTATTAGTAAAAAACGCATTGAAATCGGAGATCTAGTTTCGGAGCTACAAGGCAACATACAAGCAGACCGACATACGAGTACTAAGGCCTCAAACGTGTTACAGCCCTCTTTTTATTCAGGGGTCAAAACACGTGTGAAACACCCGTATTTTAGATTTAAAATAATATTCTCATGTATTTAAAATGTTTGATACTCAGTGAAAATACTAAATGTTACGATTAGATGGTAATCCGATCGACATATTTAGTATATTTACATTATTATAAACACATTTATATGTGTTTATAATAATACGTAGGGTTATGTAAGCCTACGTTTTCTGTCCCATCATTCATTATTCATTTATTAATTCAATAAAATGTACAATGAAACTAACTATGAACAAAGGAATCAGTCGGTTTACCTAAGGACCGTTACAAACGGCCTACAGGTAACTCAACTGTTTATAGGCATTTGTGTAGGAAGGTATATTACGTAGCTACGATAAGATTGTCGTCAATCGTATTGAGTATTTTCAGATGTAAGTGGCTATCTAAAACAAAATGTCACTTAATATTCATGAGAGGCTCCTACGTCCCAAACATTAGCACAACAATGGTGGACCGCAAATACTTATTCTAACTAACCTCGACTATTGTATTGAGACCACTGTCTTCAGCTGTTTTTGTATTCCATTACGCCTGTAGACGGTATCCAAGAATGGTTCATGAATTATTGTAAAATTATCCACCACATTTTGTAAGGTTCCATTTTCTCCGTCCCTAAATATTTTGTCATAAAATATTTATCGAAAAGTTTACCGTTAAACCTTACAGGTATCCTTACAAATGCTTCGACTTTCTACGTAAATGTTTATGAAACTTTCTTCGATATGTTGTTAGCTTCTAGTTACTTCATATTCTAAAAAAAAATAATGTTATACCGATTAATTTCCAAACATTTTTGCTTAACGATTATTTTAAACTAGCTGACCCTGCGTAATTACGGGCTGAAATTATAGTTATGAACTTATAACTATAATTTCAGCCCGTATAAGTCCACTGCTGAACAAAGTATTTTCTGGGTAGGCCCTCTCCAATTTGGACCTCATTCTTGCCCAGGCAAGCCTCGAATGCCTCGAAAACCCTACGTATATAAAAAATAGGCCTCGCCACCGGTCATGAGCCTTCTCTATCAACCAACTCTAAGTGACTGCCGCGGTCACATCACATCCCCTGGTGAGGTCGCGGCTAACTCGTCTGATAAGTATGGACGATGCTATTTCTTGTTAAAATGCTCTCATGAAAAAAATAAGTTATCAAAACTGAAAAAGGTAAACTGCAAACACTGTGAATAAACAACTTGAGGTTTTCCCATATTCGATTTACATATTTTATGTCAACCCTCAATCGTCAAAATAGCAAACCGTCAAAATAGCAATTCGTCAAAATAGATAATATTAAAAATAGCAAACCGTCAAAATAGAAATCCGTCAAAATAGTAAACCGTCAAAATAGCAATCAATATTGTACTCCCCATGAGGATCGAACCCGGGACTCTGGATCTGACACCGGTGAGCTCTGACCACTAGACCACAGAGGCGGTTCGTGGAGTAAAATATTCGACCGATTACGATGTTGACTGTTTCCTAATTTGACCATTCGCGATATTGACAAATCGCTTTTTAGATCGATTGAGATCTTTGCTGTTTCCTAATTTGACCGTTCGCGATTAGAAAATTATGTGAATTTGACCATTCGCGATACGGACAAATCGCTATTTTGATTGATCGCGATTTTGACGGTTTTTCAGTCACTTGACCGATTGCGAATTTGACCATACGCGACGACACGCTTATTTGTAATTGATTAATTGAATGTATTTAAACCAGCGTTGACCCCTCGCGCGTAGCCTCTTTGTACAGAAAGCTCTTTATTGGTTGGTTTTTATGGTTTTTATTGGTTTCTTTTAAAACCGTTTAAACGATTATTATCATAGACTCGTGGAACAAATGTTACATAATTTACTTTGCTTCGTAATCATAGCAACTTTCAAGTCAATCCGCCAAAGTATTCAAATTATTAAAAATAAATTGTAACCCTGCAATAATGCAACGGGGAACTTTCTCAAAGTTATTGATGAGGGACATTATCTTTTCCCATTAAATACATTTGCACTAAGGTTCGTTTTTTTTAATCCTTGCCAGTAAAAGTTTATATACAAAAGGGGTAAAATTCCCATTTCACCACTTCAGAGAGGATGAGAGGAAATAATAATATATATATATAGTAAGTTTATATGTTTCTCGCTAATAATATGAGTAATAATTATAAAGCTTTATTTAATCCATTAGTTTCAGCGTGATGTACGCTAAAGATGCAGACAAAAATACTGATAGACATTAATGTAAGAAAAACTTTATGGTTTTGGATTCTGTATCGATAATAGTGTTTCCTCCAATTGTCTCAAATCCAAATGTACAGATGTACAAATTTTGAGCTGTTACAATTGTATTATAAGTACCTATAGATTATTATTGACTACATTAGTCATGTTCCTACTTCCAAACTAAAACCTTTAATTTAAACAAAAAAAACAAAAACAAAATACCTATTTACACAATAATCAACAGATTATATGTTTTTTTTTAATCAGTAAGTACTACAGGCACTACTATAAGCACAATAATTATTAAAGAAAGTAAGGTATACCTACCAAGGCCTTAGTTAGCTAGACTGTTGTAGCCTCAGGTAATCTTTGGGTTTTAGGTAGGTTATCGAATCATTTTGAAAGCAAGTCAAGAAACTTGGGCTAGCTACTAGTATGTACATAAAAATCATCTTTTGGTCCTTCTAATTTTTATAATCATAAGTTACATATTTGCGATTGCGCATTGCATAGTCAAATGTTCTAAAATGAGTTTTTGTTTGTAATAAACCCTCCTCTGATTCTAGAACTTATTCCGAAAATTCGTATTGAAATAGACAATAAAGTCAAAGCGATCGCGTCAGGCGGAAATAAACCAATCTGCAAATCGGGAAATAGGCGCCTCATCCAATTTGCAATCGTTGCCTACGGAGTGTTCTTAAATTGGTAGGTAGGTATAGTTGGATATAGCGGACTTTTGTAACTTATATAACCTAGAATGGTATCAGACCATCTTCATCAACTATCAGATACAGATCCATCATCTGGTATTACCACTGAATACATAGTACAAGGTATGACTTGTAAAATATTGTAAGTAGTAGTACCTACCTACCGGTGTACTACCAATATACCTACCAACTTAATAGGTTTCAACCTATTATGTGTCAACCAATATATGTATATATTGTGAAATCGTGGATTCGAATAAATATCACTAGCATTATTAGTAACGTTAAGTAGTAATTACGTAAGTTAAACTGGTTAAAATTTCATTGTGTGACTTATGACACTGTGAGTGTCACAAGTCACTTGTGTGACTTGTGACACTTATACTGTAGTTTTACACAAAATGTTACAATTTACCAAAAAGCTCTACGCGTCCTAACCGTGACCTTAAACTCTTGCGAATATAGTTTGCAGTACGTAACTTGTGACACTTATACTGTAGTTTTACACAAAATGTTACAATTTACCAAAAAGCTCTACGCGTACTAACCGTGACCTTAAACAAACAGTAAATTGTAAGAAGCTATATCATGGCGAATCTTCCATTAATGAAGCCAGGATATCCATGCACAAACCTAGTTCTATACATACTTCAATTTAGTTATTTGGGTATAAAGTTACAATTTACCAAAAACACATGTTTCGTCACGTATCACTATTAAAACATTTACTTAAAAAACTTGCCTATAACATGACTTAATAGCATTGGTCACTTACTACTTGGGTGGTATGTAACTACGAAGTTAAATCCGCGTTTTGAATAATACTGCTCTATTTTGGTGTATTTCTGAGTTATTTGGTCTAGTTTATGAAATTCATTCTCGTAAGAATTTACACATAAGTAACTGTTGACAAGTTTCATAGCTCAGTTGGTAGTCGGTTACTCTCCCTTCTGCGCTGTAGGCTGTGGGTTCGATTCCCACCCAGGACAAACATTTGTGTGATGAATATAGATGTTTGCTCTGTGTTTGGGTGTTGTATCATATAGTACGTATGTATTTACAAAAGAATTTAAGTATTCTATCCGTAATTTAGTTCCCATGTTACAAGCTATGCTTAGTTTGGGGCTAGATGGCGCTGTGTAAAAAATAATGCCATGTAATATATAAAAAAAAACTTTCGTTACGTAAGTTTTTAAGTAGGTAATTAAGTGCATAGAACAGCGACTATAAAACTGTAAGTGGTTAATTATTGACTAACTGACCCCGCGTACTTGTGCAAAGTTTTTCAAAGCTTATCACTAATATAATGTCCAGCCCTGTGCGGTGAATACGGCAAATGTTTCCTATAAATAGGAAAATAATTGAATGTGAGAATTAAGTGCCATATTCATCGCGAATTTTCGGCCACGCTATTAAAAAGTATTTTTAATGGCATTACATTCGTCCCTGCTATATAATATTTGTCAATATTCGTCCCGCATGCCAAAATTATTGCAAGTACAGTAAAATGTACAATTAAACTAACTATGTACAAAGGAATCAGTCAGATTACCTAAGGACCTTTACAAACGGCCTATAGGTAACTCAACTGTTCCAGATCAGTACCAGACGGAAGCGTGAACAAGACACTGGCTGCATTTCTACGCTGAATAGCTATGCTAATTCGCTGGCCTAAATAAGAGCCAGCCCTTGGGCCACGTGTAGTTAGCGACACAACCCAAACTGTGGTCATCAATCATTATTGTCTGTAGACTAAGAAGTGTGTTATCTACCACTTAGCACTTACCACCACCCAATAGTGATGGTCATTACCTAGTTAAGTATTATTATAAACTTTACGTAATTAGTCCACCTCTGTGGTCTAGTGGTTCAACCCATCGATTTCAGATCCAGAGATCTCGGGTTCGATCCCCAGGGGAGTACAATATTGTGCTCAGTTTGGTTGGTGCAGGACTTTGCTTAAGTCCGCCTGGCTAGCTACCACTATTCTTGTATATCTTTATAATTCTGTCGCCTAAATAACAGTTCTAAAATTGTCGTGTTCCAGCATTTATAGGTAATGTAGCCAGTTCCTCAGTTTGTTGAGGATTCCGGGTGAAGTGCGCCTACACCTTCGGCCTTATCTTAACTTGCTAGGTGAGATGAAGGCCATGCGCTTCCCCGTCGTACATAATATAACGAATTCAAAGCTTTCAGTGACTACCTGAATCTGTAAAGATTTATGTGTGATACAATTAAAAGAAACAAGTGCGGCTGGGGAACAAAGTCGATGAGCTTAACTTACACTTTGGCCTATTGGCCAAACCAGTCAACCAGGTGGGGATGATAATAGGCTGTGCGTCTGAAATTTCTATGGAAGAACGGCAAAGGCCTCCTGAGGATACTTACCGAAGTACAATCTGTAAAATACCGACAAACACGCAACCTTGCGACGATGGCTCAGGCTGTCGAGCCTTAGGCAAGGTACTCTTCACCTCTGCGCTCCACCGAGTCGCATTAGATGTAACCAACGTATTTGTGAGGTAAACTCAGTAAACTCAGTAAACTCATTTAACCTGAATTTCCGATATCTCAGAATGAGCACCTACCGCTATGGATCCATAATTAATAAATAAATAAATATTACAGGACGTTCATTTTACACAGCGCCATCTAGCCCCAAACTAAGCATAGCTGTTTATAATTGCATACAATCTGTACATAAAACCCACACTTTCAGCGAGCCCTATGCGCGACTAAGTGAATTAGGCCGGCAAAGTGGTCAGCCTATGCAGGATCAAAGGCATTCGGTAAAATAAGCGATGTTCTGTTTTAATTCACTTACCTTGAAGAGTTCGCAAGCGTTTTACGAGCTAAAGCTAGCACCCAATTAGTTTCCCACACTCTATCTGATTTTCCGCTCTGTTTGTGTACTTATTCAGTTTTATGCCTTCCGGAAATGTTTCTTCTACAAAAATAACGGTAGCCTAATCCCCTGGGATTCATTCACAGGTGATGATTAAACACTAATTCCTGGACTTCAACAAGTTAACTAAATACCACATGATATATTATGTTAATGGATAATGTCATTAACGCATCCGTCGAGCTTTTAACATTGTCAATGTTCCAATGGTACTGGTCTGGAACAGTTGAGTTACCTATAGGCCGTTTGTAGCGGTCCTTAGGTCATCTGACTGATTCCTTTGTATACATATCTAACAAGCCTCATAGCTCAGTTGGTAGTAACTCTGCCTTCTGCGCTGGAGGTTGTGGGTTCGATTCCCACCCAAAACAAACATTTGTGTGATGAATATAGATGTTTGTTCTGTGTTTGGGTGTTGTATCATATAGTATGTATGTATTTACAAATTATTTAAATATTCTATCCGTAATCTAGTTCCCATATTACAAGCTACACTTAGTTTGGGGCTAGATGGCGTTGTGTGAAATTAATTTCCTATAATATATAGTTAGTTTAATTGTATATTTTGATAATGGATATTGAATTTAAATTTATAGTATTTTTCGGCTTAGTTTACATTAACTGTAGCTTTTCAAGAGTTTGATAATGGAATCTAACTTCAAGCCTGGGTAACGGGTTTTTTTTTTATTAATTGTACGACGGTGAAGCGTTTGGTTTTCATATCACCTGGTTTCAAATTATGAAAAGACCGAAGGTGGAAGCGCATTTAACCAAAGACTGAGGAACTGGCTTTCTTTCCTCTAAATGGAGGAACACATTTTATTTATTGTTACTATGGCGACAGGCCATAAGTAAGATGATTGTAGCTAGCCAGGTGGTCTTAAACAAAGTTATACCACCAACCAAACCAACCACAAATTGTACCCACCTGGGGGTCGAGCTCGGGACCTCTGGATCTGATATCGGTGGGCGAACCACAAAAGCACAGAGCTAGCTTAATTTGGAATTAAAAATGACCTTCACAATTTTGTAATCACATTTGTAGACATCAGGGTTTCAGAGCATTATAATAGTAGGTTTACAGTATAAGTTTGGTACACAGGTGCTACACAAACTATGTCCATTTGTCAAAATGTCGTCGCCACAAAATTGATGATTTTACAAGAAAAGTTGCTTTGCAAAAAACGTAATTCTTGGCTAATGTCTTCTCTCCGCATACATTGCCGACAGATAATTTCTATATAAAATAATTACAGACTTGTTGCCAAAAACATTGTTCTTTAAATTGGCACCGTTAGCGTTATTGACAAGTGTATATCACCTTCAATAATTCAACATATGATAAATGATATATAGATGTTTACTGCATTAAAAAAAACTGGTTGGGTGGTATCAAACTACTAGTGGTAATGGTTGTTTTTTATAGTACAACGGGGAAGCGCCCTTCATCTCACCTGGTTTCAAGTATTAAGGCCGAAGGTGGAAGCGCACTTCACCCGGAATCCTAAACAGTCTAAGGAACTGGCTATCTTTCGTCTAAATGCCGGAACATGACAATAAAAAACTGATTTAGGTAAGATGGTAGCTAGCCAGGCCGATATAAATAAAGTCCTGCCATCCTACTCTCATGAAGATCGCACCCATGTAGTAGGACAGAGGTAAATGCCGGGCCTGGAGGTATAGGACCTGTAATCGTACAAAATTAACTTCTAGGAAATATCAATACACACGTTAGCATAAATAACAGGTAGATACTTTAATTGTGACAGCACTCGTATCTTTTGAGATGTGGCCTAAGACTGCGACATATTTGAATCTCTGCCACAAGTTATTTCAGTCCTCGGGCGCACGTAAACACCGACACGCAGGCGATATTATATATTTATAATTTCTTAAATATTTATAATAAATAGCCGTTTACTAATTTGTTATCTTCAAAACGCTATCTGCGACATAACGCAATAAAATTATCAGGCCCCGAGGCACTTAAAATTTGCGCTTGGCCGAGAGTATTATATACGTGAATCATCTTCTTCTATTAGCTTATGTAAAGTTGTTTCAAATGTGAAATAAATCTATTTATGCGTGCTAAATAAAACTCACGGCGATCAATCAATTTACTTTAAATGCTGAACATTTCAAGAAAAAATTGGTGGAATTTCTTGCCATTTCATGAAAACGGCTAATTAAATTTGTGTATAGCCCGAGTATCGTAAAATATTGGTCATTTTATCATAGTCACGTGATGTTCGCCGAATAAAATACCAAACAAACTTTTTGATTCCGAATTATATTTAGTCCAATTAAATAAAAATGTGATTTTTTTTTTACCTTGGATCCGTGGGGAACCGGTGCAATCCGGGTTTCAAAAAATCTTGCGGGTCTTTTGATTGAGGGATGTGTTAACCAAGAACTGGGTCTTATTTCAGCGTGGCAATGCAGCCAGTTTCTTGGGCACGGTTCCGTTTGGTACAGGTCTGAAACAGACCGGTTTACCCAAAGACCGTTTGTAACGGTCCTTGGGTAAACCGAACCCTTTGCTTGCTATTTCAACCGTTTTTGTGGTTATTGATTCGCCCACCGGTATTACACCTAGAGGTCCTGGGTTCATTCACCGATGGGGGTACAAATTTGTGATTGGTTTAGTTCGTAGTATATAGGACTTTGATTAAGTCTACCTGAGGATTCCGCTTGAAGTGCGCTTCCACCTTTGGCCTTATCCCAGGGTGAGATGAGAGCCAACGCTTCCATGCCGTATTTTTAGTAAAAATATCTTATCATTTGTTTTAGGAGCATTTTATGTCACGTGTGAAATCTGAACGTTGATAGGATGTAACATTTTAATTTATATTTTCTTTTACAAACGATTAACATATCTTAGTGACTCACGTGCAGAATTTGTCAGCGTTGAGAGGTAACGTCCGAGAGAGTCGAGCATGTCATCGTGATGAACATTGCCTTCAGCACAATGTGATCCCGGCGGTACAAAGACGCTACGGCCGAAGCGCCGACGCTCTCGACTCGCGCAGTCCACGCTACGCTTCGACCAATACAAACGTTCATACGAAAAGTATTACGTGAAAGCATGCTCTGAACTTGTGGATTATCTCGATGTGCTTTTGTGACCGCGAAATTGAACTAAATTAATCGATATTTCGTTCTATTTTGATACCGCAACCTCACCAAGCTGAATTTTGGACGTAGGGATTGTGTGAAAGTGTCGACTGTTTCAGTGCGCAGTGTTGTGATTCATATACCTACGCTACCAAATTCATATTTGGCTTACATGGTAAAGTAGCAAAGTAGTAGGTACAATTGCGATACAACGTACTCCATTTTGCGTAGCTCGAAAAGCAGAAAGTGTAACCCATTAGGAAAAGTATATTTGCGAAATGATTCCATTGTAATAAAGTGCCGTTCATCATGAGTACATCAATAAAGTGGGATCATTTATTAGCTCGATTGCACGTAGTAACTATGTTTTGGTACTTACTATCACCAACCAATTACGGGACTCGCAATTTGTGCACGATCGACTGATATGCCGACTAAATTGATGTTGATCATGACACATTTTTATATTTTTGTTGAATAAAATCATCGCGATGGAATCTCATATACACCCTTGTTGTTTTGTATATGTCAGAATCATAATCAAAATTAGATATTTCCTCTATACAAAAACAACCATTTAAAATCTACACAATAGAAAAAATACATAAACGTATGCATAAAATAGTTACAATTAAAAACGGATAAATAAGAATATGCATTGAACAGCCGTCAGTCAGGAGTCAGTTGAATATATTTGGTACATAACAACATCCTGTTGTCATGATAGTGGATTCAGCGACAGTAAATAATCATTATAAATATTGCTGTAGTATACGCCTTCCCCTTGTGTCAATTTATGATAAGGCGTAATAGTAGATGGACGCGCACTTCACCCGGAATCCTCAACAGACTGAAGAACTGACTATCATACCTCTAAATACCGGAACACGACAATTTAGAATTGTCGTTAGGACAACAATTTAGATGTTGATGATGATTTCTGATTTCTAAAAGCTATTCAGACAAAAACTTAATATCTAATTAGGTATTAAAAACTTAATACCTAAGTAGGTATTAAAAACTTAATACCTAAGTAGGTATTAACTTAGTAGTTAGTACCTACTTAGTTAGGTATTGAAAATTTGAAACTTAAGGAAACTTAAGCTTTACAAGAGCAATAAACACAGTAAAAACCATATTTTTCCTAACCCTATTGATTTATGCTCATTATTACAAAATACCGTTTATATTGGCCAGATAAATTATTAAATAAAAATTACATTTACTTCTTTTATTTTATTTTGTAACCCGTTAGTTTTTTTGCACACACTTCAGAAAAAAATGTGACACATACGAAATAAAAATGACAAACTGACATGACAAAGGAGGGCTTTATACCCTGACAAGAATTCAGAACACCGTAAAGGAAATAGTGAGGTAAAGAATACATGAGTGAAAAACTAAATTTTGAGGTATCTTACAAACATTAAGTGAATAGTACACTATATAACAAAACTGATACAAATTTAAGACAATACATAGGTACTCATTTCTATTCATAGCAAAATTTGTGTGGAAAGATTTTAGCATAGTATGGCACTCAAATCTCAGTTGTCGGATCGATTGGGTTTGAGGATTTCAAAATAAATGTTTCAGTTGAAGTGTGGATAGAACTTTAAGCGTCTATACTCGTATAGCAAAAGCCATATGAACGTTAATATAAACGAATATAATTACCATATAATCATGCCTGTCTTCGTTGATACCTACATATTTTCCGAGCACTTTGTATTTTTGCAAGACGAAAGTATGAATACATGTAGCGAACAAGTACTTCATTAATTTAAAATTAGAGACTTTTTCTGTCGCAAATCATATCTGTTACAGGAACGATTCCATAAAAGATCGAAAATAGAAAAAAAAAAATTTTTTAATTGTTGAGAAATAAGTATTCTGCAATGTGTGGTTTTACGAAACCACGATACAAGTGAAACTTTTTTCCGATTAGAGGCATTTTACTAAGCATTCTTGAAAAACTATTGATGAAATGAAAAATGAAATGATCAAATTTTTTTTGATTTTTTCAACGAGATTTAGCGTATTTGTTACTAAGTTTTTTTTTTGTTGTCAGATTTTTTTTTGGTTGTCAGATTTTATTTTTTAATAAATCTCATTATCAAACAAATGATAGTCGATTTTTATAGGATAAGACACAGATATTTGAATACTAAGTATAGACGAGAATAATGAAAACAAAAGCAATCGTAAAAAAGCTAAAAATATATTGCGAACGAATGCGTTTCTTTCGAAAGAATTTAAAGAGCTTTAACACGGACTTACGGTCAAATAATCCTTGACTTGAAAAGTTATTTCCGTAGAATTTTTGTTTTCTGATTTGAGTGCCTTGCAGAATATTGACGAACTGTGGTTCAATGCAATTTGGCAGTAAAGCGAAGTGAGACTTGCTGAGATACACGCTCTTACGCCGTTTCCAATCAGTAAAAGCACTCAGAATCAAGAGTAACGATGAATATATGTTTTAGTTTACAGTATGTATGATATACATGCACACGAGTATACAGACATATTTACTTTGTATCTTGACTAAACTTCAAGCCAACTTGTCATGTGAACATTATTAAAAAATATATATTAAATAAAATAAATATTATTTCATTGAGCATCATTACAAATAATTGGTTATCACGGAAGTACAAATTTGTGCTTCGTTTGGTGGTAGGACTTTGTTTTCGTCCGCCTGGCTAGCTACCACTATCCTACCTGAGTCTTTCAACATAACAACAATTTTAAATTGTTATGTTCCGGCATTTAGAGGTAGGTAAGTTGTTCCTCAGTCTGTTGGGAATTCCACCTTGGGCCTTATTGACATTAGGTGAAATGATCCAAGCGTTTCCCCGACGAGCTTTTAAAACTAAAAAGTAAACCGACTTCAATGAAAAATATGATAAAATTTGTTTACCTGGATGACGTATTTTTTCCAATTACTTTGATGACAGATCGTCATCTTTTTGAGGTAATACACCCAAATCGCTTCAAGTGTGCCTATAATATTTGAAGAGTTCCCTCGACTTGATGTCAATGGGACCACCTGTAAAGTTTACCTTTTCAAACAAAAAAAATAATTTTCCAAATCGGTCTAGGCGTCTTTGAGTAAACTGGGAACATACATAAAAAAAATGATTCCGATGAATTGAGAACCTCCTTCTTTTTTTTAAAGTCAAAATCCTTTGAGGATTTATATGTTGATACAAAATACATGAGGGTAGATTCAGCCTAATGAGATAGAATTAGAACAGATACCCCTACATTGGACAGCAATCTGTCCTATTTCAACCCATCTCATCAAACAGGTAAACTTGTTCCCGGATTGAACAATGGGGATTTAATTTTAATTAAGGATTATTCAATTGCCACTTGTGAATGTGTCAATGAGATTAAGCCTGTTGATTTTTGTGTTCATATTATGCTGGTAAATTTCCAAATGAACTTTTGTCAGTATTCAATTCAGACCAATCAGTACAAAACCAAACTTGATTTAGAATTATTTAAATACTGTTCTAATATGATAACTATTTTATTGAACGTTATTTTACTGTATACGTAGGTAAAGTTGCCTACACTAATAATTATTTATATTTTGTATGTAAATAATTCTACACATCATCATTTTAAAAATGTAGCTATTTCTTTTTCTAACAATTATTTTTGCTATATTCATATCAGTCTGTATGTCACACTTTAATACAAATTAGTAACAGATCAAAAATTATACACAGAAATATTAATGAATAAAACGGGACATATGATTTTTATACAGCGCCATCTAGCCCCAAACGAGGCAGAGCTTGTAATATGGGAACTTGATTACGGATAGAACACTTACATACTTTTTTTTGTAAATACATACACATGATACAATATAACACCCAAACACGGAACAAACATCTATATTCATCATACAAATGTTTGGACCGGGTGGGAATCGAATCCACAACCTAACGCAGTAACCTAAGAAGGCAGAGCTACTAACAACTGAGCTGTGAAACCTGTCAATGTAGATGTGGGTACAAAGCTACTTTGAAAATAATTATGAAGAGTACCTAGAGTGCAAGCGACTGTAAAAATCCCTGAAAATTATACTCTGATAGGAAGGTATATCCTATTTTTAATGAAGGACCCGTAAGAATTAGTTCAGCTGTTACGCGGAGCTCCAGGAAAGTCAAACATACTTTTTCAAATTTACGCAGAAATGCTACCTACATAAACATGTTGGTAGTACTTATTTCCTATTTGTTTCAGAGACTAACCTTAGTTAAACAAATAGTTAAAACGAAAATCAAAAACGAATAGGATAAAGTCGTGTAGTAACAGTAGTTACCTATTTTAGTAATTGTTACGGTATTTGCTACTTTACCATGTTTTAACAAATACATTTTATTAATATCATATAAATAGCTAACAATCAACATGCAGTAAAAATGTAAACAAAATACCGACATCTACTTTCTGTAGTAAATAGCTTTATCGTAAGTTTGAACCCTGCAAAATGCTGCCAATCGCTGAAACCGACGAGGGCGCCACCACCCTGTTAGCAAGTGCAAGTCGTCACCGGAAAACTCGAGACCGCGTAGTTACGGCCGAGATGCGCGCGGTGCGCCGCCGGCGGGGTTGGACGGTGGTCGGCTCTGAAACTAGGTAAGTCACGCTGCGACCGCAAGATGACGCTATTCGCCAATGTAATGTAACGAAAGTTATAGGTTTATTAAGCTATAGAAATTTTTGCTCTATGAGACACCATATTTAGAACTAGATCGCCCGTGTGGTAGGTAGGTACTATTAAGCTATGAAGCGCCTAACCCATGGATTATTTATATTATTTTGTTCGAAAAATTCACAGTTTGTACAATTTATAATCAAGCTATTATGAATATGGAAAATTCAGAAAATGTTGTATTAATAATTTATAAAAATAAGATCACGTTTAACAAAGATATTGGAAAATAAATCGTGTGGTAAATCTGATACCGGCAGAATACATTTTCAGATTCCATATCGATGACAAATTTTATTATAATCGGTTCATCCGTTTAGCATGAAAAGGTAACAAAAACCAAATATTCTTTCGAATTGATACCATATTGATTTGGCTTATACATAATTTTGCTGAATGTATAATAATGAACCAATGATTGTTGAATATGTAAATATGTATTATGAATGTACCTAATACCCAAAGCTTTTGAATGGTCCGTTTAAATCCCATAAATTCCCATACATACACACATAGGTACATAGGTATAAAACGTTTCGACAATATCTGAAAAAACATTTGGGAGTCCCGTAATTGGCAATTAGCCGGCAGCCGCTGGCTATTTCGTGTTTTGAATGTTTATTTGAGAAACTTTCAGCAGGCGCGAATAGCATTTACCTAGGTAAATACAAGAGGTAAATGTTTTCTGGTTGCAGTTTCAAGAATTCTAAAATTGAAGACCGTTTTTACTTTTCTTGGATGAATATTCAATCTATCATTTACCTACTTTTGTTAAGCTCGTCCGCATTCTTAAATTAAATACTTAAACTTTATATATTTATACATACACACCAGGTAGGCACGTAGTCGCGTTTCGCATCGTGTTTCTAAATTCAAAGAGCAAGTCAAAATTGTATCACTTTCAATACCTCTAAGTGGTCTACCCTGGGCAACGGAATAAATAAATAAATAAATAAATAATACAGGACATTAATTTCACACAGCGCCATCTAGCCCCAAACTATGTAATATGGGATTACTGATTACTGAGCTTACGGATAGAATACTTGTATACTTTTTTTTTTGTAAAAACATACTTTTCATATAATCAACACCCAAAAACCTAAAGTTAACAAGCCTCATAGCTCAGTTGGTAGCAGCTCTGCCTTTTGCGCTGTAGGCTGTGGGTTCGATTCCCACCCAGGACAAACATTTGTGTGATGAATATAGATGTTTGTTCTGTGTTTGGGTGTTGTATCATATAGTACGTATGTATTTACAAAAAATATTTAAGTATTCTATCCGTAATTTGGTTCCCATATTACAAGCTATGCTTAGTTTGGGGCTAGATAGCGCTGTGTAAAATTAATGTCCTGTAATTTTTATTTACTTAGTGAAAGGGCTCGCGACCGGGGAAATGCTACCACCATACCTATTAAAATATATAAATATAATAAAATTACGGGCACGCGAGGCCTTTATTCCTTAAGTTGACGGGTGAAATTCAGTGCCGCGTAGGTCATACTCTTTGTGGATGTGACTTTCGCAATAAGGTTTTGTTATAGGCAAGAGATGCACTTAACATCAGGTGGGCAATTTTGCTATTTTTTAGGAAATACCTAATCATAGTGGCACTAAGCTATTGGTTGATCATTAAGATTGTTGTTATTTTGGTTTTCTGCTAAATTTTCAATGACATGGTTTATCTCTGACTATGACTTCCAATGACACTGGTTTGGCCGCACGCATCTAAATCACAATATTACGCGCGAGATGGACCTTATATTACGTAGACAAAAAACTTTAAAAAGTTAAAGCTGTCAACGTCATGTTAACTTACAAGTCAATACCTATCGTTAGGATATTTGTGTGATATCTGTGATACCTATGCAAAACAAACAAATATTTTCTTTGTTTATTATTTCAACTCTTTTCTCTCGAGAATTCAGATATACTTATCTGAAGAACCACAGCTCTACTAAGGCTTACACATAGTGCATATTGCAGTCCTCTTTGACTTCCTAGAGCGCCACGACTCTAGGAAGTGACCTGCAGAAGAGGGCTGCTCGCGCTGTTTACAAAATGGGTCCCAGAGATTCACTAAGAGACAAGTTTAAAGATATATTGACTATGCCTTGCCAATATATTTATGAAAATATTATGTACGCGCGTAAAAACATAAGCTTATTTTACAAAAACTGTGATAAACATAATTATAATACTAGAAATAAGAATAAACTCGCTGTTCCCACAACTAGGCTCCATAAGGTTAATAAATCGTTCATAGGGCAAACTACGCTTTTATAATAAATTGCCAAGTGATGTGCTAAGCTTGTCAAATAATAAATTCAAAAATTTTGTAAAACAAAAGCTATCTAGGAAAGCTTATTATAAAATTTCAGATTACCTAGAAGATAAGAAAGCCTGGCATTAAAAAAAAATGAATTTGCTCCAGTGAATAAATTGTAATTAGTATTAGATAATTTTAAGCGATTGTAATGGATCTTGAAAAAAAAAACTAGCCCGAGGTTCTTGCCTTTCTCCTTGTGTGCTGGTCGCGATTCCGAACAGGCGGTAGATTTGACGTTTCAAAGTGATCCTAAAAAATCTTACTGAATAAATATATTTGACTTTTGACTTTGACTTTGACCTCACAAGAGTTGGCGCTTGGTCACTTTCACAGCAGCAAGGACCACAATTTCTCAAGCTAGCTTTGGGCAGCTTGTGCTGATACTCCTGACAGACAGGCTCGGTCAACTTATGAGTATTATGGAGCAAAAGGTTGGTGAGTAAAACATACTTCATTACTTACATACATTTAATAGGTATTTTCTATGATATTTATTTAATAAAGATTGCGGAAATAAATAAACTTCTATGATGGTGATGTTATTTATTACTCTCAAGATACATAATTTTCTTTTCAGAAACGACAACGGTGTCGACGTCGGCGGGTGATATCTAATTCTGACTCCAAATAAGGTTTTCGGAGACGCGACGCGTTGCACAGAATTTCCTTGCAATAATTTTAAATCAAGTTAATTCAAATAACAAGAATCGCTGCATATCGTTTTCTCTGCAATAGTGTAAAACGAAACTGGAACCATCTACCTAAAGAAGTTGTGACCGTCACCTCTGTATATATTACCTAATAGGACATATTTACATTAGTAAATGTTTCAATTATATTTATACATTTGCATTTAATTTCTCCTGTCCATCACCTGTCAAAAATATCCTGCTGGAATGCTCCACCTGTTAAGAGCTCTGGGTTAACCCCAAATAATCTCCAGTGCTTAGCATTGGATCTCAATTCTTCTTCAATCTGTAGCAATGGTAATTCTTTATTGGAGCTTCAATGTTTGTGTTAGGTAGACTGCACTACCTAACACAAACATTGAAGCCCCAATATTGCTCGATAAATTGTATGATTTGTAGCTACACCAACTCAGCAAACTCGAGAACAGAGAATGTTTTGTTTTATGTTTACAACCTGGGCCTCAATTATCTTAGAACTAGCGTATCAAGACGATGCGTGTATAGACGATGAGTGAATAGACGATGCGACTAATACTCCCAGAATGATTCAACCCGCACTGGTATGACAGCTGATAAGCTGTCCCGGGCTCGTTGGCAGTCTGCCCTCGGATATAAACGTCGGTCTGACGTATCTCACGCTCGCCGTAGCATACCTACTGTGTGCGACGTGTTCCGGCATGTGTACGTACCGCACCAGCCAAATAATATAGTGCTAGGTGTTCTACATGACTAATCTTAACTTCCTATACCTGCGGCGATTTGTGTTCACGAATTGCCTGTTTCTGGAGGTGCTCGGGAGAACGGGTGGCTATGATACTAACCTGTGAGTTATTGCTACATATGGCATCGTTTAGGGTCATGCTGTTACTCAATTCTTCTGGTAGGAGCTCAAAAACTATAATGACCTGATTCTTCTACTGCACATTGAATAGGTCGCTAGATTTGCAGGTTTAAAAATCATTACAATTTAGTTCTTCATATCTTCCTTATTCATGTACAGGTATAAATATTATTTATTATTATCATAACTTAGTTAATTGATTCAGGTGTCACTTTGCTGAGTTTTATTAGCTTAGAGGGCTTCACGACGGTAGTAAGGAAGCGGAAGCCTTCTAGAAACCTATGCGGAACAGCCTTAGGTAGTGATGAGGCTTTCCATGCTGAGGAACCCACTCCGATAATCTACGTGTCCCGCGTCGTAGAGGTGAAGGAGTACATCAAGAGGAAAGCCGGAGTGGGAATTAGGGTCAAGAAACTGAACTCTCGTCATAATGTGATCTTCAGCTCTAAAGGTATATATTTCTATGGGCCGTAGTCTAAATTTTATAACTTTTCTATTGTTGCCTGAATTAAACGATTTTTTTTTTTTATTGTACGACGAGGAAACTTATTTATTATTTCGATTATAAAAATGGAAAAAATTTATCTTGAGAGTAATAAATAACATCACCATCATAGAAGTTTATTTATTTCCGCAATCTTTATTAAATAAATATCATAGAAAATACGTATTAAATGTATGTAAGTAATGAAGTATGTTTTACTCACCAACCTTTTGCTCCATAATACTCATAAGTTGACCGAGCCTGTCTGTCAGGAGTATCAGCACAAGCTGCCCAAAGCTACCTTGAGAAATTGTGGCCCTTGCTCCTGTGGACGTGACCAAGCGCCAACTCTTGTGTGGTCACTTCCTAGACTCGTGGCGCTCTAGGAAGTCAAAGAGGGCTTCAATTTGCACTATGTGTAAGCTTTAGCTTAGAGCTGTGGTTCTTCAGATAGAATACTTATCTGAATTCTCGAGAGTAAAGAGTTGAAATAATAAACAAAGAAAATATTTGTTTGTTTTGCATAGGTATCACAGAAAACTAATATCCTAACGATAGGTAGTTGTAAGTTAACATGACGTTGACAACTTTTTAAAGTCTTTTGTCAATGTAATATAAGGTCCATCTCGCGCGTAAATTGTGATTTAGATGCGTTGGCTACACCGGTCAAACCATTGTCATTGGAAGTCATAGTCAGAGATAAACCATGATATTGAAAATTTAGCAGAATACCAAAATAACAACAATCTTAATGATCAACCAATAGTATGGTGCCACTATGATTATTTCCTAAAAAATAGCAGAATTGAACACATAGTAGTCAAACGCTTGGCTATCGCCAATAAAAACAAATATAGGAATGCCGGGCAAGACATGCCTCTACAGATCTAGACTAAAGACCACGAATATGCCGTTAAGCTATTTAGGGACTAAATAAATATAACATCACATAGTATTTATTAGTGTTTCCATTATGCTATAGCTGACATGGTTTAATATCACCTTAAGTTCATCAGCTTTACATAACTTTGAACAATTTTGTGCCCAGGGAATTCAATTTTATCTGAAAATAAATCTTGGAACAGCCATAAATGGGTGTTCCTTAACTTTGTGCGTAAAAGTTAAACGGCAAAATCCACAGGAAGCCAAATTCCGTAGGTAACACAAAAAGATTATTCATTATCATACCGCGAGAAACAAACCTACATTTTATAAGCTAAGAATGAAATGAGGTTTACGTTTGGCTTTAAATCGCCTGAAAGAAAATTTGGGTGCCTTTTATTTAACTACCTAGATATCAAACCCTTATTTAGTTTAGTTTATTTTAGTTACTTTCACAACGTTATGTGTCCTATGGCATATTTTTATGGGGAAATGCAGCAGATGTCGAAAGCATTTTTATCCTGCAAAAGAGAGCTGTACGGGCAATTTATAAATTGAAAACTCGTGACTCTCTCAGGGAACGTTTTAAAGAGATTGGTATTCTTACAGTCAGTTCCCAATACATTTATGAAAATCTAATGCATGCTCACAGGAACATTGATGAGTTTGGTAAAAGAAGTGATGTACACAGTGTTAATACTAGAAATAAAAATAAACTTGACATACCTAGGTATCGCTCAGGAAAAGTAAATCATTCATTCTTAGGAAACTGTGTACGATTCTATAATAAGCTTCCTCAAAGCGCCACCAAACTCTGCTCGTAAATTTAAATAGTATATAAAGAGTAATTTAATTAAAAGAGCCTACTACAAAATAATAAATGACTATATCGAGAATAAGAACGCGTGGCCCGATGTTGCTATACCAGTTGACGGTTAAATGGTGATTTCTCAATGTTAAGAAACTGCCCATTAGGTAGTTATGTAATAATCAATGTTTTAAGATAATATTAAGTTTTTAGTTTTATGATGTATGTAACACTAGTAATGTTTTTAAATTATTACAAACACTATACCTAAATGTTAAATGGATCATCAAAAAATTAACCAGCCCGAGGTTCTTGTCTTTCTCCTTGTGGGCTGGTCACGATTCCGAACAGGCGGTAGATTTGACGTTTCTAAATGAAATCTTAATGAATAAAAATATTTGACTTTGACTTTGACTTTGACATTGACTTTGACTTTATTCTATTTCTAAAATAAATAGCCTACGCTACTAACTATCTATAAAAAGCCAGTCGTTTTGAAAATTACAGACAGACAGACTGATATATTTTTTTGTTATACGTAGGTATCTACTTCCACATGCATGTAGTAACTTATAGCTGTAGTGTCTGTTTTTAACACACAGACAACAGACACTTTAAATTAATTTATTTATAAAGAGATAGACAGTGTGGTTTCGTCGAAAAAATATTTCTAGGTATGCTTAGAGAACTGACAAGGGCAGTTTGATGTGCTTAGAAAACTGTCTAAGCATTAGACAGATTTCTAAGCACACCGTTTGTAGTTACGCTCAGCACAGCTTATTTAGCAAAGCTTAGAAGCTTTACGCATGCGTTAAGTGAAGCGCCTTTTGTGCATATTCTATGAAATAATTTAGAGCCTACATAATATAGAGACGGGCTTAGTTCAGATTGAAAGACGTTCTGTGTTCCGCATATGCTCTGATATTCATATACGAGTATAAGCAAGGAATTGCTTGTAGACTTGATATCACAGAATTATGAATAACTACATACCTACAATTTATCTACAATATACCTCTAAATGTTTTTAGATATAGTCATAGATATTGGTTTGGTATAAAAGTCCAATGAAAATTATTTTGTTCACTGAGATGTTTAGGATGAATTTGAAATGTCAAATCTACCGAACATTTGGAATCGAGACCCACACAAGGATGAAGACAAGAACCTCGAGTTAGTTAATTTATTATTAAATTGCGTGTAACATTGACATATAGGGACTGATTTTGGATAAGGACTTTTATTCTACTCACATTAAATGAAATATACACTTATAGACTTAACATTCACTGATATACTTACGCTGAAAATGTTGCTTGGTATGAACTGTACCAGCACATATAATATATGATTCATGTATTCATAAGTTCGCATTTATTTGATATGAATCCAGAATATATTCAATCAGTTACAGGCGTGTGGAAATAAGTTGGGAATTGGAACATGTCATCCAATCACCTCCGCCCCGCTGACTACTCATTTCTATAATGTTGCTGGCCGCCGGCTAATGTACCTACTATTCTCGGCTCTGTACGTAGCCTAACGTAAAATATGGCGTTTACGTTAAGCGTATAATCTATTACCAATGTATCTTAATCATTAATTTATAACATTTGTAATGATGATGACGGTACTGAGATGGCAAATTAACGTCGATAAAAAACCATGTTACGATAAACTCTTTTAAAACTATTTTACTCCTTTCATAAATCTCTATTGTTGGATAATTGGGCATATTCCTTTATAGGAGTCTAGCTCATCTCGCCTTCTCAGCATGAGCCTTCCACGTGGCCGTTTTCCGTTGAGTTTTCCCATTCTCTTGTGGTTTACGCCCAAAGTTCGTCTGACATACGATACATGTCCAGCCCAGTTCCACTTAAGCTTTGCAGCTCTCTGAGAAGCACCCGTTATTTTTGTTTGTGGTCATAATAATATGTCCTAGTTTCTTACGCGATCTACGAGCTGCTGCCGTGGATGCTCCATTGCTCGCTGACAAACCCCGAGGGCGGTCTTTTGACTTAGACGCTGACTCTAAGTCAAAAGACCGCCCTCGGGGTTTGTCAGGTTTGCGTACCGTTGGTAAGGATGGAGAGAATGCAGATGTCGATAAGTTACCGCTTAAGTGAAAGTGGGAGCGGTCCTTAAATTAGGTATTTCATCTGAGAAAAGTTGAAAGTTCGAGAGTAGTTTGTTTGCACTCGTGTGCCATCTTAATTCTGGGTAAATTAAATATAAATATTACAGGACATTAATTTTACACAAAGCCATCTAGCCCCAAACTAACACTAACTACCATAGCTTGTAATATTCTAGAATGGGAACTAGATTACGGATATAATACTTAAATACTTTTTGTTTTGTAAATACATACGTATTATATGATACAACACCCAAACACAGAACAAACGTCTATATTCATCACATACATAGACTACAGCGCAGAAGGCATAGTTACTACCGACTGAGCTACGAGGCTTGTTTAATTGTTCTGGTAAAGTGCATGAACTAAAATAATTATGTTAAGCTTTTGTGGTGTAATGTTTACATATGGAAATTTTTGAATCAAGTATATTTAATTGAATATTGTTCCTAGTATTTTGAGTAGTACTAGAGATTGGCTTATTTTTACAGCGGTTCTACTGACCAAGCTCTCTATCAGGCGCGCTCATGCTTTCGCCGACACACAGCCTTCGATTTATGGTACATTCATGTAAATGAGTAGCTTTAGTTACTGTTTGTTGTTCTGCAATGGCCTGAAGGCACGAAATGTCGCACTATTTTAAAATCGACCCAAGCACAGTTGGTTTGTCTAAATTTACATTACTAAACAAGTTGCAAGTTGAAAAAACCTAAAACCCGACTGCAAAATATTTGATAAGGATAAACAGTTTAGTCTTGTATTCTCTGTTACGTTAGTCGAAATGCTTCGACGACGAGGCATTTTTTTCCCGTGACGACATCTAATTTAAATTGTAATAAGTATACATAATTGTAAATGTGATTATAATGCTTTACAATACTTTGTAAAGGAAAATTTTCAGTAGATATGCATGTGTTTACATTTCTATGAGACGATAATTTTAACAATAGATTCAAGATACGAGTACGAGTGACATACTTTAAACATATTTTTTTAATATGTTGTAGCATAAAAGTAGTTTAATTTATAAATTTATATATATATATATATATAAATACAAAAAATGATTATATAAATAAATATAACAGGACATAAACTTTTACACAACGCCAACTAAGCAAAGCTTGTAATATGGGGACTAGAGTACGGATATAATACATACATATTTTTTTTTTAATACATACTTATCATACAATACAACACCCAAAAGCAGAACAAACATCAATATTCATCACACAAATGTTTATTCTGGGTGGGAATTGAACCCACAACCTACAACGCAGAAGGCAGAGTTACTACCAACTATGTCACTTCCGCAATTCAGACGATTCAAATGACATATCACGGCTGCAGAGTGGAAGTTAGAAATCCCATACATATACATATACTCGTATACATACATACTCTCTAAAACTTGATCTTCCTTCTGAGGCAGTCGGGTAAAAACATTTTAATTCGATTATTTAGCACTAGCTTCCTTTAGGGAGGGGTGGAAAGTAAAACCCCAACATAGCTCATGACAATGCCTAACCCAATCAATCGTTGTGATTATGGCAAATCCCCCCTAATTTCACTTTGGGAGTGGCCTTATGTCTCAAAATAGCACCGTAGGGACTTTTGAGCTTGCGAGGTCACCCTGATGATCATGATGATTCGTTGGTACTACGTACTTATCGTACGTACTTATCCATGTCGTGTATTTTCACGGATTCCTCTCAATATGCTATTGTTTCTATTGATCAGTGACCTGTGAGTGAATGTGCCTGTAAAGTGGTGTCTGTAATATGTATCTCGGTACGTTTCAATACCTGAACGTGATATGTCTGTCTGTTCAGACACAACGGCTAGATCCCATTGATCTTCACTGCGACATTGAAATCGTATACTCTGCTATAAGTCACGGTTCTGACGTACATCATTACCATGTCAATCTTATTCGATTCAGGCAGCGTGCCTTGTTTTTGCTTCTTTGTTTACCAGCGAGTTTTTACAAAGAAATGTGTCCGAGAAAATCGTCTAGGTCATTTGCATTTAGCGGACCAGGTGGCTTGTTACGTGTTGCCGTGTCCATGACGATGCTGTACGTGTCCCGACTTTATCACTCCATGAAGGCTGATAATGAAGTGGAGTATGAAGCAGTGGTTACTGAGAATAGAGCGTTTTAAACCATAAATATTTATTTTAAAAATATCTTATTTCATCCTGCTTTTCAGCTCCACATTCGGCCCATGTATTGTTTGTCTAGTTAAATCCCAAAACACCTTTCGGCCTAACGGCAGTGGGATGGGCCTCTGTGCGAGTTGACAGGGAACTATCTGTTACATTTACATACGTGCTCAACCTCCTCAGAGCATGTTCGTGTGAAATCAGGTCTTTAGCTGCAAGCATTGCCACTTATCTTTGATTGGGTGCAAGCTGCTTTTCACCAGTCAAAATGCGGGTGCGGCTGTAGATCAACTAGGTATATATGTCGCAGCCATCCAGTTAAATTAGCCAGTTAATTGGACGCCTAGGCCGTTCATTAAACGCCGGCATCCAATCAAATGACTCAAAAACAACTAGCCAAGTCATTGAGCGAAACGTATATCCATCCAGATCCAGACCTCCGGCCTTATTTCAACTTGTAACCAGGTGAGATGAAGGGCAATAAAAAAATACAAAAAAAAGATGGTTGAACGTCGTGTAGTCATTTAAGTTGCATATTGATGAATTAGTCATGCTTGGTTAGGGTGACCATGAGTTCACAAATTATGTTAGACAATTTTTTACTAATAAATAATAAATTACCACTTAGAGAAAGAGTGAAATATTTTTAAACTAGTATTTCTGTATGAATAGTAGACCACAATAGCTCTTATAACCATGCAATAACCGATGCTTTCACTTTTTCTTTTAGATTTTTGTGCAAATAGAGGTATAAACTTTAGTGATTATTCGTGTTCCCCGTGGTCAAATCTGATGTCTACGAGTTCACCTCGCAAATTCGGAGAGGTCTAATAAATGAATATATAATTATTTATTGTACACAACTTAATAAGAAAAATAAAATACCTAGCATAGGCTTATCTACGTAGATTTTTGAGTCAAATAGGAGTATGAGTTTAAGCGATTACTCGCTTTGCCTCAGTCGGAAGTGATTGAACCTGGTGTCTACGGATTTGTTTTGCAAAGGCGGAGAGGACTGATTAGTAAACGTAGGTATACATTTTCCGGAAAAAAAAAAGAAATGTCATCAAACTTTCCCCCCTTTCCCCCCTATTTTTCCCCGATCAAAAATCGCGATCAACCAATAAAAAAACAAGAAACATGTGTGTCAATTTTCATCGCAATCGGTTGAAATATGCGACCTGTAGGAGAGAACAAACCGACCGACAGCCGACAGACAGCGGACAAAAGCATTTTTGGCCAATCTCGAAACTAGAAGCTTCACTCGCTCGGTCAATAAATAAATGAGTTTTGATAAAAATAACATTCGCGGTTTACGCTGTTGACGCCATATTTGTTTTGATGACTCTAGCGCATCAGTGAATAAAACTGAACTATATTTGAATACCTTGGCTAGGACTTGGTCAGTTATCTTCAAAGGACTGACTTTCAATACGCCAAGTTGTTAGACGTTTAGAGTTTCTAGTTCAATCAACTATCGGCCTAGGCATCTAATTGGATGCTGGCGTTTAATGAACGGCCTAAGCGTCCAATTAGCTGGCTAATTTAACTGGTTGGCTGCGACATATGTACTCATATACACGGACTTTCATGCACTAGGTCTGCCGGCTGGATTTCGCGCCACGCTAGCCTTTATGGCATTATCCGTCGAGTGTAACCCGACTGCTTTCCTTGTACATTGTTAGTTTAATTGTAAATAATATTTGATATTTTTGTGAATAATGTGAAATAAATATTTACTTTTGTACTTATTTGTAATTGAGTATAATTGAATGTATGAAGAAACATAGAGCTAAGTCCACTGGCGCGTTGTAAGATATTTGTACAGAGAGCTCATATTAGGCTGTTTTATTTATGGGCTTGACTTCTTATAAAGCCTGGAGAGCGATTATTATCATAGACTCGTGAAACAAAAGTTTCATAATTTACTTTGTTTAATATTTATAGCAACTTTCAAGTTAATCCGAAAATGTACTACAAAAAATATAATGATAAGGTATATTCAGGTAGGTATATCGTTTATCATTAAGAATGTTTGCAATAAGTTTTATTCAAAGTCATCTAGTAGTTTCAGCATAATGTGCATTTAAGATACAGACAGACAAAAATAGAAAACAATCTATTGATTTGGCTTCAACATCGATGAGGATAAATTCCATCCTCCAATTGAAATTTTCAATATATATTTGATGTATAGATTTTGATCCTTTACATTTTTATGATATAGTATAGTAGTTATTATAATATATGTATATATATGTATGTTACATTTTAAGTTACATGATGAAATGGACCGTAGATTATGTAAAATGGCATTTGGACGTAATCGCAAGTTGTCCAAAATTAATTTATTATTATTATCTACTACTTTCAGTGAATACGGCTGCCTAATTGCTTGATCTATCGAATGGCCTTATTACGTTTCGATCTAAATAGCATCACGAATCATTCCGCGTTCTTCTCTCCGATAAAGATAGAATACTTGGTACAAAATTAATCTATACAATTTTATTATTTTACGCATTTCGACTTATATTGGTAGTAGTTAAACCATAATTTTAGTTTTCTAACAGTTCTCTTTATAAAGTACACATAATCTTTATTAACTTGTGAAAAATGTAATCTTTACGCAGTTAGAAATTATAACCTTTGAAGAAATTTTATTACTTCGTCAAGAATATTACAGCTCTTGGGACGAATACTGTTAGAGCCTCCACTAAGCTTTGTGAGTTCTTGAGTAAGTTTAAATTTAGCTTTAATAGTCTTTGATAGCAATATAATTACCCGTACCCACAGGTAACCTAATCCAGCAATCCAAAAGATTGCTCTACCACGCCCATTGTAATCTACCTCGGCATATCTTTTTTTTTTTACGACCGAGAAGCACTTGGCCTTCATCTCACGGTGTCATTGTATGATATGCCCGAAGGTGAAAGCGCCTTTAATCCAGAATTCTCAACTAAAACTAGCTATCTTACTTTCTTATAGCGACATACTTAGGTTCTTACATGAGTCTGTCGCTAAATAATATATATATATATATATATATATATATATATATTTAATATTACTCATACAAAAAGGTCAGGAACATAGTAGTTATAGCTAAAATTACAGTTTAGTGTACCCGTTTTGTGTGAGACTGGAGCTTATGGTAGGTTTGAAACAAACCTGTAATACAGGTCACTAGCGGTCACTGTGGGTGAGGTACGATTAGATTGGCAACAAGTTTATTTTTATTAGAAATAAAAATAAACTTGACATATTATACGTATTAACACTGTGTACATCAATTATATTACTAAACTCTCTCAATGTTCCCGTGAGCGTGCATTAGATTTTCATAAATGTGTCTGGTATGTGGCGTGTGTGTAGTTTAGTGGATGTAAATGTAAATGTGTGAGTGTAAATTCATGAATTAGGTTGGTAGTAAGTGTGTGAACTGGGAAGGTTCTCGTTTGTAGAGATAATAATGGTGTAGTAGCCAGGCAGACTTATGCAAAAGTCGTACCACCAACCGTACCGCGAACCACTAGACCACCGAGGCGGCTTATTTATTTTCAACGCAACCTGAGAATTGTGTCCTGCTTGAAGCTGGATCTACTTTACACACCTTCTCCAGGCTATAGTCGATGTAATCTCTTCACAAAATGCTTTACCAACAAAAGCTTGGAAGGTGTTGACGAAAAAAAGAATTATCTATCAACGTTATCCCGCAGTTTTTGAAAGTACCCTTTTTATGCGGAGAATGCGTTTAGGCACCATAGCCTCGTTGGGGACGAGGCCGTGTGTGGGACTCAACCCGTCCTAGCGACAGGTAATACCCACTAAACTCCGCAGTGACCCGCTTTCACCGAGTGGCGGTGTCGTGGGAATCCGGCTAAATCCTTTACCGCCACAACACCACCGGCGATTGCCCCTTTACAAGGGCCCCACAGGCCCCCCCAGTGTGACTGGGGGGGATGGCGGGAACAGCTGGGTCGCCAGGCCGTTCCCGCCGTTCGACGGGGACGGGGCCGTTCGACGGGGCCTGTGCAATGGAGGTCCGCTGAGTACCTCACTGGGACTCCCCGCCCCGCGGACGACCGCCTGTCCATCCACTGCGCCCTATGCTAACTTCATAGGGACACGCGGAGGACACCCTCACGTCGGATTATTCGCTGCCGTCGATAAGTCCCCACAAGTGGGAAGTGATCGACGGCACCCAGGGTACACCACGAGGAGGTTATCCGACCCAGTACCCCTTTTGAAAGTACCCTAGCTTAACTATAACAACAGCATTAGCTAGTGAATTTCAATAAATCCTTACCAAGCAATGAAATGCAAAAACTACTAGGGATGAATAAAATTAAGATACATTTTCTCGGTAATATAGACAGTTTCTCAGTCTGTTGAGGTTTCCGGGTGAAGTGCGAACTAAATTGTAATCAGGAGTGTTATTTAAGATATTCATTAGATAATAAAAATTCTCGATAGAAAAAAAAAACTGTGTTTTGTCTCTTTTCCAGATTTATCTATGAATGACGCAATTCATTTGAGTAATCTTTTGTGAAAAATATAGCTATTATGTATTTCTTCATGCTGGGTTTATGAATTTTCGATACCTCTTGCAATGATTACGGAATCAATCAACAAAAAGTTGTGTTTTGGCAAATAAAAACCCGCTTATCCGTTTCATTTAAAATTACCGCCACGCTAGACTGGACACCTTTATGACGCACACCTCAAATTGACGGGCGCAATGCAGTGCCGAGTAGGCTATGTTTTTTGTGGATGTGACCTACGCAGTAAGGCATTGTTATGACAAGAGATGCACTTAACATCAGGTGGGCTACTTGTTTGTTCTATCTCCTGGTAGTTTAAAAATATATAAAAAAATTGCGCCATCCCTCTCATTTGGCTTTTAAACAACCACTTAACTAGTACTCACATTTAAATTGTACTCTCACTTTAAAATCCCTAAATAAAAAAACCACACAATCCAAGACTCAAATCAAAATGATACAACATAATGCTGCCTAAAAATGATATGTGGTATGAAATAAATCTGTCCACGACGACTGGGATTGGCATCGCCCTTTTACGAGAAAACGCCGAAAATACGTTTCAGTTTTCCGTTCCAATGGGTTCAATAGCCTCGATAAAAAGAAGAATGTTGTAAAAGCTGGAAAGCTACTTGTCGGCGCTGACTGACGGAACAGAATTGGTTCTGCAGCTTTGCGATTACCTAGCCATTACTTTTCATCGTACGTATGAAAAAACGTTTGATTTTAATGGACACAAATTTACCAAAAACGCTTAGTGGATTGATTATGCTATACCTACGAGATAATAATTGTATTGTAGCGTCAAGAAACGTTTCGTTTAATCATCTTAAGTGTAAAAATGCTTTAAATTTGACATGTACCTACTCTCCTCTCTAATGCTCGTCTTCTAATGCTTTATGTAATTTTATATCAATAATTTAATATCAACGCTCATTGATGGTATTTTTTATTTTTAACTGTATGTGGAACTACCGGGACTTTGTTCTCACCATCACGTGGGATCATTACCACGAAAAGAAACTACCCTAAAAAAAGGAACCCTAAAGTAAAAGTAGTTCTCTCTATACAGTATCTCCCAGTGAAAGTCCCGTCAAAATTGGTCCAGCCGTTTTGGAGTCCATACATCAGCCCATTGGTGTCCATTGCTGGACAGAGCCTCCTCCAAAGCTGGAGGCACCAATCCGTCTGACAAGCGAGGTGATTATGACAAAACCATAATCACCACGCATGTTAGGCGGATTGGTGATTGCAAAAAAGTTCTAGATATTACACAGAAGGAAGCTGCTGCCATTCTTCTGGTGAGATCCTTTAGTCGGCTTTTACGACATCCATAGGCTTAGTTGGAGGGGTCGATTCTTAAGCCGCAACATCGACACGGCGAACTCCATAGGGTGCATTCATACAAACACACATCGACTTTTATAAATTAGGAGAAGTACTTCATAGAAAAACCCGCTTCCTGTGTGTAATAAGCCGTTTTATCCACGGTTTAACGATGTCAAACAAGAAACCGGTAAAGCCTCAAAAATAATATCTCGGTCGATCCGTTACTTGTCAATCTTATTGACATTATTTTCTACGCAAAATAAATTACATAATAATGATAACTCGTCGTGTGATTCAATACACGCAATAGCTTTGGTACCACGAAATTTCACCGTCGTAAGCGATTGATATTATTTGTCAAAGACATAGGTCAACTATCCCATATTCACGGAGTTTGGCCTATGCAAGGGTATGTCCAACAAAAAGCACATCAAAATTGTGAAACGTCAGAATTAATGAATTCTTCTTCTTCTTGTTTAATTCAATTGCTGGATATAGATATTGGTTCAGCATTTCGCCACCGCTTCCCCTCTATTACTCCAGCGTGCAGGAGGTTGGGCACAGTAGGCACGAGTGGTGCAGTGACATGTCTTGAGTGGGCGCTCTACAGGCAACTGACTTTGAGATGGATCTATAAATCCCCATCTGGCCATGTTCGATCGGTGGCGACCAATTTGGGTTCGGAGCTGGTTGAGGGTTATCAAAACTGCCAGATCAGATTATATCCAGGGAGTTTTCTGCTGGTGCGACATAGTCTGGAGGTGTAGAGAAGTTAGAGCTCCAGATTTTACGCTTTGCATCCAGAGCACTAGAACTACTCAGTACTGCTTTCATTGCTGCTGTTTGTTGCATAAAACTCCTTTTGCCGTTAGTTGATGCCCGTAGGTGTCGGTTTCTTGTTTAATTTTTTCGACACTACACGCGATTTCACAACGAACAGACGAAAGAGCTATAACTGCAAGTGAAAAATAGGGGAAGTGTGATGGGTTGCAACCGGTGGTGATGCTGTATCTTTGATGGCCTCGCCGATTTCCTTTGCGCGGGCGAATCAATGCCACACTGGACAGAGACAGGCCTGTGGTCCACAATACGTTCGTAACCCCAGACGATTGAATTCAGACGTCGAATGATTCAATTGCTGGTTCAAAGTCCACCAGTACCTGCTGGACGCTGGACTACATGTAGTTCAAAGTGTTTCTTCGGTGCGCGGGAGTGCCAGTGCTGATTCTAATTCCCCAGTTGAGCTAATCTGACCCCAGCCAACCCAGCTCCACTAAGTAGCGGAGTCGGGCTGGTTCCAACGTTGCTCCATTGTGATGAAAGATGAGCAATGGGACTGTGAGCTGCGCTGAATAAGCTCCTGTAGTTCACGTGGCTGTGCACTGTAATATGACGTGCTCCACTGTTTCTTCCTCCTGAGCGCAACCTCGACATAAGACAACACTCTAAGACAATACAACCTCGCAAGTTTTAGGACGGTTTGAGTGCCAGAGCATTTAATATGCAGGTTCTGGGAATTCACCTCATTGATCTCAATGTTCCTTGAGGATGTTCCTCGATGCATATCTGGGCATTGCCACTTCACTTTTTCACTCATTTACTCTCTATCCATTTTCATTAAAATACAAAAAAAAAATGGTAAAATGTTTTCAGGCGCAAGAGTCTACCAATATTATAGTATTAGTAAGTAGAAAAACCCTGATTTATTAGCCATACATTACCCTCAATGCCAAAGGGCAAAGGTCTTCCGCCTTCCGCCATTCATGAAATGACACACTAAAGAAGATACCACAACAAAAAACGTGAATGGAAGTGGTCCTACCGTGATTTTAGATTTTTTGTGCCACGTTAGATTCAGCTAAGCGCTGAAGAGTTTTATGTCACTTAAACATTTGTGAATGTTGATTTTTGTGAAGTAGCTTGCAAACATTCAAATTACAAAATATTTTATATATAAGTGAATAAGGTCAAGGATGTCGTGCGCACAATCCGCTTTACCACTCAATGAAGGCTAAAGATATCGTAGAGAATGTTTGGTAGAAGACGAAGTTCTTACTGAGGATCGACCAGTTGGAATCTTCTCACAATGTTTTTTTATCGTTTAACTTGCGAACTTCATCTGAACATCTATCGATCTTCTATAAAGAAGAACTTTGGCCGAAAGGTGATGTGTTTAGAAGGTATCGCGGACGTTTACTAAGCACAACACTTGTAAGTCACGGACAGACTTAACGTGCCAATTAATAGTTATAATATTTTACCGCCTCTGTGGTCTAGTGGTTCAAGCCACCGATCTCAGATCCAGAGGTCCCGGGTTCGATTCCCATGGGGAGTACAATATATTGTGCTTGGTATGGTTGGTGGTAGGACTTTGTTTAAGTCCGCCTGGCTAGCTACCACCATCTTACCTAATTCTGTCGCCATAATAACAATTCTAAAATTGTTGTGTTCCGGCATTCAGAGGTAAGATAGCCAGTTCCTCAGTTTGTTGAGGATTCCGGGTGAAGTGCGCCTCCACCTTCGGCCTTATCTCATCTTGTTACCAGGTGAGATGAAGGCCAAGTGCTTACCCGTCGTACAAAAAAAAAAAAAAAGTTACTTATGTAATGTTCGTTTTTTAAAGTATATTATAACCTATGGCCGTAGACGAAGATAGAATAAGATCTATAACTTTTCTATTGTTGCCTGAAATATGATTATTATTATTTACACATATTATTTTATCACCATAATCATCAAAGTCACGGTACGGCTTCACAAAGCTCGTCAAACCTACTACAGCATAGCTTATATAATAAATTATATTATATAATAAACCCTCCCGTTACGGCTTGGACTTAGAGCGTAGTTCAAACTTTACCTGTATCTAAATATAATACATAAAGCATTGCAATATGTGGCTCTGGCGCTTAACTAGCTCGTGAATAACTCCGGAATAATTAGTTGCTCAGAAACTAAGGACTAAGACCGCTTCCCTGTTTTACCGCATCGAAGTTGTTGGGCTAAACAATTATGTGCTTTAGATCTTCAATCTTTGAATAAACTATTTATAAACATATAAAGTTTATTCAAAGATCTTAGTGTTGAGCGCCTTAGAAGTTGGATGGGACAGGAAACAATCCATTATCAAAAAGATGTGTTTTCAAATCAACACTTTACAACCCCAAGGTCAAACATACTGTGCGCTAAAAAAAAAAGGTCTAGAACTTTATGGTGAACGCTAGTAAAGAGTTACTAATAATTAATTAAGTTATCTCAAATAACAGTATTAAATTACAAAAGGTATTAAACCAAGTTAGATTGAGGATATCAAGAAAGATCAAAGAAGCTTAAGAGAACAAAGCAGAAACCTCGCTTGGCGTTGACGTGTTGTTTGTATATTATTTTGAAAATTTATTAATCATCCAAGGCTTTAGTATTAAACATACTGAACATATATTTCATTAAAAGTACTTGACTATCTTGAATTTAGAGGAGGCTCGGTTCAGCAATGGACATTCATGGGCTTATTTTGAACGAAAAAAAAATGTACGACGGGGAAGCGCTTAGCCTTCATCTCACCAGGTTACAAGTTAAGATAAGGCCAAAGGTGGAGGCGCGCTCCACCCGAAATCCTCAACAAACTGAGAATTTTACGTAGAAAATAGTAATACTATATACTGTCCGTAAGTACATATCAGTTTCTAATATTTTCTATAATATTTATTCGCAAACGACCTAAAATGCTTAGATGTAAAATACACTTCAAACATCCCTTGTCTATATAATTCAGCATACCTATCAACCTTAAATGAGCTTAAATCTAAGTTACACTTTCAACAATTAGCCCGGTTGACGTAAATAATGCTTCGACATTGAATATTAGGAAATAGGTCAGCCGTCCTGAACGAGAAAATAGCCGCTGGTCACCCGGATTACAACTGTGCTACGTACCATTGAGCCTGCAGCTTACTTATGTCGTTTTGCTTCACATACATGTAAGGTCGTTGTAATTCCCTGACAGTCACAGTCCGTTGTTGACCTTTGTGGTCTAGTGGTTCGCCCACCGGTGATATATCAGGTCCCGGGTTCGATCCCAAATTACAATATTGTGCTTGGTTTGGTTGGTGTAAGTCTACCTGGCTAACTACCACCAGCTTATCTATGTCTGTCGCCATAAAGAACAATTCTTTAATAGTTTGTTGAGGATTTCGGGTGAAGTGCGCTTCCACCTTCGGTATAAGACCGAAGGTGGACTGGGACTGGGTAACTAGAAAATCAGGTGAGATGAAGGCCAAGCACATCCCCATCGTACAACCAAACTCCATAGCAATAACACCGCGTGAAGTTTCAGATATGGTATCAACGATATTTACATAAACATAGACACACACCACATAGCTCGCAGTACCAGGGAAGTAAGGGTTCTCAGATTAAGACGATGATTTCACGAAAACAAAAACGAAACGAGGTATGGTGGACCACTCGATGAACCGACGACAATGTGGCGGTCACGGGGAGTTGATGGGCTGGAGGCTGCTCAGAGCCAGTTGTGGCGTCTATTTGGAAAGGCCTATATTTAACAGTGGACGTATGTGCGCTGCAATGATGATGAAATAATAGAAGTCCACGGCATTCACTAGTCGTAACCTCAACTCAAATGAGTAGCTTTAATCTGCCTATTTGCATATCCATTTAGATAGGACGACTTTCGTAGCGATAGTTTCGTGTTTGGTTTCATGCTTAGAAGTTATTTATGCACAGCTATGTAACTGTAGAGTAAATTATTAAGGTTACTCTATCTAGCAATGATTATTATCGAAAGGTTTTAGAACTTGAGGTGGAGGGTAACCATAAAATTTGTATAATGTTCACCTTGCCGAGGTTTTCCGACTAGCTAGAGGGGTTTTTCAAACAAGGTGTTGACTGCGTCGTGTGCCTGTTTTTTTTTTGTTTATTGCATGACGGGAATGTTCTTGGTCTTCATCGCACCCGATTTTCAAGTTACGATAAGGCCGAAGGTGGAGGCACACTTCACCCGGAATCCTCAACAAACTGAGGAACTGGCTATCTTACCTCTGAATGCCGGAACACAAAAATTTTAGAATTGTTGTCATGGCGACAGAATTAGGGAAGATGCTGGTAGCTCGCCCGGCGGACATAAACAAAGTCCTATCACCAACCAAACCAAGCACAATATTGTACTTCCCTAAGGGATCCAACCCGGGACCTCTAGATCTGAAACCGATGAGTGAACCCAGTAGACCACAGAGGTGGCTATTTTCAAACGCGGTGTGTTTCCAACTTACGGGTATAAAAACGAGCTATTGTTAAATTGTTTTACACACGCATTTAGCGTCACTGTAATTATTTCTAACATCTCCGTGGTGTAGTGGGGTTGGTGTTGCGTGGTAGTGGTGATGGCATCTCGATCCGCTAATTCGGTTCCGGTTCCGGAAGGGGCACATCTTTGTGATGTTCAGACCCACTTTGGTTAGGACATTTCAGGATTTAATCACCAGATTTTCCGGTAATTAGGATGATTTCGTACTTCGGAGGGAACGATAAGCTTCACCGAGGCTTGGTTTTTTAACAAACACGGTTTCACAGAATTCTGACAAACGACCAAAGTTATTAACGAAGATTGGAGCGCGCTAGTGATTGATTGACCAGCCTTTGTATTTCGGTCCACTATAGTTAATTAATAAAAACTAAAGTTGTTTATGAAACTAGTTTGTTTGTTTTTTTACGGATTGAGCTGAGACTTTGCACATAATTATATTAATCTAAAGCGGAAAGAAGACCAACTCCTATAAATCAGTTCCGTGAGATAACTTTACTGCGATCACCTTTTTTTTTTATTGTACGACGGAGATGTGCTTTGCCTCCATCTTACCTTCTCACATTACGAAAGTAATAATATAGCACACATTATATAGAAACCCTAACACCGAGAATAAGGCTACTTGAATTCCAAAGATCAGCTCTGTTTGCGTGACTCTGTTTGTTTATATTCGTTACCTTTTCATGAGGCTGAAAAGATCTTATAATTAAATAAAATTTGGCATGGATATAGTGTGGTTAGATTTGACGTTTCAAACTGATCCTAAAAATCTTAATGAGTAGTCGCATTTTGACTTTGACTTTGTGTATGACTTATGTCCTAAGTCATACACAAAGTCAAAGTCAAAGCAACATAGGCTACGGTTCATTTGGGTATCACGTTGGCGAAGCAGCAAAAAGATCTAGTAATTTTATTACACCTAACTCCAAGTAGTTACCTAACTTCAAGTACTTTACATTATTGGAAAATCCGTCGTGTACCTAACAAGAACGGATTTTACAATAATGGTCAAAATCCCGTTTTCGCACATACTCTTAGGTGGTCCGTTGTGTGTGAGAGGGTTCTAGAATAAAAATATATCCTGGGATTTTTTGCACGTCTCGCTTGTATAATTTTGTAAGACTCAAATCTTAAATTAAATTAAATTAACTTAAATCCGTAGCTTAAACTAAGACGGCGCCCGATGAGAATGAGTGATATTTATATTTACCTTTAAAGTAATAATTCTACACATAGCACATGCTAATATTAATTTCATAATTATCTTTAAGAAAATATGTACAAAACAATAAAAATCCTGTATGATAAGTGTGTAAATATTCACTGATTTGATAAGTAAGTAAAACATACATTACATACACGTAAGTATACCTAAAGTGGTCTCGATAGAGCTTGCTTATTTGAGATTTTTTAGGTCGAGACCACGGGTTCGTGGGGAGATATCTTAAGGGGCTTTTGATTGAGACGACACATGACCAAAGGGCTGGCTAGCAAATCTATATAGTTATTCAACGTGGCAATGCAGCCAGTGTCTTGGGCACGCTTCCGCCTGGAACTGGTATAGAACAGTTGAGTTACCTATATACCGTTTGTAACGGTCCTAAGGTAATCCTACTGCTTCCCTTTTATACAGCTAGTTTATTTGTACAAATTATTTTAAATTTATGGTAAATAAATAAGTCTAGGTATTAAGTAAAAATTAAGACATAAGACAAAAAATCTCAGAAGTTGTTACTAGTTCAGTTTCGTGGAAATTGAGTATCTTAAGGTATAACATTTTAGGAGATTAAGGCACTGGGTACAGTATATCTAGAATATCACAGGTAGCATGTTCCCATAGGGCTACTATTATGAAGGTCTCTATTGTTGCTAAGCGATGTATTACCAACCATTGAACAGGGGAAAGCTCGTCGGGTTGGGCGGAGGCGGAGCTTTTTATCGATATACTAACGTAATAATATCAAGCTCAAATAACCTGCGCATAAATCACAAGGCTAGCAGGCTACGCCTTGCTACGTTCTCGTAGCAAGGCGTAGCAAGTGCTACGAAGGGTCTACGGATCTTTACAAAATCGAATATGGCAGATTCCGTTTTGTCGACTTCAAATAATGCGAACAGCCTGTTTTACCTGATTACATTTAAATACAATACATGTATATGTATTTTGTGTACACAGCCATTTTACTTACGAATTGGACTAGCTTGAACTACTCAACTCATGTTTCTATACAATTTCCAAAGGATTTATTTACAGCGTGGTCATAGTTTTTTTTAAATTATGGGAGCTTAGCATTCTGCAATTACGTATATACGTACGTGCGTATGGGCTGAAACTAAAATTATTTTAGACAGTATTCAATGAAATCGAATCGAATAGCATCACCGATAGATTCACCGACATTTTTCTTTCACTTTCTTAAATTTTCTTACACTTATAATGCATTATGAATAGGATAGAATCACCAACATTTTTTATTAAGATACAAGCAACCAACGATTGATGGGCGTGTCATCTACCTTTGCTGCGTGACAGCATCCGGCTGCCATTTCCTATAAATATTGTGTATTCGCCCATTTCTTAATCCATACCCTACGTGGCCATCGCGTCATCACATACATGTCAGTAAAAGATAGAGAAAGTGATCCGGATCCGGATGCACATTATGTGCGCATCCGGATCAGAGATACTGAAAAGTATTTAACAAAAAGAGAATTTGCTCGTTTACGAGGCCCTGTTTCAATGGTCTTTATCTGTAGACCTTTCTATTTTTCGTCGCTATTCGAGAAACAATCTGGTGAGGTTTGAAGCCTGATTTTAATTGAATGTAGTCTGATGCTTTGTTGGGTAGAGCCTTCTCAAAAATTTGACTGTTTTGCCATAATCACCACGCTTGGCAGGCGGATCGGAAATCCCAGTAAAAGTGTTAGATTATACACTCCTGTGTATATTAATGTGTATATGTGTAAGCTGCAGCCATTATTCAGGTGTGTTCCCTTAGTCGGCTGTTACAACAACCGTGGGCTATGTTGAATGGGTCGATTTTAAAGCCGCGACCACTACGGCAGAAGCCATCGTCTGATTATTCTTGCAAAATAACTTATATGAACATGCTATTAAACCAACAATATATTACAACACACTCGTATCACTCAATGAGTGTATTGGGTAATGTTTTCGAGGCAAACTTCTCGGTTATTCGGATATTTGCAAAATCGAGTGACACGCTTTTATTGGCTTCGCTTGTAACAATGTAATAAACTTTTGCGGAAAAAATTTACCAAGTTCTGGTTGACGTATCGAAATGAAATCGTACCTTGGAGCTGATCCGATGATGGAGCCAGGAGATGGATAGTGGTTTTAGTGGCTCCTAGTAAACCCTGCGAGTTAGGTTAGATTTCAATTGTATTGTTTTTCATCTATCAAATTGACGTTTTGTTTTTATATCGACATTCGCATCGTGACAAATTTAACAACAGCTTTGTCGAGTTTCACGCGTGACAAAAGTAAACATTGAGACATTCACAAACGTCATAACTAGTGCAAAATCGAAGCGAATTTTTTAAGCAACATATTAACTTATTAAAAAACCTTTTGCTATGTTAGATTTTGTTTGTTGCTCACATACGCTTCTATAACGAGACATGTAATACCAATTTACTTTAGCAAGGTGGAATATCCACAGCTATTACCTTTACACGGCAATTAATGACATCCTTAATTACATTGGGGGAATAGTGTATCTGCGTTTGGCCTAATCCGAACCATTAATTTACGTGGGCCATACAAAAGCTCGGGAGGCTACGCGACTATTCTGTTAATGAGTTATAAGGGACGTACACACGTACGGAATGAGTTTTCGTTGACATTGATATGGAAACTACTGTTTTCAAACAAATAAACTGTCAAGGTGTAAGTAAGTGATTGATTGAACATTTTCTTATGTTTTTCGAGAGTACATACATATGTATGTTTATTTCATTGTAACGATCTGCAGCCTAGAAGGCTTGTTGGATTTTATGGGAGGTGTCGTTTGGTTCCTATAAATTAAGAATAATAATAATAACAATATATTGATTTGAAACAAAAACACAGGTACATTTCAAAATTGAAGAGACGATGCCAAATGCAATGAACTATAGTGTGTGTATGTGTGTGTTTTGTGTGAATGTATAAGGTGGTGTGTTGTGTATGTATAGGTGAATATGATGTTGTGTGTTGATTCAAAGGACGATTGTTTTTTGGAAAACAAGTTCTCTGTGTCTTCGTACAATAGCGATAACAGCCATTCATGACATTTCTGTTTTCATTTGAAACGAAGAAGGGGGTGTACTACATGTTTAGTAGTTTGTTAATAAACTGTTTGCTTGTATAAAATGTTGCAGTCGGCTTTTAGTTTTTAAACTTTCTAATTGTTTGTTTCAGGTAAGTCGAAACAAGCATCTAAGAGGGTATCAAGCTGTTCTTATTCAAAAGTAAGTGCCCAATTATGCAGATAGTGAAATCAGTGAAGGTTTGGTGGACTACACTTTTGTTTACTTATCGCATTTATCTATCCAAAGAATATGTATGATGTAACTAATATAAAAAGGCGCAAATGAGTTTTTATCTTTATAACCTACACCGTTAAAGCGAAGGCGTATCGTTTGGCTCGGCTAGTTAATGTCAACGGTAAGGGCGGTATTTTGCATGGCTACCTGTTCCAGTGGTAAAAGGGGAAAGGCGGGTCATCATTTTGGTGTGACCTGCTTTTTTTTCCAGCTTTTTGAAAAACTGAGATCAACTCCATTATTTGTCTTTTTGGTACTTTGTTTTTTGAAAAGTAAAAATAACATCGCCGCGCTAATTCTTTGGGTCGTTACTAAAATAATATAAAGTCAGAAAAATGGAAGACCGAACACTTTTCGCTAAAATTGCATAAATCCAAATCCTTTTTATTGCTGCTTCATGTTCCAATAGCCGTCTTACAAAGGCAAAGTACAGATCCTTGTATTTACGTAATACGCTTGTACAGCAGCTAGTGGTGAAATGTGTTCATGTTTCTATGACCTTGATACTGTTACATTATACAACATCCAAGTCAAAGCTACATCGTGTCCCGAGAGTGAATGTGTATATTATGATTCAAGATGTAGACATGTACGTTTTTTCTTGTGTCATTGTCCATGAACCCTTTATCAGTCGATGGAATAGTATCGTTTTGAAGAACCTCTTTTATTATTCAGAATAGGTCAGCTCTTAAGCTCGAATCTTCGAAAGACAAGCAAGAAAGTTTACGATGGAGTGAGTTTACCCTTAATTTTGCTGTTAACTCTATTTGTTAAGACGGATGATTCCAAGTTTTGCATGTGTTCAATATACGTTATGTTAGGAAGCTGTTAGACCTATGAAATAGAACCAGGTGCAAACACTATATGGCAATCATCACCACATTCCTTATACTATTACACATACACATATCGGAATCATTAGAATACGTATGTAGTTTATTCTTTAGTTAATTGTTTTTTTATAAAAATAACAAGTCAATACGGCCCTTTATTGAAGACGATTTTTTAAATTTAAAACAAATTGGGAATCCTTTGTATGAGGCATGTTGATGAAAGTCCAAGTCTGTATTTTATGAGTTCATATTTTTTTTATACACTACCATTTAAACACTGTCGCAATATACGCATGCGTTACTGTAATATTCTTTAGACAATTCTATTCCCAATATTAAATAAAGCTACTAAAACCAGGCACTCAACTCTTACGTTTCTCGTAAACCCGCAAACCTGATGTTTTGCAGAGAAATTCAAAGTAAAATCGAATAACATCCAATACACGAAAATATCTGAGTGACATCTGACAAGCCAGTGTAATGGATTATAGCCCATTACAACTCGTTGAAAGATAAAAGTCCGTAATATGATCGCCCCCCCCCCGGCTTGTTGCCGAAGAACCACTTTCATCACAATCTACACATATATTTTTTCCAGAATAATTTTAAACGTCAGAGGTGTCAGATCCAGAGGTCCCGGGTTCAATCCCCAGGGAGAGTACAATGTTGTGCTTGTTTTGTTTGGTTATAGGACTTTGTTTAAGTCCACCTATTTCTGTCACCATAACAACAATTTTAAAATTGTTGTGTTCCGGCATTTGAGGTAAAATAGCCAGTCCCTCAGATTGTTGAGGATTCCGGATGAAGTGTGCATCCATCTTTGGCCTTATCTTAACTTGTAACCAGGTGAGATGAAGGCCCGCTTCCCCGTCGTTCAATAAAAAAAAAACTGAACAATTAAGAAGAAAGTGGATTCACTTATTTCTATAATTGGTGGATTTGGCACCACGCAGACGGAATAGCGAGCAGTGAGTAGTTATATCCCAGTGAACTTAATTTTACAATATCCACCTGGGACGCTACCGCCGACGGCGAAGCCGATCTCCATTGATGGCTTAAAATTAGCTTCATGAGAACTAGAAACGATTTTTACCGTCAAATGTACTGAACGGATAGGTTTCATAACATTTGTACACTTTTGAGATGGGAAACGCCATTTTGGATATGACACATACCCGGAAGGTAAAAATCGTTTCTAGTTCTCATGAAGCTAATTTTAAGCCATCAATGGAGATCGGCTTCGCCGTCGGCGGTAGCGTCCCTGAAGCTACGGGAGGTAAGCGGTTAACTCTATTATTTGAGCCGGTGCCGCCATGATTCAACAGATTTAAGATCGGTCGATTGTATCACTTTAATTGCGACTTCTTCTCACTTTCATCTCTTACTATGCAGCCGGGCTTTTGCTATTGTAGCAGCATTAGGCGTTTAATTTTATTGATACATTATAAGAAACGCGTTTGAAACTATTCAATATTCACCGATGCTTGAACCCCTTCAACCCCCACAAAACCCATTTCATCCATATAGAGCAGTAGAGCCCACAGATTGCTCGGCTCACACGAGTAATAACGGAAGTTGGAGCAAAGAATAAGACTAGTAACATTCAATATACGACTTGAGTTTTCTGGTTAATTTCGTCTGCAGTGCAAGATCACAAATATTACTGATGTAATATTACTTACATTTTAATATATGTTTATATATAAAAAAATAGAGTAAGATGTTCTGATTTGCTAGTGTAATATTTTCAACTCGGAGTAATATTGTATGAGTAATATTTATATTAAAATGGCGGAAAACGAATAATCTATCAAACTTTTTGATGGCGGCGTGGCGGGTGTTAAGTTTATAGGTTTATATAATACCTACTAGGCAACTACACTACACAAATCGAGCGCCACTGCCTTTGGCCACCGCCGTCAACACCACCACCAGTCTCACTATGACAGCGTTTTTTTTACCGTTGTTATTTAAAAAATATTACTATGTTTCTGATACATACATCTTTGAATGTGCTTTTCTTTTCTGTAAGAACGTCGATATGAAAGAAATCGCTAAACAATTCGCTTATTCTCTTACCTGTGGATAATACTGTGGGTTATATGTTTGTCCACCTTCTTAATTTTTTACTAGTTGACCGAGCGAGCGAAGCGTCTATGTTTCGAGATTGGCCAAAAATGCTTTTGTCCGCTGTCTGTCGGTTTGTTCTCGTCTACAGGTTTTTTTTCAACCGATTTTGATGAAAATTGGTACACATGTTCCTTGATTTAGTCGATTGCTATTTTTGATCGGGGTCGCTACGGCAAACTTCCCCCGTTTTTGTACTCCCGCGGAAGAAATCGCATTTACCATATCACGGAACGATTATGATGTGATTGTGTACTCGGTGGTGCTTTACCATATCACGGAACTATTTTAATTACAAATGTTACATTGTAAACAACACCTAGACCTGTAAATATTTAAAGATGTACTTAATACATTCTACCGACTACAATAGAATGTTAAAGCGAACGGCTCACGTTATGTTACATTTGTAAATTCTATGGACAGTGATTTATGCCGTGGGGTTGCGAACAATGCTCACGTATTAATAACAATGTTAAGGGTTGTCCGTATTTTAACATTTCGGTTATGTTGTATCCAGTTCCTCAGTTTTTTGAGGATTCCGGGTAAAGAGTACCTTCACTGTCGGCCTTATCTTAACTTGTAACCAGGTGAGATGAAGTCCAAGCGCTAACCCGTCGTACAATAAAAAAAAATGTGCGTAGGCTGTATGGATTCGACTAGATGAACGTTTTATCATATGTAATAATGAATTATGAACGTTTAGAACTGACAACTCTTGACCTTGAAACTTGCACAGGCAAGGATATTATTTACGATGGTCAAATCATTTTTAAAATAAATGTTAGTAGTATGAAGAAATTGAGATTTTAAGACTACATAGAGACGGCACGTGGCTACTTGATGTTTACCACGCAACCACTGTATTGCATTACTAGAAACATACCTAAAAACTATTAATAAATTTGCATGTGACTGCTATTATAAATCAACCGTTTTTAATCTGTAACCTAATTCAGGAGGCTTCATATAAATTTGCACACTAAAAACTTAAAGAAACGTTTGTTCAAGTTTAATGTCTATGTGAATTAGCAGCGTACATGCCTAAATGCTTATTTACTTTTTGTAGGTTGGCAAACAATGGGTTATTAATATTCTTATGTCAAAAGGTCGTTTGGAAATCCAAATTACTCGTACGACAATTGTATAATTAAACACGTGTTTCACTTAAGAGTCATTGGGGAAAACCTGGGCTAGTTTAAAAAATTACCAGAGTGCCAAGGGGTATTACTGAGACTTGGATATCCGACCGTACGACCTTAAAGAACTGAGTTTTTTGAACTGTAACCCGGATAAAAATATATAAAGAAAATATGCATGACTAGCTTAATAAAGAGACGCTTTATCCCAAATTTCACAAAGATTCGTTTAGCTGTTTATTACGTTTAGTGCATTTATTATATTAGTATATATTTTAGTGGTCTAACATATTACTCCTAGGTACTAGAATAAAATACGTTTTTGTGATTTTTTTCTACTTTTTAGACTAAGCTTTTACTAGGTAATAGCGAGCGAATGAGTTAAAAGCTGAAATGAGCCAAAACGCGGATATTATACAGTTATTCACAGAGGAATTCCATTAAACAGCTTCTATTCCTGACGCATCTTTCACTCAGAACTAAGTGACTATTTCCGCTGTTTTGCCGAAGGTAGGTTGACACTCAGAACCTTCGGTGAGCGTGTCTATCTCACGCTTAGTCGGTATATTATGATTCACTGTAATCACAGTGGTTTTACCAACGGTTTGATGGTTAACTATAATTTGAATGATGCCATATAGGGTAATTAATTTGCATAGAAGTCATAGAGCATATATTTTATATTAAATGACTTACTCCATCGTTTGAATCGATTTTTTTCAATGCATCTCGTAAGTAAAATACGTAAAGATCGATCATTAAACATTCGTATCACTTTTACTAGTTGGCTCCGTGTTAATTTTTAATTTATATTCGAGTCCGATTACAACGCCCGTGAACTGGTAAAATACGGAGGTATTTCATTTGTTATGTTAGGACAATGTTATGACAAGTTATGTTACCCATTCGCTTTTGAAGCCTTATTTTTATCGGTATACCAAAAATACAGACGCACAAAGTTCCAACACTTGATAAATAATGGCAGGAATTCGTTACAAGCTGAAAATAAAGCTTCATCTCCTATATCTGTCTTTATATTTTCCGACACGTAGCTTTTTCGTAAAAGCGAGTCTAAACAATAGAATGAATGGTAGAGCTGGCACGGGAGGTTCCGCCCGGCTAACGACTACCCTTTAAGGCTGCAGCCAAATATCGAGCCCCTTGATCGTAACATTCTATGTCGAACCGTTTATTTTTAGGGAACATGTCTACGAGTGAAATTTACCTATAGGTTAGTAAGCGCTAAAATGTCTAAAATAAATTGTTCTGGAGGTTTTCAAATTCAGGTCAGAATATCATACATAAAAATAATGACGTACGTAATTGAAACGTGTATGCAAAGATTAGTTTTGTATGATAATCTTTAATTGATGAACGTGTCTTACGGGTGCAAGCGCTTAAATGACGAAAGAAAATAATTCTAAAGGTTTCCGGTTAGAATATCATGTAACGATAATGTAATGACGTATGTAATTGAAACGTGTGTCCTGAGATAAGTTTTGTATGATAATCTTTAATTGATGAACGTGTCTTACGACATTTTAGGGCTTGATAATCAACATATTGCACATAATGTCGATTATCAAGCGCTAAAATGTCTAAAGAAAATAATTCTAAAGGTTTCCGGTAAGAATATCGTGTAAAGATAATTTAATGACGTAGGTAATTGAAACGTGTGTCCTGAGATTAGTTGTGTATGATAATGTTTAATTGATGATCGGTAAGCGTAGTATGGTAGTGAAATCGTTATCTACGGGTTGAGTGCATGGTGTTGGCGCGGCCGATGAGCGCAGGGTGGTCTGGGCGCGCGTCGGGCGCCGGCCCAGCACTCAGCAGTCAGCAGTCACATTCGGTTGGCACGAGCGGCCAGACGCGCGCCTGGGGCCCGAGCCCGCCGCCGCCGCCGCTTCCGCACCCGCTCTCTCCACGACGCACCTTCAGGTAAACAACCATTATCTACCTCCTTCATCCCTGAAACATCGCTTGTACCCTTACCACCTCCTGGATACTTCGCGCTCGAACAAAACAAAACCAGCAAAACATCGATAGCTTAAACGAGTGCCAGTCGGATTTGGATTGTTAACAAAAATTTTAGTGATGTTTTGTATTTATTTTCGTAGTGCCAACAGATGTGGTATGACACAATGTCTTTACAGTGAACATGTAAAAGGGTTGCCTGTTACATGCGTGCTACCTGTATGTTTTGGTGCGGAGTTTAACTAAGAACAATGGATACCAGTGTCATCTGATTATTGTGAAGTGAGCTGGACTAGTATACATTTTCTAGTCTTTACTTTTATCTTCTACCTAACTATTAACCTATATTTATTATCATACTACACCAGCGTTTATATTTCAAGATCAGTAAACCCTAATTAACGTGAACAACATCAGACAATATTCGTTTACCATTCAATTTAATGTCAATTTCGCTTGTAATTGCAATGAAGAGGTTTTATCAGAATATACATTTGATTTCATTGAAAAATAGATAGAAAACACGGTTAAAAAGAAATCCGTTTAGTGAAATTGTGTCTAGTTTTCTACAAGGACATCTTATCTTAAAAGTCTTCGAGTAACGTATCTTAATCCGATCTACTTATCAAGATTAATGAGATAAAACGACGTACTCTTTGATCAAATTCGGTGATCAGGATATTCTCGCACAGTCACACGTATGCATCGTTTTCATACTCAAACTGACATACATGTCGTCTTATCAATAAAATCACTGAAATCACTGGGAAGAGGCGAAACGGAAAAATATGACTCTATTTATTTATTTGCCAGTTTCAAATCGTGACCAGGACATGAGAAGAACAGGCAAAACACTTGGTTTGCTTTTTAAAGACACTTTTTTATATGACATTAAACACATTATGATCTCCTACACGTCTGGCAAAATTAAAGATCTTGGAAAAACCCCTTTAAGTTAAAATGTTATCTCCAACAGTAGATTGTTACAGGCTGTTTATAGGTAATTTGAATGATATTTTAATTGGACTTTCTTACTCGGTCGAATATACTAACATATTCACAACTAATAAAATCATTTTAATTTAACACCGCTTTAAAACTGAGACGGGTCAAATAGCCCCATTTTATTATTTAATGTTCTTAGAAGAAGGATTGTAATATTTTTAACACTTCATCTAAAAAATACTGCGTCGCTAAAGCCGCTTTCCCTTTTGGGATGGTAAAACCGAGAAGTTAAACAAATAAATTTAAGATCTCAAAAATAATATTAATACCTTGATCTGAAACAGAATTTGAAGTTTTCTTGTGCAGGGTTACTTCAACATTACTCTATGATCGATAACAAACCATAATATCTTGGATACAAAATTTTATAGACAGGCGTGGCGGTACATAAAAGACAAGTGTGATAAAGTGTAACTAACCTCTTACTGACATAATGTTTTACTCAGTTGTTTTGCGACTTCTAAATGTAAATACCAAACACATTTTAGTCATCGAAAGTCTCATAATTGTGAAGTGAGTCAACAGTTAAGGGTTCCTTTTTAAAAGCCCTTTTAAAACACATTTCCTTTGGATAACATTACAATTTCTCCCAAAAAAATTAACTTTGACTGCCTACAAACGTAGATTGGAGATTAATTTTGTTTCTGCAGAATACCTTCAATTTTAGGTTAGGTAACTTTGGTTTCACCATTTATTTATTTTTTACAACATGGCAATTATTACAATGATTAAATTCTTAACAATACGTTTATGAATATTTAAACACCCGTTAACTTTATCTGGCACTCTTTATAAACATAGAGAAAATGTGAGGCGTTTTTTGTAATACAGTATTTTTTTTTGCATAACTTGATAATATTATATTGATGACTTGTAAGTTTTGTTCCTTTTACATAGTAGCAGAATAAGCCAGCCTTATTTTGAATGTAACCTCTGCTTAGATAACTCCTTGGCTACTACGTTGGTTACATCTATTCAGAACATGGCATATGCGTAGTACTTTGTAGCTGAGTAATCTACGCAATAGGTCAGAATATCTGTGGCAGCAGTAGTAATATTATCACAGAATTATACAATTTCAAATGATTGGCACTATAAAACTAATTGTGCATGTATTCGACACGGATGTACGGCAGGTCACAACTCGTACCGAATAACTTTATAATTAAAACTGGGTTACAGTACCTTATAGATATCCATTGTACCTTTGCCTCTACCTTTATCATTAGTAGTATCGAGGAATGGTATTCGTTGCTCTCTGTTGTTTTTCCGCACCAGTATAATCTTGGAGTCAAGTCCATAGTGAATGGATTCGTTTTTTAAAGAGTGCTTCATCTAAGGTCAGATCCAAGTGAACTGGTACACAAACGATTGGCTATCATATCACCTTTAAAAAAATATAGCATGACAGTTAACATGAATGTTACAGTCTTTTAAATCCGGTTACGAATATGCCCATACCTGTTCAACATTTATTCCACGTTCAAAATCTTACTAAGGTAGTATTATATTCTATTAACCAGGCAATATAATGATTTCTATTCGATTTGCTAAACAAGAATAAAAATGATATCGCGGTAAGATTTTAGGCATAAAGAAATAAGGCTATTTTGTTCTGCAAGATTTTATTCAATGCTTTGTATAGATTGGATTGTCTACTACTTCTCTTTGACTGGATTATCTCTGCTATCGAAAAAGAGTAACCTATTATTCTAAGACAGATTGTTTTTTGCTATATGACTGAAAATATTAGTTTCTATGTTGGCATTTGACCATCACTAGCTCCGTAAAAACATTCCATCTCATCGAAGATTTGTAAAAAAAAACTCGATGTGATGACTCGACAACAGCTGCTTCGCATAGTTACGAAACTGGTATTAGGAACGACGAAGTTCTGTTATGTCATCTTGAATGCTTTGGTTCAAAATAAACGATTGATATATATATAGGATTAGTAGAGTTAAGAGCAGTAGAGCCCCTTGTGAAAGGGCTCGTCCGGGGAAGTATTACCACCATACCTATTTCAGCCGCCAAGCAGCATTGCTGTGTTCCGATTTGATGTTGCCGGTGAAATTACGGGCACGCTAGGCTTAAAACTTTAGTACTTCAAGTTGAAGCCAAGTTCTATGTGGATTTGATCTACGTAGTAAGGGCTACTTGCTTGTTCCGCCTCCTAGTTGTCTAAAAAAACTACACTGCAGGGCAAACGGTCACACTCATATTATTATACTTCCAGGCCTTACGGTCTATCACCATTTGCTACCAATATGGGTTAAATGCAGTCTGGAAACGCTTAAGTTTTCTAATCCTGCCTCGACCTCGTCCATCTGCAGGCATCCATTGCGAAAAGCCTTTACTCATCTATTTAGTTGACATTCGACTGACGTGGCCCGCCGCTTCCCAATTCAGCCTGGCAGTCTTAGTACCGACATCTCTGATACCGGATTTAGACCATAGTTCGGTGTAACGGATCCAATCGGTACTTCCTAAATAGCTCTAACCTAACCAAGAACAATTATTAAGAAAGTTTCAAGTTTATCATGCTAAAGTGCCATAGTATGTTTTATTGTTATTATCACACGAAGCCTTCCTCTACACCGCGATGGCAAGCAAGCACTACCAGTAGGTAAGTTGAGTCATTAGTTGTCGATCGTTGTTCCAAAATATGTGGCCTAAAGAACACCTGTGTACCTCTCTATATTTACCTACAACCTCAGAGTCTACAACGAACACAACGTATTTCACATTCTACAATGAAGGCAAACAAAACTCGCAATCACAAACACCTAATCGGTTTATAACTTTTAAATGCTGACAAACAAAATGGAATGGAAATCGCGCGTTTTCTGAGCTACGAATCAGTGTGCAACTTTGATTGTGTTTTGATTAGTGCACCTTTAAACTGTTCCGATTTTCATCAGTTACTAGAAATACATATTCGTTCAATTTCATTTGAAAAAGCACCATACTGACAAAGAAATTATGTCAAAAACCCCTATTATATCGACAGCCGGATGGAGCATCTTCCAATTTTGGAGGGGTTTGCTATAATGACCACGCTTTTATTTGTAGTGAAACAAGTATTTCTTGTGCCGGTCTTACAAAAGAGGCAGCAAGTCTCAAATTTGCATTTTTTTTTTGAGATTAATGATTTCCGTTAAGTTTCATAAAAGTTGTTTTAACCGTCTCTGTGGTCTAGTGGTTCAACCCACCGATTTCAGATCCAGAGGTCTCGGGTTCGATCCCATGAGGAGTACAATATATTGTGCTTGGTTTGGTTGGTGGTAGGACTTTGTTTAATCATTTATCAACATTCTTATCTCAACTTGTAACCATGTGAGATGAAGGCCAAGCGCTTCCCCGTCGTACAATAAAAAATAAAAATAAAAGTCGTTTTTTACTCGCAGACGTTTTCATAACATGTGCTCTTGTTCCCTTGTATCCCCTGTGTATGTCGCGTTTCATCACAATGTTTTTTTTATCGCGTGACATAATAGCAAACCCGGGACGGGGAACCTATAAGCTTTCGTGTACTTTTGATTTTAATATTGTCGAAATCCTATGGTTCCCAAACCAATGGTATGGGATAAAACTGCTTCTTTGGTCTAGTGATTTGCCAACCAGTATCAGATCAGGATCTAGGTCCAAATTTCGATCCTCTGGGGAGTACAATATTGTGTTTGGCTGGTGTCAGAACTTTGTTTAAGTCCGTGGCTAGCTACCACCATCTTACCAAATTCTGTCGCCATAACAACAATTCCTTATTTTTTGTGTCTTAGAGATAAGATAACCAGTGCCTCAGACTGTTGAGGATTCCGGGTCAAGTGCACTTTGAGCTTATCATAACTGAAACCACGGGGGAAATAAGGCTAAGCGCGTCCCTGACGTACAATAGAAACAAATCCTTGCATAGCTACTTGATTTTTTTGTCGATCGTTTCACGCATAAATGCGAAAGTTTGTTTAGGTGTTTGGATGTCTGTAAGTCCTTCACGCCAAAACTACCGAACGGATTAAACTGAAACTGCACGTATGTTGCTTTAGTTCTTGTTGGTGTGGGAATGGCGCGTCAAACTGTCTTTTATTTTAAAGGGTCTCTGTTTGTTTATAGAGTTACCTTTTCACGAATAAACGGATGAACGGACCTGAATGAGATTCGGCATGGATATTATGTATGCCATAGGACACAATAGGTTTCATTTTATTCAGGTATACATATATAGTCACCCGCATGGTGACGTGAAAAAGCAAGTTAAAAATAAACTTATCATACCGAAGGTGAATATTTGGTTATGATGCGAAAAACTTCGTATGTTGAAGTAAATTATTATTTTAACACGGTATAAAATGAAAACGCTACGCGCCCCAGTCTCGACAACCTATCTAGATTATTTCCCGCTGGGCTCGTAAACATTCAAATTATATACGTTTTCTCCGAAAAACCCAGCATTTTTTTTTATTGCCTGACGGGGAAGTGGTTTCATTCATCTCACATAGGTTCAAGTTATGATAAAGCCGAAGTTGGATGCGCACTTCACCCGGAATCCTTAACAGACTAACATCATGACCTCTATGGTTGTATATGGTGTGTTTAAACAAAGTTCTACCTCCCATTAAGTGAAGCACAACCCCTCTGGATCGAACCCGGGACCTCTGGAAATCTTAAATGTTTACAAAAAAATATTTTATGAAAATACAAATCAAAGGCACCATTACTTTTCTTCATATAATCCTCTCCATCTAAAGGAAGTCTGAAAAAAATAGCTTAGCGATCAGACCGCCCACTGTAACAATTTATTTTTATTGCTATTCAGAAAAGTTTGTAAGGTGTACAATATCAGTCTTAGGCTTTATAGATTTCAGTTCACATACAATATGGCTCTTATGCTACCCTGGGTCCGTAAAATTAGATGGCCAGCGCTATAGGCTATACATACTCGCACTTATCTAAGTATAACGGCCAAAACACAACTTTTGTTAATAACATTGTAACTAAATTATTGATTCAAATTGAAGGTAAAATATTTTTTGTATTCAAAAATTAAATCTGTAGCAAGATTATATCGATAATTCTCAACGATGCAATTAATTATCGGTAACTTAAGCCCTATATCAGCTACAGCCTTTTAAATCGCACGATGCTTGTCGTCAACATTGCTGAAATCGTAACCACATTATATCCTTTTTTTTATTATTATTTTATCATATTGTACATATATTCCAAAAGAATAGAACATTAAAGAAAACTACTGCAAAATTAAGGGTGTTTCACGCTAATTACATCGCTTCGAACACTCCAACAGCCGTACATAATGTGGATTTATTTATGGTTCGACCTTTCTGTGCCCCACTACGAGACCTCTGGGTGTAGCTGATATATCTAGTGCAGCAAGGCAATAATGCAGGCACGCGAAGGTAGTGACTTCCGTCGTACTACCTTCATCTATTTTAACCACAAGCTGAGGGATGGTCACGTCAGATCCGTTATTTCAAAATAACCCTAAAATATTACGTGGCCTTGTTTTTGTAGATGTAATTTTGCTGAGTTTTACAAACAATATAGGCACTTATTCAGCCTTGAAGATAACCAAACATAATTACGCCAACGAAATCACGAAATTTTGATACCTCTATCATATTAAATAATATTATCGTGGATTACTCTAATCTAAAACGCTATACAGTCCATTACATTTCTTTAAGAAGGCTTTTAAATAAAAATAAAAGAAATTTCTAGGGTACCGCTGTTTTTTGTCAATAACTCAGTCTGTTGAGGAATCCGGGTGAAGTGCGCTTCCTTCGGCCTTTTCATAACATGGCATTTCATGTGAGATGAAGACCAAGCGCTTCTCCATCATACAATAAATATAAAAAAAAACTTTTTTAAAGTAACGCACCATACAAGCAGGTTATCCCTACTATACCAAAATTGCATTCAAATAGGAGTCGAAAGAACAACATTCTACGTTTGTTTGGATGTGCAGTACTACCTACTAATAGGCCTTCATAGCAGATAAGTTAGTGTTGATGTGCAAGCGAAACACAATTAAATTATTGAAAATTAATGAGTAGGAACTCTTAAACTCTCGTGCTATTTATTTAACGACTTCTTTATATTGAATTTTTTAAGTATTTGAACGCTTGAATCGCTTTTGTGGAACAAAGCCTTTGTAGAGATTGCTTTCGATTGCAATGTCATCTTGCACTTTGTTATTATATTTGTAATTGATATTGGAGCTTGAACTGGTATTGATAATAACTGCTTTCGTTAGTAGATAAGATTATATTTATAGAAACGTATGTATAAGCACATTTATATTTCATATTCTAAATAATTATGATGATTTAAACACACTTACAGGAATTACATTTAAGTAAGCCGGGTTAAAATGAAACCAAGGTTCATCGGGTGAAGCACACCTAACAGAATAGAAGCACAACCTTTTATATTTATAAAAACATCAAAATAATATTATGTACAATTAAACTAACTAAGTAGTATTACCTAAGGAACCTACCGTTACAAACGGTCAATAGGTAGCTCAACTGTTCCAGACTGGCTGCATTGCCACGAATAGCTTTTCTAATTCACTGGCCTAAATAAGAGCCAGCCCATGGGTCACGTGTCGCCTAAATCAAAAGCCCCGCAAGATTTTTGAAAACCCGGAGGTCACAGGCTCCCCACGGACCCAAGGTCTATATAAAACAAATTGTCTACCTTGTATAGGGATCATCGTATTAGGACTATGCGTGTCATACGTGCCAACTTATCTATGATAAAGGAACGCTTTCGGGGTATTCATGAACTTATATCAGATCGGGTTAAAAACCTTTTTTCCATTTGCCCTGTTTCAACGAATTTTTTGTACGTCTTTTACAATTTCAATTTCATATTCCAATTAAACTCGGATATGGTACCGCAATACGGCCTTTGATTTTATTTGATTACTATCCTTTGGGATCACTAAATCAAATTAACTAAATTCAGTATTTTGCACGAGTACTTATTTGAACCCGTCAATCTATAACCCCGAGTAGTCTGGCGTACCATTCACACGGGATGTGAATGGTACATGAGGTGATACGCCCTTCATACAAATGTGAATTCACTTATTTACAACTTATAGTTACAAATAAGTATGTGCCACAATAAATTTATGAAACATAAGTCAGCTAAGATTATGCAGCCGTTTTGGAGTATATAGGGAACATACATACATCGATTTATATATACTTATTAGTGTGTATTAGCACAAACAATTTCACATCAAACTATTAACACTTTAACAAGGAATCAGTCGGGTTACAAGATATGTATATTTACATGAGATGGGGATTTAGATTTCAGAAGATTGTTAAAACCAGCATTGCATAACTAGATACAGACATCTTTCATCAGAAATCATATCAATATGCTTGATAACAATAACATGATAGATTACCAACTTCTTTTACATGTTTTGGCAACTGATAGAGATATATATCAATATCAGTCAATAAACATAAAATAAAATACATCCAGTTTAAAGAGTAGTAGAGCCCCTTGTGAAAGGGCTTATCCGGGGAAGTTCTACCACCATACGAACATTTGTGTGATGAATACAGATGTTTCTTCTGTGTTTGTTTGTTGTATCATATAGTACGTACGTATTTACAAAAAATATTTGAATATTCTATCCGTAATCTACCTCCCATATTACAAGCTATGATTAGTTTGAGGCTAGATTAGTTAGGAGCTGTCTTAATGTCTTGTATTATTTATTTATTTAGTATTTATTTTTTGTACCCAGTATAATTTTTGCCCACGGAGCTCTAAACATGACTTATATTTAGGTCAAGTCTCTTAAAAATGCCTGACGGGATTTGACTTGAAGGCTCGATAGTGATATTTTAATTAGTGGCTGCTCCACAATAGAATCAATTTTAATTTAAAAAAATAATAGTTCATTTTCTGGCATCATGTAAACTGGAGGTATCGATGTCATAGGAACTAACGCTATTATCCAATTCAAGGCAAAATCTAGCGTGCTCGGATTATCGTGGCCAAAAATATAGCGATGAAAGTTTGGCTGTGAAGATTTGGGCTGTAATTTTGAGAATATTGTTTCATTATTATAGCTATGAGAGCCAGTAACCTTTACACGAAGGTGTAGGCCCAAGGTTGATATAATCACACAGTAGACAAGCTTATTGTTTTTTTACATAGACTTTCTTCTTGAACCTGTTTTGTGAAACGTAGATCTCACTTCTCACTAATATTAAAAATGCGAAAGTTTGTGTGAATATTTGTTACCACTAATCTCCGTAAGTAACTACTTAACCGATTTAGATGAAATTTTGTATACAGATAGCTAGGTTCTAGAATAACACATAGGTTAATAATTTTTTTGAAAACTATAATATATATAAAATATATTAAGGGCTGGTAAAGTTTCTATGAAAAATAAAAATCCTATACATTCGATTCTCTCAAAACTCGGTTTAAATAAACAATGAAGAATGTAATGAAAACAGTATTTTTTCTTTATACAAAACTACTAGGAGGCGTGTAATTAAAACCGACTTATGTGTGAATCGAACCAAGGATTTTTTTTACAAATACCATACAAATTTCAAGTTCTGAAATTTGTATGGAAATAAATCCTTGGTTCGATTCACACAAAAGTCGGTTGTAATAAAATACAAAGTAAACGATGCATTTTTTTTTTCATTTTTACAAAACAAAAGGGGCAATATTTTTTAGAAATTTGTATGGGAAAATAATATTCCACATTACACACACATTTCCACGCGGGCGAAGCCACGGGACGCAGCTATATAAAAATGAATAGATAAACTTATTTTGCTTGCCTTTTCAAAATCATCATCATCATCATCATCAACCTACTGCAGTCCAATTATGGGCGTAGGTCTGATATCTGTGATATACAAATTTCCCACTTTTATATCAAGCGGAAAACAATTTGTAATCAAACATAAAGGCACCGGCGTAATGTTTGTACCAGCTATAATGATTAATTGTTTACTTACACATCTTCATACAAATGAGAAAACCGTTATTGTCACTTCAAATTATGGTGTGAATGATAACGATGCTGGCAAATTACGTTTGTCAACAATTCAACATAGGTAGTAAGGCCAGTTTACACACCTGTATGAGCTAGGACCGTATATTACAAGTTATTAATTACATGTTTTGAAAATTAAGATTGTTTATTTTGAATAAGTAGTTTTTGCAGAGTTTTTAAATGAAAACTTATTTAGCCGCATTGAGAGACCGCTTTTGATTTGAGACAACTGGCTCGCGTCACCTACATGCTAATGTATCAGCATTACCAACATGCTAATGTGACATGTTGTGCCACACTGGCGGTCGTCGTGGTCGTGGCAAAAGTGTTGTAAGTGTTTCGAAATATTTTTTTTACATTTGTTTAATCCTAAATCCAACGTTAAAAAGTTTTATGTTTTCACTTCTGTCGGCAGTTTCCATATCTATTTTTTTATTATAAGCGTTTGACTACAAGCAAAGATGCGGTCGACGATGGATCACGCTTGTCTTAAAGGAGGTTCCTTTCACTCTGGACTTGACAACTCCAAAATTGTACCGATGCGCAAGAAGTTCTATTTTTTATCAGTACTAATGATAAAGGTAGAGGCGAATCAATATGTTCAAAATGTACACTCTACTTGTCACTTAACACATGCGGAGTCAATGTTGCTCTACTGCCATTTTGTGTTTAGAAGCATTCGAGGGAGATTAGGATTTCAGCCCGATTTATCCCTACCACGAGCAGGAACTAAACTGATTGTATACCTACCTACAACCTCGCACAATAGACAGAATCTATAAGACAAGGTAGCCACGTATCGAAGTCAATATATTTTGTTAATCCTCTTAACCTTAACCGCCCTATATAGGCGGGTGTGTTTTAAACAGATTAATTAACCCGACGATCCATTTTCCACTTCGTCCGTCGATACACAAATTATTCAGATTTTGTTACTTCTTAATTTAATAACTTAGAAAGTAATATAAAATAAGATTGATAAAGAGTAATAAATATGATTACGTAGATGATGATTTTAAATATTCTGATATTAATTTTATTTTTGCGTTGTGTATTTGACTGACTGACTAACTAACGATCAACGCATCACGCCACCCTTAAAACCGCAGGTTCAGAGAATTGTCATGTTTAGGTTAGCTTCCTTACTTTAGGGTTTTGTAGTTTAGGGGTGTACAAAGAAATTATTTCGGGATATCGATTATACCCACAGGATCACAAGAAAAAAGTCTAGGGTATTTATTGTTTTATTTGAAATGGGTCAGCTGTTGAAGTCAAAACAAGAATGAGATTTACGATGAAGCAAACCTTCTCTAGAGAACTCCTTTTCTCAACGTTCTATTGTTGGCTTGTTAAGATACATTAACTGGCATGATCTGAAAGTACAGCCTTATGACTGAAATGACTAGAGACTAGAGGCCTTTGCACAGCTATGGGTTACTTTGAGGTTATCGTAACAGTACATAAATTACTTCCATGTAACATTATCGCAGATCATAATACTTCACAGACACAAACACTATCTAGTATATAAAAACATAGCAGCCATAGTGTCATACATGGTATATAGATGTTTGTTCTATGTATGGGTGTTGTATTGTATGATAAGGTATGTATTTAAAAAAAAAGCATACAAGTATTTTATCCGTAATCTAGTTTCCATATTACAAGCTATGCTTAGTTTGGGGCTAGATGGCGCTGTGAGAAATTAACGTCCTGTAATAATAATCATATTATGTTGAACCACTAGACCACAGAGGCGGTTTTATTGCATAGCTAATAATAAGAAATCTCCTTAATTTGAATATATTAGCGCTCAAGGCAATAGGGTAAGTTTTATCAAATCGACGTAGCATTGGCAGCCATGACCTTTAGAGCGCAGGAGTATACAGTAGTACATCAATCAAAACGTCACAACACCGTTATCGCTGAACTCCGACCTTGTGATTAGTAACCGTAGCGTGTAATCCACCGCTAATGTGCACTTGTAAATAACCTTCACCAATCTCTTGATAGCGAGACAGTGGCATTCTCATAAATTATTTTTAACGATTTGATTTGGATCAGTTTTAAAGTGTAACCAACATTCACCATAATTTACGCTCAAGGTTTTAAAATGTACTTGTTTAATATAACAAGCCTCATAGCTCAATTGGTAGTAACTCTGCCTTCTGCGCTGTAGGCTGTGGTTCGATTCCCACCCAGGACAAACGTTTGTGTGATGAATATAATGTTTGTTCTGTGTTTGAGTGTTGTATCATATAGTACATATGCATTTACAAAAGGTATTAAAGTATTATATCCGTAATCTAGTTCCCATATTACAAGCTATGCTTAATTTGGGGCTAGATGGCGTTATGTAAAATAAAATGTCCTGTTTAGTAAATATTATTTTATTTGGATCAGTTTTCAAGGGTTTTCTACATTCACTATAATTTACGATCAAGGTTTTAAAATGTAGGTACTTCTACTTGTTTAATCGTTTTTATCTGCAACAAGATTTATTATTTGTTGACATCGATTATGTAATGGCAAAATGATTCTACATATACCCATAATAATTAACATTTCACTTTACATTATAAAGTACGGTAGATAAGTAAGTAACACTAAAGCGAACATACCTACGTACTTATACGTATAGTGAAATGTTAATCGCGGCTTAATATTCTGATTAAGAAATTACGTCAAGTAATAGATGTCGGCTCTTGAACATTTTTTTTATTGTGTGACGTGTAAGCGCTTGTCCATTATCTTACCTGGTTACAAGTGAAGATAAGGCCGAAGGTGGAAGCGCACTTCACCCGGGATCCCCATCAAACTGAGGAACTGGCTATCTTACCTCTTATTGCCGGAACACAGCAATTTTAGAATTGTTGCTATGGCGACAGAATTAGGTAAGATGGTGGTAGCTAGCCAGATGGACATAAAAAGTCCTATCATCAACCAAACCATGCACAATATGGTACTCCTCCTGAGGATCGAACCCGGGACCTCTGGATCTGAAATCGGTGGTTTGAATCACTAGACCACAGGGGTGATTAACTCGAAACTTACACAGGCAAGGATGGGCAAAATTACTTAGAAATCATTTTAAAATTAAATTCGTCAAAGTGCCTACCTTTGCAAACCAGTTAACATTCAATTGTTATTTATGTTTGTCAATGTACTTTCTCATTTTCTTTCTGTCTCGAACAGAAATGGACTCGTATCTCACACACACAACTTTGCTTGATATATTCACAGCTTTAGCATCATTTCATTCAGGATATGGGCTATCATGCCCATATACAGTGGTACCTAGTAGGAACCACTGTATAAAATACATTACGGTCAATGTCGTGAAATACCTTGCAATTTTGTAGCACGAATATTTTTCGATTTCAAGAGGCACCATTAATTTTCCAATTATTTTTTAATGGACGGCCTGCCCGTATTCCAATCAACTTCACTTTCCGTTAAAGCGATAGGCTAATATATTTAATATCAGCTTAACGGCCAGAGCCAGATTGCAGCGGCCTGATTGCAATTACGAATAAATTAACGTGTAACGAAGATCTCGATCTCGTACTATTTGTCATACAAATTTAGTACCAAGTCGCCATCAAGCCCCAAACTAAGCATAGCTTGAATTATGGGAACTAGATTACGGATAAAAACTGAAATACTTTTTTTATTTGTTTGTACATATTATGTTTAAGTGACACAACACTCAAACACAGAACAAACATATATTTTCATCACACAAATGTTTGTCCTGGGTGGGAATCGAACTCACAACCTGCAGCGCAGAAGGCAGAGTTACTACCAACTGAGCTATGAGGCTTGTATTTATGTCACGTTTTTGAAAAAACGCTCAAAAATCCAATAAAGAAATCAAAATCAAAACTAACATCTGCGGAGACAAAATAAACAAAGCAGCTTGCCAAAAGATAAGCAGCTTGCCAAGTTATTTGTAAAGCTAAATCAATCAAGGAGCATCTTATCCATCTGAAATAAAAATAAACATACAGGTACATATATCTTAAATTCACACAGCGCCATCTAGCCCAAATTAAGTTTGTACTATGATGATAACTAGATGGATAGACTACCTATATACTTATTTATATCTATGCACTTTTTTGTTGTTAGTACGTACATTTAAGAGTGCACTTAACTTGCTTGTTCCGTCTCCTAGTAGTATAAAAAAATAACACAGGTACTTATTTTTACAGTACAACACCCTAACACAGAATAAACATCTATAGTATACAAATGTTTGTACCGGGTGGGAATCAAACCCAAAGCCTAAAACGAAGTAATAGGCAGAGCTACTACCAACTGTGCTGAGAGGCTTGTTGAATAGACATAGTTATCCAGATAAAAACAGAAAACAGATAAAAAATAAACATCAAAATATAGATATGTAGGTATTAAAGTAGTTGATCCACAATAAATCACTTGATTCATTGAATATCGATCGAAGTATTCCTGCGATAATTGAATTGGATATTCAGTGTTGTTCAATTATGGGGTAAATCGAAGCGGCCGCCATGCCGTGGTTAAGTGGAATCGGAGCTCAATGCAGAGTTTTTTAATTATAATAAGTAAAGATAGGTAGCCGTTGAATTCAGAACACATTAGAACTATTCATTTAGTAGAATTTGTTGTTCACTTCACCCTCAACAGACTGCGAAACTGGCATTATTGACGTAAATCTTACTTATATATGCCGCAACACAATATTTCATAATTTTTCTGTAACTATTAGGTATCTACTCTTCTTTCATAGTTGGTAATATATACTGATTTGTTCACACTTTTTTATGTAATCTATATTGTTTCCTATACGTGAAAACCTTTTATTGGCCTAGTGTTTTTCAATTTTTTATTTGTGTTGTATGTGCTGTTGGTTTTCCTAGAAAATAAATAAATTTCGCTTTCTCGTTCTAGCATCACACTTAGGTAAGATTGTAGGAAGCTAGGCGAACTTAAACACGCCCTACCATCATACAAACCCGGGGTTTGCCTAGCGGTATTAGTTCCAGACAATCCTAAACCACAAAATAAATTGAAATTAAAATAATTTATTGAAAAAGAAATACATATTAACAGTATCCGTTTACAAAGTTAACTGTGATCAGTTTCTCGTCTTATGTCGTAACTTAACACTCAACAAAGGCTACATTATATTAAATTAAACTAAATTACCTACATAACAACAAATAATAACATCACAAATTTATCTGAACAGTTTTAGTACTTAATTAATAATAGCTAAAGATATATTTTTAACCAACTTTAAAAAAAGGAGGAGGTTCTCAATTCGGGTGTATGTTTTCTTTTGTTTGTTTGTTACTTGATTTCTCCGCCAATTCGAAATAGATCTTGATGATTCTTGTTACGTTTGGTAGGCCATACTCGCGAGGTGGTCCCAAAGAAATATAGTCAAAATCGGTTCAGTAGGTTGGTTTTTATATCAAAATGTTAATAACTGGAAAATATATGTAATCCAAGTAAATTATATTGCGTATTCTGCTTTCCTGTGGTGTTTACGGTCACTAGAGTAGACCTTTTGAACCGCTTACCTTCCAGTATCATAATCATCATCATCAGGGTTTTGCCATAATCACCAGGCTTGGCATGACGCATTCTGGCTATAAATGCTGTACACATGTATCATCATCATCATTACAGCCCATAAAAGTCAACTGTATATGCCTCCCCAATGCTAAAGAAAGCAATGGAGGGTTTTGCCATAATACTCACGCTTGGCAGGCGTGTTGGTGATCGATGACTCTTTAACTAATAGAATTAAATAGTGTGTCGGAGACGTCGTGGTGTCGTAGGTTTTACTACGAAAAAAAGCTCAAAGTAAACTCTTTTTTGAAAAAAAAAATGGAACCGACTTCACCACTAAAAACTTACAAATAACTCTTAGGGTAAGTTCATATAATTTAAAAGCGGTGCCATACAATAAACATGTTGTTGTGCTTGGCAATTCGGCGCCAACTTCAAATTATATGAACTTACCCTAAGAGTTATTTGTAAGTTTTTAGTGGTGAAGTCGGTTCCATTTTTTTCCAAAAAGAGTTACAAACATTACAGAGTTACGGGTTAAAGGGGTCCGGGTTCTTGCTCCAGGAGTCCGTGGTGGCTTAAAGGTGGTTTAATTCTATTCTAATGCTATCAAAATGATCTACTCTCGTTTTACTTTACAAGTCATAGTCTAAGAAAGTATCTGCCAAGATGACTAACAACGCTTGGTATGTGATGACGAATACTCTGAAATGTGTAGTGAGCACTGCCGCAGTCCCAGGTGACTGATCTTATTCACTAGTGCTGCTGAGATTAAACTAGGTTGTGTTATCTTCGCCTGGATAAGCATGTTTTCTCTTACATTTCAAGTTGCAGCGTGCGATAAAACTTTGAGATAATTTTCAAATCCATCCATCGAAAGTTGTGTTAGTTCCATACTTCTTACTACAAACATCCGTGGCAGTACATCTTAGGCATTATGGAATTATAGCAATTGCGGGGAAGCTTTAGTCAGTTTTTATCTTCAGCTTTCGTCTGCGGCTTCTCTCGCGTGGTACCCGGATAAGAGTAGCCTATGTTGTGTATCACGGCAAACACTATATTCATGCTGGGTTTCAATAAGATTTGTTCAAACGATAGATCATGAAAAGCTACTATAAATGCTTGGTTGGTGTTAGGACTTAGTTTAAGTCTGCCTCGTTAGCTACCACCATCTTACTCTGTCGCCATATCAACAAATTCTAAATTATTGTGTTCCAGCATTTAGAGGTAAGATAGCCTCAGACTGTTGGGGATTACGGGTGAAGTGCGCCTCCACCATCGGCCTTATCTTAACTTGTAACCAGATGAGATGAAGGCCAAGCGCTTCTCCATAGTACAATAAAAGTAGCCTGTGTATCCTTTCCGGTCTAGATGCACATGAGTTCACACAGTATTTATTCTCACAGTACGTTAATTCCACACAGCGCCATCTAGTTCCAAATTAAGAAAAGCTTTTAATATGGGAACTAGATTCCGTAACTTACATACGTTTTTTTTAAATTACATACATTTACAATATACAACACCCAAACACAGAACAAACATCAACATTCATCACACCAATGTTTGTACTGGGTGGGAATCGAACCCACGACCTAAAGCTCAGAAGGCAGAGCTACTACCAACTGAGCTGTGAGGCTATTTATGATATTAAGGTTTAGTTGTTCGATATATTGATGGCGTCTTGCTCATTTTAAAATATGCCAGGCCTATTTTATCGACAGTAATCACTTATTACTAAACATTTAACTTTACATGATTTATAGTGGAGTAAACTAACGAGCTATCATAAACTGCGATCGTGTTTTACGTTTCCATACCGCGTGCCCTAGTTCCTAGCTGTAACTAACTGCGCTAGTACCATGTCACATGCTCGTTCATGCTGCGGGAATGTTTCTAATACCATAACTATGCCTTGGTGATGTTATCAGTAAACCCTTTCCTCACATTATTGAAGTCGCGGTCGTGGCCTAATATCTATGTAAAACTTAATAATGTCCCAAGATATCTTTTTTTTTTTAAGTTAAAGATAAGGTCGAAGGCCTAGGAATGCTCAACAGTCCGAGGAAATGGCTATCATGCCTCTAAATGCCGAAACACAATAAATTTATTTTAATGGCGGCAGAGTAAGCAGGTGGTAGCTATCCAGGCGAACTTAAACAAAGTCCTAGACGCGACTAAAGTCGAAAGCTGAACCTAGCCGAAATTGGCTGAGAGAATTACATTATATCGTCTTACAAAATCTTAAATCTTACAAGACTAGATATTCATATGCGCTACCTAGAGGAAGACGATGGCGATGAAGTAAAAACTTGAATTCCTTTTTTAAAACTTTCCTTACCTGTTCGCTGAGGCATGAAATTTGAAAAAGTTCATTCAGACATGAACAACTTCTTGAACTGAGCATAAAAGTTTACCAATTTACTTTCAGCTAGATATGATAAACACGTCATTATTTTTAACCGCAGGTCAAGTGGTTCGACCACTGGTGTCAGATCCAGAGGTCCCGGGTTCGATCCTATGGGGAGTAAAATATTATCTGTCGCCATAACAACAATTCTTAAAAATGGTTGTGTTCCGGCGATAACCAGTTCCTCTGGAATCCTGGAATCCTCTGGAAACTGCGGAATTTGCTCACTTACTTATCAATTTCGACCATTATTTAACTACTTGTTAAATTATTAAATAAATAAACTTATAAAAAATGAACCAAAGTAAACACAATCTATATTAGTTGTGTACCCTATGTAGCTTAAGTTCGAAATGTTCAGAATCTTCAGTTAACATCATGGACCAATGCAGTTACTATTTTGGTTGGAGCACTTTGCTTCGGGTTTCACTCTTTGAAATCCGATCAATCTGTACTAAGACGTTATTAATTTAGTGCGATCTATCGTTGAATATAGCGGTTTTCTTAGAATTATATAATCTCCATTTGTATACCTACATGTTTTGAATACCCTCAGATTCAGATTCAGATTCATCTATTGGTATAAAATAAAAATACACGTCAATCCCTCATGTCCATAATCAAATAAGTTAAAAAATTTGAATATTGTAAAATTTTAGGTACTGTATCTAATACATACCTAAATGAACTACCTAAATGAAATAGTAAGAAAATAAAATACCACTACCAATTTTCATGCCCAAAATGGTGAAAGCACGCTCGTTCATACCACTTGAGCAAAAGTAATCCTAAGTGAATTCCAACGTATTTCAGAATACCTCACAATTTCCCCGACACATGATTTTGGCGAATCACCGAAAGGTAGTTCGTTTGACGCATTTACACGGAACTCAAAAACTGACTGGCTGACTGACTGTTCGACAATCAGTGCACAGCCTAAGGTTCTAGGCACTTGAAAAGTTCAGGGTTTGCTCTTTTTGTGTTCCCACAGGATTACGGGATCGAAATCCCGAGCGTTCACTAGTTCACAATTTAACTTGTTCAGAATTTGCTTTGTTAATTTAGTTTGTTTAATCGTGGTTTGAATAAATAGTAGCTCGATAAATCGCCCTGTTCTGAAAGTTTTAAACTACCGTTATCAAACCCAGAGGTCCCGGTTTTGATCCCCAGGGGGATTAAAAATGTGTGCTTGGTTTAGTTTAATATCTATTTGAATAGGGATACACAAATAACCGTTCACAATGACGGCTGCATTGCCAGCGGAATGGCAAATTCCTTATAAACTAAGCGAGTGTACCGAGTACGTTAATGCCGTTTTACTTACCCAAGTTCCTCAATACCCCAGAAGAATGTGCTCGTATGTTGATTGTGGGATCTCGGGAAGAATTATAAAGTCACCTTTTATTTCTTTCCCGGCCATCATTGAGATAGCGATCATTATCTTGAAACAAAGGCCCGCTTGAGACTGAATCGTGCTCAATCGTGTTTCAACTCAAGCGTAGGTTTAGTGATCGTTATATTCGAAATTTTTTCATAAATAATAATAACTGGAATATTTTTATAGCTGATTGATACAGGCGTCACTTTCAATATGAAAACAGATATATTGAGGGAAAAAGTCCGCTAAGTTTCTTTGGAAAAGCTACTAAATAGCCAATATATCTGTTTACAAATGATAAATGAAATTCCTCGGCGATGCAGGGCATCTTAAAAATATTTTAACGTCAGTCCCAAGTTAGTAGCTTTTTTAAACAATGCAAAGCGATACATGGAAAATAATCACCCCTCCGTGGAGAGAGAATCCAATTATCCCCCTGATAAGGATAATATTGGGAGGATAGTTGGAACAGGCCACCTCTGCAACCTATCAGATTCTGCCACTTCATTCCGTCGATGGTGTAAATATAAATTTTACCTAATGTGGGTATATGTAACTAACGATACTTTGACCTGAATACTACAAATCGAGGTATGAATTAATGAATGATTGAATGAAAATACTTTATAGCAAACCTTACAAATAGAACCGGATTACTTAAAAAAAATATATAGAAAATGGGTGGTCTTATCGCTTAGAAGCTATTTCTTCCAGACAACTTTTGGATGGAGATGATTTTGTGGCTGAAGAGGTGGTTGGTGGTGCTCATATCAATACGGGTCTAGCTATTATCATCAATGTTCGCTGTTAGATAGGGCCTCCTTGAAAAATAGTAGAGTCTTTTGTTACAATCACTGCGCCTGGCAAGCGGATCGGTGATCGTTATAAAGGTTTTAGGTTATAAATATATTAAGGTATTGGACGAAAAAAAATACATTACCAAAAGTTCAAAGGTATTCGAATTAAGAACTTCAAACATAAGATAAGAGGCAAGAAAGAGAGCGGAGAGAGTGAGAAGAAGCTCAATATTACAAAGTAAAGATTTTCTTATTATAAGCTTTACTCGAGGATCTTAGGATGAAGACGTTTATTTAAACATTTAACTGTATAAACGATCCGCTCTTTCACTGAAACACGTGTAGGTTACTTATAAGCTCGGTAATCTTTTGTAAGATACAAACAATGAAACACATTGGAGAGGAAACGGTTAAGCAGTGTTCTATATTACCTTGTTTTTGTTTGATGAAGTATTCTAAGTAAAATGTATTTTTAGTCAATCAAATTTGTTAAAATTACGTCGCGTTGACGTCGTAATCTTTCAGAGTCTTCGCAAAATTACAGCGCATTTACAATTCCAAAGCCGTGCAGTTTGTCTTCCTTTTTTGCGCTTTAAATTTACATTTTGCACGAACTACAATTACTTCGCTCACGGCAGACACAAAGCGAGAAATGCATTTCATTTTTGATGTGAAAATTCACTGGCACTAACATATATTTTTAAATCACAAATTGACTTTTACGTTTACGCTTCAATAGCCCCTGGGGTACGCGTTCTGGTGCATTTTCCGATAATGTTTATTGAGTTATTTACTTAGGAATGTTTCTGTTTGAACTGTGATTTCAGCGGTGCGTTGTTTTCATTTCCATTACCATGTGGGCACTTTGATTTCACATGATAAACTGAGTCACAGAGAACCTTGCCAATTATTCATAATTTATGTGTACTGCCCCCTCTACAGAAGACGAGTCATCGTCTTCAGTTGTTACGTAGATTGACGCATAAGGTTATTTTCATTCGGATTAGCAATCCAGTATGAATTGGGGCGATCCGTCATCTAATTCGCCTTCCTGACAGTCCTAATAAATTAATCGTGAACGCGGTAATTTGATTGCATTTAGTAATTATAACCCGGGTACATCGCAAAATATTATCTGCGTAGCGAGATTATAATCTATGCACTGTACCTATCAAATGAGTCCATACATTTTGGTCTCAAGTGCCATAATGTGTCTTGTGTCAAATAAATTAAGAAATTGTACTTATTTGCCAAGACAGATGCAGTACATATTTGTGTACAGTACATGTAGAGTACAGTCGACAAAATAATCGATACTGTAATGTCTCTCCGTGCATTGTATCCTTAGGATAGAGAGTCACGAAATCTTTACAGAATTTTATCGACTTGGTTCGATCGTTGGCGGTTTAAGTATTTTTAAAATTTATAAGTACCACAACCTACCTTTATTTTATACCTAACGACTCCAAAAACTGTAAACTCGCTATGTCGAAATATTCAGATAAGGTATTGGGATATTATTCCAGACAGTTCAATAATACTTTATTTTTTTCCTACTGCCGCTGATAGTAAATTTTCTTTGTCTCAAGAGTGTCATCCAGCTTCGAAATACTTTAGGTATTGATAGTATCGATGGCATTCGGCGAGTCACCGCGCAGACGCGGCGTCACTGCGCCGGCGCCGCCCACGCAAAGCTCGCACGCGACTCAAAGCCCGACGCCGCCCGCCTTTCCACTCAGTCCTGCACTGAGCTTGCAAAAGGCAACATCTATTCCATAAAATATTATAATTTGTTTTGTGCTTAACAGTGCACCGTTGGATTGATTTTCGTTACAAAAGGTACATGTTTTATTTATTAAAAATAACACCAGTGAGTTGACAAAATTCGTTTAAGTCTGTTAAAATTATTTAGGAAGTTCAAGACGGAAATAAAAACGAGGAACAATTTACAAATAGTGAATTGTTTGTATTGATACGTCCTAAAATTAAGTGGTTTTCCTAAAATGTATACCTATCAATTTAAAATATTGTTTCATAACATCTGAAAACAAAACATAATTATTTCTATAACAATACACATAAATTATGCATTTAAAAGACCGAATTTCAAAATTGTGACTCGTGAATCCCAGGCTGTGTATATTATTTACAAACCAACAAAGGCGGCCACAAAAGACCAAAGCGGCACCCACATCTCAAAGTACACACGCGTATCGTATTCCCAAATGATGTATAGGAAGGTTATTCATCTTGAGAGTATAGGTCACGCAAGACAGGTATTTACACTTTTTTAATAGACACGAATTCTTTCGAGCTGACCTGACGCTGACGGCTTGCGGCTGACACTTCAAGGAAGGTCACGCTTTGAAACGCTTGTTGAAAGAATGCGATATGAGCTGCATAGCACCACTGCGTTAAAATAACCGCGTGAAACAGACCTATATAATTTTGGATGTATATCAATTCTCACAATCTTCAAATTCTCTATTTATTTCACTTATAAATACATTACTATAATCTCAGGTATTCGTATAGAATTTGAGGTTCCACATAATTACAAGCTACCAGTTCTGGGCTGCAGTCTATAAATGGAATGTACGTGACTGTAAATAGACATAGCATTGTTGCCGCATTCCTCTATAGCATTCCCATGAACTGGCAGACAATAAATGGGGTCTAGGTATTACCGTGCTTCGTAGCTTTTGTCAACTAATGTTTATTGAACCACAATTCTATTGTATAAACAGACTCACGTCTTTTTCCTCTTTGAGGATTCGGCTCTGATCACTACTCAGAGCGTGGATTATGAGGATCAACTACTAGGGGGCAGTCAGAGGCACGTTAAAACTTACGTTCGGCACATGCCCACGGTTTGCAAGTACTTAGTTAGTATTAAATACGTGGCAAGTTGCAAGCTCATCGCTGCTTAGCAGAATCCTAGCCGGTGACAAATGACTTCGAATTACGGTCCTAGGATGTTACGGCTTTCTCCAAAAACCCGAAAAGTCCATTGGTGCAACACTGAGATCATGAGATGAGACAATAGAAAGTAAATCGAATGTTGTCGAAGCTACCATGAAACTCGTGGCCAACGTAAATCTAAATGCGGTGCAAACATACAGGACTGGCATCTCGCCAGGAAACGATTTCAATTTCTTCAAACTGGGGTTTCGATTATACTTTCTGCCATCGTGAATCTTATTCTGGTAAAATACCTTCAACAGCAATTTAGAAAACTTGAATAACTGAATACACGTAGATATCTATTAAACCTTTACAATAATCAGGATTTTTTAATTGTGTATTCATTAAAAATATAGAACCTATAATTGACTAAATACTTTGAAATGAAATCAACTTATGCATATAATTTTTAGATACGCAACAATCAACAATGTCTCAAACCACAAATCTCGAAACCAGCAGCCAGCTCGTCAAGCAGACAATGGACCAAGTGATGGAACAAAATCAAACTACACAAAAAGTCAGCATTCAGGCCAGACAAGAATACAGGGAACATTTTGAGGAGAGCTATGAGGAGGAATTTGAAGAAGAAACTTTTATTGATCAGTTCGGAAATGCTACAACAAAGAGAGTAGAGTCCAGTAGCGAGAGTAAGGAACATTCGAGGAGTGCTGACGTCAAAGTGAAGGCTTCAGGGCTCAACTCGGCGCAAGTCCAGGCGCTTACGGACTGCGCAAACCAGGCGGGACAGCTGGCGTTGGACTCTAAATCTGCTAATTAAGCCATGTAATTGAAATTTAATCTCTCCTTAAATTACTAACCAACTCGTCAGATTTATCCTTTGAAGAATTCTCCCGAACGTATTATTAAAATAACAGTTAAACCAATTTTCAACAACAACGCTTTACAAACTAATCCAAAACTTTGAAGCAAAACCAAGACTAATGTTCGAGCCGCACGAAGTTTTCCTAAGCTGATTTTCCTTAACCCACTTCCTATATCCTATACCTTAAAACCAACTCGGACCGTCTTTATTATTATGAACTCTTTTTTTTTTAACAGTCATTCTTTTGTTGCAGGTGTGCCTCAAGTTTTGTGGTGAAAAAGTGATAAAGACTGTGTTTAGTGTTCCGTATGTTTATAATAATTCTATATCCTTGTAAGTTTTATACGAATGCAATAAAGGTATTTTATTGATAAAATGGTGTATTGAAAAGTGCATCGTGCCGATACCAAGTAAATAAGTGATAGTTGTAAATTGTAAAACAATGGAAGAGGAAGACGATGAAAGAAAAAGCCGCCGGCCTAACCTCGCAACTTGCGGCACCCTCAACTCTCGCGTTGTCCAGTCTCTGGAAGAGGGTGCCTATATTCGACAACAGGCGTCTTCAGAGTCAGGTGATGCTAACACGTGTTCGAGCATTTCCACCGCTCAATACAGCGACAGAAGTTTCGTGTCCAAGAGCACATTTTCTCGAAGTGGCACGTCAAGCTCCAGTCAGGAGGAATGCGAGGTTGCACAAACAACCGTCACCAGCGGCCAGTATCTGGCTGCCGCGAGGGTTGAGACGGCTCGCTCTATGGAAAGTCTCCGTCCGCATAAGGAAACGTCTCCGGCACGCCCCGCCAGCTCTTGCACGACCGTCCGTACTCATCGCAGCTCATTTTTAACGGCAAGCGATAGAGATGTGCGTGAGATGCGAGGTTTGCCGGCGCGTCGGGCTCTCTCCGGGGAGGATATGGGTGTATCTGCGGAAAAAAGGAGAGGCCTTTTCGCTAGCACCGATCGCAGAGGTCTACAACAGCTAAGCTTGCCACCACCCGAACGCCGGCTGACGATCCTCAGCCCGCACAGTCCCATGGGGGTTACGGAATTGCAGTGGCCAGTGCCTTCTGGTATTCGAGGAAGGCGAAAGAAGGGAATGGTGCTTCCAAAGCTCATACTCCCACGCAGTGACTCCGAGGCTTCGGAAGTATTTTTTGAAAGGTGCCTATAACTATACTTTTCTGTCCTGTATTTTGTGTTCTGCCTCGTAGTATGTATGTAAAAGCATAATTATTATTACACAGTTTTTGTGCAACCTAGGTTATTTGCTACATTGTTTGATACCACTGATTGAATTTGTGAGTAAACCAGTACTTTTTAGCTCTAATTGTTTAATCTACGTCCATAATTATCTATGTAGGTATGTATGTGAACATAAAAAAGGTAAGATAGCAATGTGTCTTATAACTAGCAAGCTCAATGTTGGATTCAGGGGGATCGTACGGGTATTGAAAACAAAATGGTAAAATAAATCTTGAACTTGAACAACACGTTATTTAGTTTATTTAATTACATTTTTATCTTTACATGTGCCAAGAAAAACACAACATTTATTGCTGACTCAATGTGCGTCATTGAGAAACAAAAAGCCAATGTTTCCCGCGATTTCTTTAGAAGTTTTGTGAATGGTTATTAAGATAAACAAGAAATTGTTTTTCTCTTTTAATTCAGTCTGAGTTTTTTATTACAAGCATCACAGATTACAAGCATTACATATGGTAGGTAGGTAGCTCTTTGCGTTGGAGTGGGTTCAATTCCCACACAGGAGGAACATTATGTGTGAATGAATATACTAGATAGTAGGCGGTTTGATCTGCGTTTGGGTACTGTATTGTATGATGCTTGTAAGTGTATAAGTAGTTATTAATAATGTTATTCCCGTATAAAGATTTGCTTCTGAGGTTAGATGGTGCAGTAAGATTTCGGTTCAGGAAATATTTATTTCGGTAAAATCGTATCTTAAGGTGAATTGAATTGAATTGAACGAAACTTTATTGTACACAAAAATTACATCACAAAATATACATTGCATTGTAAGTATAAGTGGGCAGTGCAAGTTTACACAGGTTAACATAAGTACAGTAAAAGCGGCCTTACCGTTTAATTTCTTCCAGATAACCTTTTGACGAGCTTCATCTTTTTTCATCTTTTAGTTAAAACCTTTGCTGTATTACTCGTAGTACGTCTGTATAACTTTTGAAACGATTATGGTAATGAACACTTTAACTAATATTTTCCATGATTTGTTGGTGAATGAGATATTATCCGGTATCCGTGATCATGGCGCATACAACTGCGTCGACGTATTGGATAACATTCACCAACAAATATCCCGTTAATATAAGTTATAGTAGGTAGTCAGTCAGTATCGAATATCAAGTTTCAACTCTTCAACAAACCGCAAACATAACGTTTTATAAATCAAACGTCAAGAGTTTCACATTTTGTGTAGATCTGGTTAGTTAGGTTCGAGTTCAGCGGTCACTTTACGGCCTTTGTAATCTTATCCGCAATGGTTTGGGTCGTCCCATCCCATGTAGCGGGACCGATGTTGTTTTACCTAGGTACTACTATTTTATATCTAGGTAGGTATGTTTAACCCACATACCCTGACACAGTCGATAACTTCTCGTTTCCAAAGGGCCTCGGTATATAAAATATTTACAATCTGTATTTCTGAATTTATTTACCGTCGCCTTCGTTCCTTATACCTCGTGAATTAATGAGCTTATTTAAATTGGTATTTTATTTTCCGAGGTGGCCGAGATGTCCCTGAGTTTTTCGTAAAGGTAAGAGAGACGGAAAATTGTTCTGAATATATTTTATTACTTCGATGGTTAATTACTTTAGATTAAAACATGGCTGGCTATCGCTGTTGCTATAGTTTTTGTTAACATTAAGATTCGTATTTTAGAAATGAGGGATCTTATACTAGTACATCAACTTTACTACATAAATACCACAGGACATTAATTAAACCGCGCCATCTAGCCCCAAACTAAGCATGGCTTGTAATATGGGAACTAGATTATGGATAGAATACTTTTTTTTTAATACTAAAATATATGTTACAACGCCCAAACACAGAACAAAACATCTAAATTCGTCACACAAATGAGCTTGTTCTGAGTGGGAATCGAACCCACAACCTACATGACCGCGTACATTAGCCATGTATAACGATGTTCTTTTTTTTCGTTATTTTTATGATTAATAGCTATTTTGTACTATTATTTTTTTTCTCACACTTCCCGATTCAGAGAAAAAGTTTCGCTGCGCAATATTGTGTGCTTGGGGCCACCGGCAAATACTTTCAAAAAATATTCAACATTCAAAGTTTACAATCAACCTGTTTAGGTTGACACTAGACGTGAAACTGAGATAATAATGAACACACCATCGTACCTGGATCTCTATTTATAATCTGCAGACAATGAGACGGAAAAATAATAGTCTCCTTGACGTAACGGAATGCCTCGAGTTATATTTGCGCTAATTAACTGTTTAAAACGTAATTGAATAAGAAACGGTTCAGAGCTATTCATTTTCAAAGAACATTTTTGAGATACAAACCTAATTCAGCGAAAAACAAGTGGTTCGCGCAATTTTACCCCAACGAGGGAAGTAATAGAGTTGAATTATGAGATTACCGTTATAGATTATCGTTAGTATCGTTAATATCGTACAGGTATAGAATTATAGATAGTATACGTACCTATCAAAAGACACTAAAATGAGACAAACACATACATCTAGAGAATTTAGCTTCCGAGGGAATTAGTTAAAATACAGATATGTTCGTATGTTTGTACGAGTGTTTGTACGTGTGTGTGCTCTTGCGTATTGCGAAGCCTTGGAAAAAGGCCGTGGTGTTTTATTGGTTTTGTGTATCGTTTTTGTGAACATATTTTTTTTGCATTTTTAAGAGTTTTTACTACGTTTGAACTATACACATGTTTTTTTTAACCAGCCGTGTAGTCTTGTAAAGCTAACAAACAAATAATCAAGCAAACAGAGTTAGGTACTTTCGAATAACTAAATGTAGGTATAGATGGATGTTGTACAAAAACATCCAAACTAATCATAAAATATTCAACATACAGATAAATTTCCTTAAAACTCTCAACTACAAAACTTGTGTCACAACCACGGCTTCCAACATATTTCACTCCGTACGAAACTTTCAGGTATCTTGAAATGTTTCTGAGGAAAACCCGTCTGCTACTTTTCTACTTTCGTCTACTTCTTTTTTTTAGCGAATCTTACCACTTTTAAATCATTTTGTTCCCATAATACAATTTTTGTGAAGTCAAAAAGTATTTCGCTGAGTGGCGATGGTCTTGCAACTTGTCACGTATTAAGCAATATTAAAAAACTAATGAGGATCACCCACTATGAGGGATCCTCATAAGATCTACGCTCTAAATAGTGTTAACAGGTGAATCCTCGAACTTTGATAAAATTGTTGGTAATTTCCTTATTATGATTGTACCACAGTATAAAGATATATGACGGTATATATGAGTAATTCTGTGATAAACTTTATCATGGTAATTGATACGTCGATGATATTGTATATCTTATAATAAAATAACGTTATCTTCGCTACCTATTATCAGACTACTCACCCAAATTGTCTGATAATGTTAACGTTTATCAAAATTGAAGCTGCTTATCTAGCGATGGGTAATGTGAACAGTACGTAACAGTACGTAGTACGTAATACAGATAGATACCAAATACCAGACACAAATTTCTAACTGATCCAGTGATCAGTCAAAATTTTCTACCGAATCTAAGCCGGAAGCTATCCTGTTTCGTAACATTTGTTGTTTTTCGTGGGAGGGTTGTCAACTCGCCACACAACCCCCAATTATGCTGGAGGACCACACCTGTCGTTGGTCAGCGAGTCCATCGAAGCCGGTAGTGTGGCTAAGCCGTACTACCGGCCGTCCCGCCATCCGTCACCTTGGGGACGCTCCCCTACGCCGTGAGGGCCGGTGCGAGGTTTACCTACCTTTTTTATTTTTGTTTATATATGATATGAGATTAAGACGTAGCACTTATCATCTTAAACCCTATTGTACATAATCTAGTTCTCATTTTACAAGCTATACTTGGGGCTAGAAGGCGTTGTGTGAAATGAATGTCCTGTACAATAAAAAAATAAAAAAAACATGGAGTATGAACAAGCAAGCAGTGGAACTCTTGCCTATAACAAAAACTTGCTGCGAAGGTCATATTCATAGAGAATATGACCTTGCGCCCGTCAACTTCAGGAATAAAGGTGCTTAGCCCTGCGGCCCCGTAATTTCACCGGCAACCATACCCTTCAAACCGAAACCCAACGAGCCCTTTCACAAGAGACTCTACCACTCTTTATTTAGACTTCAGTTCAGATCCAGAGGTCCCGGGTTCGATCCCCAGGGGGATACAATATTGTGCATGGTTTGGTTGGTGGTAGGACTTTGTTTCCGCCTGGCTACCAACTACCACCTTACCTAAGTCTGTCGCCATAACAACATTTATAAATTGCTATGTTCCGGCATTTAGAGGTAAGATTCACTGATTATTGGGGATTCCGGGCGAAGAGTACCTCCACCTTCGGCCTTATCTTAACATGTAACAAGATGATATGAAGGTCAAGCGCTTAAAAAAATGAAAAAGCAAGATTACTATCGAAAATAAATTACTTTTGTTCGATCTCAAAAGTTTCCCAATACGTCGGCTTCAGTTGATGCCACATATGGGTCTTATCCCAAGACGTCAACGAGAGTTAACGACGATTTGGCTTGGGCTATATTTCAGCCTATTCTCAAAAACCCAGCGGTCCCATTCATCAGTGCACCAGTAGGTACTGTGTGCACAACTGTTCTATCTGAAAACACCTGGCCGCAACACTGATGTAATGTTATAGGTATGTGCCAATGTTCTCCGATGGAACAACCAACGCTTGTATAAAAAAAACAAAAAATATAGGACATTAATATCATACAGCGCCATGGGCCATGAGCTTGTAATATGGGAACTAAATTACGTTAGAATAAACAAATACTTTTTTGTTGTGGACCGCCTTCCGATTCAGAGGTTGTGGGTTATAATCCAGTCGTGCACCTGACTTTTCGGTTAATCGGAAGTTTATGTGCGTATGTGACACATGCACATGCTTTGACGGTGAAGACGCCACCGTGAGGAAACCGGCATGTCCCTAGGAATAAAAATTCGAATGATATATATGTCACTGGCTAGTAACAGTAGAACTTAAGTTTTGACGTGCTTTTGACTATCCCCTAGTAGGTGATCCACGCTCTGAGTAGTGATCAGAGGCAAATCCTCGAAGGTGAAAAAAAGTCTTGAGTCTATAAATACAATATAAAACCCAAAACCAGAACTAAAATCGTTATTCATCACACAAATATCTAATTGATTCTGTTTGTTTTAAATTGAAATTCAATTGAACGATGAATTTCAATTGCGTAACACAAAAAATTCGTTGAAATTCATCGTTCAATATAAACCTGAAACAGATAAATATATAGTAACAAATTTGCTAAATTCGTTTGAAAAAATTACTAAAGACTGACCATAACACATATATTTTTCATGGGTGGGAATCGAACCCACAACCCAAGTATGGCAGAGTTACAGGCAACTGATCTGTGAGTCTTGTCAAGCTGTGAGACTTAATTTTTTGCTAAAGTCAAAGTCAAAAGTCGCATATTTTTATTCATTAAGATTTTCTAGGATCATTGACCGTGTCTACTTTTAAAATGATTGCGATAAAAGTTGATTTTAATTTTGTTTTGAGATATATTAAACATGCTATCATATTTTCTCGGTATTTAAGGTATTTTACTACATGAAATAAGGCAGCTTTATTAAAACATCGTGAAAGAATGGTTGAAGGCATAAAGGTAAGTTACTGCTTGTGTTCGAACTTAAGTCCTACCAGTTCTAAGTAGTTAAAACAGGAAAACTGGTTTAATTAACCGAGTGAAAAAAACGTAGAAAGAGGTATTATTTCCACTGAAATATTTCTATAACTTGTAGTCTGTCTGTGGCCGTTTCGTAGGGGCGACTTAGGTTCAAAATTGGAACTTCAATGGCTTAAACGATGTCATGACGAAAATAAGCTGAGTTTCAATACAGTTAAGTTTATTTTCGGCAGCAATAGCTGTAACGTGTACTAAACTAGCGCGACGCTCTAAAGTTAGGAGTAGGACCTAAATTACCCGTTTTATTGACGGTCCGCTAAAGTTGCCCCTTAGCTCACATAACAGCCATGGATTTAGGTATAGTAGATATGTAATAGGGTATACAGTAACAATATCGTAACAATGTGTCAGAATCAGCCAGTAATCATGTTACAGATATTATCGTGTGCTGTATTACAAATTGCATGCAAATCAAATAAGGTGATTACGGTTCGTATGTGATTAATATTCTGTAGCCTCACGTTTATGGAATACATAACTATTTTAACATGAGGTAATTAATTGTAGAACTCTTCCTCATCTAGGTTTTCTTTTATACAACTTGGAGACGGAACAAGCAAGAAGCCCACCTGATGTTAAGTGCACTCTTGCCTATAACAATGCCTTACTGCGTCAAATCCACAGGGAACATAGCCTACACGATACTGCATTGCGCCCGCCAACTTGAGGCATAAAGGTGTTCAGCCTCGCGTGCCCGTAATTTCACCGGCGACCATACGCTTCAAACCGGAACACAGCAATGTTGCTTGGCGGCTGAAATTAGTATGGTGGTAGTACTTCTCCGGACGAGCCTTTAAACAAAGGGGCTCTACTACTCAGGTGATGCCCAGTCTTGCCTCAAGGTCAGGAAATTATTAATTTTATCAAACGCCTCTGTGGTCTAGCGTTTCAACCCACCGATTTCAAATCCAGAGGTCCCGGGTTCGATCCCCAGGGGGAGCAATATTGTGCTTGGTTTAGTTGGTGGTAGGCTTTTGTTTAAGTCCGCCTGGCTAGCCACCAACCAAACCAACAATTCTTAAAAAAATGTTTTGTTCCGGCATTTAGATTAGAAGATAGCCAGTTCCGCAGTTTGTTGAGGATTCCGGGTGAAATGCGCCTCCACCGTCGGCCTTATCTCAACTAATAACCAGGTGAAATAAAGGCCAAGCGCTTCCCCATCGTACAATGAAAAAGTTAAAAAAAAATAAGAAATGGCAAAAATTTTTTTATATTATTTTTGGTTTGAGCTAAGTCAACTCAGCAATGGGAAGCTGGTAATCCTTACTTAAGCTATGTGAGAGTCAGTAGACTGCTGCTGATCTTAGTCGATTGTGTCTGGATATGTCGTTTCATCTTGCAGAAATTCTCTGACTATTCTGAATGTCGGCTTTTTGCATGAGTACAAATGTGTCGTTTGGTACGTCTAACAGCACGAGGGACTGAAACAATTGCTTAGGAATTACTGAGGAAGGGAGGACAACTGGAATGATTGCAACCTTTTGACACAAAGATCCACAAAACACCCGGGTCACATCCCTTTATATTTTTGTTATTATACCTGGAGCTATATATCTGATCATCAAAAACTCATGCAAGTTTTTTAAATGTCGATTAACCACACGACAAGCCATTTGACAATTTTACAAGGAATCAATCAATACCGAGTGACAGTTGCAATTCGATGTCATAACGTCACATAATGATGAACATTTGAGTGATATTTATTATTGAGTCAACTCATACCGTGGGAAGTTTAGAGCGGGATCAGCTGACTAAAGAGCCAAACCGACACTCGATCAGTGACTCATGTCGACGTACGTGTGGTATGTCCCGAACATAACATGGAAACTATAGAGGCTAATGATATTGCATTGCCATCGGATAACAAAGGATATTTTATAGCAGTTGTTAATTCTGAAAACGAGTCGGATTTGATAGTTATATCCGTTTCTATATAACTATAGAATTGGATTCACGTGGCATCAATAAAACCATAATGGCAGTAGTAATGTGTCCAGTTCATGTATAAAATGACCGTTGATCACGCAATATCTGCCGTTATATGTGGAATGTTTACTTCCTGGATGGCACGATGAATTCATAGGTGAATTATAAAACAGTAACGTTCTCCTTCGAGGATTCACCTGTGATCACTACTCTTAGCGTGGATTTTATGAGAATCTCCTACTTGGGGATAGTCAGATTCACGTCAAAGCTTACCTTCGGCACATGTCCACGGTTTGCAAGAGCTTGCATTCAATATGGGTAGCTAGCCCATTGCCGCTTAGCGGAATACTGATATAATGTCATCTGGCCCGGTACTGGGGAGGATATACTAGCAAGTGACAAATGAAATGAAAACACAATGGGGGGTCTTATAGCTTAGAAGTCATTTCTTCCAGACAACTTTTGGATGGAGAGGATTTTATGGCTAAAGGGGTGGTTGGTGGTCCACATATTAAAAGGGGTCAAGCTAAATTGACTGTAAAGTAATTGGGTGATTTTTTTTCTGGGCCACTGAGGCCAAGTCTAAAACCGTGAGAGTTATCGAAAATTCATGTTAGGAGCTACGTGCTCGATTAAAAAAAATACAAGTTCTGTATTAAAGAAAATCCATTTGTTTTTATAGTTTTCCTAGAAAAGTAAGATTTTGAAAAAAAAATTTTTTGCATATCTGAGTTCTTAATTTGATAATAAAATAAATAATGTATGATAACTATGTGCCCAAAGTTGTTGGAACACTTTTAAAATTGAAAATTTATACACACTACTTTTATAATAATATAAATCCCAACACACACTATGGACCTACATACTACTCAAATACAATATACAAATAAGAAAATAAAAGGATGTTCATCTTGCCGCTCTTGACTCAGTAGGGCGCATGGCCAAGAGGCTCATAAGTGAAGAGTATCTTGCCAAAGCGAGGCTCGACAGCCTGAGCCATCGTAGGAGGTGGCGTGTTTGTCGGTATTTTACACCAGTAGTTCGCCCCGAACTGCAAATCTCTTGATTTCCTGTTTGTGTTAGATATCTAACCAAGGAAGGTATCTCACTAAAACAACGCTAAGAAAAAAGTATTTTCCTATAACAAGCCGCATAGCTCAGTTGGTAGTAACTCTGCCTTCTGCGCTGTAAGTTGTGGGTTCAAATATTTGCAATGAAATATTATTTTAATATAATATAAGTTCAAATGAATATAAATATTTGTTCTGTGTTTGGGTGTTGTATTGTATGATAATTATGTATTTACAAAAAAGTATTTAAGTATTCTATCCTCAATCAAGTTCCTATATTCCAAGCTATGCTTCGTTTGGGGCTAGATGGCGCTGTGTGAAATTAATGTCCTGCAAAATAATTATTTATTTTATTTCACCTTACTCAATGCACATTTGTTATCAATATTTCTTATACACTCTCAAGTTGCTAATTCATTCATTCCATGCAAAGCCAGAAGCAAAGCACCATAGCACCGAAAGTACATCGTAGTAGGAGGTGGGTGGGCAGAACATAGTAGAAGAAGAAATATAAATAAATGGAAAACATCTGTTTCTTGATGAACAATTACAAGAAAAAATAATAAGTAGTAGTTAACCTGAGTAAAAAGTTTTAGTTTGTACAAAAAAAAACTAAACAATTAATTAAATCTTTATTACGGTTTATACGAGTATACAGCTTATAATCATCCCCACCTGTTTGATATGCCTTATAATGGACTAAACTACACCGGACTAAACGCTTTCCAAAACTTTGAATCTGATTCTAGCATCTTTTATTTCCACATTATTTCCACTGTGCTTTATTTACGACACTAATGCCTTCCGGTTCACTTCAATAAAAAAATCTTCTATAATCTCCTCCTGCTAAGACTCGCTCCTGAGGTAAAGAGCAGAACCATTCCTGAAAATATATAAATATTCTCTTGGGATGACGTTTCACTAGTACCTAGTATTTAACCGCCTCTGTCGTCTGGTGGTTCGCCTACCGGTGTCAGATCCTGAGGTCCCAGGATCGATTCCCATGTGGCGTACAATATTGTGCTTGGTTTGTTTAATGGTAGGACTTTGTTTAAGTCCGCCTGGCTAGCTACCACGTCTTACTTAATTCTGTCGCCATAACAACAATTCTTAAAGTTATGTTCCTACATTTGGAATAATTTCTTCAGTTTAATGAGGATTCCGGGTGAAGTGCGCTTTCACCTTCGGCGTTATCATAGCTTGAAAAATCTGATGAGATGAAGGCTAAGCACATTTTTTTTATGACCCTGTCGTAAAAAAAATAATGAGGTATACGGCGTGTGTTGATAGTCAGTCAGCTCATCAGCTACATAAAGATTGTATGCATTTAGTTTAGTACAAAACACGAGGATCAAATAAATCTCTTAATCTCATCGCATTGGATTTCACATCAAATATCCTCTTGCCTAACAACCATGCCCCGTCCCTCTGCGATTTTGCTACTTAGTGCACTCTATATTAATTATTTCGTTTGTTTACCGGCAGCGCTGGCGTTGATGGATCCATTCTAAAGCTCTTGGCACCCCTTTGATTAGGTCTGAGATAATAAATCTGCGGAGGCTTTAAGGGGCCAAGTTTTTGTTATTGCTCTCATTACACAATTAAACTTTGGCAGAAATATATGAACTGATAAAGTTGAAATAACATTTCTGGCTCAAAGTTTTGTAAATGTTTAATATTTTCAATTCAAATTTCAATGGCAGGAAAATCATTTAAGCGTTGAAATTTGCTATTTCATTAACGCAAACTAACCAAATGAATAGTGTAGATAATAATGTGTCCAACTTTTATGTGAAGTGCTTTATAACCCAATTACAGGAACTGTATATTATGGTAATAGTCTGAATATTCAGTTTAGTAACCTTCATATACCGTTTGTGATGGTCTGGCTAGCTACTACCATCTTATCTAAGTCTATCACCATACAACAGTTCTTAATTTTAGTGTTCTAGCATTTAGAGGTATGATAGCCAGTTCTCAGTCTTTTGAGGATTACGGGTGAAGAGCGCTTTTACGTTTAGTCATATCATAACTTGAAAACATGAGATGAAAGCGAAAAGCGCTTTGCCGTCGTACAATTAATAATAGAGCTTAAGGTAACCTATTTGAATTTCTTTAAAATTGAAAATTGGTATATTGTAATGTATTTCACTATAGGTTTGTCACTACGAGTAGGCATATATCCTTGCCAAAGCTAAAATAAAAATGGCTATGTAAAAACTAACAGATATACACAATAAATTACCTGTAAAAGTAAGACTATTATATTATACGCTAGAAAATTACTTGTATATAATATAATATATATATATATAATACACATTTATGATCATCAAAACGACTGATATGAGTCGACCACCGTTTTGCAAGAGCCACCATAAAATACTCTGGGCGTGATCATTTTTCCGCTCTCCCACACATGGGTTAAGATTTTTGGACCAGACACAGAACAAAGGCCATTTTTGAACGCATTTTTGAATGATTTTAGGGGTTTATAATATCCCCTAGATACATTTTTATAAGGCTGATGAAAGTTTTATCATAGTTAACAGAAACTATTTGCCTAGTTTGAACATCTTGGAGTGTATACTCCAAGAGGTCCAAACATGGATTCAGCCGATTCACAATTGTGATACACATTTTTTACAAGACCTTACAAGACCTTTTCACACAGCTCCATCTTGTCCCGAACTAAGTAAAGTTTGTTATATAGGAACTAGATTGCGGAAATAATACTTACAACTTTTTTTTATAATAAGACTTATACAATACAACTCCCAGAAATAGAACAAACAACTATATTATTTACACAAATTGTACTACCAACTGAGCTGTGAGGATTATTTATATCAGTCAGCATCATCAACTTATAACCCCTTTTACGATTACATTTACTCCTTTAGGAGGACCAATCATTGATGACGTTCACCGTATCTACTCTTGGTCTAGTTCCAACACAAGCGTTACTTTATGTCTGACCACGATGTCATTTAAATGTCATCCATCGCTGTATTTTCTCGTCTAGTTGCCGTCTTCTAACACTTTGAAATCGTTACGCTCGAAGCGACAGAAGCGCAACTGTGTCGTTTTATGAGTCCCAACTCTCGCTGACTAAACATTTCATCGGCCAGCTGTGAGTATAAGTCATAAAAGTCGTCTGTGTCATGATTTGCAAAATTATGTTCTGGCTAGCCTCATAGCTCAGTTGGTAGTAGCTCTGCCTTCTGCGCTGTAGGTTGTGGGTTCGAATCCCACACGGAAAAAACAAGAATGAATTAACAAAGTATTATATCCGTAATCTAGTTCCCAAATTACAAGCTGTGCCAGTGCTCAAATTACAAGCTTTGCTAGTTCTCAAATTACAAGCTTTGCTAAGGTTGATGCCAAACAGCGCTGTGTAAAATGTTCCGTGATATAAAAAATATGACGGTCATATTTTTTATATCACCGAATATAATAAAAATAAATAAATCTGATATTATACTGAATATCCGCCCTGACGTTGTGTGTGGTGTGGGTAATACTCATATCATTCTTTATTACCTTTGAAACAATCATGTCTGCGCACCAGAATAACACTGAGGGTCGTGATACATAATGCAATATCATAAATATTTTATTGAAATAAATATTACACTCACTTTATTTACCAAGCAATAACTTGGTAAATACAGTGTTGAAAGTTGTTGAAAGAATCTAATAAAATTATGTCCAAAGACTTTGTTACTTGCAAGTAAAAGCAATACGCTCTTTGTATATTAATTTAGGAATGTTGTTTGTCTGCATTCTTTCATTATATATTGTTATATAAAAGAACTTCCTTACAAACCTTTAGTATTCTTCTTCCTAACAGGAAATAAACTCAGTAAAAATTTCAAAATACCGGTGGTGATATTAGTTGTAGAATTTTCTTTCAAGTGGCAGATGAATACTTGCAATTGAAAATCATTATACAGATATTTGTTCTGTGTTTGGGTGTTGTATTGTATAACAAGTATGTATTTACAAAAAAAAAGATACTTTCCGAATAATATTCGGAAAGTATCGGAATTATACGGAATATTCTTTCCGTAATCTAGTTCCCATATTACAAGCTATGCTTAGTTTGAGACTAGATGGCACTGTGTAAAATTAATGTCCTGTAATATTTATTAATTAACCTCTATGGTCTGGTGGTTCGCCCACCGGTATCAGACCAGTGGTCCCGTGTGCGATCCCCAGCCTTTAATGCTTGAAATAATATATGGTAAGGTGTTAACATGGTCAAGTATCAAGGTACTGTACCGTGCAATATTTATCATACTTCAGATCAGTATCAATATCAGAGTTTATTTGTTACATAATTTTATTAATATTTCGGTATTTGTATATAATTTTAATTCGAAATACGAAAATTGAATACGCTAGGTTGAAACAAAAGGTTTCCTAGACAGAGAATACTCTGCTCAACGTCGTATTGTGCTGAAAACGTATTATCAGTAAAAATAAAACTACTGGTTTGCTTCGCTGAAATAAAACGAGAGTACGCGGATGTGGTTTGTCGGTCCGTACCCTCAAACGGAAAGCTGAACCAGGAATAAATCTTTGTATTGACTCTTTCAAGTTTTATTTAACCTCTTTTGTGTGAAAATAAAATCGTTGAATGTATGTTTTTTCTTTTTCAGGTAAGTTCGCGAATCATTTTGTGTAAGCACTAGCCTACAGCTGTGATCGAGATGCAAGCAGACAACAGAATCCAACTAAAAACGGGTAAAGCTATGTTCACTTTGTGTATGTTATACTTATTTTTCAGCTTATATTTATTTAACACAAAAATTCACAACCCACGACGGGACTCGAACGAATCTTTTCCTAAAGCCGGAAACGCTCTAACCAACTGAGCTACGGGGGGTACCGACGCAGATTCCGAATTTTTGTGTCATATCTCTCAGCTATAGTGCTGATAACGTCATCTAGCAGAGATTCACTGAACTGTGATCTGTCATGATTTTGTGTCATAATAACATTCGTAAATGTTGTGACCAAGTAGGTACAATCACTTGAAATACAAAAATTAAATAATTTTGTGTGTGAATATTGTTATTTTATAATTACGGGGGTGCTATAAACGTTAATTATAGCTCCCAAGTTAAAAGCAATAATTATAAAATAAAAATTAAAGAGCGTCTATTATTCTTACACAAATATTTTTCTATTTTTTATTCTCGAACCGCTTGTAAGCCTCGTCCAACAGTTGACAAGCCTTTCTGTCGTCTTCTTATTTTGTTCAAGACAACGTCTATATTTACGTCTCTTCATGTCTCTCTCGATCATGATCTTTCCTTTGGTCTTCCTATTTTCTCTTGCCAATTGGTCATTCTGTCCATTTGTCGTCTTCTGTGCGTACTTATCTATAACATCGTCGTTTAAATTCAATAAGCTTGTTTTAAATACCTTGGCAAGTACGTACTCTTTAAGAATCTAGCTCATCATCTACAGTTTTTGCTCATCAGGCAACGATAGAAACTTCCGAATAGGTTTCGACAGCAAACACTGCATAGGATCCTTTGTAGTTTAAGTTTTGAGTTTAAGGACAGATTCTGGATATGGCAGATTCGTTTTATGGCATATTTGGCTTAAGGCAAATGAAATAAAAATATAGTACATACTCAATTACTTTTTTGTGAAAAATAGAAGGATATCATTTTACCTTTAGAAGAACCATGTAACTTTTCAAGGGTCTAACTTTTCGGTTATGTGTGTCAACCGTGTCAACAGAAATGACTGGAAGGGAAATTAGACAAAACTCATAAGTAAATAGTAGATAAGTTAAATATCATTCCGAATACAATCTAAACCTACAAAAATAATTGGTGCTGATATGCACGGTTTTTACGAGTCATGTTATCTATTCGTTTTCTCAAAACAAATCTCCAGAAGGAGATGTAAATTTAGATTTTCTTTCACGAAAATTGATAATTTTGATGTCAAACTTCTTTTTTATAAATTAAACTTTCGAGATAAAACTGCAAAACATGAACAAACACGATAATTTGATAGCTCAACTCGCAGAAATAAGCTCCCCGTAGATTTCGCTTGTCTCCCAATTTAGTTTCCCTCCCTTTGGTATGGGAGTGAGCAACTATGCTCGCAATTTCAATGAGAAAACCAGTAAATGCAACATACTTCTTTTGTGGTATCTTGATTTTCTCAAACTCTATTTTCATGCACCTCTAAGCTAAAATGTCCATTGCCAGTCCGTCATTTTCCTACATTAGTTTTTTTTTTGTAGGTTATTTATTCATCTTGGCTTTACATTAACTTTGCACATATTGCGTACTTTATTAATTTTGCTAGCATATACATATTGGAAATCATTGTGTGCCTATCGGAAGTAAATTATAAGCGTTCATATTTTAACGACAGTATTACCGACATATCTTGTTGTCTTGCTATACGGTTATTGGGTTCAGCTCTTGTAGGGCTTTAAATGAGCGTTCGATTAAATTTTGTCATGTAATATTCATATTTTGCTATTAATTAATTATCGATCTGAGTAGTAGGGATTCGCCGGTTCTGGCCCACCAAAAAAAAAAAGAAAAGAAGAAAAAGTATATCGACAGTAGTAGGTATTCACCGGTTCTGGCCCACTTTCAAAGGTTAGGTTAGGTTGTAGTAGTAGGGATTCACCGGTTTTCACCCACCAAAAAAAAAAAAAAAAGAAGAAAAAGTATATCGACCACGCTGAATCGATGTAGCGCATCCATTTTACGCTATTTCAACTCGTTTCGGAGATAGGAATTTATGTTTTAAGCGCCTAGTACCCCTAATTAGCTAATCAGGGATTAACTAATCACCACCAACCTCGCCACGATGCTAATCACCTTGTTGTGAAGGGAAGCAGCATAGCAATAACAACGAACTATTTTTATTATCCTTTATTTCAATTGAACAAGCATTTAAACATATAATATACCAATATATCATTATAAATACTATCGTTTTTGAATAATCCTAGAAATTCACGCAAGGATATACCCTTGAATTTGTGATATATATACATCAAGCAGTACTCGCCACATACTGAGGTCCAATCATTTTGTACTCTCCTTCTATTGTAACACCATTGTTTTGAGTTCCTTTTTAAAAACCACAGGTCTTAGACTCTATAAGGGTATTGTAATGAATAACACATATTTCTGGTACAATCATTATTTTATTTCAACTCATTGACATTATACAAAAATAAAAAAAATATTTACACAATGAACTACAACTTTAAAATTACCTTAGCAACTAATTATACACATTTATTAAATCTTAGATACTATTTCTTATTCTAAAATGACCCCATGCTAATGTATCAATACTGTTGGGTAAAATATATCTCTTAGTATCGCTGTATGATAAACATGTTTTGTTAATTTTTTGCGTAAAAATTGTATGCTTTATCGACTTAAATCTATACATATCACAAAATTGATTTTTTTTATCAAACAGGCATGATTTGAAATTTTCTATTTTCATCTTTTTTGTAACACATTTATTGACACCTTTTGCTTTAGCTGTAATTTTATTCTCCACTTCAAACGCATACATTTTTGATCGGAGGCCTACAAATTCTTTCATAATTTTACCGTTATTTTCATCTTTGAAAAAACCTAACTTCTTTTTATTGATTCTCGGATAACCAAATATATTATCTACTGGATAATCCGATGTATCAAATCTGGAGGATAAGTCCGTTTTGATATCATCATAAAAATGATCCGCAAAAGTTTGATAGATAAAACTATCGGTGTCCGTATACAATAGTTTTGTTTTATTTGGGAATTTCTGTAACATGTAGTTGTAATGAAAATCATACATTAATGTTTTTGAAATATCTAATATACTAAACCCTAAATATATTGGTTTGTCATGGTAGAGTTTTGTTTTTTTTAATTGCACTGCGACTAAACTTTCTTTAAAAATTGATAGACTATGAAATTCTGGTTTAGCAATCAAATCTTGAGCACCTAGAGATTTTCCTATATTTTCCCAATGCGTTAGGAGTTTTACATTTACACGTTTTTCGATGTTTTCCATGGTTTTACCAAAAACAGAATTATTCATCAATTTGTAAAAATCTTTCTCAAAATCTGAAGTTGCTTTTGTCCTTAATTGTGTATTTAAATTTATGTACTTTTCCAACCAAGCACTTTGATCATATTTAAGAATTCTGTGAACTTTCGTTAGTTTCAGACCCATATCAAGACATTGTTTCAGATTTCTGTAATGGATTTTATATTTTGTTTTATTGTTGAGATTAGGAATAAGCTTTTTTTCTTTAGAACCTCCTATGCAAATATTCTCGGGACAAAGAGGTAGATCTGAATGTAGATCATGAAGATCTGTGGGGTATTCTAAGTCAACTTCTAATATGAAACCGTATTCAGAGTTATCAGGAACCATAAAGTTGGTGTCAGGACTCACCCATTCAAAGCCTCCCTTTGGAAGGTACTGAGACATAGCCCAACCATATAGATTGTTTGCATCTAAATAGGTGAGATATGATGTAGGTTGATTTTTATCAAAGTCTTCTAAAAATTCATTATTTGCCTTTGCATATCGATTACTACATTGGGACACACCACCTCGTATTCCAGCTCGAATATATGCAATTTGATCGAAATCTGATAATAATTCTAACTCTATTTTTGTATACTTTAACATAGCATCCCAGCTTAGCCCTGGTGCTGTATAATAATGAGCAGGATCTAAATCGTATGTTATCATACAAAGGTTTCTGAAGTTTTCAAAGATATCTGTCAGTAGTAGGACATCTGTTTTTAAGTATAAGTTAGAATATTCCATCATATTTTGACACTTAAAGTGTTTCCAAACATCCTGAGCACGGTTGTATTCTTCATCTGATATGCTTGAATCGGAAAGAGAACTGTAAAACTGGTTTTGGTTAGGGAGAGATGTTGATTTTAGGGATTCAAACGATGTCATGAACTCATAAGGATATATACCCTTCTTCCTTAGGCGACTGAAGTCTTCATCATTAGGAAAAAAACATTTGAGGGTGTTGAACTGATCGTTATTTAGATTTTTTGCTAGTTGATCGAGGCTACACGATAAAAATTTCATAGAATCTACAAATCTTAGTTTAATCTTTTGATTGTTTATGGTGAGGACTTTTGTAAAAGATATGTACCTTTCTTTATTTTGAGGAATAACTTCTATTTCACCCTCCACAAAATCTAACGCCTGTACGATAAAATGTGCATCGTAATGACTGAGATTGTGAAGGAAAACTGGAACGTAGTATGGTGGTCGAAAGTTTTTAATACAAATATCATGTGCAACACCTCTAAAATTACCTGTGTGCCAATCGAAATCAAGAACACGTTCTCCATTCAAATTTGTTTCACAGATGTGACAATTTTTGGTGTTTGCAATTTTATTTTCATTTTCAGGTGTTAATGGTTTAGGGCTCTTTTGAAAATTGTTTACCCTACAAATTTCCTTCAAATCGTTATATAAACGTTTCATAAATATTTGTGCACAGTTGGATCCACTGTAAGTTTCATATTTTGATAAACTATCGTTATATGAACATTTAACATAGTATCCGAAGCTATAAACTTCATGCTTTGCTACATTTGTAGTATATGGTTTAGTAGGATCATTAACACATGTTTCTATTGGATTTAATAATGCCTCAAAGTCAGCATATATAACAAATGGCATTTTCATCTTTTTTTGGAATTTGTCAAACTTTAGTTTGTCATTAGAAACCAATTCACCAAACCAATTTTTCATTATTTTTTCTTTAGTTGGAAGCTTCGTTGAAATGTGAGAACAATCATGTTGTTGATGGTTACTTAACCTTTCTTTTGAAGGGAAGTGAAGTAAACAACCATCACAAATGTAAACCGCATGCTCTTGATTAGAAAGTTGTTTGCTAACTAATCGCGACAAGTTTTTGATGTAGCAATAATGACCATTTGTACCGTTTTGAATGTATAGAAGATTTACGTGACGAGTTTTACGAGATTTGGTAAAAAACAAAGGACCTACAACAATATTTTTTTTGTTTTTTATATCAAATTCTAATCCGAAAACATTGATACTTATATCGTTTAATGCTTCAACTTTATGTATATCAGTTAGTTTTACTGGAAAAGGTACACCGTTAAATTTAAGTTTGTTTGCATGCATACTGTATGATGTTACTCGATCAGAATGCTTGTTGGCTGGGTATAGGGCTGATAGCAATGCCCATTTAAAACATAAATTATCTGCATTTTTTACGTTTATAACGGCTTTTTTTGCTCTTACATCTGCAGGTAATTCAATATATGAGGTTCCTCGCAGTGGGTTGAACTTATTTACATTCATATCTAAACAGTTTATTTTTTTGAGACTCCATCCACTATCTTTTTTCTCAAAAGAATCTATCTTATTTGTCATAGTGTCACACAAAGATGAAAAGAAAATATTCAAGTCATCCCCACGAAATATTATGTAATTACATGTTTGGAAGTCGAATGCATTTGTCATATTTTTAGACTGCTGTACAAAATCAGCATGTAAAATGAAATTAACTTTGAATACTGTATGTTGTTCGATTGATTCATCAATCAATAACATTACATCATCTTTAATTGACTTCAAAAATTGTTCGGGTGTTTCGAATACTGAGTTTGATGATGCACTATCTTTACAATTAATTTTATATGATATAATTCGTTGACCGAAAGCAGATTCTACTACAGATACATTTGACAAGGCACCATGTGATTTTAGTACATTATTTTTGTGAGTGTTGCTCTTTAAATGATTAGTGAAGAAACGCTTTTTAATTAGAAGTTGACAAATGCCACAGTTCACCTTATCGTTATCGTCAGTCCGAAGTCTCAACGACGCGGAAGATGAAGGTTCAGCATCAAGTCTTGGTATTTTTGTTGGCATGATGTTGCTTTCGTTATCACTCCGAGGTCTCTTGTGGTTTCCCCCTCCAACTTGTACTTGTGGCTCGCTGAAAGGTAAAGTTTAAAGTTAAATGGAAAACTTTATGGTTACAGAAAACCAGCAATCATGGTAAATATACTTAAAATAATTTGCTATGAAAATGTAACTTACATATATTGTTTTTCAGCTGCAACACATAAATTGTAGAGCTCCTCATCGTATAATGAACTTATCATATCACATGATTCAATTTCCTCACAGAGCTTAAATATTTCAGCATCTTCACATGAATCATTGATTTCTGTGTTGAAGGTACTATCACAAACTTCCTTGTGATCTATTTTTATTGCACATGATTCAACTTCTTCGCAGAGCGTAAACATTTCACAATCTTCACAAGAATCAATACTTTCCGGTTGAAAGAAGGTAAAGGAATTAACACAAGTTTCTTCGTGATCCATAGTTATTGCACTTGTATTACTAGTAGACAATGTACTGCAATGATTTTCTGACTCAAACTGAGACCAGGAGAGGCATTTTCGATGTCCTTTATATATTAAATCCAGGTAAAATGTTATTTATCATTAAAGTAAATTGAGAACACCCACTCATTAGCTAATCTTAAAAATCTTGTAAAAAAATTAAGAGTGACATTGTTTTACTAATTATTGATACATCGGATTATCCAGTAGATAATATATTTGGTTATCCGAGAATCAATAAAAAGAAGTTAGGTTTTTTCAAAGATGAAAATAACGGTAAAATTATGAAAGAATTTGTAGGCCTCCGATCAAAAATGTATGCGTTTGAAGTGGAGAATAAAATTACAGCTAAAGCAAAAGGTGTCAATAAATGTGTTACAAAAAAGATGAAAATAGAAAATTTCAAATCATGCCTGTTTGATAAAAAAAATCAATTTTGTGATATGTATAGATTTAAGTCGATAAAGCATACAATTTTTACGCAAAAAATTAACAAAACATGTTTATCATACAGCGATACTAAGAGATATATTTTACCCAACAGTATTGATACATTAGCATGGGGTCATTTTAGAATAAGAAATAGTATCTAAGATTTAATAAATGTGTATAATTAGTTGCTAAGGTAATTTTAAAGTTGTAGTTCATTGTGTAAATTTTTTTTTTATTTTTGTATAATGTCAATGAGTTGAAATAAAATAATGATTGTACCAGAAATATGTGTTATTCATTACAATACCCTTATAGAGTCTAAGACCTGTGGTTTTTAAAAAGGAACTCAAAACAATGGTGTTACAATAGAAGGAGAGTACAAAATGATTGGACCTCAGTATGTGGCGAGTACTGCTTGATGTATATATATCACAAATTCAAGGGTATATCCTTGCGTGAATTTCTAGGATTATTCAAAAACGATAGTATTTATAATGATATATTGGTATATTATATGTTTAAATGCTTGTTCAATTGAAATAAAGGATAATAAAAATAGTTCGTTGTTATTGCTATGCTGCTTCCCTTCACAACAAGGTGATTAGCATCGTGGCGAGGTTGGTGGTGATTAGTTAATCCCTGATTAGCTAATTAGGGGTACTAGGCGCTTAAAACATAAATTCCTATCTCCGAAACGAGTTGAAATAGCGTAAAATGGATGCGCTACATCGATTCAGCGTGGTCGATATACTTTTTCTTCTTTTCTTTTTTTTTTTTGGTGGGTGAAAACCGGTGAATCCCTACTACTACAACCTAACCTAACCTTTGAAAGTGGGCCAGAACCGGTGAATACCTACTACTGTCGATATACTTTTTCTTCTTTTCTTTTTTTTTTTGGTGGGCCAGAACCGGCGAATCCCTACTACTGATCTGAAGCTTATGAATAGAAATGGGTTGATCCGTTTTATTTAAAAAGCAATTGTTTCTGACGAGTATCAAACAACTAAACGGCTTTCAATTATGTTTGTTTATAAAATCCATTTTCAATTATTTGTTTCGGTTAACCAAACAAATTAATAATTACAACAAAATGTACTTGTAAGTATCATTTGTGTTAGTGTATGTACCCCATACGTGTTAGTATGTGGTGTTTTCTTGTGTATACGAGTAGTAGGAGTATTTAAAAAATACTTTAATTTGCTGAAAGACGATTCAATTGAAATCAAATTCATAGAAAGCATGCAATAATTTGGTTTTGAATGTTGTTGAATGAACAGGGTCACTTTCGAATAAAAAGGCGCTTTCGATATGACAAACTTGCTTTATTTGTTCAATCAAAAGATCACCGAAACGAGCTCATTGCAAAACATAACTTACGTTCTATGCCATATTCGTGAAATACAACGTTTGCGCGATCTAGAAAGCGTACCAAATTTAGCAGCGACATCTAGTTAAATATTATGAACTAACGATCACACAACTATTTTTAGGAATCAAATAAATGGCTTGAACAGTTGTAACGATTTTAATATTATCATTAAAATCTTTATCTTGAAAAAAATTTTATGATGAAAAAATACCAAAACGTGTCGACACACGGTTTCTCCACGCTTCCTAAAGATCCAAGCGAAAGCCGATCTAGATAATGGCTGCCTCGTGTGTAGATATCGTATCCACTGAGCTTGCAAACGCAAGGTCTTTTGTATAATAAATTTGAGCCTAGTTTTATCAATCTTCCTATCTTATTTCACTTTGCGAGTGGAGTTCACTCCTATTCACTATATAAATTTGTCTTGTGTATTTCATCGTATCTTTTTCCCGCGTTTCACTCGCGAGGTGCCCGATGTGCCAAATTTTATCATTATTCGTTCGGCCGTTTAGCTGCGAAAGCGTAACAAACAAACTGAGAAACTTCATTTATAATATTACTAGCTGTTACCCACTTCATTGCCCGCTAAATCTATCAGGATATAGGATAATTTTAAATGTTGTAAAATTATGGCGTGCAAAAAGACAACGCCTGACGTAGCTACACTTCGGTAATATATGTGTAATAAGTTGCCAGACGATATAAATGATGATTGATATTGGAACTACATCACATCCATAGCCCATTAGTGACCTCAACTGGACTGAGCTTATCCAAAGCTGCAGGGTGTTGCCATAATCACTGCGCTTGACTGGCGGATTGGTGATCGCAGTAAAGGTAATAGCATACAGAAGGAAGCTGAGATCCCGTAGTTGGCTTTTATGGACTCTTAAGCCGCTACCGCCACGGTAAATTATATATTGGAATCAATGGATCATAATCAAAAGAAACATATTTAAATCGTTCCCGTTTATTACTTCACTTTTCTGTGTACATAAGCCGGAAACGCTCTAACCAATTGAGCAATAGATGACAAAAAAGCCGAGCTACTAACTAAGCTGTGAAGCTTGTTGAATCAAACATAACTTATAGGGTATATAATGTAATATATAGGGTTAATTTGGCACGTCACCAGCCATGAGCACTTTTATTACCATGAACTGGAATACCCAAATATCCATATTGGAAGGCCTAAGATCATATAAAAGAGGCTGAATTTTTGCCCGTTCTTAGGTCAGTTGAGATTTACAATTTCTGTATGGGTATAACAACAGATAACTGTTATTTAAGTAATGCTGCTTTTTTTAAAGATTTCTTTATTATAATCAGCTTTTCTTATTCACTGTACTCTCAGGGTAATCTCGAAAACATTGTTGTTTTATTAAATCCAACAGCTTTTATGTAAATATTGTTCGTTGTTTAATGCATTTTCAATCAGTTTCCGCTCTCTGGTTGCCCGTATTATTTTCTTACAATATTAATTAGTAAAGTATGTAGCTACTTATTTATACAATGCTTCAAGTGAAAGCTGAAAATGTATCATTCATACAGTCATGTTAAAACTAAAATTAGAATTTACTAACGGCATCAGTCACATTATTAAGAGCGGCTCTCTCCGGGGAAGGCCATAAATTGTGAGCTAAACTGGTCCGAACGGTCTCATGCTTTAATTCACCAATGATGTACACCAATGCATTCCTAAAAGTAATTTAAGCAACAATTCTTATTTATAGTGGCGAAAAAAATTTTTGACTCGCGCAATTTGTCCGCTTCTATTGTCTAGTGGGTTCAGTACAATGTTCTTGGTTTGGTTGGTGGTAGGACTTTGTTTAAGTCCGCCTGGATAGCTACCACCATCTGATCTAAGTTTGTCACTGTAACAGCAATTCTTGACTGTTTTGTTTCGTCATTTAGAGGTAAGATTGAAGAGAGACTGAGGAACTGGTCCTCAGTCTGTTGAGGATTCCGGGTGAAATGCGCTTCCCCTCGTTCTACTTTTGGTCTTATCACAATTTGAAACCAGGTGAGATGAAGGTCAAGTGCTTCTCCATCGTACAGTAAAAATCTGTAATAGGTAGGTGTGGAGAAAAATAATAATAGAACATTTAAAAAATGGGTTGAACCAAGAAAAATATCGATTGGGTAGAAAAATCGTGGGTTGAACGAGGTAGCACCCCATCTTTCGACTATTTTGCACTAAATTCTAAGCGGGAGCCGTGACGGTAACAGCAAAATCATCAAAGCGACACAAATATGGAATCATTTTCAAGGATTTCATATCTGTTCCTTTTGGATTTAGAACTTTAGGATCGGCCGTCTTAGAGGCAAGAAAAAAATAATTGTCTTAAAACTTATAACATTTCTCAGAGAATATATTTGGCCATACGTAAAGACGTAAAAGGTACTTGTACTAAAACTTATTTTGAATCTGTTACATAACATCCTATCCAGGAACCCCATAATGCGTCTTTACACAGATCTATGTATTTTGATTATCTGTTTTGTATGTTCAACTTTTTCAGTAACATTTTGAATTCGTACCCAATTCATAGTTTATCACAGCAGACCCGTTCTGTACGGAGTGATGTTGTGAGTTGATGAGCGGCGCATCGCACCAATGAATCCGTTTCGAAAGACTCGTGGTAACAGGCAAAGTGGAAGGGAAATGATCGCATGGACGGAGCCCTATGCGTTGGAGCGACCAAATCCACTCAACGCAAAAAATCTAGCGTGAGCTACACCACGAGCGTCGCTTAAAACAGATACCGTTAATGGATAAACCCTCAGCAGACGGGGTATCGATGCAATAGAGGATTCAGGCTATTTCCTCATCATCGTCTTCCTACCATCACACTACTGATCACTTGAAGACCTGGAGAATTTTGCCATATCCTCCACTCTTTATATTTTGCTAGTTATGTGATCGCAATGATAAAAATGTAGTCATGAGTGGAGCTAAAGCTAAAACATATACACCAAGGACAAATATGAAACAAATATAATTTAACGAGGGTAAAAATTGTCTCCTAAATTAGAACCATAAATCAAATTTTATTGCAGATAGCGTAGAATACTAATTGCAAAGCCCAACTCATCTAACCATTTTATTTGAATTTACTGGACTGTTTTACTTAATTCAGGCTGCTATCTAAAACAAAGTGGTAAATTTAAATGAAGTACCGAGAGCAGTTACCGGGAACACTTGCTTTAAAAAAACGTTCTAGACGATTTAACTTTTGGACAATTAAATTTTGTACGGGTCGTTTCTACAACTCTCTAAACCGCCAAAGACAAAATGAGATTGTGTTGGCACTAAAAGTGTCAGAAATCTGAAAATCAAGGAACCAAGGAATTATGTTCGAACCAAATAATTATGTTGTACGAGTATTACATACGACCCCCATCGTAGTACATATTACTTCTATGGTTCGAGTTTGTTATTATTTCGAGAGAAACAGCAAAATTCAAATTGCCTTTCGTTTGTATGGAAATAGTTGTTTACATATTTAATTTTAATTTGTTATTTTTTTAACCGTTCCTTGTTCATACCACGAATTTGCAACGTTAAATTGAACTAATACAAACAATGCGCAATCGCACAAAAAAAACTCATAAAGACTACGCGGCAATATTATTATATTATTTTCTTCACTATTGTTCTCACTTTATAATAACGCCCTCTGTGAGAAAACCGGAGCAAATTTAAACGATGTGTCGCTAGTAGTTCAGGATTCGTAACTTTCAGGCGTGTGTTTTCCCCCTTTCAGCAACAAGTCGCTACGGTCTTCTGTCCAAGTTCTCCGAAAAAACGCTAGATGGCACTGATCTTTACTTTTCTATTCAGATAGGTGTGGTAACAAGAGTGTGATTCTATTGACTTTGACAGATTTAAATTTTGTTAGATATCATTATAGAGAATCGTTTTATTATTTTTTTATTGGGTTAATAAATCTCTTTTCTTTCTTTCTTTCAAGAACACTCTAGATTTTATTTGGTTAATTAACATATTTTCAGAGAACTCAGAACACACGTCAATACAAAATATGACAAAACTGGTTTATGGACAGAAACATTTGTATAATACTATTATATTAATAGATACAAAGCAAATATTATTTGTGAAACAGTAAACCTTTGCCTATATAGTGATTATTGTTAAAACTCACTACCTTTACAACAACCATGGTTTAGTGGTTCAACCCACTGATTTCAGATCCAGAGGTCCCAGGTTCGATCCCCATGTAGACAATTTTGTGCTTGGTTTGGTTGGTGTTAAGACTTTGTTTAAGTTTGCCTGGCTAGCCATCCACCATCTACCTCATTATGTCGTCATAATAACAATTCTACAATTATTGTGTTCCGGCATTTAGAGGTAATCTTACCTTAGTTTGTTTAGGATTTCGGGTGAAGTGCGCCTCCATCTTCTTCTTCGTCTTCTTCTTAACTTGTAACCAAGTGAGATGAAGGCGCTTCCCCGTCGTACAATAAAAATGCTCATGGTATTTTGCGAAAACTTCGTATATGTTATGTTTTTAGCACAAGTAACCCCTCGGCACAGATTTCTGTACTCAGTTTTCATGAATATGATCTATGTAGATTTTTTTTAAATGTAGTTTAAAACAATTAAAATTAATGAAAAATGAATCCTAATAGCACCAGCGAAGGGCGTATTTGCAAAATCAAGATGGGCATTCCCAATTGCAGGCTTCGGTGGTTTGGGTCGTTGGCCCCGGCCCCGCCCCTGCTGCTGACGTCATACTTGTGACGTCACGCAACCTGCGTCCGCCCCATACACCCTCGACTCCCCTTTACACAAGGACTGAGTCTTCAACATTTTTATTAAAATCAAATACAATTTCCCAATTCAATGTGAAAAGACTGCCTGGCTTCTAGTTAAACATTATCTAAATAAAATTTAAATTTAAATCCGCAGTTTGTAATTTTTTTATAATAATTTTTTTTTTATAAATATTACAGGACATCAATATCACACAGCATCTAGCCCCAAATTAAGCATAGCTATATAATATGAGAACAAGATTACGGATAGAATACTTTAATACTGTTTTTTTTTTTGTAAATGCATACGTACTATATGACACCCAACACCCAAACACAGAACAAACATCTACATTCATCACACAAATGTTTGTCCTGAGTGGGAATCGAACCCACAGCCTACAGCGCAGAAGGTAAGGTCACTACCAACTGAGCTATGAGGCTTGTTAATTACAGATTTTAATAATTAAATCTACATTATATAAGCTATCGTGTGTGGCTGACTGAATCAGTACATAGCCCAAATCAGAACTCGTACTTGAAACGGTGAAATTACGGGTACGTGAGGCTTAACACCTTTACACCTCAAGTTGATGGAAGCAATGCAGTGCCGTGTAGGCTATGTTCTTAGTGGATGTGACCTTTGCAGTAAGGCTTTGTCATTAGGCTAGAGTACACTTAAAACACCAGGTGGGCTACTTCTTGTCCCGTCTCCTAGGAGTATTCTGTCGCCATAACAACAATTCTAAAAATGGTTGTGTTCCGGCATTCAGAGGTAAGATAGCCAGTTTTTCAGTTAGTTGATTAGAGGATTCCGGGAGAAGTGCGCCTGCACCTTCGGCCTTATCTCAACTTGTAACTAGATGAGATGAAAGACAAGGTCGTTTCCAAATTATTTTGATTGCATAAAGTGTTCAAAATTAATTTGAGTTAGTAATATTATAAATTTGAACAACTGGGTTTAAAACTAATTTTATTAAAAGCACACCCACCTAATTCTAAAAGTTATATAGTGGAAAAGTCGTCCACGGAAATGTTAAAGATACAGTTAAAACGACTATAATGACCACCAGTCAACCAATTAATCTTCATGAAACTGTAACAGCGTCTAACTGCTTTATGTGTATATATATAGATACGTATCGAGTAATCCTATTAATGTTATAAATGTGAAGGTTTGTTTGTTTGTTACTCAATCACACAAAAATGACTGGATATTATGTCCCCTAAGAAGGCGCCATATTTTATTCACCAATCGTATGTGACGTCACCTTATTTATCAAATTATGACAAGCAGTTAAGAAGTTATGAGGGAACAGATGAACATAGCTACATACCGGTCAAAATCATAACCCTTATTTTTGCTTCCTCATAGTAAAATACACAGGGTAAAGATAAAACATAATAATCAAAACGGTTTCTAAGGATTTAGAAGATAGGCTCCAAGTGTGAGCCTACTTAATGTTAACTTTAACCGCCTCTGTGGTCTAGTGGTTCACCCACCAGTGTCAGATGGGTTGCCGGTTTGATCTCCAGGGAATACAATATTTTGCTAGGTTTAGTTGGTGGTAGAACTTTGTTTGCCTGGCTTCCAACGTCTGACCTAAGTCTTTCGCCATTCAAAAAATGATAAATTGTTGTGTTCCGGCATTTAGAGGTAAAATATCCAGTACTTCAGACTGTTGAGGTTTCTGGGTGAAGTGTGCTTCCACCTTCGGCCTTATCATAACATGAAACCAGGTGAGATTCAGGCCAAGAAAGTCCACGTACATAAAAAAAATCCAAACAAACCTAAATACTGAATAATATCTTAAAACTTTTATTCTTACCTAACTATCTAATGAGCAGTTTAATAAAACTCAGAAATTACCATTTAGCTGTCAACTGGCTATACCAGTCAGTAACACCGGGCTTATTTTGTAGTAGGCACTTTTTATGAAAATTTATATATATTATTCTAATACAATTGAAATTTACGAGCAGAGAGTTTGGTTTTACTTTGAATTATTGTAGAATCAAACACAGTTTCCTTACAATGAACGATTTACTTTTACTGAGCGATACCTAAGTTACAGGACATTACAGGACATTAATTTCACACAGCGCCATCTAGCCCCAAACTAAGCATAGCTTGTAATATGGGTAATAGATTACGGATAGAATACTTAAATACTTTTTATAAATACATACGTACTATATGATACTACACCCAAACACAGAACAAACATCTATATTCATCACACAAATGTTTGTTCTGGGTGGGAATCGAACCCACAGCCTACAGCGCAGAAGGCAGAGCTACTACCAACTGAGCTATGAGGCTTGTTCATTATAAGTATATCAAGTTTATTTTTATTTCGAGTAATAACACTATCATATCATACTATCTAATCAGGTATTTTTATACAACCTAAATAGCTCTGTCTTCAGACAAGTATGGCGGAAGCTTAACTAACTTAGCTTAGCTCTCGTACTGCAACCAGCGGAAGACTAGCGGTCTTAGACACAATCTTCGTGCTCTGTTCGTTTCCTAAGTAGGAGATTGCAGTATGGAGGTCTACTATTACTGTTCGTATTTAGTAGAAATCAATAACTAAGGGTAGTCACCTTGTCCGAATTCTATGGACTTACTTGAAGGAGCTATATAACCAGTAAAAATTTTGCGGTAAAACTGCGAGGAATCTACCCTGGCCAGGGATAACTTGAGAGATATTTTCTGAAATAAAATAAATATGAAATGAAAATTCTGTATCGTAAATTAATACGACAATTGACTCATTATAATGTTAACAGTCCAATGGGTGGTCCTGTGAGTGGTGGTTTATGGAAGGCATAAAAATACAGACATTTCAATTGTAATACAAATTATATAAGTTATTTTTTATTGATAATTTATGCTGCAAATCCTGATGGCAGAATGCTCGGATTCATATCTTGACTACGAAACATGGCTTATTTGCGTAACCCTCTACGTGCGTAGACTCCCGTAGCACGCAGCCGTAGCTCGTAGCAGTGCGTAGAGGGATTGCTCCTATTGTTATTTCGTATGTTTCTTATTTTAACCGATTTCAAAAAGCCGGGGAGGTTCTTTATTACACGTGTTTTTATTATAAAAGTAAATTCGTTTATTATCGGACAATGTAATAAAAAAACTTTATCAAACTTCTAATTGTCCTATCCATTTGTTACATTATCTCCGCCAATTATTGACTGATTTGGAGATGAGATGATACAGAGATGTAAGATGATTCTATCAATTGATAAGATGGTCATAAGTTTGTCCGGTAAAGAAAGGTAAGGTAACCTGGGCCTTGCACAAACTAAACATAGATGATAAGGTCCCAGAGGCATATTAATTTATTTTATGCAGATAAACGTTATGAATTTGATCTAAGCTTCTCATTTCTAATATTAAGAAAATAATAATATCGCGATGATGGGCTTGCAATCTGTCACGTAATGAATTATATCTAGGTACTTGCAAGCCGTGGGCATGTGCCGAACGTAATTTTGGACGTGCCTCTGAATACCCACTAGTAGGTGATTCTTATAATATCCACGCTCTGAGTAGTGAGCAGAGATGACGGTTTCTCTAAAGGGAAAAAGTCTGTTTTTTATGATTAAATATGTAAACTGTAAATACTGTATGTTCTTATTTTGATATGTTTGTAATAAAATAGCTCTGAACACAAACACTAAATATACTATCATTTTATTATATTATTTTTTATATTATAAAATATACTATCGTTGTGGCTTCCCTAAATAATTAGCAACCACTATGTCCAACCCTTGACGGATAGAGTTTCGCTATACCAGAAAATATTAAACATTATTGTTATCATAAATAACAGCGCTACAAACGAGATACCTATCAATTTACATAATTATAATCACTATCATTGTCACAGTCAGGAAAATATAGTAGAAGATGTACCTACATACATATTAATTTCTATCAAAAATATTATATGGAGTTAAAAAGGTATAAAATGGAGTCAAATCTTTTTTTAACCGCCTCTGTGGTCTAGTGGACTGCCCACAGATCCAGAGGTCCCGGGCTCGATCCCAAGGGGAGTACAATATTGTGTTTGGTTTTTCTGGTAGTAGGACTTTGTTTGAGTCCGCTTGGCTAGCTACCACCATCTTAATTATGTTGCTATAAGAACAAGTCTTAAATGGTTTTGTTCCGGCATTCAGAGGTAAGATAGCCAGTTCCTCAGATTGTTGAGGATTTGCTGTTAGTCGTATGACATAACATTTAGCATACGCTTTTTTTAACCTATACTGCCCCACTGCAGAGGTCTTTCCCATGTCCTTTCATGACTTGATAATCAATTAATAAAATACAAATTGATTGCTTGATTTTTTTAAATTAATGTTGTGTCCGCTCTTGGCCATTGAGGCTTGCCTGGGCAAGGATGATTAAAGGATTTTACCCAAATAATAATTGATGAAATGATGATGAGAAATGAAGATTTTATTTAGGACGTTTGTGGCAAAACGGACGCTGGAAGCGGATTTCTAATTGATGCAGTATACATATAAATTATTTTGGGTAGAGTTTAGAGTTTTTAAATGGAATATACATCTTACATCATCTGTCTTACATTATCTCTAAGTATAACGCCATTACAACAACTCTAATATGTAAGATATCCAGCTCCTCAGTATGTTCAGGATTCCTCGGCCTTATCATAACTTGACAACCAGGGTTACAAAAAGCGCTTCAAAAATTCAAACCGTAAGATTAAAATAAAGCACAATATTGGTTCACCAAAAGTGGACGATAATTTGCTGGGCGTCTGAAATTTCAATAACGAATACTCAACGACGCGATAATTAGCGCTTGCCGTGTAGCACACCTGAAAGTTCGATCCAGCGAAACTGCAGCTCAAAAATCGATTAAGTCCCAAAGCTGAGTTGAGGTCTTGAGATGGAGGGTCCTCGTGAACAGCTCGGAGTGGCGTAGGGTGGCGGGCGACGCATGCGCGCGGCGAGGGCACGCGCTGACGTCACGCGTCGCGCCCGGGGTGCGCGCCAGTGCCTCCCGCGACCGCGCGATCAGTCACGCGCGGCTCCCGCCCTGTATCACCTAACACGTTCACGAGCTTGATGATTCTCTTATAAACAACCCACAGCACTTCACATCCACAGTCCCAGGTGCAAGCACTGGTATTCGCGTGAGACCCGCTGAGTCATGCTTGACAGATCCCTTTTCTTAGCGCGCATCTCTATTTATCATGAGTAGCCATTGTTTATAGCGGCGCCCAGATGATGTATTGCGTGGCGCTTTGAGACCAGTGAAGGTATGATGGTTCATTCATTGCGCTTGTCTAGTACCTAAATGCATATCATCTCTATACTGGAGATTGTAAAGGTTACTATTTCATAGAAAAGAAAAAAATCTGGAGTATGTTTGTATCTATATAATCTGTGACATGAATAACAATGAACGAATCCTTAGTAGGTCTAGGTGAGGTGATAGGCTTTAGTCATGTAGAATGTAAGTAATGTAGTTTAGTCAGGTAGCGCAAAGTCTCTTATGATCTTAAAACGATTATAACCTTCAAACTTAAACAACGGATCAAAATGGGCACTCCTCTAGTATAATACTTGGAGTTTTACCCAAGCCATTTAAAGCTTACAATATTAGCTACTGAGATAATTATACAAATACCAATGAAGGCTCAGGACTTTGTCCCCGACATCCGTGGGATTTTTCAAAATTATTCTGAGTGCATCCTAACACTAATAGATAAGTTGGCTGCACGGAATATGTTAGGTCTCTAAGATCTCTATTTTGGGACTGTGCTTTATTTGTTATAATATTTCAATAATAAATAAAATTGATTCTTATTTGATAAAATTTACACACACACACAATAGTAATCAGATTGGTATAGTTACATACCTATGGTACCTAGGTATTCGTGAATCTCTGCAACGTATAGAGCATAGTTTTTTACTGAGCCGAGTATCGTTACTTGTATTAATAACGAATTACACTATTTATATCAATTTCTTATATCCCACCGTTGCCCATATTCATTTGGCAAAGTTCTTCAAAGGTTTTCCATAATTAAAATGTTGAAATCGGATAAAAGAAAGAATCCTACACATTAATTTTTTCCCATTCAAAACAACTCACAATATTTTTAGCCATAGTGTCAGGCAGCCCTGATTAATGCACTTTACAAAGCAAATTTCGCTCTGAAGAGCTGCCCAAATCTTCAACTCAAGATTGGATAATTAAACGCCAAGTACTTTGGATCGATTTGGCGGTTGCTCTTAGACTTCTCTTTTATTCATGTTCACTCGGTGTATTATTCAAATTAAGCACTCAAAGCTTTGCGTTGGTTTAATATTAATTTAGTTTTACGTTGTTACTATCAATATAGGCAGGTAATATCAGTGTTTAAGTAGCTTATAAAAGTGTGCTATAGAAATGGCTATCAACAAAAGCACATCAACAACCTATTTGTGCTGTGCAGATACAGCAGTGGATACGCCTCCTTATAAAACTGAATGTTTTTGCGTATATTTTTTATTGGTGATTGCAGTATAAGGAGTAGAGCAGTCCTCAGGTGGAGTGGTTGATTCTATAATCTACAACTGCCATGCCATACAAAAGCGTCAATTTGTTTGACGTGATACATTAGTGAAAATTAATTTAAATAAATCCAATGGATAACCCACCTGTACCCACAATCGTTGAATAATCAAACCAAAAAAAATATACACAGTTTACTGCCTTCTCTATCTTCATTAGAGGTTTTTTTTGTAAATTACAGTTAGATAACAAAACACTTAGGAGACGTATAAGTATTTATTCTTAATATTATTAAAATATAGATGTACGACAAAACTGAGCAACTGCCTGTCTCTATTCCAAGGTATTTGTGCCCAAACTTTACATGATGCACCATTTGTATACGTGCCGGTAAAGATATAGCTGTACTTAGCTTGATGTGTAGCTTCCTAGCCTGAGGCACAGAATGAAGAGAATCAAGAAACAAGAAGTTTACTAAGAAGATAGGGATCTCACATCAGGTGTTGTATAATCTAACTTACCAAAGAACACATATTTATTCTAAGCTGTTGATTGAAAATTCCAAAGATGAATTCAGATTTATTAAGTTGAAACAAGTTTAATTAGAGAACTCCACACATCATATAATCCTTTAGCACCACCTTCCTTCAGGCTTTGATGTCAGTAGATGTTTTAATACAGTGTTTGTGTTTATGTGTTTAAGATTGGAAAATAAATGAGTTCGTTTTTCTGAGCAAATATCTCAGAAACCGATTTCAATTTCCTCCGTCGTATTTATTATTGTCCGTGTTCCTGAATAGATGAGGGTTGCTAGTTTACTTTTTGTTTAATATATCCACAGTAGTTTCATATTTCCTGTGCAATCTATAGAAAATTACAAATACAAAATGTGTTTGTGGATACAGTAGTACACGTAACGCCATATACCTCTTGGTGCACCAAGATATGCTATGTATTAGAATATAGTTCAAGAATGGGTTGTGCTTTGGAGGGATATGAGGTCAATTAAGTTATTCGTTGTCGTCGTCTTTAATTTAAAGAGACTTTTAATTTAATTTTGTATTCGTGTCGGAGATAAATAACTACTATCTTTCCTTATTCAAAAATGTTAAAGATAACCTGGTTAGCGGACATTGAAAGGAACTACCTACATTTGCTTTACTATTCCGCTAACCAAATGTATGGAAATAAGCGCCCTATACGAAAACGAAAATAGTTTCAGTTAGCTGTCAGAAACTCATACTAAGGCCTCTGCTGGGTACCACGCGGGAAAAGCTGGGAGCAGAAGCTAGTTGTCTATAAAAGAATCAATTTCAAGCTCATTTTCATATTTTATCAGAAATCAACCCATACAACGAATAACCAACGCCTTTCAATATCGAAATAGAATGGTACAGTGGCACTGTGCCACTGAGCTGTCATTGAGTGCGTTTCAGTGAGATGGTAAGAGAGTGAGTGGAACTGGGTGGGGGCGGGTCGCGGCGGGCGCGTTGTGATGCGATGGGCCAGGATTGGTGCTTCCGTAGAAAGAGGAAGCGGAGCAGCAGTCAGGAGGACTCCCAACCGCATCCCAACCGGTAAATACTTCTATGTTCTTTTCATTGCTAGTTCCTTTGCTTAGCGTCAACTCAATTATAATCATGGGTAAGACAATGAGACCGTTGATGAGTACCAAAACAGAATCTAGGAAAAAATGACGTACAAACATTTTTCCTAGATTTAAAACGTGTGTACGTACTCATCTCTCAATGTTTCCGTTATTTACCGCCTCTGTGGTCTAGTGGTTCAACCCACCGATTTCAGATCCCGGGAGGTTCGGGAGAACCCGGGAGCACAACAATTTTATAATTGATGTTATGGCGACAGGATTAAGTAAGATGGTGGTAGCTAGCCAGGCGGACTTAAATAAAGTCCTACCACCAACCAAACTCTGGGGATCGAACCCGAGACCTCTGGATCTGACATCGTGGGCGGACCACCAGACCACGGAGGCGGTTAGAACGTGTGACGTGTGAACGTGTATCACATTTATTTAAATTGTTTTATTTTGTTTTATTTAAAAAACAGTTAAACATTTTTTTAAATTGTAGAAAATGATTTAGCTCTTAACCTCTATGCTTGTCTAGCTCCTAGGCTCGAGGCAAGGATAAAGTCTACAATTACTAAATCTAAGCAAACAACATTGAACAACATCTTTGTGGATTTGACCATTGTTGGACAAATCCATATTTGTTGTATCTTAGAAATTAGCCAAAACCATAAAATTGTAAGTTTATTTGTCATAAGTTTGTTAGACACACAGCGCAGCAAAGTCTGGTCAACGAAACACGAACGCGCGCCTTTGAAAAGTGGTCCCAGCTGAGTTGTGAACTGTGTATAGCGGCAAGTGGATAATTGCATCTTAATGGGCTTCGTGGATGCGATTAGCTCCATACAACGCTCGTCTCATGAGATGAAGTTACATAGTTAAGATAAACTAATCCGATGTTCTGATGTTGGCTTCCCTACCTATATTTACAGGCTGGACTAAAAATCTGTTCTGTCAATCAATCAGCTATAATCTTCAATTGATTTCTTGATAAGATAATTTGCTATTTACGTTTATCAGGTTTTTATAGATAACTTTCACATTTATTACTGTAGATTTGAATGTACTTACTAAAACTCGATATGGCATCGTATAAATGATTATTATCAACACATCTGCATTTTATAAGTAGATATTTATCTTGCAATTGATGCGTTATGGCCCTGAATCGCTTCTATTTATAAATGTCACATAACTTTTGAACAAAAGATAATGTATACGCTGTGTACACAGTACAAGCTATGGACGTGGGCCGTAATTGCATCTACGTGCAATCCCAGTGTAATTATGTTTGGCCACAAGCGTAATAATACGCTGGGCAGAGACGGCTATTACAAGCCAAGGTAACTAACTTGTGCTCTAAGAGGTTGCATGAAACGTACAATCTCCAAAATGGCCCTCGCTTCGTAGGAACGACGCGAGGGACATCTAGTGAAAACATGTATGTGCATATTTAAGCGAATATTATAAATTGATAAATGTTGTAGATTTGATGGAGCAACCGATACTTAAATTAATAATATAATCATCTCCAAATACAGTAAAAAGTCTGCAAAAGAGTCAAGTGTCCTTCTCAGAAACACATACTGCGAAGTGGGGGAAGCAAAGCTAGAGGAATAATGCAAAAAAAAAAATAAGTTTTGTCGGCATTTTAATATTTTGCAACTCGTTGTTTATTAACATACATACATACTTGTAATAGATAAAACAAATATGATACGATATAGATTTCATCTTATCGCGTCAAAGACCAAACGCCGGTTCTTGATTTTGTATTTCGTGTTTGCATGGAGTTGTATAATATTTATACAAGTCGTAAAACATGTTACTCGTAAAACATATTACTCCTTTTTTTTCAAATCAATAATCTTTTATTCAGTAAGATATTTTTAGGATCACTTTAAAACATCTTACCGCTAAATGCCGGAAAACAAAATTTTTCAATCTGTCGCCATGATAACAATTCTTAAATTGTTTTGTAACGGCATTCAGAGGTAAGACAGCCAGTTCCTCAAACAGTTTCATCTTCGGCCTTATCATAACTTGTAAATCAGGTGAGATGAAGGCCAGGCACCTTGCCATAGTAAAACAAAAAACAGTATAATTCACCCAACGCGGATAGTAGCAGTTTATTTGGATAGTAGAGTCCTTAGTTGGATAACAATGCAACGTACTCGTATATCTGCAATAATCTACATGCACGATTATACTTATGATGCATAAATGGCACAGTGGATACTACTTCCAGTACCCATTACTATGACACCTTTAATACTAGGTATCACACGAAGTACTACTGGAAACTCGAAGTCATCATCCGCTTCCTCGTTATCCCATAGGTGGGAACAACATGGATTCTTCCTTCCATCGGACATCATTTCATCACTCACCTTTCTTGCCCACCGTGACAAGGCTTTCATCGTTATTATCATCATCAACCTATCGCAATTCACTGCTTTACGTGAGACTCTTCAAGGTGCGCCACTGAGCCCGATCCTTGGCCTTTTTCATCCACTCTCTGTCCGCCATTGTACGGAAGACGTCCACGCTTCGCCTCGACGTGATTTCCACTGAAGGACTCTTTGAGGCTTTCAATGAGGCTTTCATTCCTTCTCATTACATGACCTTACCATGATAACCTATTACTCTCAACCGGTCACCTAATTAAAGTTTTTTTTTTTGACATTAATTTTACACAGCGCCATCTAGCCCTAAACTAAGCATAGCTTGTAATATGGGAACTAGATTACGCATAGAATACGTATATACTTTTTTTTGTAAATACATACACTACAACAAACCCAGAACATCAGCTATATTCATCTCACAAATCTTAGTCCTGGGTGGGAGTTGAACCCACAAACAAAGGTAGTCATATAATCTGCTATCAAACACGTTAATGATAAGCACTACGTTACTCCTCTAAAGGCCCATCTGGCTATCGACTACTCTCCCGCCGAAGTGTGGTGCCAAACGTATGCTGTTCCGTTGGTGCGCGGAAGAGCCAGTGGGGAAGCTCACTCCATCGTATCTCATCTACTTATTCATGCTCTAACATCGGTTTGTTAAGGATTCCGGGTGAAGTGCGCCTCCACCTTCGGCCTTATCTCAACTTGTAACCGGAAACGAAGGCCAAGCTTCCCCGTCGTACAATAAAAAAAACCTCGAGGTCAGTTCAAGAATGAGATCTACAATAGAGCTATACCTATGATAGAGATGAAGATATAAAAAATGTATTCATAAATTTTTACCTACTTTCAATTATATGGTAATGAAAATGAAAATGTTTTTATTGCAGTAACCAATTTTTATAATATTTAGGTAAAAGGTCGGGGTCTTCATTTAAGTAAACAATACTTGTGTTAGATTAGGTAATCCGTACTTGAATGAAAACGAGCATTTAATTGACCTTGACCCGGTTACCTGCAATAAAGCTTATACGCTCAACCGTATGACAAGTAAGGATAATGAGATAAGCTCGGTGAATCCTCTCAGCTTCCAAATCAACTTAATTTTAATAAAGGGGGTTTTCAGTCTCCAGTCCATATTTTTTTAGGTTCATGGCTGATCCTTATCCTGATATACAGGGTGTGTAATTCTTTATTCTACACAAATAAAATATTTCAAACAATTGCAAACATAACTTAACGGGCTTTACCTCAGATTAGCAACTCAACGCAACTGTATTCTAGTTTAGAACTAAGATATAGTAATAATAAAGGTGACATTGCTGTGCGCTCAACCACGGCGCTTATGACCACCAGATGACAAAAATATGTGCGTTACGGTAAAACAAATAAGAATTTTGAAAATCGAAAACATAGACCGTCTGCTGTATACTTTTTTTATTTAATGTACAAAGTTTCAAGCCCTAATTGGGCGTATTTATCGAATGGCAAACATTTTTGGTACAAATTAGAGTCAACTTTGTTTTTTTTTTTCTATCGAGAAAACTTTATGTAATCGTGTTTTCAAAACGCAAGCGTTCTAGCATCTATCCTGAACTATAAAATATATTTATTTTAAAGTTAATGCTACAGTATTGTGGAAGATATGATCGCTGAAGTAAGCTATTTCACATATCATAGACTCTTAAGGCATGTACCGAGGAGAGCTTAACCCAGTAGAGTTTTTTTCCGGCAAACCTTAAGTAAAACATAATTTTATAGAGCGCCATACGGCCCAAACTAAGCAAAGCTTGTTATATGGATATTACGGATACATAAAAATTATTTTTGTTAATATGTACAGACAATTACCATACAAAACAACATCCAAACACAGAACAAACATCAACATTAATCACACATATGTTTGTGCTGAGCGGGAATGGAACCCACAACCTACATCGCAAAAGTCGAGCCAACTCAGCTTCGTAGCAGTCTGTGTACTCGACTTTCTTCTTCTTTAGTGCAGACCAACACAGCACCGCCTCATCATTCATAAGGAAAGGTCCGTGTCTATTTCATATATTATGTAAATTATTTTTGTAAAGTTTTTTTATTTATTCAAACGTAAGAAGTATGTACAATTAAACTAACTATTTACAAATACTTCATGTATAATATTGCAACCTAATCTAATACATGAACTAAATAGTTACAAGTAGTAACTATTTATAGGATCTATTGAGCTTTCAATCTTTTACATTATTAAGTTTTTTTAAACACACTCTGCCGTGTGCTTAAAATGTGTTGTATGTTTCATAAGAAAAAGCGGTTTGCGAGCTAATTAATTATAATAACTGCGTTGCGAACCAACCGGAGGGGATGGGAACATGATCCAATTGTCCCGGTACTGAGACGGGGCCACCGGGTCCAATGGGAATGAGTCGTTATTTTGTTGATGTGTGAGGCTAGGATCAACGTCCCAGCTCCGCTATTTATTGAGCATTGGATGATGAATTAAAGTTACTTGCGTCACGATTGAAATGCATGTACTCATGTTGATAACGTTAACTTTACATGTAATGGTGCTCATAGAACCGGCCTCGAATCCCAACACAGTGCGTGATTCAACATGCATATCGTTTTTTTTCTGCATATACATACAGTGGTGCGTGATCTAGTGTTTCTATTACTACGTTTTACACACGTCTATGTTGGTTAGATTCGCCCCTTCGCATTACGTGGTGGCGGCGCCCAGCATGTAGTTTTAGTTATGAAAGCTTGTTAGTTGTGTTCAGGGATCCGCATCTAGGCCAATAAATTGTATTTGGAATATCTAGAGTACGCTAAACAATGCAGACTTAGGAGGAAATTCACATTCAATAGTGAGAGTATTTGATTGAGTGACTGAAATTAAATGTTCTTATATAGCTCTGTACGTACCCTTCAGTCAAGAAAGGACATTGAGATGTACCCATATTATGTGAGAAACAGTTGCTAGCGTTTACTAAAGAAACTACAATTTTCTCGTAGTTCTTCATTATATTATCAGTCTGATATCTGGCTGAAAATAATACCACCAACCACTTTCAAACCGTCCGTCGAGTGGGTGTCATACAAAGAATTTAATGCGTTCCAGTTCTGAGCTAGAAACGTATACAAATGTAATTTGTATGGGACACGAAGAAAAGTTCTGAAGAACCTTTTGTATCTCGTTGTGAATAGTATTAGCCCGAACAATGGTAAAGGGTCTTACGATACAATACACTTTTCTCGTCGTTCATACAAGTAATCTTTTAAGTAATAGACTGAAATCAGTCGTGGTGATTCGTAGCAAGCTTCAGAGGAGACGCCGGATTTCGTGTGACCTATAAACGAACACACTTTTGTTATCGTATTAAAATGATCCTTGAGAACGTGATATAAGCGTCACTTCCCAGTGGCAAAGTGGTGAGTTGGGTCGTTTCCTAGCGAGGAGTTGCGTGCCGGCGGCGGCGGCGACGTACGCATGCTCGGCGCCCCGCGCACCCCGCTTCCAACATGGCGGCATAACATGGCTGCCGGGCAGCCGCAGGATGCTCTGTGACGGTGCTCCTGTCCGAAACGACGTTGACACGCTTTCCCGGCGCGCTCTACACCTTGACACGCACAACCGCACAGAAAGCGCGCCGGTGTCATCGATTTAACGCTCGCAGTAAGCCTCCGCCGCACCCGAACCGAATCGCGCGTGCAACAAGTGACACCTTATAATTTTCTCGTAAACACACTGTCATCATTATCATAATTATCGCAAAGGTGATGTGGTTTATAGGTCACCTGTAAATATAGAACAAACGAGTATTACCCTCTCGACCGGTGAGACGCAGGTGAAATGAGCGGTGAGTGATGTTCGTCGAGGCTCACATGAACGTCCGCTCCGCGACGAGTACGACAACAATGCCATCGACCGCATCGGGGTGGCACGCGTCAGGGAGGCACCCCGATTGCATCTACACATAAATAACAGCAACTTCCACCGGCAACAACTCATTCGTAAGCAGCCTTAGTCCGGCATGCGCTCTTCTGCACGGAACTCACAAAAGCGTCGCGACACGAGATGACCCCCGGAACCTCGATTAGATATACAATAGCTCGTCGATCTCTGTCCGACCACAATGTTTGATTAATTTTCGCCTAATCAAATCGATAATGGCGATCTGAAGTGGAGCCGCTTGGTTAATGACTATCAATAATGACGATAACACGAGTGCATCGTATAGAGCGCGTGGAAGCGGGCCGGCGACGGCGTCGAGCTCAGTGTACCGGCGGTCGCGGCAGCGGGTGAACCGCGCACCGCACGTGCAGCGCGCGTCCGAGCCGCGCTAGTGACTGTGACGTGACGTGACACGATGACAGTGTCAAGTGGTTCTTATGTGGCTTGCAGTATAGTAGTGCGTTCAGGGAGAGCGGGTCAATGTCGAAGTTACCGGGAGGCGCGATAGGGTAGCATGCTTACGTTTGTTTTCGCGGTGTGGTCAGCGGCACGCGCGCTGGGCTGGTCGTGCGAGGTGGCACCGCCTGCCTCGCCCGAGGCGGAGGAGGCGCCGATGCTGCCTCGTTTGCGCTCGGCGCGCGCCTCTAGTGACCTCTCCACGCTCAGCACCACCACCACCAGCTCCAGCCAGACCAGCAGCGGAGATCATTCCAAGAGGTCTATTCCTCGAACCCAATATTGCTCAAACACTTTGATCACCTTCCCTTTATCATTTCCTTTACCCAAAACAGCAATGTGGTTTGCATTACACACCAACATCCTCGCGAAAAAACTATTCAAGGAGTTTTGATATTCACGTTGGTATTAGGAATTTGCGGCTTCACGTTGACTTCAAAGCTTCAAATATTATAAACGAACGGTGCTGATAAGTTTGCAATGATATGACTTAACAATTTTACAAACCTATCTAATATGGATATGTCTTTATTTCTTTGGAATTTTATAGCATTCCGATTTAGGTAATGCTGTGTTTAGGTACCGCACTTATTGTCATGCCGTTGCTGTTGGTCACGAAGCGTGATCACAATACAATTGTATGTAACCCACTCGCGTCATTCAAAATGCCCCCCATGCTTAGGCGGCATATATATATATGCATAGTCTAAGCCGTTAAAATTGATCATACCTAGTTAATGATTTGTTTGCATCTAGTATATTAGAACATCATTAGCATAGCAGAAAAATAATTGCCCATTATGTAGGTACAATAATACACCGTAGTTAGTATTGTTTTTTCGTTTTAATTAGATAAAAACTACAAAGTACCTACTTACTATCGTCATTCAAATCGATGATTTGAATTTGCATCAGAGAACTATGTAATGTTGATATTATTTGCATATTTCTGAGAAAATGTAATCCAACCCGAGGGTTTTAGATAGATCGCATAACATTATCAAGCACGCATCGAATTGTGAATGTTATAACTTGTTTATTACGTAGGTTATTAGCACCCGGAAAATATTATTAATACCAGTATTTCACATTCACTGCGACATCAATGGTAGTGAAAGGTTTTATGGCCGATACCTACTTTATACGATACCTTTTAAAAGGTAGTCTCACACAATCAAGTTTCTGTAAAATTATGGTTAAAAATTCTCGCATTTCATTACAATTTGTTTGAACTGAGTTAAAGAGCCCTCAACGTATACATACCAAGTCCAACACTCGTGTAAGTATACGGTTTCTGAACTACACAAGTACATGAAGATTAAATTACCTACGTAGCAAGCTCTTTTCAGGCGGTATGCCTTTCACTCGAGCATCCAGAGTGGAACCTGTCCGTGCGTCAGATACTTGTCAAAGGATGCACTGAACCAGAATATCAGACTTTTATTTATTGCTTTCGACAACTCACTGACTTATTGATTATTTGAAAACAAGCTCTCATAAACAATCTCATAGTTTCAGGATCGGCCATAGCTTATTTGCTGTCCTATAACTTTTTTTACAAGGTTTGATAACTTGCAATGTATGTTTGTTGAGGTCAAATTTTGCAAATTGAATTATAACAACTTTTTGACATCCGATTGAGATGAAATTTTCCATACACAATAGTTCTAGTGACAATACAATTTGTAGTAAGTACTCAAAATTGTAATACTTTTACTAGTTGTCACAAGATGGATGCTGTGTTTTGTGACAACCCCCTTAAATATGGATATCATAGAAGAAAACGATAAAGTTAGTAACATCATTCAATATAGCCGTCAATATTAACTTGATCATTTTTTTTTTATATCAACAATTTATACGCACATAGTGTATAGTTGCTCAGTCACCAGAGGTAAACCGTACATTTTCGGAATCTACACACTGATTCAGCTATGCAAATTATTTATTTGAAAAAAACAGCCTAACCATTAATAAATTGTATGAACCGTGCAACGCTTAGAAAATTATTTACTGTATGTGTGTGGCAATGTTTGTCACGGCATAGCTCTCGTACGGGTTATCCGATTTTAGTGAAATTTTAAATAAAGAGATGTTTCATAAATAAAAAATCATTGTCATGGGGGATAATTTTAATACTGGGGTTGTGTTTGAGACACGGGGGTGGAAAGAACTACAATATTCCTAATCTTTTGATAAATAGAGTTGTTAAGTGAGACAAGAATATGTACGTCTTGTGGGGTGTTATTTGAAGGTGTATCGAATCGACGATGCAATTCAAAATAAGTTATAGTACTTTTTAATACAGGGTTTTTGTAACATACGGGCACGCTAAGAGGGTAAAACGCTTGGTATTTCTTGTAGGATATAATGCTAAAAGGGATTGAATTCACAATTTACTATTTATTTATTTACTTACTGAAATCACCCCTGTATTGACAGTTGTAAAGGGGGTAAAAAAGAATAAAGTCTTGTGAAATGTTATATGACAGGGCTTAGACAGCAGATTTCAATATGAGTTAATTTTCGTCTTCTTATTTCAATGAAAATTGGTAGGTATATTTGTTGATTATGTTTTCATTCAAAAGTAATTATTGATATCCTAATATCAATAAGGTCCAATAATTACTTTTGGATGTCATGCAAGGGTTCGTTCGTACGGATACGTTAATTTCTTAAACAGCCATAGTAGGTACTTTTCTGCGTCAATGCAACTAGAAAGATACTGAATCATTACCTAACCCTTGTCATTTCTACTCAAATTAAGTTATTAAGTTATTAGTACGAGGACAGTTGCATCACGCTACCATTTTCTTGATTTTGTAAAGAAGGTGCATCATCATCATCATTATCATCAACCTATAACAGTCCACAGCTGGACGTAGGTCTCTCCCGAGGTGCGCCACCTGCACTACCCTTTCCCAGACGTGGTATTTACTAAAGGACTCGTTAACCCCACCAGTAGGTTCTTCGGCATAATCTGGCCAGCCCACTGCCACTTCAGCTAACTCTTGAATCCTAATCGACCGCGTTCTCTGTTGTACACAGATAACAGAGATTCTCAATCCTGATTGTATCCTTCAGAAAAACGTCAAGCACCGTTTTGTCCATAGCACGCTGAGCAACTTTCAATTTGTGAACTAGCTATATTTACTAGCTTTAGATAAGTCAGTGTCCACGTTTTGGCAGTGTAGGTCATCACAAGTAGGACCTACAACTACCTGTGTGTAGGTGGAAGGTGCCTTGCCTTCACTTACTAAACCAGAGTAAATAAATCATATATTTTTATGTCAATACAGGGGTGGTTTCAGGAAATGAATAGACAAATAGTGAATTGTAAAGTCGGGTTGACTTTACACACCCTTAACATTACATCCTAATGCGCCCTCATGTTACAAAAAATACACCGATTAAAAAGTAAAATAACTTATTTTGAACTGTGCTGTCGACATTCTTTCAAATAACACTATACATAAGTTCACTGCAATTCCCTAGGGATACAAATGTTAATAAAAATTAAACTTAAATTTTATTTACTAGAACATAATGTATATAAGGTCTTATAGGTTAATAATGTCCATCCAACCACAATTGTTGGCATGTTAAGTAGTTGTTATTTTATCTAAAACAATGTTTCCCTTAAAATGTAGATGTTCATTGATTGAGCAAAAACATCTATCGGTTAGCAATTTATTGATTTACCACGAAACAAATCTCCTTTTAAATGATATTTCATGTGATGACAGTGGATGAACTCCACAAGGCATAGATCTTCTAATATCACAAGGATCTTAGTCATCCCAATTTCTCAAAAACGACACAAGTTAAAAATAATCCTTTTTCTGATCAATGAGTATAATAGTAATAGCTACTGCTGGTGGCTTTTCTTGCATGGTAGCCGTATAAAAGTGCGCTATATGTAATTCCTAGATAAGAAAAATGCCTGAATCCGGTTAGTCGTTTTTGCGTAAGTATAGATTTTTTTTTTTTAGTGGCCAAAAAAGTTTGTACTCTAAACAAACCTTCGCAATTATAACGAAATAAGGATAAATACTTCTAATGATTGATACAAAATAAAGTATTGATAAGACAATTTAGATGAAACTGTCTTTTCTTTGATAATTTGATGATTATTCGATATTTTACATTGTCTGGATAGTTTTCAAGATTATTCTCATTACATTGACCAGTAAATTAGTATATAGTACGTTAACCGTACGTAAACGTTAGTATAAGGTAGAATAGACGGTATAGGTGGAACAGACCTGAAACACTGATTTGACTGGAATATTATATATATCACTGGACTATTAGGGCGTGATGATATAATCAGGAGGAAAACCATTAAATTTATAATTTGCACTGTTATTTATGTTTTAGGCGTTCTTCCCTCACATCCTTCCCGGAAGGAACATATTAAAGATAACACTAGGTATATACCATATACATACATGTAACTCAATATATAGCAAATCAGGATATCAAATAATGTTGAACATAAGTAGTATCTAGTTATTTTGTAAATATACATAGTCAGCGAGTAAACGATATACAGTTCAGTTATCCAACGTTGGAATGATCACAGTATTCACACCAATACAATCTTATCATACAATGTGTTACAAAGACCTAATTTGATATTGCCTTGCATCTACGTTTTTATGTTCGCTCGCAGGCGGCGGTACACAAACCAACAATTCTATATTTCTTTAAACACATTGGTACTTAAATCGATATCTTTTGAAATCTAAATCGTTATGAAATATTGCTTACATACCACACTATAGAGAAAACCCACACTTTTTCCCACGAACCACAACGTCCTTACCCTAAGGCAAAATCCAAGAGACTAATTGTTTAATGGTGTCTGTAAGACCAAAACAAAACGATAGTCTCATCATTGTTCCTCATGGTTGGTCTGGTCGGTGGTCGGTGCTGACGAGTGCGTACTCCGTATGGACAGGTGGAGCGAAGCACCACGGCGATGGAGCGCGCGCGGCGCGTCACGGAGACCTCTGCGACGAGGCCCTGTGTCTGCTCGAAGAAGAACTACCGGCAGGTATAAACCATATAAACGACGAAATACTTACTTTTTTTTCATCGTTGTCACACATGTTTGACTTGCAACTAGCAGTAACGATTTATTTACGTAAAACGCGGATATAATTGCAGTCCTTTGTACTTTCAGCGATAGCAACACATGAATGTTCTGTACGTACACGCATATCAAATGGTTTTACCACGCTTACCACTAACTGAAACCACAACATTTGCGCATAATTAACTCAACTACAGTGATATTATTACGGGCGTATTAATAGCGCGTAATGCGTTTCCAAACACGGCGTAGTTATGGTGTTCATAATATCATATCGCTGGTGTCTTCTCGCTTGGTTGTTTGTCTCTTCGGTTTCAATATGGTTTTGTAAATCAGTAATTCGCGTGAGATACGCTCACGATACATACATGAGTCGCCAGAATCACTCGACTGTCACGTTGTCTCCGGCTGACTCAAACTGAACATTTTGGAATAGGCGAATACGACCATCCAGTTGTAATGAAAAGCTTTTGTAAGCGCGAATCATACGAGCGTCAAAACCTGACTGTAGGCATGTACTATGCCTGCAATATGCCTGGTATGTAAACGCCCATTTACTTGTGTTAAGCCAACAATTTGCAAAGTAAAAACATATTTTTTTATAAATTTACACTTGAGAAAGTTGACTATTAAAAGCTTTCTAGCGAGGGTCAAAGATTGAGGTCGCAGCTACAGTATCAGCAACAAGGGCGTTTTCAGATATAAGTGTAAACCACAACCACAACAAACACGAATCTCAAATACCCAGCTTGGATAAACCCTTCTCGTATTACTTTTCATTACATTCCCAACAAGAGTGGAATATCGGATAGTTTAAAAGGTTAAAAGGCGAATATTTTAGCAGAGATGTCGATCTGTGAAGGGTCGCTCGCCTGCCGTGACACGCTCCAGTTCAGGTCACATAACATTCGGCAACTTGGGGAAAAACTATATTTGCCTGACAGAGTTTTCGACAAGACTTTTGTAATCTTTGGGTAACATTAATGAGCATAATAATGTAAATAGTAACGATCCGTGATTTCATCCCCTTTTGAATCCGTCATCAAATCAACTTGATAAGGTGAGTAGGTATAGGTATACGCTAGTTTGTAAGCATATAGTTAGGTATATTTTATAATGAGAACAAATATAAAATGTTAATATTTTGTAATCACCAATATGGTAAACCTCATGAGACACGATGAAAATATATGATATTTTCTATTACAACCTGCCGAAAGCCAAGATATGGCCCAACTTATACGAGTATTTGAAACATCTACTACTAAATTTATGCATATGAACGTATTAAAATTGTTATTACTTATGTTGAGTTGATTATCTGCTTAGGTGCTGTTTTTGTTGATAAATAAATAAAATGTATGTGCATCGATCATTCGATACCGATACCAAAAATTACTTGCAACATCACATGTTTAGTTAAACATCGACTTATTGACACAATTTTCATTTAGTAGGAAGTCAATCGGTGATATGAGTGGGATACCTAAAAACATAACATTATCAAGATAACGGAACTCGTTTGTGAAAACTATCAATCCTACTAAAACACAAACCATTGTAATTGGCAGCTCAAGAAGACTCTGCAATATTGATTGGCAAACACTGCCCCAGGTTGAGTTTGATGGGGTAGCGATCTCTGACAGCGAGACAGTAAACAATTTGGGAGTAACGTTTGACCGCACCCTTTCTTGGGAGGTGCAGATGGAGGTTACCAGCCGTAAGCTGTTTGCGTCTGCCGGCGCGTTAAGAAGACTAAGAAACTTTCTCCCTACTGCTACTAAGATCGCGCTTGCTCAGTCTCTCTTACTTCCCGTGCTTGACTACGTCGATGCTTGTTATCTGGATCTCTCTGCAGATCAGCTCAACAAGCTCGAGCGTCTCCAAAATGTTTGTAATAGATTTATCTTTGGCCTTCGTAAAGATGATCATGTGTCACCTTTCCGCGCCAGGCTCAAATGGCTTCCTATTTGGCATCGCCGGAATCTGCATATTCTCTCTCTTCTTTTTTCAATACTATTCAATCCCTCTTCGCCTTCTTATCTTAAGGACAGATTTGAGTTCCTTTACTCACAATTTTCCTCTTAGGTCATCAGATAGCCTATTGTTAAAAATCCCGACGCAAAAAACATCGTTTTACAGTGGTTCATTTCAGCTGAAGCTGTTAGGCTGTGGAACGCTTTGCCTGTAACTATTAAAAAGGTGACATCGCAACACACTTTTAAGTTAAATGTTTATCACTATTATTTATCAGTTTATTCTTATCCTATCAGTTTCATTTTTAATTTTAATTTTTAAATTTATTTTAATCTCTTAGTAAGATATTATTATAATCATGAATATTATTTATGTAATATTATGTATGATATATATATAGATAAATAGTTATATTAATATTATATGATTATAAGTTTATGATATTTATTGAGTATACAAACTCGAATTTACTCGATATATTGGTAGGTATTTTTCATGTATATTTTTAGTTTTCTTTTTGTTTTCAAATAGTTGCTAAGCAGACCAACATTATGTTGCTTGTATTTGTTTTTACACTGCCGTCCTTGAAAGCCATTGTCTTCTCTGTCCATCCAACGGTTGCCTGAAAGAGATCGCTTTCAGCGATAAGGCCACCCATTGTTTACCAGTGTCGCTTAGATTACGTTTTCTTTTATCATAAGTGGTGTACAATAAAGAGTTATCTATCAATCTATCTAATCAAATTTTCCTTTACGACATTACAAAAAAAAATAGATTGGTGTTTAGGCAGGGTGCAAGGCTTGATATTTATCTAAAATTTTGACATATTTGTCACAAATGACGAAGTTCCTATCAATATTGGTCTTATTGTTTGATAAATTATCCAACAGCGTCTTTTCTGAATGCGTTATCAATGTTTTTAATTGTATGAAGTTCATTAGTCCAGCACGCCCCTTATTCCTCATTATTGGAATTAATAACAACCTGTAACGCAAAGGAAGAAAATTAGTTTTACAGCAGATACTAAGGCAGAAAGTACTTTCACATAAAAGTACCAACTTTGAACAAAGCTATTACATTAAGAAATATTATAAGTACTCACTTTTGTGGCAAAAAAATCGGAGTCGGGCGCTTCAGGAGCTGCTCAATGTAAGTAATGGTAAAATCTTAGATTTTTCCGGTTTGTGGCCACTTGACTTTCACTTTAGAAACGTCAATAGCTAACTATTGACGTTTCTAGAAAAGAGATCAACACAGAAAAATATTCCTAAGAATATTTTTCTTTTTTCTGATTTCTCAAAATTTTATTAAAAAAAAAAAATGCAGGCGTCGTCGTGCTCGCCAGTGCGAATATACTAAAAATGAGGTTGACTGATACGAAATAAGTATTTATACATTTTCAATTGATTGGCGGTATAGAAAATTGTTAAACAGAAAGGTTCGAATGTAAAGAAATAAAAATATCACTCTCCAGCTACTCCGTATGAACATTGTTTTGTTCGAGCAGAAATGTATTTCGTGTACGCACTAAAATTATTGACCTGGATCAAAAATATTCTGTACCATAAATAGATAACACAGTGTGTAGGTCTTTATTGCGTTCTTGTATTAGTTTTCATGTTCTATTTTAAGTTTATATGTGGTTTTAATATATAATTTATTTCCTGTTATCATTTTTCCCCTGAACTACTTAGCTATAAAACTGTCTGCCATTATCATCTAGAATGTGTTCATCGCTCTCTACAAAATTCATTTCGCCTTGCAATGCTCGGTTCTAACACCGGTGTGATTTTTTCGTATCTATTTTATTATGATTTTTTTACTATCCCGCACTATCGTACATGTCACATCGTACACATCCACAACCTATTAGTGTCCACTGCTGGACAGAGCCTCCTCCATAGCTGGAGGGTTTTTACATAATCACCACACACCTTGCAGGCCGATTAGTAATCGAAGTAAAGGTGTGGACAATACACAGAGAAAGCTGCTGCTCTTCTTCTGGTGACATCTCTTAGACGGCTTTTACGACATCCATGGGCTGATTGGAGGGGTCGATTTTTGAGCTGCGACCGCCAGCGGCAATGTGTACGTGTAAATAATCGTATATGTATACGTATGTATCTAAGTCGCAATATATTAATTCTGTAACAGAAATAATCATGAATCGTAACATTCGTTGCCGTAACTAAGCCTTTCAATTACGAAATCCCCATGGAACTGTTGGAATTCTATGAGGGTGAGTGTGGCTTCCCTTCCGAACTCGTTTTTATAGGCCATCACTGCTTTATCCCCAAATGGTTGCGGTAAGTGGATAAGCCTCTACCGTTATGTCACTAGCACCAGTAAGCGACGTACTCGTATAATGGGTAAGAAGCTAGTCGATTGTGAGTTTCTCTTGCCTTTTTCAAATCGTCTCAATTAGAATAACGTTATAAATATATTTGAATACTGGTCAGTTTATTTTTTACGGTTAACAGTTTTCAAGGAAAAACATAATTTAGTTATAAGTACAATACCTACACATGAATTCACAAAATGTAATACTACAATCGGTTTTCAAGGCTGTATTTTATCCAACACATTTAAATCATTAATTATAGTTTTATCAACAATTAAATTTAATCTTTATTACCCACTTACAAGTTGTTTAATATATTATCAAAAAAATATGCGCCAAGTCCAAGTACAAGGCTTCATTCGTGTACGTTATTACGTAATTCAGTTAGAACTATTATCATATATTCTTTCACCATATTTCCAGCACAATGAGATTTTTTTCCAGATTGTAGCCCTCTGACGGCAGACCCAAGCAACAATGCACTCGCAAAACATAATACAATTTACGGTACTCTGTTCATACTAGTTCATAGTATCTTACACAGATGTCGCTGACACGTTTCATTCTAAAAATTCAATATGAAACTGAAGTACGCCTCACGTTACGTTTGATTGCGTAGTCCTTGCAATCATAATATCGATTTTGTTTCGAGTACATTAAAAACAATCTGTGATATTGTGTAATTAGGTAGGTACCTACTTAGTGTTGCTTTGCTATGCTACAGAGGAGCGGACTTACTGTTAAATGGCTAGCTATTTCTAGGCCAGCTATTAAGATATTTTTAATCTGTATGTTTCTGGCAACCCACAACGATATAAAGTGTCATGTGTATTGGGTTGGTATTGGTACCTACCTATACAGCTAGGTAATTACCTTACATTTTGCCCCAGGGCATTGCAGTGACCTTGTTTCTCGACAATAGCGTACAAACCATATTACATGGCGATCTGCGAAGATATTTATTTGAATGTACTAAAGCGAGTTCATTCACCGCTTGAGTCGAGAGTAACCGACCTAATAGATTTCTACGCACTTACCTACTGTATCTAGTACCTATCTTCCTACTGTCAGTTACATTAAATCAAGTACCTATAGGTATATATTATATTGCACAGAACTATATTTATCATAACTTTACACACAACTACAAAAAGCACTTTAATAATACATTTTGCTAGGTCCGATTAGGATTCTAAATACATAAAAGTACTTTTCCATGACGATTTTATTATCATCGATTTTTATAGATAATTTTTATGACGAAAATATCTTATTGCCTAAGCTATTGTGAGCCTTATGGACGTGTTGTGATTGTCTTGTGTTTTTTAAATATAATATTAAACTCAACAATTTGTGGCACATCTCATGGGCTCAAGAAAATGACTGTACTGGAAAGGTTCGGTAACATTTATTGTATTCTATAATATAAGGACCTTCGTGGTTTAATGTAAAGAATATATAAACTCTTTTATCGAGTTGCATAAAATAACTTATTTTTTTCAGTTTTCATTATATGCAAGATTGTGTTGTATATAGGTCACTCTGATAGCAATAAGACCGCTCACGCATTATTTTTTATTTTTATTGTTCGCCTTTTTTGTTTATGAGTTTTAACTCATGTCAATAACTGAAAAGGTAATACGGTTTAAATTCTAAGGGCCTAACCACCTAACTTTCGTCTCGTTTTTAGGGTTCCGTGCCTCAAATGGGAAGAGAACCCTTATAGGATCACTTTGTTGTCCGTCTGCCTGTCTGCCTGCCAAAACCCTTTTTGACCCAACGCGTAAAGATATCATGTTGAAATGTTTATCAAATACCCGGGTCTACAGTTTCTTTCAACTGTGAAAAATCAAACTTGTAAGTCAACGCGATCAAAAGATATAACCGATTGTGTCGCATTACAATTGAATCAACGCCTATACCCTAATAGGTTTCATAGGTTCGTCTCCATAGGTTTTGATTCCCTTGCGATATCACTCCCATTGACCTAAAGTCAATGTCTTACATGTAAAGGAAAAAATCTGAAAACCGTAAATATGCAGCTTGATAACAAAAAAAAAGTTTAATTGATTAAACTTATTATTTGTGGTTGGTCCAATAACCGTGTCTTCGGGAATGAGGATCGTGGGATTGTACAGCAAAACCAAGTTTATCCTTTGTTGAAAAAGTCTTCGATGGGCGAACTATTCAACTTATTCAACTATTAGGTACTTAGATACCTTAGCTACGAGTACAAGTTTTTACGGAACCCTCGGTGCGCGAGTTCAACTCGCACTTAGCCCCCTGTACTTTGTCACTAATATAATCGCATTACGCTTAATTTATAATCGGTAAGTTCAACCTAATTATCTGATGGATTAAGGATTGTGTATTACTAATGATCGTCGTATTAATTGTTTATCGTCTCTATTAACATGATGGTGATGATGATGATGATGATGTTTCTCTTTGATTTCATTTGTATATTTGTAAGTATATGAAGTGGATTGTGGTGTGTTTAAAGAAAGTGGCTTAGACATGAAAACGTTGGTCTTTATGAGAAGAGAATTTGGGATATTTCACTTCTCTTTTTCTCTTTTATTAGTCAAAAAAGAGACTCGCTACGAGATTGTGAAAACCTATGTGAGAGGAAATTATGTGGACAATTTATTATTTAAATAAATAAAGCATAGTAGTAATCATCACAATTGTAAAAAATGAAGCCTCATTGAAATGAAATCATTAGATTAGCTAAGCCAATCCATGGCAGATTACTTAAATAGGCTCACGACATACCTACTTACTTGTTGTAGAGTATGAGAGATTTTTGATAAAATTTCAGACGCACAGATTTATATATCATCCAAAATTTGGTTGATAATATAATTATAGAAAACATGTGATACGGAGTAATAAAAAAATGTAGTTAACTTCCTTGCCCAAGCAAGTTTTCGGATCGGAAACATAACTTTTTTTCGGATTCGACTTAAAATCCGATAGATTTCAACGCTAAAACCATATCTGAAAATCTTCTGTGGAAGTCTCGAATACTCATATAAAAATTTTTAGATTTCAGAATAGCGTATTCAATCCGATATCAGCTTCCAGAATTATTGAGGATACTGAAGGCTTACTATGAAAAACGAATCGTGGCGTATCCGATGTCGGATTGCACGTTTTGCAAGTTCTTTTGGATCCGATGACGCTCGATTTTTGTAGTAGGGCTCCCGACCTACGTTGGTAAAAAAATGTGTTCTTTTACTAATGGATTGCTTTGTTCCAGCTTCGATGTGGAGAATGGCGGGGCGGGCGGTGGCGCGGGCGCCAGGTCGCCCCTCGAAGGAGGCTCGCCCTCCACTGCGCTGGTCCTCCAAGCTCTGCCGCAGCGCCGCGAGTCCTTCCTCTACCGCTCCGACTCCGACTTCGAAATGTCGCCCAAGTCCATGTCGAGGAATAGCTCGATTGCCAGCGAAAGGTCAGTTCTTATTATTTTCACAATAGAAGCTCTCGGAACACATTTCAGTACACTTCACTGTAATGGGCAAACCTACCAATAAGTCCTCTCTTTACACTGGTGAATGTCCGGGGAAGTACTAACACCATACCTATTGCGGCCGCTAAGCAGAATTGCTGTGTTACGGTTGAAAGAGTATGCGCTTTGGTGTGGTTGCCAATTACGGGCACGCGAGGCTTAACACCTTTATGCCTCAAGTTGACGGGCGCAATGCAATGCCGCATGTTCATCGTGGATGTAAGCTATGCAGTATGGCAAGATTATTTAACAGCAGGTGAGTAACTTGTTTGTTCCATCAAGTTGTATAAAAACAAAAAGTTACAGACATCTGAAAAACCAGAGAAAGTAATTTATAGCGGGAAGAAGAAAAGAAAATGTTTGAAAAAAACAGACATTTGCGCTGATAGCTCTACTGATGCTTACGACCTTCGACTTTTTCAGCATTTTTACAAAATGTTGTCTGCAGCTAATGGTTTGGGTGGTTTGTTTTAGTTTGTGTAGTTGCTTTGTAAGAAGATAGGTAGATATGTTCTGTTTTTGTTGCACGTTCAACGGAATTATACTGCATACTTGCGTTTAAGCTCCTCTGTGGTCTTAGTGGATCGCCCACCGGTATCAGACTCAGAGGTCCGGGGTTCGATCCCTAAGGAGGGTACAAATTTGTTCCTGGTTTCATTCCTCAGTTTGAAGAGGATTCCGGGTGAGGTGCGCACCACCTCCACCTTATCCTAACTAGACAGTAAAAAAAGGTCGATATCAATTTTTATAGAACGTCACAACAAATTTAGGTGTACTTGAACTGGACCGGACCCAGAGCAAAAAAGAACTATAGTCCTTTTTTTTGTTGACTTCGGTTAACTGTAGATTCATGCGAATAGGCCGCCTATTCGCATGAATCTACAATATGGTTACTTTTTGTATACCAGCAGAAACACCAGTGTTAATTATATATGCTTAAATCAATGCAGTTAAACAAACTCTCATCGATATGGAAACACAATTGTGAGTTCTAAATGTGAATTGGCTTTCTTTGCTATACATAACATAGTAAAAAATCACTGAATAAAGTATAGCTATTTTTATAATTTACTCTGTTACATTTCCATAAAGAGAAGAACACAGAACACTAATATCCTAACGGAGATAGAATGTCTTTATGAGACAGCTCTAAACATATAAATCACGCAATGTTATAGGTTCTTTGTGGTTGAATGCACCTACTTCCTTCTCCTGTTGCACAAATTAATATACAAAGTAAAAAATCAAAGTAAATATCACAATTTATACAGAAACTGTAACTATCATTGTAACAGTTTCTGTAGCATTTCTAAAAGCTCGCAATATCGAGCAACAGAGTATAAAAACTGTGTACTGAAACCATTTGCTTTCTTCCAAAGAAGCTGCATCATACAGTGTACAAAAACTTGATTATGGCGCATAAAACTGCTACGAAATACGAGTATGAGAAAAGTCATGCATACTTAAAACAGTAACAACCCGGATTATAAGAAATAAATAATACGGGGTATTTATACATTACATGTAGCTCAAAACCAAGCATAACTTTAATAAGGGACCTAGATTACGGTTAGAATACTTATATACCTTATTTATTGTAAAGGCATACATACGATACAGTGAAATTTATGAATCTGTAGTTTTTCCTATTATTGATCGGTTCAAAGGACATCTCTAGTAAGAACAACACTATACTCGATGTCTATCAGCTATTGCAAATTGCGTACTCTATGCTCTCATATAGATCACAAACACAAATCACAAGATATCACTCTTGCTCGGTGTTTATTTTCTCATTTTTTTCAGTAAGTAAAGTCATCAGATACTATTTAACTCCCAAACCGCCTCTATGGCCTAGTGGTTCGCCCACCGGTGCTAGCCGGGACCTCTGGATCCCGGGTTCGATCCCCAGGGGAGTACAATATTTTGCTTAGTTTGATTGGTGGTTGGACCGCCCACCATCTTAATAAAATCTCTCGCCATTCCAAATTGTTGTGTTCCGGCATTCAGAGGTAAGATAGCCAATTCCTCAATATGTTGAGGATTCCGGGTGAAGTGCGTTTCCACTTTCAGCCTTATCATAACATAAAACAAGATGTGATGAAGTCCAAGCGCTTCAGAACAAACATTTGTACACTCACACAAAGTTTTGACCCGTTTCGTAATAGAACTCACAACGTACAGCGCAGAAGGCAGAGCTACTACCAACAAGCTATGAGGCTTGTTAGGTATAGGTAGTGTTCATAACCATGGTAAATGTATCATGTGCTCAATGTAAATTAAGAAAGATAGAGTCTAAGCTTTTACAAGCCTCATAGCTCAGTTGGTAGTAAAATCTGCCTTCTGCGCTGTAGGCTGTGGGTTCGATTCCCACCCAGGACAAACATTTGTGTGATGAATATAGATGTTTGTTCTGTGTTTGGGTGTTGTATATAGTACGTATGTATTTACAAAAAGTATTTAAGTATTCTATCCGTAATCTAGTTCCCATATTACAAGCTATGCTTAGTTTGGGGTTAGATGGCGCTGTGTAAAATTAATGTCCTGTAATATTTATTTATATTTTAGTTACATTCTCACTGATATATATATATATATATATATATATATATATATATATATATAGATATACCTACTATATATATATACCTACGTACATTGTTTTGTTGAATACAGTCTTAGAATCGTTTCAAAATCAATTGAGTCAGTATCGTCAGAAAGTTTTTGGAAGTAAAGCTTCTTTAGCCGCGTTGATGGTTTTTGGGTAGAGGAAACCTTATGAGTTCACGTCATCAACATGCGTCACTGACATGTTGTACTACTGTAGTATCAGTGAGTGAAGTTAAATTGACTCACTCACTGATTAGCATGCATAAAAAATTTACAATCGTTCCATGGGAACTTTTAATTTTGCCATCAGAGGTATGTTAATAAGCTCTTTCATAGTAAAAAGAAAGGAAATTCTCATAAGGTTGTCAATTTCGCATCTAAATTTGACGTTTTTAGGTGTTCGATTTTTTTTTCTATTTTTTTTTAATTTCGAGAGGCCATGGAGATGTTTGTATTCCGCCTTGTGACGTAGGTCCAGGGTCGTTTTCAGTTTTCACTTGTTTCGGCAGTCCCCATGATTGCCTATTTTATTAGGTATTTGATATTTTTGTACGAGCAATGTACTACTTACAAGTAAAGTTTCTGACTGTACGTGGTCATACAGACTCATTCGGAGATCTGTACAATAAAAATAAAAAGTCAATCAGAATGTTTTTTCGTTTTATCGTTGGTATTCTTTGTCTAAATTTTCACCACATATAATAACAACAAATTAAAATTTAAAATTGATCAGAAAATTTAATATTAAAATTGTAAAGCTATTGATTGTTTGCTCCAAATCCAAATATATCCGTTGATACAATCGGATTGTTTATGAGCTATTAGAAAATAACATTAATTAACCGTAAAACTAACACGCAGGGGCTTCAAAGCCCTTTTCGTTCAGATTAATTTAAAACGTTCGTTTTGATAAAGGTGCCGTCAACGCTGTCACGGTAAAGGTTATAATAATTTTTAATTTATTTCAAGTGCCTGGTTTTGAAGCTTAAGCCATTAATATAATCAATCAATTTATCCACAAAAAATATGTAGAATTAAACTATGTACAACGGAAGCAGTCGGATTACTAAGGACCGTTTCAAACGGTCTTTAACTCAACTCAATCATTTGAACGACTTTTGAAACACGGGGAGTGTGGATAAAGTTTGAATTTGTCTCGGACTCTACCAGGTTTGTTGTGGTGCTTTTTTTGAATGTGAGTAATCCGTGGATAAATAATTTTAATAATACCAAGGCTTTTACTATGCCAAGCTAGGATTTCTTATTATACATACAGGTAACATTGATAACCTCCTCGTTAATGTAGGTAGGTTAACAGAACACTCAAAAATGTTATAAAACGTATAGAAACCGGTTTTTATGTTTAAAAAATGACGAGCTAGAACCAGTGGCGGTATACGCTGCGCTTGTTTAAAAAAAATGTACATATTACAGGACATTAATATCACACAGTGCCATCTAGCCCTAAACTAAGCATAGCTTGTAATATGGGAACTAGATTAAGGATAGAATACACTTTCTTGTTTAAACATAAATAGCATATAATACGGAGGTTGTACAGTTTTTATGTTCAACACATTCATTTTAAGTCACAATCACACAGATGCGTTGGAGCAGTGTAGTTTACATAATATTTACGAACAAAAAGTAAGATAATGCAAAAAATGAATGTAAAAAAAGATATTCAATATTGTGTATGACTAACAAGTTGTAATAATTACAATAAGCTTACCTATCTACTCACAAACCGCCTTGGGGCAGCATGAAGTGTAATGTGGTAAAGATCTGTCGCCTCAGCCCACTTGAAGACTTGACACAGAAAAGCTGGAGCATATGGACACAATGCTACTGCGGCCACCTCTTACACTACAGCACAATATATTAAAGTGTGAAGCTAAACCCGCTTTGTCCTCCACCCGATCCGCTTAGGTGGCATTAATATTGTGCGTAATCTTCGTTCTTTCTTCTTTCTCCATAATTTTTAATTGCTTACAGATTCAAGGAGGCTGAGGCTGCTCAACTGGACAGAGCGTACGTATATTGATATCTGCACGTTTGTTTTGCACATCTCTTATGTCCCGGCTTTTTCCTTTTTCAATTTGTGTGTGTGATTATCAATTATATGCTTTGCGTGTGTGACTTTCCTGGTTTGCTGTCTTAGATTAGAAAATATCAATACATTTGTATTTGCATTATTCGAAATGATTTTTTTTATATTCTTAAAACTATATATTTTTGTAATTCACTCATACCTTTTACCATTATAGCAATCAATAATAGAACATTGATACATAAGTATGGTGCTAATATTAATTATTTACATGCATGCATACTGCATGCATGTAAATAATAATATTAATATTTTGTATGTTATTTTGTATATAATAATTAATATTAGGAAGTAATTAGGATGTTAAGTTTGGGAATGATGTTTAAGAGTCTATGATATGTGAAATGGCTTAGCTTCAGCGATCATATCTTACACAATACTGTAGCATTTACTTTGAAATTAATATATTTCATAGTTCACGATATATTCTAGAACGCTTGTGTTTCTAAAACACGATTACATAAAATTTTCTCAATAGAAAACTAAACCGAAGTTGACTCTAATTTGTACCAAAAATGTTCGCCATTTAATAAATACTGGGCGTATTTAACTATTTTTATAAGGGCTTGACACTTTGTAAAACAAAACGTAGAAGTACGCGCATATTTCGGTCATCTGGTGGTCATAAGTGCCGTGGTTGAGCGCACAGCAATGTCACCTTTATTATTACTAAATCTTAGTTCGAAACTAGAATAAAGTTGCGTTGAATTGCTAATCTGAGGTACTATAGCTCGTTAATATTTCTGTACAGCTGACTTTTTGTCAATAAATTGCCAACTATCTGTTGGCAATTTTCATGGTTCTTACTTTAGTAAAAAAATGCATATGTACAAATGTTTTACCCTAAAGGTGTAAAACATCTTAGTTGAATATAAAAAACCCTTTCTTACTTAGAGCACACTTTATTTATATATAAGGAACTCCTGAGACTCAATATCCCGGTTAAGGTTATGCGTTGTCGATCAGTCAGTTAGACTTTATTCATATTCATAAGTTATATTATTTCTGTTTCACCATTAAGGTTGATGTCAATAATGGGGTTGAATAATTGAATATAAATATAAATAAAACCCCATTATTGACATTTAAGATCTTTTGTTCTAGCAATAAAAGCTTAAAAGTTTCTAATTATGCGTGAGTGTATCATCACGTTTTAAATTGTAAGCAAATCATTATTATTCTGATATAAACTTGTTCAATTAGTTGAGAAAATAATCTAATCGCGGCATTCCAAGCTCAATTTTCAATCGTAAAAAGTTTTAATGACTTTGTTCAGTATTTATAATTATTCTGTGTGATATTTTTTTAGTATGTTACCCTGCTTGCCTTTATATGTAGTATCGATATTAAATAATATTGTTTATGAATGTTTGAGGTAGTCTCTTGTTTTTTCATTTACCAACAAAAATCGAAAATTAAATCTTATTTTAAAAAAGTGATAGTAGGTATACAGTTACATTATAGTGAGTTTTTTTCCAGGGTCACTGAGGCCAAGTCGAAAGAAAGTAGGTATCGAAAAGTCATGTTAAGACTTGCATGAAAAAAAAATATTTCTGCATTTAAAATAGTAGATTGTTATACAAGGGACTAAACCATCCCATTATATACGAGGTTGTTATACTCCCGAGCGCAGCGAGGGAGGATGACAAGACCGAGTTATAATGGGTGGTTTTGGCCCGAGTAAAACACTCTACTTTTCACTTCGATTGCGAGAAAATAAAACAATTCAAAATTAAACAATTTTCAGTAATTTTATTAAAAATTAATTAATGTGCAGTTAGAGCAATTTTGAATGTTTAGTGCTATGTTTTTCCCGGGAAATTTCATTTCGGTTCTCTGTGATTGGGATGTGATAATATTTTGAGTTGATTGTTGTGGAGTAAAAGTTGGAGATACTCGACTCATGCTTGAGTTTCCTGCATTATTAAGATCTGAGCACGGTTTCAGCTAAGTTGTCATATTCATCCAATCCCGCGATGTAGATGCTTGGGGTTCTGTAATGTTTGGTAGAATATTGATTCCTTCCGTAAACCGCTGCGTGACGTGCTACTTGTTTTGTATAGAGTCCTCTATATAACCTTCAGCCACTTGATCGGACCTCCATCCACCGTGCCGTTTTAATGTCGTTATATTCGCACCAGAGTCCGCCAACAGAGTCGCGGATGTTCTGCGGAAACAATGGCCCGTGTAGAATTCCGGATTTGGTAAATTTAGATAAGTGGCAATATCTTTAGGCATGTTACCAAATTTATTTTTGCCTATGACTTGCCTTGTGCATTTACCATTTTGATAATTTAGAAAAAATCTTCTCGTTGAAACATTAGTGGGACGTAACTTCTGATAGGCTTTAACTATATTAAGGTATTCTCCACTGATGACTAATTTACGCTCTTTGTTTGTTTTCGTGTTTGGCAGACTCACAGCTTGTAGGTTTGTATCCGTTTCTACGTCTTCTAGCGTTATATTAGCAAGCTCTATTCCTCTGCATGCACCGCTGATTCCATAATTTAAAGCAACCTGTTGAACAAAAAAATAAGTGTGTTAATAATCGTAATAACCTAGGTACCTATTTTAGGTATGTAGGTAGGTATCTATTTATTTAGTTTGAGTAGAGTAGATAAGTAGGTTACCTTTGTTGCTAAGTATTGTTTATTTGGAGCGTTATTTAAAAATGTTTCGATTTCTTGTGTCGTTTAGATTTTTTTCTTCAGTAAAGCCGTCAAATTTACATATTTTTTAATATCGACGTCGTGTCTCGTTTGTAAGGTCATTCTTAACATTGAATATGTGGTCCAAAGAGTCGACGATTTGAATTTTTTCGATAATTCATCAAAATAAGTGAAAAAAACCCCTTCAGTAAAAGAATCCACACGTATCTCATCTCTCCATTTTATAAAATTTTCGTAACTCTTTAAATATATTCCACGTGATTTTGTCGGCAACAGATTCATAATTATTTTTTTTTGCCCTTTTCTTCCCTTTGCATCTTCACTATCACTTGATGACCTTTTTCACGTTCACAATTTGGAAGTAAAAGTCGGGAAGTTATACGTAAAAGTTTGTGATTTGGAATGAAGAAAATTCTAGAGATTTAGCGCCAATTCCATTTTTTTTTTAAATCTCTATCTAACCCACAACGAAACAGTTCGCATTCTACCGTGAAGGGAAGAATCAACCTTCATAAAACATCACCAAGAAGGTTCTATTTAAAAAAAAAAGATTGACGGAGCACCAAGAAGTCGAGTTTTTATGTAAGAAACCGAATGCTTTGTACGGGCTGATGATTTTAGACAAAAATTAAAAAGAAAAAATACTTTTCAGCCCTAGGTATTAAACTCGAGTTTCAGGCCCGCTAAGCTACACTATTATGATACACTTTTTGAGCAAGAGAAGTGAAAATACTATTTTTTCAGACTACGCCTCAGTGACCCTGGATATAAACCCTCCCTGTATATTAAAATATGTGGGAAAGCTATAGACAGGATTTCGTTTTATTTGAATATGTTTTAGTTTCGTCGGCTGTCAATATTAATGCTAGTAAGTGTATTTACCGAAAGGCTTACTTTATTGATAGAGTAAACAATCTGGACCATTTTATTTTATTAGTGATAGCCAACTTAGCCAAGCGTTTGACTACCCGCTCACTTAAAAAGCAAGTAAATGTGTGGCCTAAGATTGAGTACGATCACAAGATTCACTCTGGACTTGAAGACTCGTTTTGTTAATTGTTACTTTTATTAGCTTAGGTTGAATCGTCACGCATTTACCTCGATCAAATTCTTGCTATACCTACCACAAGAACTTAGGTAGGTACAACGCTTTATCTTCGTGCGCTCATTTAAAATATGGTAAAAGATCAACAAAACATAAAATAAGCCTCCAAGACTCAAAACATAGTTCTGGTTACCGTTGTCTCTGCATAAGAACATTTCTATAAAATGTTATCGGATTTCACAGTAGTAGGTACATTAGGAAGAAAAGTTTGATCAATTTATCTCTGTCTGTATGCATGACATTTATGTACCTACCTAATGTTGGCGACCGATGTTATCCGATTAATTGATATTAATTGGATTGATTATTAAAAGGCAACGTCCTAAATAGGCTTCAATTAAGATCGAAGCAAGTTCGTTTCTTTTTATATCAGACTGCGTTATGAATGCAATTCTAAAATGTTTGATACAAGATCAGGCACGTATGTATATTAATAACTTATAATTTAAATGTACAATTAAACTAGCTATTTACAAAGGAATCAGTCAGAATACCTAAGGACCGTTCCAAGCGGCCTATAGGTAACTCAACATTGCCACATATGTCAAAATTTACAATTACAAATGTATAAATATGAGACAAAGGTCAGATTGCCTGATGGCACTTACATTGGTTCTGGGACACTTTCTGAAACTTGCCTATGCAAATTTCTAGAATAAGATCAAATCAAATCAAATCAAATCATTTATTTGCGAGAATACATATGATAGTGTGTAGGTACATTAGGTCTTAAAACATACGATTGTAAATGTACTCAGCCTGCATGCAGGCGTGCAAATATTAAAAATGTCATGCTAACGTCAATTATTACAATTATTTAATACAATTAATCATTACATTTATATGATAAATATTCGTCAAGGCTATAAAAACAATTACACATTAATCATTCACTTATTTTTTTCTTAAATACAATTCCATTTAACATTTTAATTTCGTCAGGTAATTTATTATAATTTTTTATACACATATTATAAACATTTCTCTTATAAATGTCTTTCGAGCAAAGAGGTTGATACATAAGGTTAACAAACCTGGCCCGTTTTTGCCTTGTTATTACATTATTGCGTGTTGTAAAATAGTGTGGGTAAGTTTTAAAAAAAATACATAATTCTCTTATATACATAGAAGGTAAGGGTAAAATAATATAATATACATTTTATAAAAAGGGGTTTGCAACTATCCAAAAACCAAGCTTAATTAATTACTCGGATGCAAGAAGAGCTAACCCATAACTAAAGCTGGAAATAACTTACTCTAAACTAATAAATAAATACTCGTTATGAAGTCAGCCCATGTCAGGCTATAAACCTATGCAGATCCAATAGTAGGGCACAGTAATTGTAATTTAGACTTTAAAACATAGAAAAGGACGTAAACAAGAGCAGTAATAATTTGTTGTAAATGTACAACAAATTATTACTGCTCTTGTTGAACGAGGTTCAACAATACCACAGTGGCAGTAAACCGGTATCACATCCCGGTTTCGACCCAATAATGTTCAAACATAATATTGTACAATATTGTCTTTGGTTCGGTTAAGTAAGATTGTGGTAGCTTACCATCTTACCTAAGACTGTCGCCATAACAACCATTCTACATTGTTGTGTTCGTTTGTTAAGCATTCCGGGTGAAGTGCGCCTCCACTGGCGGCCTCATCATAACTTGAAACCAGGATAGATGGAGCCCAAGTGCATATCGGTCTACATTTTTTTTTAATTTTACAAGTGTATACAAAGTCTAACTGCTCCCAACTTTTGTGTCGCTGTTGTTTTCTCTTTTTGTACCTACATAACGGTACTCACTCTTGTCAATAGCTTATTTGATAACTACCTATGAATACGGAGGAGGACATAACATAATGCTAAGGACAATTATATAAGGACGCACTAAAGATAAAAAAAACAAAAGCTCTGTCAACGCGGAAACATTCTGGATAAAAGAACAAAAAAAAGTGCACTCCATTCAATGATGGTTTGGAAGATTGCTCCGGTGATAAAAGATTCATTGTAGGCTTGCAGGGATGTTTCGTATTTTAAATATTCAGTGACAAAAATACTTATATAAAATACCTCATAATGAGCCTAATAGCCTAAAACGGTATAATGTTATCGCAATTGTTTTCATTATAGAGTGCAATCAAATTATTTGTATTAATTCATATCAGCTCAGCCCTCGATTATTACCAATATTATTGTCGTAGAAGCATTATTGTCAGCAAGGAATTAATTGCCGGTAATAGGTAATATATTAACAAGGTACGAAAAAGTGTAGGGTGGATAACTTACAAGAATGACAAGGGACTTTTTGATAACAAAGAAAATTAATCCAATCAGCTTTGTAGCAAACAAAGTTAATCTCGGTTCTTTTACCTGAAGTTTTTTTCAACCTTGACCAAATTAACCTGTACCATCAGTCATCACTGCGTCAATCCTACACGGCCTCAAGGACATACAACATATTTGAATCATTGTATTTTACGGCAGCAATCGATACGTACCTACAGCACGTGTTGCTAGCAGTTGTGGACGTCGCGCTAAATACTGTTGACGAAATGTATCCCATAGTGACGAAACCTGGCGACGACACTCGTTGTTCCCCATGATTTTCATATCAAACATTGATTACCGGTGCCCAGCGTTTCACTCGTTTCCATTAGCGCCAAATTTATCCTCGGGTGGAGTCGCGACTAGTCGGCGCGGCGCGGTGCGGCGGCGGCGGCGGCCGGGAGGCGGCGGCGGCGGCGCGAGCGGGACCGCGCTCTGACTCCGGCCCCAGCGCTCGCTCGCCTCGCCTCCATTGATAGTCCGCGCGGGCTGCCGGCGACACGCCACCTCCATGTTCAACGACACGCGATGCACCGATCCCTATCCAGCCACCGCCGATCCCCACTTTGACGGAGACTCGGGCTAAAATGTGACTCCAAGAGTGCGCTCCCCTTCATTGTGAAGTGTTCCGTGCTCTACACTACACAGTCGAATCGCTAGGAATCTCACTGTCGAGTTTCGCCGTGAGACAGTGTCGAGGTCGTTCACTGATCTGACAGGTTAGCCCTTGTAGGCATAACGCGATTGTCGAGGTGTTACGTACGAGTATCATTGTTAACTATATTCACGTTAGTGTTGGATTTTTGTGGATTAGCAATAAACCTGTAGTGATACATTGTGAAATTCAATGTTGATACGAGGAATATAAACTGAAGTTCCATTGAAGTAGGTATACAATATTGTTATTGATAACGTGCGATGGTAGATAAAGTTATCTAAGCGCATGGGATGGGGTGGACGTTGGAGCTACAGCTCTAGCGAGCATAGCACGCGTTCGGCTTTATTTTTATTGACTTTGCGCAGAGACGTCGTAATTACGAAGGAATCTCGTTTGCCTCGAAACGTAAACAGAGAGCGTATTATTACGTAGCAAGGAATGTGAAGATCCAGCTGACTGGGATGTTGATACGATGAATAGTGCGCGATAAGCCGTGTAATTCGGGAAGTGCAGCAATCCAGAAGAGATGCAGCGTTCGGGCTCGCAGTCGGATCGGATGTGTGTCGGCGGCGGTGGCAGTTCTTCGTTCATCGCGAAGAGCTCTGCTTCGGAGCACAGCATGTCGACCGGCGTGGCTGGAGCCGGCGGCGGCGGCGGCTCCCTGCCGCGCACTCTTAGCACTAGCGTGCTTCGCATCAAGAACAGATCCACCTTCTGGGAGAGAGTCTGGGACGAGCGCAACAAGAGAGATGCGTGAGTCATTTCACAAAACATGTTAACAATTTATCTACAGACAGGCTGGAAAAACGTTTCAAATAAGTAGGTATGATAAAAGATCCAAATAAATTTTGACCATTTCATCAAAGCAGCTCGAGCCTTCAATATATTAGCATTCAGAATGTCGAACTTACAGCTAACAGGTACCTCTCATACACTAAACATTGTTGAGAAATTAAGCTGGAGTGGTTCTTGAAAAGGGTCACAAGTCACAATAAATGTTTCAGCTCCCTTGGAAATGCTGAACACAAATGAATAAACATTGTGCAATACAGTGTATTCATTTCACACGCGCTATCCAGACCAAACTAAGCAAGGCTACAAGGGGACTAGATGAAGAATAGCATACTCATATACGTTTTTTTGTCAATACACATTTATAATATAATACAAAACAAACACAAAAGAAACATCTATATTCATACATACAAATGTTTGTCCTCGGTAGGAATGGCACCCACAATCTACAGCGCAGGACGCTGAGCTACTAGCGAACTGAACTGAGAGGCGTGTAAATCTAAATTAGTGGTCGAAATAATATTAAAGCCTATTCAATGTTCAGGAAATAACGGACTGCCTGTTCCTTGTACACAATTCTTAGCGATACTTATTTATGAGATCCCTCGGGAACATGCTTTCCACAGATAATGAATTACGGCCTCTTGTGTACAATTCACTCTTTTATCGCTGACAAAGTCGGGTTTACGTCTTCTTGCTTTGCGATCAAAGCAAGAAGACGCACTAAGCAACCAAAGATGATTAAATTACTGATTGAATCAAAGAACCATTGTTTATTTCTACAGGGCCTGCCAAAAATTACAACGTAGTTTTCTAGTATATAGTTTACGGGGGACTTGCCTTACAATACAATTAATCTTGTCCTGAATTTCAAAAGGGTTGCTTCCCCTTAGAGACATCCCAGACAGAGGATTATTAGCGAACTCTTGATTCGTAGGTACATCATTTGTACTGTTTGTTTTTTTTATTACTTGTTTCTGATTTTGGCTAAGCTCGTATACGTAACCCACATAAAAGTAGCATAAATCCTTTTCCCTGGCTTTAAACTATATACCTCATCTTAGCCGTGAAATGTCAGACAGACAAATGACAGGCAGTTACTTTCGACTTGTGTGATGTGATGTTTCTTGTAAGTACTAAGTACATTCGCCAGTAATAATATCTAAATATGCACTTAATTATTATCAAAATGGAGCAAACTTTTATATTCGCGTTTGGAAAATTCTGTTATTGCTTTTGTGTTTTAAACTGATAGCAACTTGACTACCAAATTGAATGTAACATATACACTTGAATACCAAATTAATAACATATCTGTCAAATGTGGATACAAAACTATTTTGAAATGTATGTAGTACACACATTATTGCAAGCCACTAAATGTATACATTTTATAGTTCAAAATGGAGCAGTAATTTCTGTCACTTAAATACCATACTAATAACATATCTACCAGATGTGGATATTTTGAAAATTATGAAGTTTATACATATTAGTGCAGGCGACTGTACATTTATCTCGTTTGATACAACATGATGAAATGTTTTAGTACAAAGTACCTGTATCATGGTGTGGGTGCCGACGCCGAACCCAGCTATTTTTAAATCAAGCTAGCCCGGTAATTCTCCCTTTTCATTGCTGCGTCAATATGAAAGGTTCTGTTTATTACCTTAATATGCTACTTATTCTCCTTACTCGTTACCATGTATTTTTTGTCCTCAATTTAAGCATCAACATATTTTCTTCGTGTTATTTTGTTTGTACTCAACATAAAAATAATTATGCATAAATGAAATAATACATAACAAATGCCTCATATATACATAGTAATAAACAAGTATTTGTGTCGTTTTCCGTCACTTGCTTGACAACAATTTATTTTGTCTTACCTAAAAGTTCGAACACAGTTCGCTAACGTTACCAACCAGTACATTGTTTTCCTAAATTTAACAATCATTTATTGATGGAGTGAGCAAAGCGAACGAATCTGAATGTAGTAGGGCAAACCGGCGTTTAAGGAGATTAACTCCACAATTCACTATTTATTTATTTATTTACTGAAACCACCTCTGTGTCTGTGTGTACTGTGTGTGTCTGTGTCTGGGTCTCTGTCACATTCAGGTTTGAAAAGGAGGTAAATAAAATTCTAGTCTTGTAAAATGTCATATAACAAACTTTAGAAAAAAAAACTTTCGCCTTTCCAATAATAAACTTTGAAAGTTTAGCTGGTGTGTACTCTCCAAAGAAAGAGGGAGATTTCTAACAGGCTGGACAACAGAACTTTAAAAAATTTAAATGTTATCGTTTCATAAATGCGAAGTATTTTTAATGTTTGGATGACTGTTGGCTATTCACGCCAAGTCTACTGAATAGCTAGCTAGCTGCATTTTGGTTTTCTTATTGTTCTAGTATAGAGTATAGGAATAACTTGTAGTTTATTGACTCAGTCATTACTTTGCGGAAGACCATTTTAACCGACTTATATTAATTTGACTATTTGTATCTATTTAATTGTATATCATATGCCTTGGTGGTCACATCTTATGAACCCATATACATTTCGTAAAAGCTGACTAATGGGTAGCACCAGAAGAAGGACAGCAGTTTCCTTCTGTGTATTATCTACACCTTTACTGCGTTCATCAATCCGCCTGCCAATGCTTGGTGATTATGGAAAACTCCCCAGCTTTGTAGAGTAGGTTGAGTAGGCTCTGTCCACCAGTGAACACAAATGGGCTCTTGGTGATGTGATATTTATATGAACCTGAAAAGAGAAAAATGTTTTGAAACTAATCCACTAGTAGGTACTGAAAAATAACTAAACTACACGTGTATTTCGCCTACACACGGGACAACTTCTGTAAAAGTTGCCGTTCTGCTATGATGGCGTGTTGTCTGGTGGAGCAAGTGCTCGTCAACTTAATAGCAGGAATATTATCCGTGAGGAGGTCTTGTGCTCGTGTGAGAAGTGAAATGCGTGACGATTTGAGTTTTTCACAAATACCTGGAGGAATTGTAAGTAAATATTTTTCGATTTTCTGGTTTATATTAAAGAATAATATTCATATTACCCGGTTACCATACGTGAATAACTTTCATAAAGTTAAACACCACTGTGATCTAGTGTTTCGCCCACTGGTATCAGACCCAGAGGTCCCTGGTTCGATCCCCAGGGGTACAAGTTTGGGTTTGTAGGACTTTGTTTGGGTCCGCCTGTCTGGTGGTAGCTACCACCATCTTACCTAAGTCTGTCGCCATAACTACAATTCTATATGGTTATGTTCCGGCGTTGCGGTAAGAAAGCCAGTTCCTCAGTCTGTTGTGTATTCCGGGTGAAATGCGCTTCTCTTTGGCCTTATCATAACTTAAAACCAGGTGTGATGAAGGCGTTTTTTCCGAAAAACCACGATTCTTTCTTTGATAACCTTCTATAGATTCATCGCACTATGCATCTAACAAAATCATTATTGTGATGGACAAAGTAGGCTACGTCGTAGGTCATGTAACGTCATTGTCGAGAAAAACTCAAGAGAAAAATCATAACATATTATTAAGTCCATTGTGACGTAACAGTGGCTATTACTGATGACACAAAACTATCTATTATAGATTCTACTTGTTTGTGGCCTTGATGGTCATTATATACCTCGGTTATGCAGTTAAATCATCTAGTAACAGGCTATGAATTATAGCGTGTACAAGATGCGGCCAGTTATTAGTATTATCAACTAAATTACCGTAACAATCATTATACATTATGTGTTACTGCGCAAAACAGTCACACATTTTGAAGATATTAAATAGATTGAAGGGTCTGTCCTCTACACATTAATGACTTGCTTCAGCTAGGCATTTTTGGGTAAGCAGATGACAGTACTGCTTCAGACAGATACATATCTAGCGCACGATCCACCCATCTAGAGATGTGTTATCTGAGAGAGGCCATGGCTGAGCCGAAGAATAATCAAAAGTACAGCCAAGTAACTTTTCAGCGAAAAATCGTCAATTTGATCTGGAACCTACCTTCCATGGTACCTACATCTATTAAAGTAACTAACCACCTTGCCCTTCTTATGAAGTTGACATGATATCACACGTTTTATATAAAGCTCTAGTTCGATCCAGTATGGAGTATTGCAGCCACCTTTGGGATGGTTTAACCAAATGTCATCTTGCCGCGCTTCACTCGGTTGAGCGCAGAGCCAAGAGGCTTATAGGTGAAGAGTACCTAGCCAAAGCAAGGCTCGACAGCCATCATCGCAAGGCTGCTTGTAGGTATTAGTATTTGTATTAGTAGATTGTTTTTCGATGTACCCAAGAGCTTCACGACCTTATACCACCATACCACTTTCACCGTTCTTTAATTTTTTAATTTGCCGAACTGACTCAATCTTAATAATAAAAAATGGATAGGAATGGTAAAAATACTATTCGCTTCTTCACGTATTAACTACAGAACAGATTGTTCTAAAACTTTGCACATATGTTGCTCTAGACCTGATTTAGACCGGGAATAGGACATATTATCGAATAAATCAGTTCCTGTGAGATGGGAATAGATGGAATGTCAAAAATTAGTTTTTCAGAAAGTGGCTCTGTTTTTTTTCTTCTTTTTTTACAATTAAATATGATAAAAAACGGAAACTGAAGGGATCTGAATGAAGCATATTATGTTTATGTATGCCATAGGACACAACAAAGGCTACTTTTATCCTTGCACCAAGCGGGCAAAAGCTGGTTAAATGTAAGCATAGCAAATTCTTAGGTATTTTTATCTTGATTTCATTTATTCTTACTTGTGACGATATGTTAAATGCTTATAAATGTTTCATACCATTGTGCGATGGAAGTTACTTATCAAAGTAATATAAGACACCATGTTCACTTATTTGTAGTGCACGCGAGCTATATTCAATAACGCTTTGTGTCGACCAATCATACCTAAACGTACATTATTATGCACATGTGATTTCCCACACAATGAGTCACTGTTTCCCTGATCTACATATAAATAGTATAGGTATATATTATTTTTTGTCTTTAAGCCTCGTAAAGGCATGGTCAATATAATAAATATTTAGATATTACAGGACTTCAATTGAACACAGCATTATATCTAGGGTTTTGTTACTTTTTTATGGTGTGCTTACTAATAAATGTGAAGAGTACGTATTTGTATTATTTATATTTATGTGTAAAACTTGTTAAGATTTAAATAAAAGTAATTATTTTTGAGAAACTACGATACGATGGCTTGCTCATGGACGTTGATTTGAATGAATTTCAATTCATGCGTAATTAGATTTTTTATTGAAAGAAAACATTTTCCAGGAAAGCAACACTCTATATTCATTTCCCACCGAACTCCCCACAAAGGAAAGAGACCTCTACAATTTAAATTATGTTGCAGCCGGAATGCCAGAATCCCAGAAATTTATTCGATTTATCAAAGTAAAAGATGCCCTTTGAATAGTTGGTACCGCACTCAAAGGGAATGATTATATTATATCCTTACAATCCCGATATTAATGTGTTACTGAATTTGTTGGCTGTGCCAAGTTAGTGTAATATCAAAGATCATTTAATTTCCTCAAACAAAACGTACCTACAATTAAGTAAGTATTAAGTATTACAGGACATTAAAATAACTCAACTATTCTAGAGCAGCATCAGACGGAAGTGTGCCCATGACATTGGCTGCATTGCCACGCTAAAAACCGAATGCTAATTTGCTGGCCTAAATGGCCAGCCCTTCGGTCACGCGTCGTCGCTACAATAAAAAACCCCGCATTTTTTTAGAAACCCAGAATACCCGGCTAACCTAACCCAACTTACCCAAGATCTCAACCCCAAAAGGCTAATAAGTAAGCTCTGTCGAGACTACTATACTTGCGCTCTATGTGATTATCAGCTTTAATATAAATCTAGTTATTACCCATTCAGGTAGTGAAACTTCTTTGTAAACCTGCTGGAAAACAAATCCCTGCGCCCTAGTATAAATATACAGTAAAAATGATGAACCAAAGCTGCTGGCGTCTGATTCTACGTAGGCGTTAATTGGAAACACGTGGATGCACCCAGCACCGACAGCCTGTTCTATAAATAGTTCTGGCTGCTAGCTGCTGCAGTGCCGTGAAAGCTTTCATTTTAATATCGTAATATATAAATAAATACGCTAAGGAAAACGAACCCCATTTTAAGCTTCCTACGCACACGAAAATGTGGGAGATTCGGTACTGTTAATGTTAGTGTTAATGTTTATGCTGAGGATGAGTGCAGAAAGCAATTTTTTTCTTATTAATTTTAAGGTCTCATTTCGACCCAACCTGCCTTCTAGTCTTTATTAAAGAAATAACTCTATTGTATAAAAATATCGTACAAATCGATTAACGCTGCCATGCCCGTGCCGTGGCGGTCGCGGCTAAAGATTCGACCCCTTCAACTCAGCCCATGAATGTCGTAAAAGCCGACTATGGTATCTCACCAGTAGAAGGGCAGCAGCTTCCTTCTGTACACCTTTACTGCGATCACCGATGCGTCTGTCAAGCTAGATGATTATGTCAAAACCGTCCCGCTTTGAGGCTCTGTCCAGCAGTGGACAAATGGGCTGTTGATGTGTGATGTGTGCATGCCCGTGATACCATCGTATCACGATAACATCCCGAATGTTTCTGTTTTTTTTAGATGAACGTGCATCTTACAAATCTCAAGTTTTGAATATTATTTAGTGTATGTAGGTATGTTGAAACAAAAGTAGCGTTAGCGTACTTATCTGAATTGCCACGAGACGGGACTAACGCTACCTTTTGAACATGCTCTGTGGATACAGACTGTCCCTGAAGCGGTAGGTAATCAAAGGAAGTGCAGTACACAACTTGTGACAGCTGCATTTACAATCCCTTTGAGAGTTATTAATTCGACATGTAATTCAAGTTAGTCCATTCAGTATATAGTATCTGGAAATAGGTAGTTCATTGCGAGCTTATTAAAAAGCAGTTGAGTAGGCGGACCGTTTCATAGCTTATGTCTATTTATTGGGTCTTCTGAGAAGCCTCTTCTTCTGTACAACCCACTATAAGATCTTGTTATAGCTCGACGCGTGGGTTTCATTTGCAGGTAAAGTGTAAATATGATGCTTGAGTTTAACAAGATTTCGTATTTTATTTTTGAAAATTCTATTCCTAAAATATAATGAAACCTTAAACGTTATATAAACCGTTATGTTTGATCAATTTGTGCTAGTACTCTCAGTACATTGTAGTACAGTGAGTAGAATATAAATAATGAACAGGCGAACAATATATTTTTTTCAAAATGGATTAGTCCAAATCCACATCACATTATTAATTTGATATTCAAGTGTGATAGGACTTCCCAATTTTGAAAATTATTAGGTATAGGTACATATTTCTGAAGGCGTATTACAATACGTACCTATTACAATGTATTGTGTTCAGAAATTGCAAACCAAGTATTTACATTGGAACGCTTTCAAACTATACTCGCCAAATACTCGCACAATATTGAATGTAAACTTCATAAGCATCGGATGATTGATTCTAATTTGGATATAAAGCCTTGGTTTGTCAGTGGTTAAGATAAGATACCACAATTGGCAATATTCCAATTAGCATCGTTAGTGAGAAACGTCACTTTGCGTTGCGTAAGATAAGCGTTTGTTACGTTACACAGAAAATAATCAATTACAATATGTAGCTTTACTAACGTTCAACCTTTGTATAATCATGTAAGCGGAGATAGATAGAGATACCTATCTCATATAAACTTTCAACGCTCTTTCTTTACTAACTACTGACTGAATCGCTAGTTCGTTATCCGCTTTTTATTTGATTTGGTAAAACATCCCTCACATTGAAGACAACCACTTTACTAATTAAAAAAAGACTAGGTATGTATATGTGTTTGAAACAATGTATACGTACTACGTACTTCAAGTAGTTACTTGTATGTTTTTCATAATGGTGTCTGTAGCTTTACACTTACCTACTGGAGGATAAATTTACATAAATTACAGGGCAGCTACGATATCTTACGTTTGATTATTTGTTAATGTTAACATTAAAGCCAAATACTTACTTTTTATCACGGTATTTATTACTCCGAAATTCCAAACATTGATTACAAAGTTTGTTTTGCCGAGAATCCCAAATAAGTTAACGCCAACAGTGGAGGTATTAAAATATTAATGTTCTGTTTACACTTCACACGTTACCTTAATTAATTTAAACAGTATTCAGATCGGCCCCACTGATACATAATTAAAAAATATATTGCAAAGGCAATCCAGTGAATATTTCGGGAAACGTCAAAAATAAACCATAATACTGAAATCACTAGAGTTCAGAGTAGTGGAAAGTTGTTGCAACACAATTATACATGTATCGGTTATAAAAATACTGTTTGTTTAAACAAGATGGGTTAGCTCTTGACATCGGCTCTCTTGAGCAATGAGGTTCGGAAGAAGACACTGGCTCTCCCGTGAACACGGAATACGGAGAACCTTCGGCAGGAACAGTCGAAGGGTTATAATAAATATAAATAATAAATACAATCAAACATATTATACAGGTCGCTAGTCAGGCGGACCAAGCAGCAGTGCTGTGATCATTCAGCAGTAACCGCTTACCAAAGTTTGCGATTCTGTTGCCTGGGGTTGACCACTAGGAGGTAGATCCCCATAACCCAAATAACCGTAGCTTTTCCTTTGTTTATGCTACTACTGGGTACTAGATATTGTCCGCGGCTTTGTCCGTATTGTAGGTACACGAATGAAATGTATATCCCAATGACGTATATAGTATACGTCACGAGTACTACATTCTTATCAATTTTCATTATGATCCATTCCGCCGCTTAGCCGACAAAATATGACAAATAAAAAAGAAGAGTAACTTTAGAATTATAGTTTTCGTATTGACCACATAAGCTTCATCTGTCATGCGAAGTCTCTCTTTATCTATCAAAGACTATTATATACTTCAACAACGTTTTTATCATCCAGTTTTCCTAACGATAAAACAGGTGGAGCAAATAATACCGAAAGACTTTTAATTACAGTTTTAGTACATATAATACCAAGATGTAGATAGGTACCGCGCGTCATAGAATTCAAGTTGACATTGGACTGTATATTTATTCATCTTTCACAAATTCTATCGCAAGAGAATTTGCGAGCTTATGAAAGTATTGCAAGCGATGAATAAGTACTCGATCGAAGATTCAAGCATAAGTAAATTGTATACTGTACCTCTAGTAGGTATATGTTAGGTTATTAATTTTATGTTTTTACAAAAATGTATAAAAGTAACAGACTGACGACTTTTCCCTTCGAGAATTACCCAGATTGCGTGGATCTTATGAGGATCATCTAGTAATAGTAGTCAGATGCACGTCCAGATCGTTCGCCATATGTCAAAGAGTAAAATAAGAGTATTTAAGTTATAGTATTCCATACGTTGTCAGGTATGAAATACTGGACAGGATGCAAGCCCATCTTAGCTTAGCGGACTACTAGCCAGTGAAACATGCCATTCGGATATTAAAAAGTATACCTATTAGTATACATATTCTCTGTGGTCTAGTTTCCATTAACCAAAGTTGTTTAGTTTGCTTGGGACTATACAGGGTTGTGTAAAAATTCTTCCATGTCACATTGATAGAGATTTTCAAAGCGTCATGTTTCAGCGCCATTTTTGTGAAACATTACAAACGATCGTGTTGCGAGCTTGCGGGTTATCCTCCTGCCACTATCGGGATCTTGCAATAAATATCGGTACATTTGTAACCGACTTTAAGACGTTCTTCATCGTGAATAATAAGAAGGGCATTTGAAATCGATCACTCTTGTTTGCTTGCTTGAATGACATTTCCATGTTCCAATGCCACTGTGTATGTTATTACCTATATTATACATTCTACGTGCGTACATAGGACCTAGTACCTACAGATCATGCGCGGTATCGTTATAACTACTCTACCCATACATACCTATCGAAATGTGTACTTATCAAAAATACCTAACCCAACGCAATCGAACGATCGAAGAAAGTGCCTGCTTTTCAGGCTTTCATTCTTTTTCCTGCCATTATAGTAATACGCATTCACTCGACCGTTTCTTGTGCACTTAATTGGTCGTCACGAAAAGCCCTTATTTAACGGGATAATAATATAGTCTATGTTCACCCTTATAGACCATTCTAAATATTGGTAAAGGAATTTAAAACATCGGACAAGCAGTTTTGATTACCTCCTTCATCGAAACTTGCAAATTTTATGTGTTTATATTCGTGTAGATAATCTCAAAATACACGTACCTAACTAGAATACATTTACATTCACTCGACATTACTAGTTCAATGTTGTTCTATATCTATTTTGAACAATCCTGCCATAGAATAAAAAATATATGCCAACAGCTAATGAAACTAGACGGCTTTGTGTAACTGAAATAAATATCTGAAAGAGTGAAGGGTGCGGAAGACAATTAGTGATACTATTTTTACCAGATTGGTAACGCTAACGACGCAGCGAGCAACGAATAAAACCTCAAATATTTATAGCATAACTTCTAGTTAAAAAATAAGAGCTGACTTTGCGTGACATTGGCAACTTCGGAAAAATGGCAAACGTCAAGAAATCAAGATATTTCTTGAAACTTACTAAATACTTTATACAGAAGAGAAAGAAGAATAGAAAAAGATTCATGACTACTACTGAACTGAGGTACCTATAAAGTGATAATAAATAATCTCCTCCTTTCTTCTACAAAAATATATTTGCACGTGACTTGCACGGGAAATATTCCGAACAAGCAAACTCGCAAACTATACATCCAGAATCTATAGTAAAGTGAAGAGGAACGTAGCAGGTAAAACAGGAGCGACATAGTGGGCAAGCGATTCAGGATGCTGTTATGACTGTCTCGAATTCTATGGATCAGGGATATAGGTTTTTGACGAGTAATAGTTTCAAAGCCAGTTTGGTATACCCGAAGAACTGCAGAAATTATGATTGTGGTGCGCTTCATCTGGTGCACGACGAGGAATGCCTCTTACTGAATGCGTAGAACGTGTAGCGAGTTTTTGGTGTCCTTGACCCACAAGGTTCCTATGTCACGTTTTGACAGTTGACTTTAAAAAGAGACATTTTTACATTGGAAGATCTGCGGGTCAGCTTATTACCCCTAACGTAGTGACAAACGCTCCCTTTCAATATCAGCATCGATTTTAAGGTCGTCGGGAATGAAATACCCATATATTTAAACTGAGTTACTCAATGGGTCTCAGATTTAAGTCTGGTTATTGTCGTTTTAACTTTTATATCCACACGATGTCCTAATTTACCAAAAACAATTTCGATCACGCGTGCCTATCGTAGACCTAAACTCGTCGAATGCTGTCACACGCATGCGTGTTGCCGTCGGGTTATCACACTCTGAATTCAACGAGTTATGATGTTTGAATTTCCAAAATTAGTCGGCACAAACACTGAAAGTGTGCAGCCTACGCGGGTCATTTTTGAATTCTAAATTACAACGAGGTAGCCAGATCTGCTGGACATAAAACATTCACATCAATGTGTCGATCAATATTTCAACAAATCAGTTGGGATTTTCTGTATGTTCGTTCGGTAAACAAACGCAATAGGTACCTAATAAAATTGTATAAACGTGGAATTGTATGGTAACTCAATGAGCGCCACCGTAGCCTCGAAATGAGGTTTTATTCAATTTAGCGTCCGTACGTGATTTGGCGCGTCCACGGCCCGCTCGTAAAATGGCGCGAAATTAGAAATCCTGTAAAATCATGTAAAAGCCCTGAATAATCACGAGGACAAGGAAAACTGAAAATAATCATCGTTTCCCTCTAATGGGTTGGATAATACCTAAAGTACCGACACTATTCCCTCGTCACTTAGCTACGGAACAGTCAGTCAGCAAACGAGCCTTCTGCCTATCTGAAAGCGTGTAGATACACACTCACGCCTCACTCGAGTTAGAACGTATTGGACCAAACTTCACGGAATGAAACCTACGCTTTGCATGGCTATCAATAGTTTTGCTGCTGGATAATTTATGAATTATTTTTGTTGTACCTGATATTTTCCTCATTGTACACAATGATTAGTTATTATTTTTGTATAACAAAGGCGAACTCAACGCTAAGCATCTAAATAATGTCGTCTAGCTTACTGACAATCATCGCACAGAAGCCCTACACACAGGTTATTTTTTTATGAATAAAGAGTTAGCTCTTCGTCTCTTGACATTTCTAGCTCTATGCTAGAACAAGCATGAGGGCTACGATAGATTGAGTTTTCCCAGAAGGCACTGGCGCCGGACTTCGGCTTTTGGTCGCTAGTCGGGTCCTAAAGATTTGATTTTCAATTTAGTTTGTTTCGTCTTACCGAGAATACGTTCTTGGTTTAATAGCTTTTTATCCAAAAAGCTGATGCTGCACGTTTTTTTTGGCTATGAAGTAGCAAAGTCCAGAATCGTAATCCTTTTTACAAGTCCCATATTGAAGTATCACTCTGACCCAAATAAATACTAAGCTAAATATGCGCTGCCTTGTTTATCCCAATATATACGAGTGCAGATTCAGAATGTTTTCACTTTGTTTACTTGAGATTAATGAATAACATTTATTGCCCGCTTTGTATTCGTGAACGTTTCAAACTGCCTAGTGATATCGCTTACAGGATTCATATATAATAATAGTAATACGGTACATTTAATTTTTGCAGCGCCATTTAGGCCCAAACTAAGTATACCTTGTAATATGTAATATGAAAACTGACAGTCTTGTAATCATTTTAAGGGTTCCGTACCTCAAGAGTAAAAGACGCCACTTATAGGATCACTTTGATGTGCGTCTGTCTGGTCAAGACCATTTTTCTCAGGAACGCGTGAAGGTATATAGCTAAAATTTATATCAAATACTCAAGTCTACTGCCCCTTAGAGCTGTTAAAAAAAAACAAACTGCTAAGCCAACGCAATCAAAAGATACAGCCGTTTATGCCGCAAATTTTCGACACTAGCAAGGGAATCAACACCGACAGGGTTCTTCCCGTGAACTCGGAATCTTGAAATTTGGTACGAAGCAACGTCTTATAGCACAGATAAAGGAAAAATTGCGAAAATCATACATTTTTAGATACATCATATTATTATAATAAAAATATTTGAATAATTTTTAACTTACTACCCCCTTTCCTCATGAACGTGTAGTGATATTATATTGAAATTCATATCAAATACTCAAGTCTATACCTAATACCGTTAAGCTATAACAAAATCAAACTTCTATGTCAACGCTATCAAAACAAACAGCAATTTAAGCCGCAAATTTTGAAACTCGCAACTACTCGCAAGGGAATTAAAACCTAACCTACTTCCAGTCGACCTAGAATCTTGAAAATGGCATGAAGAATCGTTTTTGAGCGAACATAAAGGAAAAATTCCGAAAACCTTTTTAGTTACATCACATATTTTTTTTATAATAAGAAACGATAAAGAGACCTTTGTCTTAAATGTATGCTCCTCCAGCTTTCCACATTGTAATGGTACGGATTTCATTTAGCGATAAAAATACCATAACTTTTACATATATACCTACAGGTTTGAATGGAACCCTCGGTGCGCGAGACCGACTCGCACTTGGCCGTTTTATTTATCTTAAGTCTGGATCGTTGTTTCTACTGTTTTAATGGACTTGCACGCCGTTTTCCGTTTTATTGTAGCACTTCGCTCAAATCGGCCTGGCTAGCTACCACCATATTTCCTAGGTTTATCGCCATTACACCAATTCCAAGGATTCCATGTGAAGTGCGCTTCTACTTCGCCCTTATCATAACTTAAAACCAGATGAGATGAAGGCCAAGCGTTTCCCCGTCGTACAATAAAAAAAAACAGTATTATATCTTGTTTTGATCTATTATCTATAGTTATATTATCTATTATTATAAACTAAAGAGTCATTAAAAAAACGCATTTTTTATAGAATAGAGAAACTGCGTTTTTTTCTAGATTTGAAATAGCTATACTTACTTATTATATATTATTATTTAAAATGACAATATTATTTAAAATTAGACTATATTTGAAATGTTCAGCCATTAGGGTGTCCGTGCCATGTCATCAGCTGCGTTACCACGAAAAAGCGAATGTTTTTTAATCCGATGACGATTCAATATAAGCTCATCGCGAACAGAAAATACAGCAAAAGAGGTTTTAATAGTTTAACTTGCGCATAGTCTGAACGTATAACCTTTACTAAATGCATAAAGTTGAATTTGTATTTTTTTATTTTGAAAGCGTTCCAATAATTTTGGGCACATAGTCATCATACATTATTTTTTTTATTATCAAACAAAGAACATATAAATACATTTTTTTTTTTTATTTACTTTTCCAGAAAAACTATAAAAAAAATTAGATGGTCTTTAATGCTGAACTTATTTTTTTTTAAATCCAGCACGTAACTCCTAACATGACTTTTCGATAACTCTCACGGTTTCAGACTTGGCCTCGGTGGCCCTGGAAAAAAAAACTCACCTGTATATATATATTGTTGTTATATATGTTTATTTATGAAAGTAGCTTGTATACCTACTTGCAATTGCAAGACGCGTGGGCATGTGCCGAACGTAGGTTTGGACATCCCTTGACTACCCCCTAGGTAGGTGATCCTGATAAAATCCACACTCTGAGTTTAGTAATTTGACATTGATATCAGTAAAAAGGTTAGTTCCTCGAAGGGAAAAAAATTGCGAGTCTGTCATTTTACTTTGGGTAATATTAAATTACGCGAATCATAATTATTGGCAACTTAAATTATGAAATTCAGGCAGAGGATTTTTATTTGCTAGTCCACGCTGAAGCAGTAGGTTAGTGGGTGGCGGGGGTGGCCCTTGTGCCACGTGTACCTACGTGTAGGATATTTTGCGATCACTAGTACCTAATAGAACAACAATATAATGTACAATACAATATAATGTTCGCTGTCGTTTTAAAGCTTTCTGGTCATTCCCAGTCAGCCGCTAACTTAGTTCTTTTGCGACACAAATTAATTATTTTTGACACATAAATTTTGAATTTACAGACACTCGTTTAAATGCCCTTTATTTAAAAAAAACAATATGTTTTTAACTCATCAATTTTCGACCTTCGGTCTTGTTATAGCTTCACACCAGAAGTGCAACTGCATAACTTTAAATCCAATGCCAGTGATCTTGAAGTTGATTATCACTCAAACCCAGTCAGAATTTCACAAAAACAAAGACGAAAGTGACAGTTGAAGCCTAGGCAAATGTCAAAAATGAAGTCGATGTTGATTACCAATTGACTTACAATAAAATACCGGTGAGATAAAATCCAAGAGCTTTATCGTCGTACAATTTTTTTCTTATAAGTATATAGTGTAACCTCGTTTAGTGTTCTTATTAAACCTATAATACAGCATCCAGCCCACTGTGTTGCAGGGTACGAGAACATTCTAATTGAATTACTTATCAACAACAGGATGGTTACAGTTAACGAGAGCGAAGTGGTCCGCCGCTCGTGTCCATAAGAGCCAATAGACTTAGGTACACGTCAAAGAACGTAGGCTGAAAGTAAAGGTAAGTAGAGTAGACGAGTGGCGCCGATTATTGTGGGAATAATACTTGAATCGGCAATCGTCAACAATCATAGCTTAGGCTTCATCTATTCAACTCCAATCTCATGAGAGTTACACGCATTTGATTCGTTCGATTACTGGACTTTAGATTTATTTTTAGTTCATAACAGCGTTCATAAATCTTATTCCCTCCGAGAGCTGTACCAGACAGTGAAAAGGTAGTAGTAGTGAACAAGGAGGATTTAAAAACCACCTTGTTCAGTACATTCACAGATTTCGGGTACAGTACAGTCTGCACTGAAATGGGCAATATAATTGAAGATTAGTAAACAGAACAACTGAGCTCAACAAGACACTACAAGAAAAATTTCTGGTACCAAAGCTCAGTTGGTCTGTCAATTTGTATAACCATTTCCCCATAGGTACATTTTAAATGAAAATTCAAAGTAATTTTATGTTTTAGTATGTCTGATGACTCAGTAACGTACAAAATTTTATGCGTTCAAAACAATGAGCCACCCACGCTTATATCTATTACATGTCTTAAGAATATTTAGTGAATGAAACAAAACATCAAAAAAACAGCTTAACATAATCATACAACGAACGAGTTAGTAGATCTACTTTAGTATTGGTGATAGTTAAGCGTTTGATCACCAGCTCACTTGAAAAACTAGTAAAGATGAGGCCTGATAAGGAGCATGGTTGTCTAAAAGGAATCCATTCACTCTGCACTTGAAGACTCCATATAGTACAATATGGAGTCTTCAAGTCCAGAAGGTGCTGATAGTTAAGCGATTGACCACCAGCTCACTTGAAAAACTAGTAAAGATGAGGCCTGATATGGAGCATGGTTGTCTAAAAGGAATCCATTCACTCTGCACTTGAAGACTCCATATAGTACTATATGGAGTCTTCAAGTCCAGAAGGTGCGGGAGAACAAACGAGAGCAAGGAGTTTCAGTTTCACCATTCCATACCATATTAATATATACTAATCAAACAAACGTCATCAAATCAAATAGTCTATTACAAAGAACGCGACAACGTTGATTGTATCTGCGTTCAAGGCTTGTATTGTAATCTATACCGGCCTAATACGACTTGTTCTTTGTAAATGAACCTGTTCTTAATCCGATGCAATATTTATCACATTGGAGTTGACGTAAATTGGCAATTATATGAGCGTTTACAAACGATCTTGTGAATTAATGAATAGAATTGTTAATTGGAACATGTCCTTTGTCAATTTTAGAACTTTGACAGACTCAACATGCCAACTCTGGTTTTAGGCCCAAAGCACACACGCTACTTTTAGCATCGGCGATCGGAAATTATGCTGATTCTTAAAGCTAAATGCAGCGACCAAACATCGACATAGTGGCAAAATCGCATCGCCGAGTTCTTTTTTCGTTCATTTTCGCCTTTCATTCGGTACTTTTTTTGACACAACTTTTTTTTTAAGAATTGTTAATATAGCGACAGAATTAGGTAAGATAGCCAGGCGGACTTAAACAAAATCCTACCACCAACCAAACCAAGCAAAATATTGCTCCCTGGGGATCGAACCCGGGACCTCTTTATCTGAAATCGGTGGGTTGAACCACTAGACCACAGAGGCGGTTGATATTGTCATTCGCATCATTCATTGTCACTCCGAATGAACGAAGAATGAACAGTCTGAATACAAAAGAGAGCGTTCACTCGGATTCGGCCATCTTGTATCAAGTCGAGTATCAGACGGTTGTCACGTTGAGCGTCGTTGCAAAATGGTGTTCAAATGGAATGATTAAAATACGTTATTTTTTTGGAGAACTTTAAATTAACTTAAATAAATAAGACACGTCTTCGTTCGATGGCATGTTCACAGAAAAGGTGACTGTTAATTTTAACGTCATTCCAGTTTTGCCGTGTGAACATGGAATGAAAGAAAAATGAAGCATTCAGTGGAGTGACCGTTCACTTGAGTGAACCGTCTGATATCACCTTTAGTGCTAACGCTCCTCTACGGCCCACGCTATTGCACGCTACACACACAGGGATCACAATTTGGGGGTTAATAATCAAATCACGTAACACACAAACATATTTTATATGGATTAACATCTTTATGTATCTCGGTAATTCGTACTATGCGATAATACTGAGTAAGTAAAGGTACGATGACTCGAATGTATAATACTAGCATCTGCAAATTCCTGGTCCTAAAGAATATCTGCAAAATTTCACCTCAATCTGTTCAGTAGCTCAGGCGTGAAGGAGTAACAAAGAACCAATCGTTTTTAAATGGCGATGCTTGACGCACCATTTCTACCCCTCGGCAACGAATTTATCTGAAAAAAGGCGTGGCTGAAACTAAAAAAGAAAATGGCACTTAACGTACCGCAACGGTATGAGGAAAATTTCAGGTACTTAATTCACAAATTGCCAAAATTATACGTGAGTAAAATGATGGGGAAAGTTCACAAAGGCCGCACTCGTGATCGTGACTGTTCACTTGACTGGGCAGAGTTCCAAAACTACTCACATGATAGTGTGACAAAATCATGTGAGGAATGCAAAAGATGAATATTTGTCGTTCCGAAGAAATAATTATGTTCAAGCAGGCTCTTAGCTAGAAAATAAATGACTTCCGATTTCGTCAGTAAAACAGAACGCTTTGGAGGTGGCTTTAGCTGTAATCGAATAAACTCGAGCAGTTAAGCTTGCTCGGACTGCGAGATACCTACTTACCTATAGATAGATAGTACAATGAAGAGTTTACACCAAGAAATAAAAATGAACAAGCAAAGAAAAAACAAATATGTGAATTTACAGACAGACCGTTTTTTGGCTTCTACTTTAGAGGTGCCATAGGGATTTTAATAACATTTGGACATTTTTTCAAAACAGTAGTGCTTTTGGAAAATGATTCATCAGGTAGTTCATCAAAACTCAATATTATAGGTAAACTTTTTTTCGGTCCCTGCCCGTGGTCCATCTACATGGTTCGCCTAGGCTATACCAGGGGACACCTTTTCTTTCCGTGGCCCACCTCAAGATAGCATGGGTGTTCCATTGTTCTGTATTAACTTGATTTCAGCATCGTAAAAATCACTCTATATTGGGTAATTACTACCTACCTACTTGCCATAGTTCGAATTCTCTACTGACTTTTTTATCATTCCATGTTCAAATAAAAATATTTTAGTACAAAACACTGTCGGCGGTCTTATTAATAGCTGATGAGTGTTTTGATGACATTTGACGAGTAAATAAATAACAAGGTAATTCGAGAAAATGATAGCGTATTGTATAGTGGTGTGGTAAACAAGGACAATTCACCGCAATCCGCCCGTAACTAAGTAGCCAGTTGGTAGTACTCATCTAAGGTTACTTGATAAATATAACATGTTAGCAAAATATTAACGGTTAATGATTTGCTAACATGTGATATTAGCTTAGTTTTTATTTTATAGGTAATAATAATTTATTTCAATCACAATTTAAAATCAAGTATAAATTGTGATTGAAAAAAATATTATTATTTTATAGTTACTCAAAAGTAGATAGGTAAACGAAACGACTAGTACCGTCTAGAAAAGTTAATTTCGCACAGTACGAAGTTCGCTACTAGTTCGTTGCTAGATGAACTCATCTAGTTAGTTATTTACTCTTTCGTCCGAGTGTTGTGTAACTTAGAAATAGGTAGTAAAGTTGCTGACTTGAAATAACCAATTTCCAATCGATTATTTTCTTTTGTGTATCTATAAAACGCCGTTTTTTACCTTCTTTAGCTACAAATAAAATTTCAAAAATCTTGCGAGACTTTTGATTGAGGCGACGCAGGGACGCTCTTATTTAGGCCAGCGAATTAGCATAGCTATTCAGAGCAGCCAGTGTCGTGGTCACGCTTCCGTCTGGTACTGGTCTGGATCAGTTGCCTATAGAGCGTTTGTATTTGTTCTAAGGTTATCTAACTGCTTCCCTTATGCATAGTTTATTAACTGACTTCAAAAAAAGGCTGTATGTCTAAAATCGGTGGAGAAGTTTGATTTTTATGTCATCGAAGTAAACGAAATTGCGTATTTTGCTTGCCTGAAGTGTTTACGGTCACTAGTTACCTTCCAGTAACATCATAACAATTATCAGGGTTTTGTCATAATCACCACTCTTGGCAGGCGTGTTGTTGATAGCAGTAATGATTATACGTTGTACTACTGCGTATCATCATTCATCTACTACTAAACTGCCTGCCTTCCGGCAGGTCTAGGGTAAGCCTTTGGCTTCATCATCAGATGACGATGATGACGATGTTCACCGAAACTCCGTAAAAAAAAAACAATTTAACCTAGTATTGTTTGGGATTAGTGGAATTGTCTTAGGATGCATTCTGGCTATAAATGCTGTATACTTGTATCATCATCATCATTATCATCATCATTATAGCCCATAAAAGTCCACTGAATAGGACATGGGCCTCCCCCAATACTAAAGAAAGCAATAGAGGGTTTTTGCCATAGTCATAACGCTTGGCAGGCGTGTTGGTGATCGCAGTAACGATAGGTACTTATACTTTTTTTTGTAAATACATATTTTCATTCATGCTTTCTTCATGTGAACTGTGTAACAGTTATGGTATCAGACTTTACGAGCCGCCGCTTTAAGCGTCTAACATAACTAGCATTACCTCAGAACTCTGAAAATATAAAAACTCTTAAATAGGGTGTTGGAGACGTCTTGGTGTCGTAGGTTTTAGTGGTGAAGTCGGTTCCATTTTTTTCAAAAAAAGTTTATTTAACTGTAATTATTATTTTAATTTGTGTGCGATAGTTGACCTTTAGAATTTCCTAAATGTTCTTTGTAACGTTACATTTTGCCATGTTGTGCTTGACTTTCAGGACATTAATTTTACACAGCGCCATCTAGCCCCTAACTAAGCATAACTTCTAATATGGGAACTAGATTACGGATAGTATACTTAAATACTGTTTGTAAATTCATACGTATATGATACAAAACCGAAACACAGAACAAACATCTATATTCATCACACAAATGTTTGCTCTGGGTGGGTATCGAACCCACAGCCTACAGCGCAGAAGGCAGAGTTACTACCAACTGAGCTATGAGGCTTGTTGAGCAACTTGTTGTTAGGTCTCTGGAATAACTTGTGACCCCAAGGTTGTCCCATAAACTTACGGAGAAAATCTACAAGACGGTCATCAGATCAGACCTGTCGTTTTTTACGGATTAGAATGTTGGCCAATGAAAAAGTCGGATGAAAAGAGTACATGTGATTGTGATGAGAATGTTAAGGTGGGTGTGGTGTGGAAAGATAATGAGCTCATCAGAGGAAGACTGAAAGTAATGCAAGTAACGGGTAGATTGAGAACGAATATGTTAGCGTGGTATGGACATGTTATGCGGAGGGAATAAAGTCGCATAGCTAAAATAATGTTAGGTATGAATGGGGATGGACGTAGGATCCAATACTTCCTCGGTCTACCTAGGAGAGGTGGATGGATTGTGTAAGTGACGAAATGCATTTGAGAGTAGTGACGTAGGTTGACGTTAGTGAGTAGGTGACGGGTGACAGGGGAGAGTGAAAGAGAGAAACGTGCTGCGCTGACGGGATAAAGGCAGCAAGAAGAAGAGTGCTTGACTTATTGAGATAAATTCAAGCGGCTTATGAGTCAACTTCAACAGCGGCTTCTATTCAAAGTGTATGTATACACTAGCTAGAGCAAACAAACCTCCAGTCCGACGTATTTCCTAATCCCCTCGAAAAGTATTGTTTTCATACATATTTTACTCTCATGAATAAATATGGAATATTTTTCGTTACTACGAACATAATATTTGAATGTTACAGCGTCTACCTTTTTATTTTATTAGCTTTATGCAGCTGTATTGTCTAGGTTGGGGGATGCGAACAGAATTGAATGCTGTTTCGCATGATTCGGAACTTTCTGACGATTTAGCTACAATTTGCAAATAAAAATCGGTCGATCGAGTGTATTCTGTGAAATATCGTTTTGTCTGGTCTTTCCAGTGTTTTCAAGCTACAGATTTACAAAAATGCTTAATATTCTCAGTTTGCCATTTAATTTATTTATTGTACCACAGATATTACTCTGAGAAATATTAATGTTATAAAATACTCTATAACATTATTATTATGTAAATTATTATTGACGAGGTCCTGATTTCGTAGCAAAGTTAATGCTTGGAAACCTTGACAACCTAGGTAGCATTTGAAAGAAACCTTGAGTCTCGGTACACAAGACACCTATTCAATTATGTAAATTGGTGTGATGTATGTGACGCAAATCAACCGATCGATATATGTTAGAGATCAGAAAGTTTCACAGTGCAGTTTTTACCTAACTTTTAATTATGATGCAAGTCTAAACGGGTATTGAACCAAATGTACTTACACCCAGAGCACCTGAAATACAGATAAGATAAAAGCTACCTATACCTTTTATTTGGCAGAGATTGAAGCATGGCGTTCCATACTAGCGTAGTTTTGCTTAATCGCTTCTGTAGTCTAGTGGTTCGTTCACTGGTATCAGACTCAGAAGTGCCGGGTTCCTTATTGCGTTAAAGTTATTGTGCGTGCAGTAGACCTAAACAATGTTTTCTTTTAAATTACATTTAATTGAAACAAACTGCGTAAAATTTGTCTGATTACTACAACGAGCTCATTGTAAACGGAAGAAACGTACCCAGTTTTCAGACTTTCTGGTTCTATATGTGCCTATGTTGTCTTTTTTGTAGGCATGTTGCTGATAGTTGTTTTGGATATTGTTTTTCTACGAAACGTTGCATAAGCCATTGTTTGTTTGTTTGTTCACAGTCATGGAGAAGACCTGATTGTGACGCCGTTTGCCCAGGTGCTGGCGAGTCTGCGCAGCGTTCGCAACAATTTCCTATCCCTCACAAACGTGCCAGTCGCAAAGTAAGTATTTACATTGCTAAGATTCTCAAGTACCTATACGATTTTCGTCTCAAAAGAAAAAGGATTGAACTGTGAATCAAAAAGAACGATTGAATGATGCAATGTGTTGCATCATTCAAAATCACTTCGTAACATAGTAATAAATATTAGTTTGTAACATGTCAAATCTCGTACTCCTTCATGCGCATAAGATAAGATAAATCTTAGCGTATTAGCGTATTAATATAGATTTGACCATCAGTATCTCATATCATTTAACAAAAATAAAACGATCTCATTTCGAGAAGCAAAATGATAAAAATGAATAATCGGTAAATAGGTATATCAAAAATGAATACGGAATGCCTGGAGGAAATTCGAGCCTTTCAACTGTAATCAGCTATTCGTACAGTAAAAACAGTTTCACTGCCGTAAATTCCCCGCTGTTTACCGCCATGGTGGACTGTTGGCGTACCTACATAAGCGCGTGAGATTGAATCCTCAGAGTTAGGTACGAACGTCATGGCTTTTAGTGGGTAAAGATTCAGATTCAAAACATATTGTACCTACACATGTAGGTTAGGTATCTATCTATGAGTTCATAATGAAATCCTATCTTAACGGCAACCTGTAAACCCATAAGCGAAAACCGTTTGGCATAACTATAACTATTTTAATTAAGCTATTTAAGTAATGAATACGTATTTCAGCTGTTTGTTTTCCAAATTTATAAAAAAATATTATTTTTTTGTTTTTTGTTGAATAAGGTGAGATTCACCACTGTAGGTAGGTATTTTTCCTAAAAGTGTGAACTTTGCTCGTATAGATTCGGTCAGAGAGGGAACCAATATGAAAATTTTGTTTTCACCAACTTTGTTTTGGTATGTACCTATAGGCAGGTACCTGAGATAATTCCGTGTTTAAAAATCTATAATACCTGATAGGTATATCAATAATACCTACTCACGCAAGTTTTGAAAGTGAAATTATATATCAATAATATTGTTATTGATTGTTACATTTAGCTTACAAATGTATTTTTAAATCTGCGATGCATTTTGAAGCTACAATTTAACAAAAACTATACCGCGCGTACCTACTTAAACCGCAGGATCCTACATAAGTAGTGAGCAATCAGTGGTTAGTGCCTGACGGTTCGGGCATAAAACGCTCTGAAGTGCTAAAGCTACTTTGCTATAATCGTATTAAGAGGCGCTTTCCAATAACTGATCGATTATCGGGACTTGGCTAGCTACTACCATCTTACCTAAGTCTGTCATTATAACAAAACAAGCTAAATTGTTGTGTTCTGGAATTTAGAGGCAAGATAGCCAGTTCCACAGACTGTTGAGGATTCCGGGTGAAGTGCGCTTCTACCTCCGGCATTATCATAACCTAAAACCAGGTGAGATGAAGGCCAAGCGTTTCCCTGTCATACGATAAAAAAAATATTGCACTTGGTGGCATTTTGAAATTGTATCCACAGGAATGTGGTAGATTGAAAATGTGTCAAAATAGGATTTAGTCAATACGGTTCACAATCGAGTAGGCTAGGTGTAGTTTACTCAAATATCTCTCTAAAAGTCTCAGTTAATTAACTGCCTAAGAATTTGTAATTTGCAGGTTATAAATTATTTGATAAGCCAATAATGAATCTAAAGCTTGGGTAAATTTTATTTTTAAGGTTCCGTACCCCAGAAATAATTGAACTACTTACGTCCACTCCAAACTCTAAAGGTGCTAACAGGCTTTCTAGCCCCACAATAAGATAAGCTTGTAATACGAGAACTAGATTACGGATAGGTATAATACTTAAATATATATTTTTTTAAATACATAGGTACTTAGTTATTATACAATACCAAACCCAAACACAGAACAAACTTTTATATATATTCATCACACAAATGTTTGTCCTGGGAATCGAACCCACAACCTACAGCACTGAAGGGAGAGTTACTACGAAATGAGGTTTGTTTTATATAATCTCGCATAGGTACCTACTATCAAAAATTTGTGATAAACGGTATGCTAGAGCACAGAGCCTCCTCCAAAACTCGAGTATTGTCACGACGCTAAGCAAGTGGATTGGTGATCGTAGTTGCTATAATAATAATTATTTATTTATTGTCTCTCACACAAACAGGTCCTTAATAGTAATAACAACAATTATATAAAATAGGCTCAGGTGACATTGAACCTGTTAGTGAGGATAGGAAGGTATCTTCTTGTAATTCAATTCGTTAGTCGACATTTACGACATCAGCAGGCTGAGGGATCGATTCTTATGCCGCGTCTGCCACGGCTAATAAAAAGCGATATCGACTTAAATTATAGAGAACCAGTTTACCTTCATAATTATAAATTCAAAATTATACAGGTTAATTTACTACCTACGTAGTAAGTTAGTAAGAGTCAGTGGTTAGTTATTACCTAACATTTTACAATTTCCGTATGTATCTACTACGTAGGCCTTTGTGGGCAAAGTTTCCTCACAACGCATACGTCATGAGCAAGGTCATCGAAATCGATCCATGATTGACTAAACTGTGGATATGGCATTATCAACCATGTGAGATATTTGAGTCTGTTATATCGGATTTAATATTACAAGATATAAGTTTTACACAACGCCATCTAGCACCAACCAATGCACACGTTGCATTCATTTCACACAAGACTCACAGCTCAGTTAGTAGTAGCTCTGCCCTCTGCGCTGTAGTTTGTGGGTTCGATTCCCATCCAGGACAAACATTTGTGTGATGAATATTTAGGTTTGTTCTGTGTTTGGGTGTTGTATTGGATGGTTTTTTTGACACTACATTTAATGTTGCTATAATTTTGCAGCAACATTTAACATAAATTCATTAAATGATTCGAATTGTATTGTATGTTATCATACATGTATTTTATGATAAGTATGTATTTACAAAAAAAAGTACCTATGTAGTACTTACATACTTTTTTTTTGTTCCCATATTACAAGCTTTTCTTAGTTTGGCACTTGATGGCGTTGTGTAAAACTAATATCTTGTAATATTTATTATTATTTAGTATTTATTTCGGGATCATTATTATCTTATTTCTTGGCGCGGTTTCTGGCCTCCCTTCTTCAAGTTCTATTTCCCAATGCTCCTTAGGTCAAAGGTTTTCTTTCTGTTAATTTATCACTATAATAATACTAGTAAAGTATCCGGGACTTGTTCCCGTTATTCTTTGTTTTCTTTGGATTTCATGGGGTGTATTTTTTTGCGCGGAACCCTATAATTAAGGTAGCCTTAGTAGCCTTAGCCTTCTAACATCAGCTACTTTCCAATGAAAGTCCCGTCAAAATCGGTTTAGCCGTTTTGAAGTCCATAGGGAACATACATACGTATGATAATTCACTTTTATATATGTATTAAAATAATGTATTAGAAGATACCCAGTTAAAATGGTTGCCTGTTTTTTTTTGTCAAATGAATGTTGACATACTTTTGCAATTTATTGGCACTGTGCACTATAAATAAGTTATAGCTCCGAATTATTGAAGCCGTTATTTAATTTGTTCTATCATATAATTAGTAATAGTAAAATGACTAAGAACGCCTACATGAAAACGCTGTCCAAATTTTCGGAATACCATCCACACTGACGGTAGTAATGTGAGTCAAAAGCGATTGTGCGCAACGTTTATTTTAAAACACCGTCCACGTTTTTATCAGTCGGTGTCACGCCACGTAGTGACTCGACGCAATCAGTGACGTCGTTGTCGACGGTCAGTCTCGTGGTGAGATCAGTGGCAGACCTGGTTGCCTAATTAGGTAGACCAGTGAAAGTCAAAATTACATTTTTTTTCATTTGAAATTTCTCGACAAGCTCTATTCGTAAGCTTTTGACTCTCTCACGGAGCGTCAAAAGTCTCACCCATTTGCATTTAAGAGTCGATACCTGAGATGGCGTAGCTTCAGCATCAGCTTCTACAATACTGAAGCATTTACTTTGATACTAATATATTATGTTAAAGTTCAGGATTGATGCTAGAACGCGGCGAAACTAGATACAATCAAAATTTTCTCGATAAAAATCCAAAGTTGACTCTAACTTTGTACCAAAGATGATCGCCCTTCAATAAATACGCCCAATTATGCCTTAAAATGATTTTTTAGCTGTCGGTCTAATAAGCAGTTCGTCCATCTCACATTTTGCCGTTCGCCTACTACTTAGTTCGTTCATAATTTGATTCGTCCATTTTGAGGTTGTTCAGTACGTAGCCCGTCCAATTCGAGATTCGTCAAAACGCATTTCGTCCATTTAGTGACTACATTACAACTGACAAACCAATATTACCTTTTTATTCAAATATACCGACCTCATTATACCTAATGGTTGAAAAATATGATATATAAGTATATTATATCAAAATACGGTCCCTTTAATTTAAGCGGAATTTTATTTCTTACATAGGAAGTGGAAAAAATACCTCTACTTGTATACTACAAGTATTATATATTATATGCATTTATGAAACGCCCCCCTGAAGGACTATGCCAAAATCTTTTGGGTTCATCCCTACAGTCTGTGCAGTTGAACGAAATATTTGTTGGGTGAAATACGTGTTTGACCAAATGCGTGTTGACGTAATTTGTGTTGGTCGAAATGCCTGTTGGACGAAGTGCATGTTGGCTCAAACACATGTTGGACAAAATACCTGATGAAATAAGTAATATAAACACCAAATTAAATTTAAATTCCATTTGGACGAGCTGCTTACTGGACTGACAGCTATCAAATCCTTGAAACGTTTTATAGAAAATAAACACAGTACCTATATAGACATACAGATGCTCTGTGTTTTAGATTTCCTAAATTAATATTTGTTCTACCGTAAAAAAAATAAACGTAGAAATGCGCGCGTAGTTCTGTCATCTGGTCATAAGCGTCGTAGCTGAGCGCCCACCAATGTCACCTTTATTTTAACCTGATGTTAGGTCGAGACTAGAGTAAAGATGCGGCGAGTTGCTAATCAAAGGTTGTTTCGGCCCTCAAAGACACTGGCACTCCCGCTCTCCAACGGAACACAGAACTACTTGGCGCTGCCGCTCAAGACTTGCTTTCCCTTCGTGGATTCCTCTTATCGTTCGCAGAGCATTTGAGGTTTGAGGATCACCTACTAGGGCTTGTCAAAGGCAGGACCAAACATTCCGATGCTCTCTGCCCGTTTTTTGAAGGGTTGCAATTAAAGCCTTTAGCCGCTTCTGTAGTGGAATACTAGCCATAGCCAAGAGGAAAAACCTATTTGGATGAGTACAACAGTAAAAAATACAAAAATACCTGAAATGTTGATTCAAAATCAATACCTAACTGCCACTTTTTAGCGTTTTGGATTCTAACACGAATCAGTCATTTGGACTTTTAGGTATGACCTTACTGTAAATAAAAAAAACTTATTCCAGGCTGACTGGTGTGTCTCATAAAGCAGGTAATTAAATCACTGCAAATACTAATATACCTATTGTTTTGAATTCTTCTTATCTTTGAAATAAAAATATTCCTTGTCGCTGGTCGATAAACTACGTTCAATATTGTTTCAGAACTTTCTATAAGACATAATATGACAATAATAAATCTCTAAGTAAAGGTCTACCTACGCAGTCGCAGATATTAGGCTACAATACAAATGACATCCCACAGCTAAGCAACCTCTAATTAGAGTTTGCGCTAACACCACGCAACTACCTCTCGTTAATTTTCATTTATAATTGCTTCAAAAGTTTGATAACCTTTCACATTTCTATTTGAGTCCTATTTAGGTGGCAGAATCCCAACGACTTCAATTATTTTGATTCCCTTTACTATTTTATTTGATACTAATGAACGCCTGGCATTTCGTTCTCGTCATTAATTTCTTCAAATTTATTATTCTCTGCTAAAGGAAGCTACCCTGAAAATAAACAAGTCTCTAAAATCTCCGGTTTGGGCTGTGCGTTGATCGTCAATCAATCTGTCAGCTACAGTGGCTTTTTATGTATTTATATTTATCGAAATTGAAGGTGGGTCAACGTTTTTTATACAACTTGGAGACGGAACAAGCAAGCAGCCCACCTGATGTGAAGTGCATCTCTTATCTATAACAAAGTCCTACTGCGAAGGTCACATCCACGAAGCACATGACCTATGTAACACTGCATTGCGCCCGTCAACTTGAGATTCACTCCAACTTGAAATTGACCAAATCAGTAATATATTTACGCAAATTATTTGTTAATAGCTCCAGCCTAGTGCTAGACAAACCTAAGTTCGCCTTCAAATTGGCCGCTAAATGCCGCGCGGAGGCAGCGCGATTGCAGCGCTACAACGCGGCACATTGCGCCAAATTTGAAGGCGCCTTAAAATCTAATCTTAAGCTTAAGACGTTGCATGTTTTTCAAAAAGAACCTGATTAGGTTTTTTGGAGTCATCAAGTCCAGAGTGATTACTCTGGACTTGATGACTCCAAAAAACCAAGCTGGCGCGGAAAAACAAACGAAGGCAGCGAGTTCATTACCAGTACTATAAAAAGGGTAGATTAGTAGACATTACGGATTTATCGTGTAAACACATTTGAACCTTGATATGTATAAAGGTTAATATTTACGTCACATAGTTCATGATATAAAAGTAAGGCTTGTGAGTGAAATGTAACATTACAAATTATTACCTGGTTTAATTGATATAGTTTACAGAATTAAGAAGTTCCTTCATCCTTTGCATAGTTCCAAATGTTTTTATTGCAAAGCCGTTATCATAGGTAATATTTCTGTGTACAAAGAAAATAAAGAAAGCCATCTGTCTGTAGAACCTCGGAGTGACCTTACTAGTTATGCCCATATGTCCAAGTTATTTATAGCTCGCCATGAACACACACATCATTACGATACGATTCTATTTTTAGAACATTGATTACGTTTATCATTTTACGACTAATCTGCTCTACAAACACCATTTTGCTTGATTATTTGTAAGGTTGCGATTCCCCCGATCGCATTTGTATGAATAACTGTTTGTTAGCTGATTGGCCTCGGCCTCTTCGAACTTCGAAAAAATAAATAATACCCATAAACCCAAAAGAGCATTTACATAAATCAATCTAACCTACTAATTTCGATCGACAAAAAGTCATCGAAATTAGTTATTCATAAAATTTTCATAGATATTCAAACCCAGAAACATATACAGATCGAGAGAAGCAGTAAACTTTGCTTCATTGGTTTCTAATTATAAATTTTCGCAATTTGTTTCACAGAATCAATACAGAGTGTATTGATTGAAGGTTTTCATGACAAAATAAGTAGATAATCGTGAGCGTGATCTCTCGATCCTTGCCCACTCGTTCTCTGCCAAAGCCTTTGATCAGAAAGAAATTTAATATCATTAAATAGAAGAGCTTTTTCACAAAGTAAACACAGCGTATATAGCCTCTTCTAATCTTCTGATGTTTACATTATTCGTTTAATCTTTTAAGATGTTATACTTATATTTTAAAGCATATTTCTGTCATCACCGGTACTTTTTTCGTTTTCGTTCATTTAAAATTCATATCTCGAAAAATTCTTTACAAAATTCCACCCTTTATTCAGATTCAAAGAACTTGATCTGCCGGTAAATTGAAGGTACGATGACATTTGTAAGGTTTTTCAGATTCAAACGAAGAATTTCAATTGAAACCGCGAAGCTGATTTTATAAAAACTTTCTCGTTTCAGATCACGAAGATCGTCGGGTGCAGCTGCTGTTACACCGCAACCGAAAAACTTTAATCCTGGAGGTAAGTCGATTTTATTCAAACACTAGGAAACTCCTCCTTCCCACACTGTTACACAACAGTTGTTGACAACAGTGTATGACAACAAATTATAAATAATTGTTGTGTTCCGGCATTTAAAGGTAAGTTCCTCAGACTATGTTGAGGATTTCGGGTAAAGTGCGCGTCCACCTTCGGCCTTATCTTACTTTGTAACTAGGTGAGATGAAGGACAAGCGTTTCCCCGTCGTACAATAAAAAAGACGATGCTTATTCGTTTAGATATAAACTCATAATCTGACAAAAGGTTATCTTTTATATATTGAGGCTGAGAACTCACGGTGCGGTTTTCCCGTCGCATTTTCTCCGTGGAATGCAGATATCAAATGTTGTTCGTCAGTTTCGCAGGCGACATTTCGATACGATAGATCGTTAGCCTGGCGTCTTTCGATCATCTCCCGCCTAATTTCCGGACTTTCCCGCTTTTACAGCGGCTACGTAACCGCGAAAACCTGCGGTCTCGTGACTTTTGAAATAAACCCTCGTAAAGATGCAGTCCCACAACCGCAGGGGGGGCGGGAGGATATCACGCCGTGATTTATGGCTCCGAATTTCACGTAAGGATATACCTACAGTCCCGCAACCGCGGCGTAAGTAAACCGCGCAGTGAGTTTATGGCTTCGAATTTAGGTAAAGATGCAGTCACGCAACCGCGGCGGGTAAGAGAGCAAACCGCGCTGTGAGTTTATGGCTCTAAATTTACGAACTGAAATGTCCATAAATTATTTTCTCAAATACTGTGTTGTAGGCTTAGTACACCTTCCATTGTTTCGTTACAACCTTATTGTATCATGACAAGATCCGTTCTTTACACTATGAGGTGTTAGTGTTACTCATATCGAAAGAGAAGCAAATTGTTGACAGATTGAATTCTGCTGTCATTCCCCGAGGGCTGGATACATCAGCGCAAACAACTTTGTTTGCTTGAGCGATATCGTTGAGACTTTCTCAGTATTCTGCAAGGATGCTGGCTCGTCATCAATAGCGCTCATCGGGTTATGTAATCTGACGACGTCTACTAATAATTTCCGTGAAAACAGGTTCAGCTTTAGCTGAACTTTATAAGGACATTATTTTTTACATAGCGCCATCTAGCCCCAAATCAAGCTTAGCTTGTTATATGAGAACTAGATTTCGGTTTAAAGAATTTATTTCTCATAAAAAACTTAGAATTAGTTCTCTTAATATGAGATATAAAGTAGTAAACATTTTATTGGCTAGTCATTAGTTCAATTTACATTGTATATGCTCGAAGTCAGTGCAAACAGATTTTACTTTAATAGGTAGGACTACCTGTTACATCACATGTGTAGGTACGTCAAATATTCTTACTTCAACTGATGGTAGGTAGATTATAAAGATGTTGTACTGAGTTAGACTTAGACTGGTGCAAAGTAGTGGAACAGCTATCTACCCTCAATTTGGTTGCGATTTATAAATGTGTTTTTATTTCTGTCAGAGTTATAGTCTAGGAGATGGCAGTAATTATACAAGTTATGATTACTATTATTCACCTTCTATAATTAGTAGTTACTTGTTATTAAGTTATGAAATGAATTTGTTTTAAACATTATTATGGTACAAGGAGATATTATTATCTATCTATAATACCTTACTTTTACTTGTTAATTTATATATTGAGTTAAGTTACCTAAAAGAACATTTGAAACGGTTTTTTTTTTTTTTTTTTTAGTTTAGCTAAAACTTTTGTATATAAGTATACGATATAATAATGTGTATTTGGCGATAAGTTAGGGGCGGTCAGGACGGAAAATATTACTTTTATCAATTAGTGATTTTCGATATTTATGATTTTATATTAGTTAGGCATAGGAATAAGGCCAATAATGTGTTGTCTAAGTTTTTTTAAAAACATTTATACTTTGGCTTTCTTTTAACTCGCCTGGGAGTTTATTGTATAATAATGCTCCTTGGCATAGCACATTTCTTTTTCCATATCTTTCCGTTCGGGATGGACGTACGTAAAGTTTGTTTTTATTTCTAAGGTTATATTTATATTTTCTGACTGTGAATGTAAGATTTGATTTAATTGTTTTGTCAAGGATCTTTTTAACCAGAATGCATGTACTATATGTGAATGTTTGCGACAGGTTCAGTATTTTTGTTTTACTATATAAAGTTTTAGTCGGTGTTAGGAAGTCGTAATTGAATAATCGTTTTATTACTTTATTTTGTGATCTTTGTAGATCCATCAAATTTGTTTGCGCTGCAGAGCCCCATATTTCAATTAGGTACTCTAAATGTGGTCTTATAAGTGAATTGTAGATACTATTTTTGAATTTAGGTGGAACACAATTGCCCATTTTGCGCAGGGCTCCAGTAAGCGATGTTAATTTTGATTGTATGTGTGCAATGTGCGGTTTCCAAGATAACTTGTCATCTAGTATCAGTCCTAGATACTTTTCACTTTCAGACTGGCGAATGTATTCTCCATTAATTTTAAGAGGTGTAAAAGGGGGTATAATTTTATTAACAGCAGTAAGAATCATATAAGAGGTTTTAGACGTATTGATCGTGAGAAGATTGTGCAAAAACCATTCAGATAGTATATTGAGATCGTTTTGAGCGTTATTTATAATGTCATGTATTGAGTCCCCAAAGTAAAAGAGACATGTATCATCGGCATACAGTGTTAAGTACCCCTTAAGTCCAATTCGGTTTATGTTGTTGACACAGATTTCGGATAAAATACTTAAATACTTTTGTAAATACATACGTATATGATGCAACACCCAAACACAGAACAAACATCTATGTTCCTCACACAAATGTTTGTCCTGGGTGGGAATTGAACCCACAGCCTACAGCGCATAAGTCAGAGTTACTACCAACTGAGCTATGAGACTTGTTAAAAAAGTACATAAATGCTGTCTTCGGTACTAAGAACCTACTATTTACTCTGTGGCGTGGATGCCTTATCAAATGAGATGGTCACATGGTTAAATTCATGGTATTCCCAAAATCTAAAAAACTAATACATCTCCTTGGACATTCATTTTGGTAGGTTTTTCCAAAAAAAGTTATACAGTAAATTTATGTGAATCAAAACCTTTGAAAGGAGGTAAAGATCTATTGAAATATCATAACAGTACAAATTGATGTGGGGGTTCGATTCGTTAAATATGAGCTCGTGATACTAGTTTTCTTAGGTTCTTACAAAGAAAAAAATTGCCAAGGATGTTTTTGTGCTGAGGTACTTTTCTTTAATACGTTTAGATAACTAGGGAACCTAAGTGATTTCTTAGTAATTAAATTTACCGGGAAAAAGCATAAATCATTGCTTATCTTTATCATGATAACTTACCTACCTACTGTACCTAATAGCTAGATTCCTAGGCTTATTTTAACAAGGGATCAATATCAGCCTATTAATGTCCACCTTTGGACAGGGCTTCTTCCACAAAAGAATGAACCTGAAGTTATTTGCCGTAACCACCATTGAAGATCGCAGTAAAGATGCTATTTGAATTATGCTGCTGCCATTTTTAGGAGAGAACAAGGCACAGTTCATACATAATAATATATTCAGCGCCTATCAGTCAAGTGTGGAATATTATCAGTTAAGAAGGTACTAGCTACCAAAGTATGTATCTCTGTACTGTCGAAAAACTTGTAAGAATAAAACTTGTCGATATGTATAACGTACGATTGATACCTGAGCATTAGATAAACATTTTGGCACATTAATATCACACAGCCCCATCTAGCCCCAAACTGAGCAAAGCTTGTATATGGAAACTAGATTACTGATAGCATGTTTATTTACTTTTTTTGTAAATCCATACTTATCATTCAATAAAACACCTGACATCTATATTCATCATACAAATGCTTGTCCCGGGTGGAAATCGAAGCCACAATTACAGCGTTGAAGGCAGAGCGACTGCCAACTGAGCTTTGAGGACTGTCATTCATTATTCCCCAGTTAGATCCAATATGTTTTTGCATCTGAAGTGGAAACATAAGAGGCTTAATTCCTAGAATAAAAGGTTTTGTTTGTGGAGTTGACTGACCGTCCATATAGGTTTTCTGGTCGCTGAGCAAAGTCGAATCAGTGTAACCGCTTTTGCGCAAGTCTTTGTTGGAGACATTATGAACGACTTCCAATTTTTTCGTCGATATGGATTACTTACTCCTTTTGTGTAGGTACTTACACTCATTCCTATTAGTTTTGTGATGTGCCCGCATTTTCAACCGGATATTTATATTATTTTCTATAGATATAGTTGTTTGGAAATACGGAGTGGCACAAAAGTAATGACCCTATTTAGTTCAGCTACAACTTCTTTTCTAAGTAAAACTCTAATTCTTTTTGTATGTAAGGTATATTTGTGCCATGAAATTTCGTCGATTTATGATTTGTTGATGATGTCTGGTTGTTGGTTGTTAGGGCGCTGTGTATAAAAATCAAATGTCCTGTATTAACTTTTTTTATACAAATAGGAGACGGAACAAGCAAATAGCCCACCTGATGTTAAGTGCATCTCTTGCTAACTGCATAGGTTCTATCCACAAAGAACATAGCCTACACGGCTTATGTCTACTTAGTAACCTTTCACGACCCACTTTTGTGTATAAGCAGTGTATCAGAAGAGAGAACTACGAAGGTGAAAGCGTAATTGGTTTAAGTTTAGTTCAAATAATACTCATCAGAGCAACGATTACTTCATAAATAATAATTGTTTGTGTATATCATTAATAAACCAATTAATTTTGGTAGTACAGAATGAGTACCTAAGTAAGTGTGCCCATGGCAATCGCGGCTTTAGAACCGACCTATCTAACTTAGTTCACGAATCTCGTAAAAGCTGACCACGGGAGCTTCCTTCTTTTTTTTAATTATTCATGTTTGTTCAAAACTGAACATGTTGTGTTCTGTAAGTACACAAAAAAACATTTATTGTACAATGTAACAAAAACAAATAAATTCCAAGTTTCATAAAAATAACCTGACTAAGTACGATTCCCAATTGCTACATTGTAAAGTTTATACAGCTTTTACTAATGTTATAATTTAATTCACAATCCGTGACGGGACTCGAACCTGCATCTTTTCCTAGGTCCTAACGCAAATTCCGAATTTTTATGTCAAATTGTCACTCGGCTTTGATGTTGTGACCAAGTTCAATGACTTGAAATAAAAACATTTGTACAGCTTCCTTCTGTGTATTATCAACACATTAGCTGCAATCACCAATGCATCTGCCAAGCGTAGTAATTATGGCCAAAAACTCTCGCTTTAGAGGTTCAGATTCAGATATCATCGCTTACTAAGCTGCCTATTACTTCATCTGTTATGTTATGACTTATGAAGGAAATAACTTTTTACATCATAAATATGAATATTAAATGACATTAAATTCACACAGCGTCATTTAGCCCCAAACTAAGTGGCTTGCATAAGGCAAAAGATTACGGATAGAATAGAACAATACCAACAACACCCAATTCTTCTTTTTATCGAATCAAGAGATCCAAACCTTAAACCTTCCTCTACCAATACTGAGCAACCTCCATCTCTCTGGCTGTGATGGTCGCCTCTATCAGTCATCAATTAGTTCTAACACCCAATTAATTTGTTTATACCAAATGAAGATCTTGTTTTTCAGATTTTAGATTTGTAGATCGATACCAGCCCGCTGCAGATTTGGTGTAAATCCATGCACCACTTTATAAAAGTTTTTTAAAAGTTTTAATGGTGTAAATCAATATTGCAATTTAAATCATGTAACTAGTTTTGTTTCTGTAATCTAAAATCATATTGAAAACAATACATAATGTGTCACTTGGATGCGATCTATACTTACTATTTTTTTTTTTATTAAAAAGTCCTGACTTATAGACCGCGGTCTTTGACGGCTCTTGGTGAAAGCCCTGAACGTCATTCCTGTTATCCCGTGAGATTTTTTCTAAATACTTCCTACTAAGGAACTCCTACAAAGCTAAAATCGCTATTTTAACAAGCCTCACAGCTCAATTGATAGTAAGTCTGCCTTCTGCGCTGTAGGCTGTGGGTTCGATTCCCACCCAGGGCAAACATTTGTGTGATGAATTTTGTGTTGTAATGTAATGTTTGTTCTGTGTTTGGATGTTGTATCATATAGTATGTATGTATGTATGAACGTAGTCTATCCGAATCTAGTTCCCATATTACAAGCAATGCTTAGTTTGGGGCTAGATGGCGCTGTGTAAAATTAATGTCCAGTAATATAAGGAACGCTAGAAAAGGAAGTTTTTTAATTTCATTATTGTATGACGGTGAGGCGCTGGCCTTTATTTCACAGGTTTCAAGTTATGTCAAGTGACTGTGAGTGTTTAGATATATAGATAAACTCTTAACAGGACACCAAGAATCAAAATTAATCAAAAAAGCAAGGAATAACACTAAAACTAGGTACAATGGGTGACCTTTTCGCTAAGAGCGATCTCAACGTGGTAACATTTGAGGGAAAGGTTAGATTTAAATAAATAAATAAAAACACTCACGACTTTTTCCCATTCGAGGATTCACCTCTGATCACTACTCAGAGCGTGGATCTTATGAGGATAGATATATATATAAAAGAGGAGACAATTGGACAAAGACAAAACTACTAAAGTACTAAAATAAACACACACACACTCAATTAAATATACTCGTAACAAAAAAATATAAAAAAACATAACAAAAAACCTAATCTTTACTCTGTTAACAATAAACATAATTACAATGGAAATTAAGTGTATATTTACACATAATGTAATGTAGAAATGAAAAAATATTAGCATTATTTACATAAGTGCGTTGATTGTCAGTCGGTAAGTCCATCAATCAGTCAGGCACAGCCACACGATTATATTATATATTTAGATAATTATCGAACTGAGCAGCCTAGGTAAAATAAGATTCTATTGGAAAATGACTACGAATCGTGACAAAGCAATTGTCACATTTAATACAAGTACTGTTCCTCTGCCGGACCTAACCAGCTACAAAAATTAAGCAGTATGTGACCATGTGCGGTTTCAAGAACACTTGTAAACTTAACGCATCTTGAACAATTTGTATTGGAACGAAAGTATCCTTTGTGTAATCTCCAATAATGTGACTGAAAAGTTCTGTGTCTTGTGAATTGTTTATTTACTTTCCTTTTGATTTCGTAAGTAAACTTAATCTTCAACTAGAATTGTATACTATTTATATGTATACAATTCAAATTACCTGTCACCTATTAGTTACCTATTCATATTCGTTGTTCGATGCTACATCCCATTTGGACAACTTTTCCATGCGATTTTTCATTATCTCAATATGTCAGTAAACGCAAAATATGTAAAAGGAAAAAATGTTATGTAAAAAATATTGGTGGTACGGTGTTTGTCTATTACGTTATTTCTATGGGACAAAATATAGTTTCAAAACGATTGAGCAACAGGCTAACAACGATACACACTCGAGTTTGTTCGGTGGTCAGGTGAAGACTGAAGTACAGTCGCGTCTAAATGACCTACTTTGATTTATAAGAATGCCTCGTTGGCAAAAGACTTATGTGCGAGGGTACTATGTACGCCACAGATGTGTACCTATTTTTATACTTGTGAAGAAAGCGTCTGACCCCTTTTTAAGCATATTGACAGTTCGAAGGAATACGAGATTTGGCATAGAAAGCTAAAATATGGAGTTTTGTCCGTTCTAAATTCGATCACTGGATCTTTTTGAATAGGGTGAGCGGTGATTAGAGGACAGCGCATCACCATAGCGTATCTCAGTCTTCCGAGAACGTTATCTATTATGTTTCAGTCAGTGAAAAGGTTCTTGTATACTGACAGTTATTATTTTCTCAGTAGCCTCGCTTTAATTTACCACTCTGTGAAGAATAACTCGGCAAAATTGGATAAAAACTCATTAAAATACCTAATATTACATATACCTTACCTATGAAATTGGCGTTTTGTATGGGAGGAACATAAAGGCAATTTTTTCATATTAAAATATATTTTATTAATCAAAGTATGTACCATTGCTATCTATACACTTTTGCCATCTTATAGGTAGTTCATTGATCCCTTTACTAAAAAAACCATTCGGACGGGAATCAATGAAATCTTTGAAAGCGGTTTGGACTGCCTCATCGGAATTGAATTTTTTTCCTTGCAAGAAGTTATCCAAATTTCGAAAAAAATGGTAATCTGTTGGAGCAAGGTCCGGAGAGTACGGTGGATGTCTTAGACATTCCAATTGAAGCTCCTCTAATTTGGTTGTCGTCTGTTGGGCCGTGTGTGGTCTAGCGTTGTCTTGAAGCAGCAGTGGCGTAGTGCGATTGAAAAGTCTCGGTTGTTTAACAGCGAGCTTTTCCATCATGGTTTGCAGTTGCTGACAATAGACATCAGCCGTAATCGTCTGACCAGATTTAAGAAAGCTATAGTGTACGACACCGGCACTAGTCCACCAAACGCTTACAAGTAACTTTTTTTGAGTCAATTTTCGCTTGGGGCAAGATTTTGCTGGTTCACCAGGGTTCAGCCATTGCGATGAGCGTTTACGATTATCGTACAGGATCCACTTTTCATCACATGTAATGATCCGATTTAAAATTCCTTCATTATTGTGCCGGTTGAGTAATGTAACGCAGCAGTCGACGCGCCGTTGTCGGTTTGCTTCACTCAATTCATGAGGTACCCACCTTTCAAGCTTTTTCACCTTCCCAATTTGCTTCAAGTGGATTAAAACGGTTTTGTCACTAACACCGCAGCCTGCAGCTAACTGTGATGTGGTTTGCGATGGATCTGCTTCCACAATAGCCTTCAATTCATCATTATCGACCTTGGTCTCCGGCCGTCCACGGGGCTTGTTCTGCAGGTCGAAATTTCCAGAACGAAAGCGTTGAAACCAAAAACGCACCGTGTTTTCTTTTGCGACACCACCACCATACACATCATTAATCCTTCGAGCCGTTTCTGCAGCACTGGTGCCACGGTGGAACTCGTACTCGTAAATAATGCGATATTTTAAGTTTTCCATTTTGTGAAATGAGTGACGCAGAAAAAAAAAGCAAAAGAGAAAAAAACAAATGAATTGCGGTTTTCGAAACACAAATGCATGAGTAAATAGCTGTTTAAATTTGAATTTGGAATTCTTAACCAAAGAGGAGATATTTAAGATCAAAGTGGCCAGTACGACAAAACCAATGACGCAAATCTGTAAGCCCGGTGCAGGTGCTGGCCAGTAAAAAAGTTGTCCATTGAACTTTCTCATAATTTAATAATCTTGGCGCAATGATCATATTCGGAACCTAGTGTGACAGACACGACATGTGCTCGATTATGCGATCTTACTATAAATACCAAAACCCTGAAATATTTGTTTAATGTGTCTAACACCCACAGTTGGGCGAAGACCTCCCCGTGATTTCTCCAACCGTCTCGAAGTGTAGATTCAGGGCAGCTCACTGTCCCGTAGCTCATCTGTGGGGACTCTGGAGCAATGATGCCATCAACCCAAGGTCCTGCTACGCTACTTTGCGGTGCCGGCTGGCTGGAGTCAGGTTGGCTCAACTGGGGGCAATGCACAATACACCCCAACACTTCTTCACTTCAGCTCGTTCAATCCACGCGTTGTTAATATGTCATGCTCATCTTGCCATCTCTTTCACGGTCTGCGGGTCTCTATTGATAGGTGATCTTTGCCCACAGGTCACGCATACAAAAGACATGGACAGCCTAGCTCCATTTAATTCTTTTCTGTCATGAGCCTGTACTACAAACGATACACCTAATTCCAAATTTTAATTTCAAATGAGGTTGAAAATGTTCTGCACTGGGGTGTTGTGGATTGCTCCCCTGCTATCCTGAACCCAGCCAACCCAACTCCTTAAAGTAACGGAGAAGGGCCCTAGATTGACAGCATTGCTCCAGAGTAGTTACTTGATATCGTTTCTTCCTCACCAGGGTTAAATTTCAGTCTTTGTATCTGCACTCAGACTCTTTATGTGGTCCATTGTGTCCACATGTTGTCAATATTCAAATTCAGTCAGTCAAGACATAGATTCCAGGTCGTACTGAACATTAATTCGATCAATATAATTGATTAATAGTAATTGTATCGTTTCGTCACTATTTAAGTCAAATGTGCTTTAAAATTAATATTTTAATATATTATACGACGGTATAGTACGACCTTTATTCCAAAAGTATCGTATATTTATCTAAACAGAGATGCCAAGGTACGTTGAAATACGAAAATCTCGGGCATTCTTATACAACTTCTTTAATTAAAACAATCGTCTTGAGACTAAAGTGCCAACATAATAAAAGTTTCCCTGTTCCCTCCTCGGTTGGTTTTCCTTTCAGGTTATTTTATTAAATAAAAAAATAATAGGATAAATATAACCAAACATGTTTCACAAATGGTATTCTAAAAATTATCTAAACAATGGTTATGATAGGCGCAACGAACAAGAAATGTACCTAATCCTCGAAATTTTGTTTACACGCAATACAATAACGTAATGCTCTTTATAATGTGGTAAACATTAATGCATTGATCTAAGGTAATGTCATGCGATGAGAACCCTAGACTAGACAACGGTAAAAGCTATAAATATTTACGATATATGAGATAGTAGGGTTAAATCTCAAAAGTTATCGCAGTGAACCGAGGTGTGACGCACGAAATCACGATCTGCATGTGTGGATGCGTCCTCTTTTCAGTACCAATGGTACATTATACATTGTACCCTCGGTTTACATATGATTGGTAGAACTGTTATTGGTCGTCCACATCCACAGACGATCATCCATCGCTTGAGAGAGGACACACTACAAAGGCACGCTACTCTCCAGCGTACCTAGCCTGTGACCCTAGTCACGTCTGCCAAGCGATCATGATAACCACCAATTACCCTTTGTTCAACTGATAGCTCTAACATTAGATACCAGTCTAATGTAAGAGACCAGTATAATGTTAGAGCTATCGGTCTTTTCACTGCGATTGACTTTTGTTGCGGAATTTATTAATATACAAAAACGTGTAATTTCCTGTTATCTGAGCCAGTGTAGATTAATCACTAAGCCCAGGTAATTAGTTTGCCCCTTCGCTGTCGGATTATTCGTGCCAATGAGAATTAGAAGAAACTGAATACGAAAGGGATTACATTACAATATAACTTTATCAACGAATTTGAAATTCAAGTCCAGATTGGGCCTACGTCAAACTTGGTTAATTGTATCACGGAATAGGGCTGAGCCATTAGAGAGTTCAAACATCTCAAAATATCTCAGCTCATCATCTAACGTTACACGTCAATCCTTTATCCAAAACTTGATTCGATCAATTTATGATAAGATAAATATATGAATACGTGTACCTACGTCATTAACAACATGTTTACTTGTACTAATACGATAATTTTGTATCGACTTTTTAAAATCAGTCAGTCAGTCAGTCATCAGTTATACAAAGTACAATGGTGTATCAATTTGTTCCAGATGAATCGTACATGAAGATGGCCCTAGAGACGGTGGAGGAACTGGACTGGTGCCTGGACCAGCTGGAGACCATACAAACTCACCGCTCCGTTTCAGACATGGCTTCTCTCAAGGTGAGTGCACTCAATGTAACCAACGCATCCGTTCCGTTATACGGGCTCAATTGTGTTACACATATCGGACACTTAAGATTTAATTTATATGAAATTATTGATGCTTCTTTGTCTCTCGGCGGCGTAGGTAAATCATACAAAATATTGAAAACAATACTTCTGACACACTGCGGACTATTATCCGCTACTGATGGACAACCCAATCCATATGTTCAAAGTGCATTAATCAATAAATAAATAATAATAAATCGTTTATTTGCCGTAAACAGCTATTCATATCAGGTACATTATGTTTTATTGTGGTTTGGTCTTGGCACTTGGTTTTTTATTGTGGTCTCCATTGGAGCCTGTTTAACAGAAACACAGGACCTCACCTCGGACTATCGCTCGTAGATTACGAGCGGTAGAGGTAGTTACGAGTCGTAACTATTACTATTGTACATTTTACAAGAGTTTTATTTCGAAAAGTTCCCATACCTAAACCAAAATTTAGAAGGCAAAAATCACATCAAATTGGCAACAATGATAAGAATAGTTCACTAAAAGCTAATTTGTAGAATATTTGTTTTAAATCTAGTGCCTATTTCACAATGTCTGACGCACTACATGACAAATAAAAAAATATCCCTCTCTCTTTTTGCCATGTGGACAGAAAGTGATCGTACGTACGATTTTTATTTGCCAAGGAACGCTACTCAGTGATTGTGAAATAGGCACTAAGTGTCCTTGTGTCATCTCGTATTAATAGAAAGTATTGTCACAGAATATTATGTATTGTGTGTGTAGATTTATGAATATTGTGTATAGATGTGAGAATGTTGTGCCTAGTCAATATTACTTGACCGCCTACAGTACAGAGGCGGTCAAGTAATATTGAGGCTAGGACCACAGGGTCTAGTGGTTCATTCACCGGTGTCAGATGCAGAGGTCTCGGGTGTGATCCCGGGAGAGTATAATATTGTGGGTTTGATTCGCCTGGCTAGCTACCACCATCTTACCTAAGTCTGTCGCCATAATAACAATGCTAAATTGTTGTGTTCTGCCAGTTGGAGGTAAAATAGCCAGTTTCACAGTCAAGTGAAGTGCGCTTCCACCTTCGGCCTTATCATAACTTAAAACCAGGTGAGTTGAAGGCCAAGGGCTTACCCGTCGTAAATCTAAAAAAAAATGCTGCACATTTTCCGCAACGCTACCAAACCTCAAACTAAGCTAAACTTATAATATGGGAACTAGATTACGGAGACTACGAATAACGAGACATAAAGTCGCTATGCGTACACTGTATCTATTGCTTATTTTAATAAGATCCGTTCAGCCGATAACCGATCGCTACTTTTGCATTTATAATATTAGGAAGTAAGTACACACTGCTTAAATAAAATAAGCGTCCGTTTTACGTAAAAAATGTTCAGAACGATTCCTATTGCAACGTTACGATTTAGAGGTGTTCCACCTTCTGCCTTATCTCAACTTGTGTAACCAGGTGAGATGAAGGCCAAGTGCTTACCCGTCGTACAATAAAAAAAATAGTGTGTCTCTACTATCGTGTCACATCACTTGTATGATGTCCTCTCCCTTAAAGCTGAACCAAAGACTTGGTGAGCTTCTGGTGGGTATTTTTCTCGTCGGTAATTTTAATATAATCCTTGTACATGTGTGTATAATCGATATTAAAGTGTTAACTTCGATAGCCGTTGTATATGTAAACTTAGAAGCTACTAGACTCCAGACAAAGGAATTGTCCTAATAAAAGTTGTCAAATTCCACGTGTACGGTGTCGCAGGATAACGCTGGGTTCACTGTATTTGTAATTGGTATTTTAGGAGGTACAATGTTTCGTAATCGGGATTCACGCTACCTATCTATATGTATGCGTGTCTGTGAGTACTTGGCATAGAGGATTGATCTATTATTTCGCCAACAATCTGTATTGTCCGGAGACTTCTATTGTTGACATCGTTGAACCGTTTCGTACGTAGATGCGTATTGACTGCAATACCAACACAAGATAAAAATATATTCTGTAGTACAGATCTAAAAAAATCTTGGCGTACATATGTTTTTTGTTAACTGAAAATAAAAAAAAACAGATCTTTGGACCCCTTTTTTTAATGTTGCTCGCACGAAAGAGTCATTTGGCCTAGATAAAATTATATGGAGGAGTGCCGAAATCAAAAATATAATATACTGTTGAATTACAACCACTGCGTGACTTCTAGAAGGTTTTAAATTATTACGGAAAAAGAAAAGTTTGGACCTCTTTTTCAGCTCTTTGAAAAAGCACGCGGGAAAAAATTGACAAAATTTTTCACTGGGTAAGTTTTACTTACCTCAGTTTAGTTAGTAAAAAGCATCAGTAATATGAACCCAAGGGTTTATTGTTGTGATCCGGTATTTAGAGGTAAGATAGCCAGTTCCTCGGTTTGTTGAGGATTCCGGGTGAGGTGCGCCTCCACCTTCGGCCTTATCTCAACTTGTAACCAGCTGAGATGAAGGCCAAGTGCTTACCCGTCGTACAATTAAAAAAAAACCTCTAGTAGTGGAGAGCCACTACCAGAAGAAGAAGTAGACATATACCTAAAGACAAAACCCTACATATTTACATTTTTTAGATATTCCGTCAGTTCTATCAGATTATCTTGCATGATATCGGCAAAAACAGCAAAATATCAGGAAAATTCGATCATTATCTCAAGGAAAATGCCAGTATTCAAGCAATGCCGCCAACGATTTTACGGAAATAAACCTTCACGACTTCCACTGAAACAGATTTCTGAACTCTTAGAAACTTTGGTTATTTTTGTGTTTTTTGAGTGTTGACCGTTTAGAAATAGACTTCTTAGAGCAGAACGGCACATAGTGGTATTTATTTATAAGAACTACAAACAGTGTCGGGATAAGATGAGGTAAAATTCGTGTAAGAGACACAACTAGTATAGTTCGATCAATACGTTTGACGTCATTAGTTAACAGCCTACCTGCAATCTGGCCGTACCATTCATTCATTCGTTTCATTGACTGTTAGTTCAATGATAAAGTCATGTGTTCTGCCGAGAATTGAATTGAGTAAAATCCCAAATTGAATCTATGAAGTTCAGGGATGAGGGATTTTCATTTCAACTTTGTGAACTGTTTTGTATACAAATTCGGAGTAATCCTCCTGTAGTAGAGATCTGCGTCACTCGCAGCTTACGGGGAAATAGCAGGGTTGTTGCGCCCTTCAGTTTTAATGAAGGTTTCTCACGCACACGAGTAATAGGGGTGGGCTTTGTGACGTACCCTCGCCACAGATAATAAAATGCTCAGGCGATATACTGGAACAGACCGCTCACGTCTGATCTCTGCTCGTATAGCTTTGTTGATATCTTCAACTCATACTCTTTTTTAGTTTAATTTTACAAGATTTGCTAAATGACGTATCCCTAATTTGAATATAATATCTTTTGTCTATTGACTTGTGAATATAGCCATCTCTTTTATTTAATAGATGTATCTTATGAATATTGAAGGTTGAATGGATAATGTGTGTCCGTGCATCGCATTATGGCGTGTTTGTTTATAAGAATTATAATAATCCATGTATCGTGATAAAGTTGTTTACTAGTAAGTTTGGCCTCATCGTGTATGAGATAAAGAATTGTATAGTGTCGGTTGTGTATGAGTGAAGGTGGCCATGGCGTCGGCGTGGCATCCCGCCCGCACGCTAGCGCGGTCACGTACGCAGCGAGGGCGCTTCCACGAGAAATCTATCATCCTTCCTGAAACTGAAGCTTCGTCAGAATACTCTGTATTTTTATTAAATGTGCTTTCTGCGAATTGACAAGCTGAAATGAAAATGGAGAGACTTGTTGTTAAATTCATTTTTATTTCTATGAATATATCGAAGATGGGGCTCAACACTTGTTTACCCTGGTGCATTACCGATAAAGCACAGGTTAGACAGTTTTTTGTTCATACAATATTGATAAAATACAACATGTAGAGCTTAGTAAGTGCTTAGAGGTGATAATCAGACCCGCAGAATAGGTTCAATGCAGCATTAGACACGCCTGCAATTCACTTGGATCTTATCTTACGTACCGTGACCAATATGAAATCATCAAAGATGTAACATCTTTATCGATATCTAAAAACAGTGTTAAAACACGTGACGATGTGCGTGTGCTCAGGTCTATAATAATGGTGTTACGGGCAGGCAGAAAGGCGATTTGTTTTATTTAGGTAAGGGACTAGGGAAAGCGCCTAATCGAATTCACGTTTCTATGTTCTCACCTTCTATAGGTTCTCAAGTCACCAATACAGCTACATTGCTCCCAATAAGCGCCAGCTCGGTGAAATAGCTGGGATTCACAGAAAATATCATTATCCAAACAAACACCATACGATTACGTTGGGATTGGGCAAACAATTTCTGACATCGAACACGTAGTCTTGTCGAAGGTTAGTGAAGATCCCAGCTTCAGCCGACAATAATAATGCACTAGTAGCCAATAGAGACATGAAAAACCAAGCCAAATATTCTCAGTCGCTTTCTTGGCAATCAATTCACGTTTTATAAGTATTTTCAGTTATCGTTATCAAACATCGTATGTAGTTTTGCTAGGTAATAACAGAGCCAAAGGCTGTAGCGTATTTCGATCTCTCATTAAACATTGCCCTGAATAACATAAGATAAAATATATCGTTTTAAATGGATCAAAAATAAAATGAAGCATAACATATATAAGGATTATTGATAAGCAGCGCTAGCCTATAGCGGCTCTACTATCTCCCACGCACTGCGATTTTCGTACTTAGCTCAAACCAGGAGGTCCTATAGAGAATTTATCAGGGGTAACCTCTGAGTAGCTGTGCAGTCTGATTAGGTGTGCACTAGGAAAATAATTTTGAGAAATTCTCACGGGATAGCGGAACGAGATTCCTGGTTTACATACTTGTTCAGTAACCAAATGTTTTGATAATATGTCTAACTAGACTAGATTGCCTGTATAAACTTTGGATATGCGGATATATAAATACATATCTAGACAAAAAGTCACATACTGCGGATTTCGTAATAGAAGGGAACGCTAAGAAGGGGAGAGTAAATGACACTGTACTATATTCGTAGGAGCCTTGTTACCTATCACATGACCCGGTTAGAGTGTGACGTCGGTTTCGACCTGAGAGCGACTACCGGCCGGCAGCGCAGCACCGCGCCACCCAGCCGGTTTTAGTTTTACTCACGTATACGTAAACTGTACATGTATACGTGAGTAAAATCCGTATTTTTAATGTATTGTAACGACTCATGCAAGTTTTGAAAGTGATATTCTTATTGGTTGGCTAATTGGTAAATATTAAAGCTAATATAATTATTAAAAAATTTACTCTCTCGTAAGGTTTGTTGGAAGAGAACCCTTTTCAGGGTTAAGCTCGTCTTTGCCATGCTCATTATTTTTTTAAGATTATTTATAATATAAGTTTTATGTTATGTGTGCAATAGAGAATAAATAAAATAAAGGCTTAATAAAGGTCTTGGTCTTGGGAAATGATTAATGATCAGACAGGTAAAACCAAACGTCTAAAAAATCAATAGCTTTAAAAGTAGACGATACAATTTTTAGTTTACTTATTATTAATAGGAAATTATATAATATTGTAAATTAAAAATTTTGAGCGAAGCTAGGAAGATCTCCGAGTTAAGTTGAGAAATCCGGCAATGTATGTATGTGCCAATGTTTGTGACGGCATAACTCTCGAAGGGTTTATCTGATTTTTATGAAATGTAAACTGTAAAGAGATAACGTAAATAGAAATTGACGGTCGCGGGGACTTTTGATAAGTAGTTTTTGAGATATTGGGGTAAAAATAAATACAATTTTTCACCCATAAGTTTTAATGGCTGATCCGATCAATTCAATATTTTTAATATGCAGGATGTATGAATTCTCATTAATTGGTATGCGATTTTTTTTGACACTAGGGTAGTTTTTGAGAAATAGGGGTGTTAAGTGAGACAAGAAGATTTTTGGGTTGTGGGGTATCATTATAAACGGTATCGGCTGCAATTAATAAAATTAATAGGGGTGTTTTTTTGTAAATACGGAGGATAAAACGCTTGGCATAAGAGAGGGTATTCGGAATCCTATTCAAATTGGTCGTATTTCGTTTTTGTTATTCACTCAATAAGGTTGCCAAGCCATGGGTCTCGATAAAATCCAAGAATATCTTTTGGGATGTCAAAGGGGTTTGATTTCACATATACCACATCAACAATACATTGTTGTCCACCATAATGTGGAAAGAACTTCCCAGTAAGGTTTGGCCATAATCGCTTGGCAAACAGATTGCTGCTCACAGTTAGTTTTCTTTAGACATAGAAAAAAGCTGCTGCCTTTTAGGTGAAGCCCCTTGGTTGACTTTACGGCTTCCGTGGGCTGGAGGGGTAGATTTTAAAACACGACTTCTAAGGCCACGGTTCTGTGAGCACTTTTCAAAACGACATCAACCTTTGTTTCATCTTAGTAAGGGGTGACTTATTGTTATCTGCCCACCTACTATGACGTACAGTCGCTGATTTGGTGCTTTGCTCTCATTTTGATTTTGCATAGAATAAGAGTTAGCAAAGAGAGAGCCTCGATCACTAAGGTGAATAAAGAGAAATTGAGAAAAAAAGTGATTGAGTAAGGTGTACTGAAAGTACACTTTTTTCGTACACTAAATACGTTCTATTTGAGAAATAATCTCCGTGGTTAAATATCTACACTCACCAGGCATCACGAGATCTCAGCTTGGGGCGAACTATTAGTTATTGATAATTACAAAAGTTGCTAATTAATTTAACCGTTTTTTTATCCAGCATCTGCACACAACAAAGCAGCACCTGATACTGTTACTCGACTTTACTTGAATTGACTGAAATAACCTCTTGACCAATCGGAAAGTTTTTCGTTACACTATTCCTAATCCGCTGCTAGCTAATTCTAGATGAATCTTTTATTTTTACGACTGGGATGTGCTTGGCCTCCATCTCACCTGATTTTCAAGTTATGATACGGCCGAAGGTGGAGGCGCACTTCACCCGAAATCCTCAACAAACTGCGGAACTGGCTATCTTACCTCTTAATGCCGAAACACAACAATTCTTTAAGAATTGTTATTATGGCGACAGAATTAGGTAAGATGGTGGTAGCTAGCCAGGCGGACTTAAACAAAATCCTACGACCAACCAAACCAAGCGCAATATTGCTCCCCCTGGGGATCAAACCCGAGACCTCTGGATCTGAAATCGGTGGGTTGAACCACCAGACCACAGAGGCGGTTAAAAATATATATTCAAAAGCATCACAAAGTCGACTGACTGCTAAGGTATGCAGACAAAGACAATGCAGAGATAAAGCTTCTGCCTAGTTTCCAATAACTGTAAATACAACACAGCTCAGTTCGCAAGAGTTAATTAAAAACTGTCGCAAAACCATTACCGCCCTCCTCTGAAGAAAGTGCAAGAAGAAAATGCTAAACCCTCAAACATAGGTCTCTTTCCTCGTCCTGACGTGCCTCGACGTGAGAAAAATCTATTCATCTGTTCATATTTTCTGTCCCCGTTATTGCTGTTTGCATTATGTTTGCTCATAATACTGTATCAAGGAAGTGTTGGAAAACGCGTTATCTCAATATTGCAATGCTAACAAGATTTGTAATTCGTGACGTTTTATGTAAAGCGTATACGTCATTCTTCGCGACTTATCTCGTTCGTAAGCATTAGAAACTACAATTCGATCATCACCTAAATACACACTTTAGTTGGTATACAAAATTGTATCTTACCTACGTGCCTTAACTGGAGCATTTTAAAAATACGAGCAAAATGAAACCGGCAAAGTGTGAGACGAACTTTCTGACCCACATTTCAACACAAAAATAATGCCTTTTTGCATTGCGCCCTGAAGCTTTAGAGTGGTTCTCACTGACACTCGGCCAGTTTATAGAATGTATTTCTAAGTTTTTCTATCATACCATAGGGAACGCACAATAATCACACCAGTCATATTCCTTTGTGTATGGAACCTTAAGAATCACATCAGTGCAAGTTGGACTCGCGCATCTAAGATTACGGTTAGGGTTTCTTAGCGCATAACAGACTCGTAGATCCAGTTAGCTACTTTTTATTCGGGAGAAGGAGAAGCGGTCTGGCAGACGGTAGTGCGCAGCGGTGCTGCATAGGTCATGTAGTTATAATAACAAGGGCTCATGATATCACAATGTCCAATTTTGCAGATTTGTTTTTTGATAAGTAACTTTCGTTGGGGGTTGGCGTGGCAATATAAAAGCGGGACCCTGAAATACATTTTGTTGCAAGGAGTTTTGGATTTCACTCAAATATGATGAATTATTTGAGGAAAATCCAATGCTCATAAAGTGCGGGACGTAGTACTTTCAGAAATATGACCGCTTGAAGTTTGACAGCTGTCTTCAAAGGTACCTACTTATATCAAAACACTCTCACTTAATTCAAAGCTTTTTTTATTTTCCTTAATGAAAATAAAATTTCAAAATTGCATATCGGTAGTTAAATTTATATAGTATATATTAAAAATATATATATATATATATATAGTATGTACCGATATAATATAATCGACCGATTGAATGAAAGGTATATGTAATCTTTTTATTTTTTGCTTATTTTATTCATATTTTTTTAAGTAGAGTTGATAGACTACCACCTTCGTAGTCTATGGTAATATCCGCCGAAACCCATTCAAGTAAAAAATTAAGGCAATGTGAAGGTTAGTCCATATCAGTGGTATGAACGTTAGTCAAAAGACATTCAAATTCAAGTGTTAAGGTGAGGAAATCGTATTTTTATCCTTCACACTAGTGTGGTGGTTAGTAAAATTATTTTCTAACCGTAACACCAGTGTGACAGAGCAGTGTGAAGGTTAGTCGGGCGCGGGTTTTTTTTACCATCGCGTGTGATCATATTTTATTAGTGAGCTTCCTACTCACCAAGCGCCTAGTACCTGCTATCAGTACGATGACATCGACACGGACGGTATGACGTCATAATTAATCATTGATAAAAATGTATTAGGTACGTGATACCTATAGACCGAGAGGAAAGATTATATATGTGTCATTAATTAATTTATTATGTCTTTTAATATTTGTTTTATTATACAACGGGGAAGCTCTTGTCCTTCATCTCACCAGGTGTCAAATTGCGCTTCACTTTCGAAGCGCACTTCACCCGGAATCCTCAACAGACTGACGAACTGGCTACCTTACCTCTAAATGTCGGAACACATTTGTACCTCCCAGGGTATCGAACCCGGGACCTGGGGACTGATTTACCGGTGGTCGAATCACTAGACCACAGAGGCGGTTGCTAGTATCTTAAATTACGTTTGTAGGGACGGGTCGATGTAAACATTTCTTACAGCTGGATGGCTGGTATTAATATAATGTAGGCCATGGCCTCAAAAAATAATATTACCTAACACACAGCTGGAACTGTGAACTGTGCAGACTGCAGAGTGTGTAGTGTGACTTATCCTAGTAATCCAATGAGGCTGATGATGTACCCAACTTAATTGAAAAGTACACAAAATGTAAGGTCTACCAATGAGGGAGCAATTTTATCCACAAAAAAAAGTATAGGTAGTGGTTTCTGTTTGTTGAACTTGTTTTTTTTTGGGCTTCGGTGGGTAGTGGATGTTGGATCCTATAACCTTACGTAACATAATAAAGAAAACTACGTAACTACGTCATACTTATTGTCATATGTCAACGTTGCACGTAGAAAGCAGGCAAATCCATCTCGCACAGACGCTGTAGGTATAGCAGACCTAGCTACACACTACTCATTTTCTTTTTCCTGCAAATTCATACAAGCCTATGAAATGTTTCATGAAATGCTTCCCCAAATAATAACGTTTAGATATATTTCTTTTACGGTGGTTCTGGGTATTTCTGAGCAAAGCTTTGTAGCTTCCCCATTTTCCAGCAGGGTTTTAAACAAAATGTTTTAAAGAGAAATATGAATGTTTCAATTGCCTTGCAAAGATTGATTAAAACACACTGACAGTTACAAACTGATCACTTCTCAGAGAGTGGATCTTATAAGATCACCTACTAGTGGGTAGTCAGAAGTACGTGCAAACATACGTTCGGCACATGCCCTCGGTTGGCAAGTATGATGCGTTAAAAATATCATTCTTTCTTGAAATAATGGATGAGGAAGAGTTATGACTAGTAACCCATGGAATCAGGCTATTGGGACCGCGGTCCCTTTTGGCAGCGATTCCAATCGCTTGTCTTCTCGTTCTACCATACCAATATACACTAGAACTCGCGAGCCCTTATAACCATGCAATAACCGATGATTCCCTCTTTCACTTTTCCTTTTAGACTTTTGAGCAAATGGGGGTATAAGTTTAAGCTATTACTCGCGTTCCCTTGGTCTGAGGATATCGTACCTGGTGTCTACGGATTTGTCTGACGAAGACGGAGAGGACTGCGTAGTCTGATAAGTAAATATAGGTTATTTTCCGAAAAAAAAAAAAAAACCTTCAGTAAACTTCTCCCTTTTTCCGCCTCCACTCACCCTTTTATTATTTTAATTTATTCGGCAAACATACAGATACAACATATAAAAAGGTAGTAGAAAGAAAGTGGACCAAATGCAAAATAACAAACCTAAAACAAAATATGAAGCCAGAAATACAAAATTTTAAACAACCTAAAAGTTAAATTTAATTTAAATTCACAACAGAATTAAGGAGGGCGCTTTTAAAACTGTTAAGTGATAGAAAAAACAAGTCAATATCGGAGAACTTCTTATTATAGTTATTGCATGACCTACGAATAAATACATTTGAACCGTAGTTAGTTCGCCCGCGCGTGAAATACGTGTCTTTTCCTGGAACTAAGCCTAGGACATGTAATTAAAAGTTCGTTTAATAAATAAGGGGAGTCAATATAGTTATTCATAATTTTAAATAGAAACATTTGATCTCTAATTTCTCTGCGATCTTTCAACTTTAATAATTCAATTGGTTTGTTATAGTTAGTACAGTTACATCTATATATCAGGTGATTCAAACATTTTGTTTGAATCCTTTCAAGTTGACTAATATAAATATTATACTGGGGATTCCACACAACCGAAGCATATTCCAATGTTGAGCGGACGTAAGTGTTGTAAAGTAGCTGCAAGGTAGAAACACATTTAAAATCTCGACTGACTCTCAGAATGAATACCAGCATACGATATGCTTTATCAACAATCTCCTTAATATGTACATCAAACATTAACCTTAAATCTAGGTTAACATCAAGGTCACGGATTACGAATACTCGCTGTAAAACCTGAGAATCGATGGTATAATTAAAAATAATTACGTTAATTAATATTTTACGGGTATATGTGACAATATTACACTTTTTTGTATTTAAATGAAGCAAGTTATCCTTACAGTATAACGATAATTTAGTTAAGTCATCTTGAAGGTGAGAACAGTAAATTGTGGAGTTGATTTCAAATGTAATTGAAATCCGTTGATTAACAACGCTACAGCAAACTTCGCCCCTTTTCCCCCCAATCAAAAATCGCGATCGACTTAACTTTTGGCACACATGTTCCTTGATTTATTAAAATTTAGGAGGAACATGTGTGCCAATTTTCATCAAAATCGGTCGAAAAATGCGACCTGTAGGCGAGAACAAACCGACCAACAGCCGACAGACAGCGGACAAAAGCATTTTTGGCCAATCTTGAAACTGAGACGCTGCGCTCGCTCGGTCAATAAACAGCAAGCAAGTACAACGTCACAATCAAAAATAATCCACATATGCACATTGCACATGAACCATAATAAATGTGTGATTAATCATGGACTTTAGCTGCTGACGTCTTGGGTATGGGGACACATTTTATTATAATACAGTTATGTAGAAACGAGAAGTTCAGTGGTCAGTTACATTATTACAATGCATACCTACTTACGTATGTAAACCAACGTGGTAGGTACGCCAGTGGACTAGCACTTTATACTGTATACTCGTACTACGTCATGTATTGTAGTCGCGTCGTCTAGTCATAAAATAGGTAGGTACCTACTTAAATGATTCATTATACATAATGAAAATCAAACGTATAATGTTCTGGGTAAACCGCACCCACGTGCTTACCACCGCTACCTCAGCGAAAGGCAAAGCCGTTGCCGTACTATTTAGTGTTATGGTACTAATGCCGGAAAAAGCACAAACGTATTAAGGAAAAGTCCGTATCTGCATAAGATACTGCGCAGTTATGGTATTTACCCGATTTTTCCTGTTTTAATACACCGTAGAGGTACATACTCGTATACGTACCTAGTTTGCGTCCTACAGGATTCGTTAAATGTATCTTTCGAAAACTACATCTGAGTAGGTAATTTGTATAGCTCATACATTCTCGCTTTTATAAATTTCCACTTGAGGATAACATTCACGTATGTCACTGCAATATTTCATAATAAAAATGAGTGTAAGTTTTCACGAATTCATCGGTTTCTATTTACGTCGTAAAGTAATGATAAAAACCGTTTTGGTGACACACGTTCCCCGATTACCACCATGAGGTCCTATCTAGTATGCTTTTTTTTTTGTCCGACGAGTAAGCACTTTTTTCAACGAGATTTGTCAGAATATAATTTTCCTACTACATCTACGTCTACTTGTATTTGTATAGAGAATTTGCAAAAAAGATAGGAATAGCCACGAGATGTCGGTAACGAGCCTCCGTGGCAATTAATAGATGAAATATATATTACAGGACACTAATTTCACATATCGCCATCTAGTCCCAAATCAAGCAAAGCTTTTACAAATGTTATAAAGACACAAAAATTCACAACCCGCGTCGAGACTCGAACCCACATCTTTTCCTAAAGCCGGAAACGCTCTAACCAACCGAGTTCCCATATTACAAGCTATGCTTAGTTTGGGACTAGATGGCGCTGTGTGAAATTAATGTCCTGTAATATTTATATTTATATTCATCACACAAATTTTTGCCCTGGGTGGGAATCGAACTCACAACCTACAGCTCGGAAGACAGAGCTACTACCAACTGAGCTGTGAGGCCTGTTTCGGTGGCAATTTTTTTCTCAATCTGACCGTAACAAAACGCACAAGCCAAATCAGAGGCACAACACTAATACTGCATGTCACAGAAAATTTGTGATTCTTTGAAGAAACTCATTCAAAGTTTGTATATTCAAGTTTATTTTAGTCGTGCTCATTCTATATCCTTAGACTTTTGAGGATTCCGGGTGAATTGCGCTTCTACCTTCGGCCTTGTCATAGCTTCATGCCAGGTGAGATGCGGGCCAAACGCTTCCCCGTCGTACAATAAAAAAAAATGTTTTGATATGAGTAATCGCCATGGAAATAGCATTTCATTTCCTTCCCAATGCTTGCGAAGAGAATCTATTTTTGTCGAGGACGTAGAATAATCTGCTTTAGCTTAGATTATAGTGCTTTTATCTATTGCAATGCTGATAAGTGGGTCTGTCTGACTTCACTACAATCATGTTACTTGCGATGTGCGCACAAAATAACGTAGGTACCTATGTTAAATAACGTATGTACCTATGTTAAATCACAAGGTTCTATAGAACGCAATCGTTTTCTTCCCGATTCTACAAAACTAATCGCTTCACTGTGATATTGATGTCATTGCAGCCTCTAGAATACCAAAAGGCATATAGTATACGTATAGTGTAGGTATTGGGGCCCTGTATTATGTAACCTAAGTCGATGCGGAATTATGGAAGGTTTTTTTTTATTGTACGACGGGGATTTGCTTGGCCTTTATCTCAATTGATTTTCAAGTTATCGATAAGGCCGAGAAGGAAGCGCATTCACCCAGAATCCTCAAGAAATTTAAGAACTGGCTATCTTACCTCTAAATGCCAGATTATGCGGCACAGGAGTCTCGACAGGGATAAAAGACGATTATGTACCTACAGTAGATATGCGAGGTGATAAGCATCAAGTGTGTCAAGAGCACGACTAAAAGCGTTACACTACTGAAAATTGCTCTGTCAGGCTTCAAGGTCCGACTCAACTGAAATATAAATTTATTATCTTGTTGTCACACAGGCACAATCAATTTAAATTTTCCATCTGTCGCAAAACATGTAAATGATAGTATAAATTTGGTGTCAATAATCAACAGATGTCCGAATCGTATCTGCTCATATCAAGTAATACTAAAAAAAACTTGAAATACATAAAACAAATTTTAGAAAAAAATATAAAGAAATGTCAAAGATACTGTTTCATAAGATGCTTTAAATGTAAAATTGAATTCGTTGGATAGAGAGTAAGCTATTGGAAAGAAGATAGGCTACTTTTTATCCAGGTACCTGCAAAGCGGGCGAAACCGCGGACCAAATTTAGTCCTCTAAAAGTTCAGGTTACTTTTATCACGAGACAGGAAGTCAAACCACTCAACAATCCAATAATGAAAGGGATTTACTTAATACGTAGTTTGTAGTAAACGTAAATTATTTAGGAGGGCTTTCCTTGTGTTAGCTAGTAGGTAAAACTTAACCACAGAATAAATGATAGTATATAACTAGTAAAGTGGTAATTCGGTTGTGTGTTTGCTCAGCGCGTTACCAATGAGAACACGCGCCTGCGGATAGCGCAAGTGACTTTGAACGCAGCGCCCGCCGGCCGATGCCTCAGTCAGTGTAACGACAGCGCTCTCAGATAGCACACGTTCTGAACCAGTGTCCTCGTACACATATTGAAATTAAATCTCAATTGTAGTGATTCACATATCAATAATAAAGAAATGCGCGTGTGCGCCGAGAGACAAAGCGTTCGTTTCGCGCCGGCTCGCTGGATACGGGCCCAGGCTGGGATTATGGCACATTCATTGGATATATTGCATTTGCAGTTCAAGAGGATGCTTAACAAGGAGCTGAGCCACTTCTCCGAGTCCAGCAAGTCCGGAAACCAGATCTCAGAGTACATCTGCTCAACTTTCTTAGGTAAGTTTCGTTTCTACCTATTTTTATAACCTTGATTTATTAAAATATGTATATGCATTTACTGCAGTAATTAAGCTAGGTACATTGAACTATTGTTTCTCTATTTAATATTCGATCATGACATGACATTTAAATAAGTAGCAGCATCATGCTTCACTTTTAGGTATTTGGTACGTTACAAACCAAATAAGTATATAAAGTTTCAAAAAAATAGTTTTATTAACCCTGATGTTTTTAAGAAAAACATGTTTTCTTATCATGTACCTACTTAGTTGTCAAAGTAATTTCTCATGATATTCACCTCAAAGTGTGTGTTTACATAATTATCGTGGCGCTAATATTCTCTTAGGTTAAGCACTTCATCAATTCATGAAGGCTTCACGACGCGCTACGCTGCCGAAATCATGTGGGACTAATACGAAAATCGAAACATATGACATGATATGACGTGTGACATGATATGACGGATTGCACTTTTTTCTTATGAAAATTGTTTCGGATCGATTGATTCGTGGTCGATGACGTTCGTGTTCAGTTTTCGTAGCGAGGCCTCTGTTTCGGGCGCCCGCCGCGACCCCGCCCGCCCAATCCTGATGGCCTTATTGATGTCGCTGGCCTTGTTTTCTTCTCATTGGCCTCGCTCGTTTATTTATTTTAAAGGCTGATCTGACCTGAGGCTTCGAATTTAAATTTTCCTTGATCAGTTTATTTTTATGTAGATATTTTTATTTATTTATAGTATCATAACACGGGAAACACAAATAATTTATATCTATACGTATAGGTGACCAAATAAATTAGTGCATTAACAATAAATATCAGCCGGGAATTAATATTGCGGTCATGATGATATATTTTCATTTTTTATTATTTTATATTAATACGATGCTTTTTAAGCTATAGATATAAATAACCAGATAGATAGAGATAGAGAGATAGATGAGAATACTACTCAATAAATAAAGCAAAACAACGATGTATAAATCTGTTATCATTCCACATAGCCCACTAACTGGCGAGTAAATATTATAATTATTTTATCGGGTTAGATACGCCGAAGAAAGATAACCCCCAACCGGTAATGCGGTATCAACTGGCTTTAATTGGCACTTCGTCACTAGTAAACACATTAGCCATTAATTCATAGCAGGTTTCGCGAGTAGATTTTTAGTATAGGACAAGATGTCAATAACATTAATTTATAGCAGGTTCCGCGAGTAGATTTTTGGTATAGGACAAAATATCAATAACGCAAAAAAGAATTTAAAAAAATATATCTACATGCAGCAATACAGAGAATTACAGCAGGAGTTAGTGCATTTTGTTGTTGTACAAGAGAAAATCACTTTGCAAGAAGTTTAAAAATTCAAGCATAAAATATTAGCACGAAATCTTACTACTACTTGTTACTAGATAAGGTACCCGTCCTTCAAATAGTAGTACAGAAACGCAATTATTAAAATGATTTGACTTTTTATACAGCGTTTGTTTCACTAAATAAGAACCCAAGATACAGCTTGACCCTACTAACCCATAGGTAAACACAACGGTCCACAACAAGAAGTAACTAGCTACTTACCTAATATGTATCGTAAAGTCCATGAATAGATTGCGAAATACATACAAACAATTTAATGCAAACAGGTACATCATAACATACGTACTCTATATGTAGACTTGATAAGAGTTTCATAAATATGCATTGAGGGCATGGATGTTGACAGCCCAATGAGTCACCCATTTGATTCAATTGAATACTGGATTCATTGGGGGACACTAACGTGTCTCTATTAGTCTGTTTTCATAGAACGTTCCTACTGCGTCGTACTACGTGTTGAGTTGCGACTTCAAAAAATCTTCATTGGGAAATTTATTATAAATTCTTATCGAATTGAATCGACAAGTTCATAATAGATTCGTGTCACAATAACAGTGTGATGTGAATTAATTATATTTTCATGCATGAAATGCAACTTGCTTTGAAAAATAATGTAAACAAATGTGATGCGTAAATTGCAACAATATTGTTGTTGCATTTATCGCACACCTGTCTGGCTCTGGTTATACTAAAAATAGGATTCACACTTTTACTACGTCGAATCATTATTATCTGTTGATTAGATAGAAAGTGATCGTACAGATCATAACAAATAAGTACTTACCCACGTTTCAGTCTAGATAACATAACCTACTTAACTATTAGTACTTACCCACGTCCTAGTCTAGATAACATAACCTACTTAAATCTTCTTAGCTCTACTTACTTAGCTCATCTACACAGCCGCACGCCACGAATGTTTACTCTTTGTCTCTTACCGGCACAGACAAACCACGAAACGCCGCCGCCGCCGGTATATATGGCGTAGAAGTGCCACAATAAGTTGAAGGAATTAACTAACATTGAAACCCATTTTCAGTAAATAACTGTATCCATAAAGCTAAGTACTTTAACCAGCAAACAAGAATCCAACAACTTCTTGTTTTATGGAAATACGGGGCTTTTCATTTTTCTTTTCAAAATTTACACGTAACGTACTTAGATTATATTGTTTAAAATCTGAGGTTACGTAATGTATGATACATGTAATTAAACTAAACTGGCTTGCCCAGAATTCATATTATCAATCAAATCATGTTAAAATAATCTATTCATGTTTACATACATGTTTACGTATGTTAACATCAAAATATTACGATTTAACCTACTTTCTTCTGACTTCAATACCTATTAACACCATTTCGGAAACACCTAATAGCGATCAAGTTTGCTCTCGACTGCGAGAAGTATCCGCTTTAGAGATTGGGACTTTCGTATTGTGTAAAAGTTTTTATTTACAATGTCATAACGTTAATTTGTTGGTTACAGATAAACAACAAGAATTGGATATACCATCGTTAGTCGAAGAGAATACGTCTGAGCGCTCCAAGAAAAAGGAGAAGCCTCGCCATGGTGGACCTGCTACTGCCATGTCTCAAGTAAGTTACTTGACTTTATGGTATTATTATACATTAATTCATTCTTCATTTACATCCACTTATTCTAAAGATAGATACTTACAAACGTTTTTTACTATCTTTGCAGATATCTGGGGTGAAGAGAGCACTGACGCATACAAACAGCTTCACAGGAGATCGCGTGCCAAGATACGGTGTCGAAACACCTCACGAGGAAGAACTCGGTAGGCTTCTTGGAGAAATCGATCGATGGGGAGTCGACATCTTCCGGATCGGTGATCTCTCGTGCGGACGGCCGCTCACTGCAGTGGCATACGCTGCGTTCTCATCTAGGGAACTGCTCTGTACTCTACAGATTCCATCGCGAACCTTCCTGGCATTCGCAGTCACCCTGGAAGAGCATTATGTTCGTGAAAACCCTTTCCACAACTCGCTTCACGCCGCCGACGTGACGCAGTCTACCAACGTGCTGCTGAACACTCCGGCTCTGGACGCCGTGTTCACTCCGATAGAGGTCTGCGCCGCTCTATTTGCGGCGTGCGTTCACGATGTTGACCATCCTGGGCTCACGAATCAATTCCTCGTCAACTCCAGCTCCGAATTGGCGCTGATGTACAACGATGAGTCGGTCTTAGAAAATCACCATCTCGCCGTAGCGTTCAAGCTGCTCCAGAACGACGGTTGTGACATATTAGTCAATCTCCACAAGAAACAAAGACAGACTTTGCGCAAGATGGTCATAGATATGGTGCTCTCTACTGACATGTCGAAGCACATGAGCCTCCTGGCAGACCTGAAAACCATGGTGGAGACTAAAAAAGTGGCCGGTAGTGGCGTGTTGCTCTTAGACAACTATACGGACAGGATACAAGTGCTGGAGAATCTCGTTCATTGCGCTGATCTGAGCAACCCTACTAAACCACTGCCACTCTACAAACGATGGGTAGCGTTGTTGATGGAAGAATTCTTCCTGCAGGGAGATAAAGAAAGGGAAAATGGAATGGAGATCAGTCCTATGTGTGACAGAAACAACTCTACAATAGAAAAGTCTCAAGTGGGATTCATTGACTACATCGTACACCCGCTCTGGGAGACCTGGGCGGACCTCGTGCATCCCGACGCTCAGGACATACTAGACACCTTGGAAGAGAACCGCGACTACTATCAGAGCATGATTCCACCTTCACCGCCTCCCGCGCCCATCTCCGGCTCGCACTCCGGCGCGGAGGACGATCGCCCAGAACAAATACGTTTTCAGGTGAGTTTACAAATATATATATTTTTGCTATATATATATAATACTTTCTACCTATCGGGAATTATGCCCATTCATAATAGATCACAGGTCGGAAATTTTACCTATTGCCCGGTACTTGAAGCAAAATCTACTTAAATATAATTGGAAAAAAAATATAATAGCTTTTATCTTAAGCACCTACAAAAATAAAAATCGTTGTTTTGCTAATTGACTGACTAAACCAAAGTTATCGAGGCTTGCATTTAAGGAGTAGTTGTATGTATGTTGTTAGTAGTTATGTATATCCTTCATTTTGAAATTTTTTGATCATTTTACTGATTTGTACTTTTATTCGATAGGTAACTCTGGAGGAGGGTGAAGGTTCCGAGGAGTGCGAGGGTGAAGGTGACGGAGGGATGTGACGGAAACTACTGGGATTCTGCAAGAAACTCTCAGAGAAAGTGCACGTTTGGTGGAGGCTCTGGCAGTGAGAGGCGAGCGCCGCCGCCGCCCGCCCCGTGTCGCGGGTGTAACGAGTGCCGTGAACTCTAGTTGGATAATAAATAATAATTGTTGACGCTTACTATCGAAATGGGACGATCAGCGGGTGCGTCGTTACATTTCGATTTAAATATAAATTAATTGAATGTGGTCATTATGCAATGTTGTTTAGATATCCTAACGACTAATGAATACAACCTCCAATGACTGTGTACCTAACGTTCGGTTGTCTAGTGTTTGTATTTGTGCTCATATGTTGTTTCGTTTTGTCTTACCAAAGATTTACAAATCGTTCCGACGTTAACTGTGACGTTCGGCACAATCCCATGTAAAGTAGTTAGTGTTCGATTCGAACATTTAAAGAATCGTAATTAGATTTTAGTCGTCGAGACCGTTAATCCGGATCGACTACATAAGAACATTGAAACGCTTATTAATTGGTATGAAAGGGTAATTTATATTGTCATATCATTCACTTTTCTCATATTTAATACGGGTTTGCGATAATGATGTTATTCACCAATATATATTAACATATAAAGGTAGTATTTACCAATATATATTAACATATAAAAGTATTATTCACCAATATATATGACATATAAAGGTATCATGAAGCAACTTATCTGAGGTGAATTTTTAAAATTGCCTTTCAAAGCTGTTGTGTCTTTTTTCTAAATAGTTAGGTATTTAATGTTCGGCCAGCCTCGAGCTGAAGTTAAATTATTATAATCATTTTGTAAATATGTACGTGGCTCCGTATCTTTGTTTTGTCAAATAGAACCATGATTTGATACAATATTAACTACCCAAGTACCCAACCTATATCATAATATTTCATAACCAAGGAAACTGATATAGATTATACCTACATTTAAATTATAATCAAGCGAACACAGTGAGTATGAAATAGACATACGATACAGTACATGTTCATATTGTACATCATATACCACTATGTACATACATATATGAACATGTTATTTTTAGTCTGTTTTAGGAGGCGTTATCTCTGGCCGAAGTTAAAATACAAGTTACCTACCAACTTTACCTTTCATCTTAGTCTATAGCTTAACCTACTCTGTTTTGTAAACCTAAATGCACCTCATTTGTTTAGAATGATCGCTGGCGATCTATATTATTATTTAATTCTTCTCGTTAGGATAATGTTATTGTTTGTTGAACCTATTAACGGATTGTATCGTTTTCGTCATTCGAAAATCTTAGCCAATTATCTTCGCATATGCAACTAACGGCTTGATATGTGTTTATAATGTTAAGTACTAACATGCGAGTGGTTAACCAGGTATTATTTCGAGTGAGTTTTATATTTACCACATTTCACGGCATACAGGCCGGGTTTTGCAATACTTATATATCTACATCGTAAGGCAATCTACTAAACTTTCTTATCGCACAATGTTCTTCTTGTTCCTTGTTTTTAAAAGTATTATTTTGGTTACGAATTCATTGTATTCTTATCAATGGTATATCATCCATGGATAAAATTCCAGCAAAATGGTGGATGCAGATCTGATATATAGGATAAATTACGTACATAATTTTTGTTTCTATTCTCTAACTCACTTTTAAATTCGTGTCCTACCAAAAGTTTATTATCGTTAGGCATAGGTAGTTTTTAACAGGAGGGTGTAATACTTAATTAACTGTATTATGTTTGCATTTCATTTTTTTTCATCATGTAAGTATTGTAATGATTTTTGTGAGCTGGTCTCTTTCATGTACTCAAAAAGATATTTAACTGAATTAACAATTAAGTTCCTTGCTATTATTTGTTTTGAATATATATTTATATATTTATGTGCCAGAAGTATTACTATTTACCGGCTGATGTAATAGACCTACGGACTCAACATTTTCATTAAATAGCATGAAATGGTCCAACTATATCATTTAAAATACCTATCTTATTTATATCCGCGATCTTTATACCTATTATAAAACGTGAAAGCGTTATTTTCACTGTGTATATATTTAAATAAAACTTTAGAAATTGCATATTAAATGATAATGTATTATACCTACCCACATACTTTGGATACGCTTAAATACTTGTGTGTTAATAATAGAGAAGTTACGCTTAGATACATTTTATTTCTAAACAAGTAAATAAAATAATTGTATGTAATTGTGTTAAATATGATATCGGTACAGCAGTAGATCTGTGTTTATTGTACGTATCTACCCAATCTTTCGAATTTCACATACTTATTGTAAACAACTTGTGTATACCTTCACCTTTGCCAATGTGGTCACTATAGTAATAATTAATTCATAACAACTTAGGTACGTTTGTACCCAAATAATGATAGCCAAGCACTTGACATGAATAAAATAGGTACCTAGTAGATATATAGATTTGTTCAATGTTATCTATGGTTGATTTAACAAGATTAATTGCAAACGGAATATAATACTATGTTCCCTATTGTTTTGTTAAACTAGTTATCAGTAAATTAAATAGAACTCGAATCTTTTTTACTGATTTAAATATTCCTTAAGTAAAGTGAACAGTTAATCCTTTTACATAACGTTTGAAACTATCAAGGTTATGAATACTATAACTAATTTAAACGGGATATTTACCATGATTTGTTATCCGATGTTTTGACGGAATGAGAAACCGACGGGGAAGCGCTTGGCCATCATCTAACTTGGATTCAAGTTACTATAAGGCCACAGCCATTCACCAGGAGCCTAAGTTCACCTAAACGGTCTACCTCAGTCTTTTACTGCGACTAACGACACTACTGGTTTTCGTTTTGGACGCACTTCATTCACGGAAAAACACATAAACAGTATCACTACGCACGGTCTTTCAGGATTCCAGACTCCAGATAGTTGAAAACCAATCTTGGTATATGTTGTTGAGATTACTTGTGGATTATGCAGTTTAATCCCATAGTTAGTGTCGGATTTCAAAAGATGTACCGCTATAGCACATTCACCATCAAATCGTGGTAAATATCCTGTTGACATTTGTTATTAATCCTTTTGGCTACTTAATAAGGAAAATATCATTTATACGTATTCTGGCAATGATATAACAAAAGAGTCAAAGGCAATCGGTGTATATTTTATTAATATTTTGAATTAAGTATAACATTAATCTGAACAATCTCGTGCATTTTGCTCTTAAGCGATCGATTACCCAAAGAATACGTAAATTTACTGACCCAAATACCTAAAATCAATGGCATAAGAGCAAAACGCATTTATGAAATATCAAATAGCCCCTTAGTAATAGTATAAGATAAAGTTTCATCATTATTTTTGCCAAATGTTTTCAGTGTTGTGTACCTCTATGTTTTGTCAGTATGGAACTATCGTTAAGATTGGATAATACCTAGTTATATTATTAACAAGTTAAAAGTGTACAATGCTGGTCATTGTATCACTCATTTATTTATGTTTAAAATAAATTGAAGAAATAGCTTGTAATAGTTTAAATAAATATTTGAGTTGAATTTAAAGAATATTAATGTATTTAGAATAAAAAGATATGGGAGAAAACTCTTGCGTATTTTGTTAACAAAATTGTAGAACCCTTGATAGTGTTGATTTCATATAATATTTAATTAATAATTCGTTTATTTGTTAATATAGCGATAAATAATTAACCTGGGCGTCAGCTTTGTTTTTTTTTTTTTGCGAAATTAATTTTTCGGAGAAGATCTTTATTTAGATACGAATTACATTCATAGATGAGATTATAGAGATAATGTTTTCCGAAATAGATATAACACTATACGAAACACTGCAAAAACAAAGGTTTATTTGTTTAAAATTACGTTTTTTATCAGAAAAGGCGCCTATCTAGATATACCTAAAAAGCACAAGTCTATCTAAATACAAAATTTGATCCAAATCATTGGAGCCGTTTTCGAGATACACAAATCTTTTGATTGATTGATTGAGCAAAACAAATGAGATTTCCGATTTTAGTTGGGAAATTCCTTATGGATCAGGAAGTTGAATTCCTCAAAAATCCTCAAAAAAGTTCCTCAGTTTATTGAGGATTCCGGGTGAAGTGCGCCTCCATCTTCGGTCTATCTCAACTTGTTACCAGGTGAGATGAACGCCCAGCGCTTCCTCGTCGTAAAATGTTGAATAAGCAAAAAGTTGAATTCCTAAAATATTGAAACCCAAAATGTTGAATGTTTTTGTAGACTGACACCTACAATATTCGACGCGTATGTGTAATATGCCAGAATCGCATAGGTACTAGGTAGCGATTGAAAATAATAATAAATAATTCGGCATATCGAAATGGAATTCGTTTGAAGTTTGACAGCTGTCATTGTAAATATAGATCTTAATCATAGCTTTCATTTGAACTAAGAATGCAACGGAGAGTCTAGAATGAGTGCTTTCAGAGATATGGCTGTTTAAAGTTTGACAGCTGTCATTGAAAATATAGATCTTAGTCATAGCTTTCATTTGTACTAAGAACGGAGAGTCTAAAATGAATATTTTCAGAGATATGGCCGTTTGAAGTTTGACAGCTGTCTTCATAAGTACCTACTTATATCAAAACACCCTCACTTTAGGACCAGCTTACCATTTATTTGTTTTTTTCCTAGGTATTAAAAACCAAGTTTCAATTTGATGGAATTAGATTTCTTGATGAAAACTATAGGGGATATTTCTGAAGGCGAATAAGGTTACCGCAGAGCGTGGGCATGGAACTTTCGGTTCCTGAAAGGGAAATACCGTACAATTATACAAAACTTTAGCGATTGATAAAACTATGTGATCCCAAAAATGTCAACATTATGGGAATTCAACTTTTAAAGAATTCAACATTCTAAGAATTCAACATTTTGCGAATCAAAAACGAATCAACATTCTGGGAAATTATACATTTTGGGAATTCAACTTTATGAGAATTCAACTTTCTGATCCTAAAGGGGGAAGTTATGTATTGTATGTATGTGGCAATGTTTGTGACGGCACAACCCTCGAGCTTATCCGATTTTAATGAAATTTAAACTATAAAGAGATAACTTAAATTGAAATTGATTGTCGCTGGGGATTTTTGATAAGTGGGATAGATCACCCATGGAGCTGGTAATGGATCGACCCACCGGGACCACTAGTTACGAGTGGTAGTTTCTATTGAGATATTGGAATGAAAATAACTACAATATTTCGCCATCGGATCAACCATTTAAAAGATTGAATGGTTGATCCGATCAAATAGAAATTATGAGTACGCAGAAATTACACTTATACGCGAACCAGAACGCTCCTGAAAACAAAGACACATTTTGGATACAGCACCCAAAATCCCGGTTCAAAATTGCGGTTTCACAAAAACAAAATGGCCGGACAAATTTATGGATTTTTCCCAGTGGTCAGATTGATATTCTGACTAGTCTGGCCAACGGGTTTTTTTTATCCCGTGTTTTTTGGTCAGTTTGTTTTGACAGCTGCATGTTAGTTTTATACGTTTTTTGACAGTCGGCAATTAGCTGAGTACGTGGCTGTCTTTTTAGCATCACAAAGTACCGGGGCATCGCTCTGTCACACATACATTATGCTTCTCCATAACACATAAGCATTGGTCTATATTTCAAAGCACTAACATATACATACAGGTATTGGTACATACGTAGGTGTTACATGGGTGTAACAGTTTAGCTGTGCGCTCACTGGTATTAACTCACAATAGAGGTGCATGGATATAGACGGTGAGATAATTGGATGGCTATGATTTATTATGTATATAAACAAACCACATGTACAAATAATAAAAAGGATGATTTTATTTCGCGATTTTTCGGTCCCAATATTTTCTTAATAATGGTCAAATGGGCAACCATTTCAGTTTTCGGTTTTTTTGCAGTAATACCGTGTATTCATCTATCGGTATAGGTAAGGATTTTTTTCAGACGGGTTGTTTCATGAAAAAAAAGAAGATCTATGTTTTCGATTATTTACATCTCACCTGATTTTTCAAGTTATGATAAGGCCGAAGGTGGAAGTGCACTTCATCCGGAATCCTCAACACACTGAAGAACTGGCTATCTTACCTCTAAATGCCGGAACACAACAATTTAAGAATTGTTGTTATAGTGACAGAATTAGGTAAGATGGTGGTAGCTAGCCAGGCGGAGTTAAACAAATTCCAACCACCAACCAAACCAAGCACAATATACCAAGTACTATATACCCCTGGGGATCGAACCCAGTACCTATGGATTTGACACCGGTAGGCGAACCACTACACCATAGAGGTGGCTTAATATATATATCTTGTAGGATGTAATGTTAAAGAGGGTTGACTTCACCATTCACAAATTGTTCAATTATTAAAATATTTGAAAATAAAAATAAAAAAATCCTGCTGCTGCCATTTTGGTGAAACCCCTTGGTCGACTTTTATGAATCTCGGCTGGAGGTGTAGATTTTCAAACCACAACTACTACAGCAACGATTTTGAGAGCACTTTCCTAGAAACAAATATCAACATTTTCATATATGCATGGGGTGACTTATTCACTTATTGTATTCTGCCCACCTTCTATGACGTACGCTCGCGGAGACTGTTTCTTACAAGCTCAATCTAAAAGAATCAACAGGTATGTTCCTCCTTGACATCGAAAAAGCTTTTGACACAATTTGGCACCAAGCTCTCATACATAAACTGATTAAAATTGACGATGGTTCACATGATCCAATCCTACCTTGCACATCGCTCGTTTAGGGTATATATAGGCAAAGTATTCTCTAAACCAACACTGGTTCCAGCCGGCGTACCTCAAGGCTCTATTCTTGGGCCTCAGCTCTTTTTGCTCTACCGAATGACATTCCCATTCAAACCCGTACAAACCTAGCCTGCTTCGCCGACGACACAGCTTCTTTCACATCCTCCAATGACGTAGACTTAATTATTGACCGCCTACAACTATCACTCGACCTGTTATCATCATACTTTCTCAAGTGAAAATTAAAAATTAATGCCTCAAAAACTGAGTCCATCATGTTCACACGGCTAAGGTCGCTTCCGGTCAGAACCCTCAAAATCAAAGGGTGCAATATCCCATGGCACCGCACACTCAAATACCTAGGAATAATACTTGACAGCAAAGTCAACTGGACTGATAATTCACACAAGCTAAGGCTAGGTATAAAAGCACTTAACGCATTGAGCCCTATCCTTAACAGAAGATCGTGCCTTAGCAGTAAAACGAAACTTAATATATACCGTACCTTAGTTCGTCCCTGTATTACATACCCATGCCCTATATGGAGTAGTACATATGCTTCTAACATCAGCAAGTTACAAGTCATTCAAAATAAAGCTTTAAAATGTGCATTTAACACTCCGTTTAAAACAAACCTGAATAAATTACATAGCAAAATCAAATTTCCAACCATAGGTAAGTATATTTATAAATTATCTAAACAATTTTATTTATAACATAATAGATACAGTAACAATAAATACATCAGAAACATTTGTAGGTCGCGAAAGAAAAATTTACCATTCATCGATAAATACAATCGATACAAATTACTACCCCATCACTTGTTTCTTGAGTGCGATGAATAACAAGGAACAGTTGCCCGCGCAAGTGCGTGGCCGTCGCGAGACGCGGCGCGTGCGGTTCTCGTTCTTTGTATCTCGAGATATAAACCGAGAGCTGAACGCGCCGCGCGCGATCCACGCGCGAACTGTGCGGACGACTGTACCCATTGTTTTGACGAGCTCACTTGCCTACGACCGCTATTGTCTTAGCTTAACATTCGTTCATTCAAATTTTAAATTATTATGTACCGGTTTTTAACCTCATCTTGTTTTGCCATCCAAATACAAGACATGTAGGTACATACTTACTTAGATATGCCTTTCAAATGTAAAGCTTAACTAAAGCTTACATAAATTGTTTATTATTATTTTTCTTAAATGAATAACTAATTAAATCTCCTTTATGTTCCGTAATTCGTATATATTTAGTATGCCACAAGTTTTAGAAAAGCGTATATTTATAAGCTTTGTAAATGTGTTATTTTCTAAGTTAGATACCTTTTAGGATAAATTTACACTAAAGTTTGTATCACCTTACTTATTATAATTAATAATAAGTAAGTGACCCAAGGGCTGGCTCTTATTTAGGCCAGCGAATTAGCATAGCTATTCAGCGTGGCAATGCAGCCAGTGTCTTGGGCACGCTTCCGTCTGGTACTGGTCTGGAACAGTTGAGTTACCTATAGGCCGTTTGTAACGGTCCTTAGGTAATCTGACTGATTCCTTTGTACTTAGTTAGTTTAATTTATTGAATAAATGTACTGACTTTTATATTAATAAAGATCTTTTGAAATTGAAATTATGACGTACGCTCGGTGAAATGGTGCTTTGCTCTCACTCTGGCTTTGCAAAGAATAACAGGAAGAAGAGAGAGAGATATTGATAAAAGTGAGCTTAGAGTAAAGTGTAAAGTAATTTAAAGAAATAGAAAAGAATTTAGAGATATAATATCCGTGGTTAAATACTCTAACACAAACCAGACATCACGTGATCTCAGTTCGGTGTGAACTACTTGTAAGTATAGGTACTTATAAGAATTGGTAACAAGAAAAAAAAATCTATATTCGAATTCTCATTCATACTAATTTCAGTACAAAGTGTCAATTTACAGATTAAACTTTAAGAAAAGACAGCACTGATAGATTTGTTAGCAGTCGGTCCAATTAGCAGTTCGTTTTACGGTTAATTTTGCACATTTTCAGTAATAGTGTCAAAAATACTAAATCATAATAGATAAAATATTTATTTACAAAGTAAAAATTACAAAAGTAATAGAATCAGAAACCTCATAACAGGTTTTCACATCTAGATAATAGAATATATGCATTAAAATACAATCCCATCAATATATGCGAAAGCCTGGTTCTAATAAAATAATCGGAAAAGAGAGTTCCACTTGTAGGCTTTTATGAAAAGTCGAAGAAAAAATTAAGGACTATGATACAATTTGTTAAGTTCATCCCTAAAGTTTGTGCTGTTGAACAAAATATTTGTTAGGTGAAATGCTTGTCGGAACGTGTTTGACCAAATGCGTGTTGACGTAATTTGTGCTGGTCGAAATTACTGTTGGACGAAGTGCGTGTTGGACCAAACACGTGTTGGACAAAATGCGAATTTAAATTCCATTCGTACAAATTTCTTACAGCTAACAAATCCACTGATTTACCTAAATATTTCATAAGTGCTGGTAATAAACGATGATTACTGTAATCATAAAAGTTTGAAATTTGTAGGTATTTCCAACACCTTTATCATTAAAAAAAAACTTTTAAATAACATGTTTCTTGCATAACAACTAGGCCGTTATAACGCTATACACATTCTCTGAAAATCTCAACCAGTCGTCTACTCGTATTACGGTTCCAAAGATGGACAACGAAGTTTCAGTAATAGCATAACGGATAGAGAATACTCAAATACTTTTTGTAAATACATACTTATCGTACAATACAATATCCAAACACAGAACAAACATCTAAACTCATCACACAAATATTTGTCCTGGGTGGGAATCGAACCCACAGCCTACAGCGCAGAAGGCCTCTGCCTTCTGCTCTACTACCAACTGAGCTATGAGGCTTGTTTAAATGAAACATGAACAATGTTCTTACTGAACTCCAAACGTAGCAATGGTCTACGAAGTCTACGATAGCAGTAATGGTCTACGAAGTCTACGAGAGCAGTAATCATCTACGAGGTCTACGAGCGCAGCAATACTCTACGAAATTTACCATAGCAGTAATGGTCTACGAAGTCTACGAGCGCAGCAATACTCTACGAAATGTACGATAGCAGTCTACGTATAGTAGTCTACGAAGTCTACGAGAGCAGTAATCATCTACGAAATTTACGATAGCAGTCTACGTATAGTAGTCTACGAAGTCTACGAGAGCAGTAATCATCTACGAGCGCAGCAATACTCTACGAAATTTACGATAGTAGTAATGGTCTACGAAGTCTACGAGAGCAGTAATCATCAACGACGTGTACGAGCGTAGCAATAGTCTACAAGATATACGAGCGTAGCAATGATCTACAAAATCTATGAGTGTAGCAATCATCTACGAAGTCTTCCAGCATAGCAATGGTCTACAGAGTATACGAGCTTAGCAACAGTCTATGAGATCTACGAGCGTAGCAATGATCTACGAAGTCTACGAGCGTAGCAATCATCTACGAAGCTTACGAGAGCAGCAATGGTTAACGAAGTCTACGTTTGTAGTAATCATAATACGAAGTCTAAGAGAGCAGCAATGGTCTACGAAGTCTACGAGCGTAGCAATCATCTACAAAATCTAAGAGCGTAGCAATCATCTACGAAGTCTACGAGCGTAGCAAGGGTCTACGAAGTCTACGAGCGTAGCAATCATCTATGAAGTCTACAACCGTAGCAATCATCTTCGAAGCCTACGAGCGTAGCAATCATCTACGAAGTCTACGAGCTTAGCAATCATCTACGAAGTTTACGAGAGCAGCAATCATCTACGAAATTTACGAGAGCAGCAATGGTCTACGAAATCTACGTGCGTAGTAATCATTTACGAAGTCTACGAGCGTAGCAATCATCTACGAAGTTTACGAGAACGGCAATGGTCTACGAAGTCTACGAGCATATCAATCATCTACGAATTGTACGTGTGTAGCAATCATCTACGAAGTCAACGACGGTAGCAATCTACAAAGTCTATTCTCTATGTCTTATCCTAGGTCTACAGCAACATATGTGCAAAGTATCAGCTCATCCGTTCTCTTTTTTACGACGGGGTAGCCTTCATCTGGCCTGGTTTTCTGCTGCCTCCTTATGGGACGTTACGCCCTCGCAGAAGGAGGCAACCGCAGCCCAGGCCGCTTCACTTCCCTGCATGGCGTTGACCACGCTGGAAAGCGAAAGGTCCTGTCTGACCGCCGCGACCAGACTATGGCGCGGCTTGGACCACGACGGGTACACCTCGAGGATGTGTTGCGCCGTGTCTTCCGCCGCGTCACAGTCGTGGCAGAACGGGTTTTCCTCCCTTCGAATCCGGTGCAAGAATGATCCGAAGCCAGTCTTGTAGGACCGGCGCAATTGCGTCCAGAGCTTGGCGGCCGAAGGTGACGTTGCTAAGGTCCACCGTACAATGGTGCGGTCTCTCGCCTCTCGCCGGACGGTCTCCCGCTCTTCGAAGGTGGGGGCTCACCGAGCGCCTTACGTTCCGCTTTCCACTCGTACACTCTAGCCAGAACCCATGCCCCGATCTCCTGGAGGGGTGCCGACCAGAGTGGACGCCGCCGAGAAGCTCACCGAGCGTTAGGCCCTCGCCACTCGTAGTGCAGTGGCTCTCTGAGGCCAGCGGATTGCGGCGGCATTCTCTCTCCTGTTCAGAGAATCCGCCCAAATCGGGGCCCCATAAAGGGCCATGCTCTTCAAGATGCCGGCATACAAACGCGCCTTGGGCCCGCCCAGATTTGGGAGAAGCCATGAGAGGGCGCCCGCGGAAGAGGAGAACTTGCTATGCCAACCCCGCCTGTGTGTAGGTTATGGACAGAAAGAAAAAGAAAAAGATTTCTTTAGACCTCTAAATTGAAACAAATCCTTTCACTTTAATGAAAACTGGAAATTGCCTGTAAAGCTTAACAATTGATTGCTTTGGGCTATTGATGATAAATTATATTGTCGGTAAACGGAAATAACAATATTCCGTCGCGATATGTCTGTTCACGTCTCTAGCAAATAACAAAACACTTTTAACCGCCTCTGTGGTCTAGTGGCCCGCCCACCGATATCACATCCAGAGATCCCGGGTTCGATCCCCAAGGAGAGTCCAATATTGTGCTTTTGTTTGGTTGGTGATAGGACTTTGGATAGGTTGGTTTGCCTGGCTTGCTACCATCACCCTAATCCTGTCGCCATAACAACAATTCTTAAATTGTTGCGTTCTGGCATTGAGAGGTAAGATAGCCAGTTTGTTAAGAATTCCGGGTGTACTGGGCTTCCACCTTCGACCTTATCATAACAAAAAAAATCAGGTGAGATTGCAAGGTGCCAACAACGACGGGGAGGTACCATACACCTCCTCGTCGTACAAAAAAAAACATATTGATGATAAATATAATTATAGTACCTATCGGTAAACATTCGCGCTAGCCCCTCGCTTGTAATCTTCAAGCGTAAAGTCAAAGAACACTACCTCTCCTTATAGATTCATAATATATTAATATGTACATCTATATATGTTATGTATATCTATATACCTATGTTATGTATATGATTATATTTGTATATATATTATATTTAAAACTATATTCTTAGTAAGTAAATTAAGTATTATTGATAAATTTAATATAGTTTATGTGTCTTAACTAAGACACATATGTTACTTATAACTTTATTAAATTGTTATGTACACTATTTTCCAATTTTTATTCATCTTTTCTCTCTCCACATCACTGGTTTGCTGGAAGAAAACTCTTTTTAGGGTTAAGCTCGCCTTTGCCATGTATTTTAATTTTTAAGTTTTCCTTTGTATATGTGTGCAATAAAGTATAAATAAATAAATGGAAGTAACAATATTTCTTCGAGAATAACATGTCAAACTAGTAAATATTACAGGACACTAATTTCACACAGCGCCATCTAGTCCCAAACTAAGAATAACTTGTAATATGGGAACTAGATTGCGGATAGAATACATAAATACTTTTTTTTTTGTAAATACATACTTATCAATGATCTTTGCCAATGACATTAGTACCTAATCATTATGCAAACTTTCATTCAAATCCATCCAGTAGTTTCAGAGTAATGTGCGTTAAGGATACAGACAGACAGACAAGTAGTTTGTTTGTCAAAATAAAAGGATGCAGAGCAGGGTTCGTGGCTTAAGCCCCCCAGTGGTCGAAGATGGTCTTGCGAGATTGTGACGTGAGGATATTTATTGGCTTCTTAATTAAGTTAAAACTTGTCTTAATTAGTTATTATTTTTTCCCTCCATACGGTTGCTAACCCAAGGGTCGATAAGATCCAAGAGTTCGTTTTGTGACGTTATGCAAAGGGTTTGACTAGCTGCCGCACATCCTAATCCTACATCGACAGACCATTATTGCTCACTACAATGTAGAAAGAACTTTCTTCAAAAATGTAAGAATTGGCCATACCGTGTGTATGGCCAATTCTTACATTTTTACTTGACAGACAGATTCGTGTTCACAGTTATATTTTTGTATATAAACTGAAGGAATCTGTTGCCTGTTTGGGGCCCTATGGTTGACTTTTACGATATCCATATGCAAAATTCGGAAAACGGTTTTGAGAGCACATTTAAAAAAATCGATACCTATCAATCTTTTAATACTAGTGAGGGGTGACTTAATCACTAATTGTTTTCTACCCTTCTATTCTACTCCTTTGACGTATGTTCGGTGTTAATTTTTTTGCATAGAATGAGAGTTAGCAACGAGAAAGAGCCTCAAACACAGGTAAATAATGAGAGATTGAGCAAAGGTGTGCTTAGACTATGGTGTATGGCCCTGTCAGTAAACGTTTCCTCTTTTTCAAATGGAAAATTATAGTACTTCTGAACAAGTCACGAGTCTATTTTTATATATATAGTACTTCAGGTATCTACATTAAAGGTAGGTAAGCTGAAAAAATAATAGCAGAAAATTTTCTCGATAAAAATATTAATTGAAAACAACTCTCATAATCATTTCTGCCGCGATTTTAGCTGCATAGAGCGCCTTAAATCACACTTTTAACGGGTAGTATTAATAACTTATGATTAACTGATATTTGAGAAATAATCTCCGTGGTTAAATATTATAGATACTTACCAAACACAAACAACAGTAAGTACCTAAGAATAGGCCAGATATCACGGATCCCAGGAAGGGATCCTTGGGGGCATGTACTTACTGCATGCATGTACCAGAAAAACACTAATATGAAATAATTAAATATATGCGATAGTGATAAGCTAGTGAAGCACGAAATAGATATTCTATCAACTTATAGTAATTTTTCGTGCCTTTGACGTGTTTTTTTTTGAAAGTAAGGTAAACTTTGGTAGTAATCAGGTAAAGAGTGCCGAGTGTAAAGACGGCGTGCAAACGATCTAGAAAATCCACTGTTCACAAAACGCATAACATAAGTAGAGCAGTACCTAAGTGCTGTTGTTATGAGCACGGCAAAGTTCTTTTACTTAAAGGGTATTAATTTTCCTGTAATTATAAATGTAAAATTTCATGGTTTTCCTTTTATTTAAGATGTTATGTTATTTGGGTAAAAATAATCCATACGATTAAGCCTTTTCGGATAAGATCGTAAAATTACGGGTGACTTTTTTTTTCAATTTGGCGGTTTCCCGGTTCAGACAGTTGATTATTCGAAAATCTTTGAGTGCAGTTTGAATTGTTTTTAAAATCATAATGAAGTCTTCTTTCAGTAAAATGTATGCTATGTTCAATAAGTATTTAGGGTACCTACCTACTTTCCCTCCATGTGACATGCTGTATTATAGTTTGTGGTAGGTATATACTTGGAGGAACTACTCTAGTAATTCCACTGTGGGTTTGCATCATAAAAGGTACCTAGGGTCAAATTCACAGACCGAATTTATTCACAATTATTACAAGCTCGTTTTAAAAAGTTGGCACTACTTTTAAACTAGATGTCGCTGTAGGCGAAAACCACATCAAATTCCGTTCTGCGTTCAATCAATCAAAAATGTTTCGTGTCGTGTAAAGTTTTCTTGCATGAATCAATGGTCTCTTTTACACATCATTCTCCAGAGTAGCTCCATCCTATATATGAATAGAAACTATGCTACGTTTTTATTTAATTATTTAACATAACTATTCATGTTTTGTCATTTCGTCCGAACGGTCCGGTGTGCGTTGGAAAAAGAAACAGAAAAAAATCGTAATCCGATCCGAATACCGAATTACCTACAACGCTCATGAGAACCTTGTTATAATATAATTGTTGAAATAAATTCAGAATTCCTTTCTCTGCCTAATGTTTCATGCTTGATATCGGAAACGAATAAAACAATACGATGGCAGCGGTACAGCAAAAGGTTGAGTCCAACGAGGTGATTGAAAATGGAGAAGAAGAGGAATTAGATGTAGACGATGGAGAGAACAAGGATCCCTCAAATAAGAAGAAAAAGAAAAAGAAGAAGAAGAAAGCAGGTAAACTTCTATGCTCTCATTTCTAATGAATGTACACAAAGCCGTGCATCTATTTTTAGATGTAGGGTTTATAACCTAGAGCAATGTCTTTCGATAAAATGTATCATGCAGCAACAATCTGACGCTTGCATTTCGTTTCAGAAAACGAAAGCAAAGATGAAATAATAATAACGTCCAACATAGTGGACTCACTTGCTATTGACGATGCTATTGAAGGTGATGAAAAAAAAAAGAAGAAAAAGAAAAATAAAAGTAAATCTGGTAAAGGCGCTTCAAAGGAGCAAACCAACCCACCAACGATTCCCATTGCTGAGCTCTATCCTGATGGTATGTGATAAACTGTAATAACTGGTTAACTGAATGCTGTAGTTACAAGTCAAATTCTAGATGAAAAAGATAAATAGTACACTAAGTGACACATGTGGTAGGTACTTTTTGGTGGAGTGCGTCGAAAAGGGAAGACCTGTCCTCATTAATGCTGGTGAGTGCCTTGGATGTAGGCTTGTTTCAGAGAGTATTATCGGAGCAGACCTCTGCTGCTATTGCACTATGTGTGCTCACAATGTGGGTGAATGAGTAATTGTAAGACCTATGGGACTGACATAGTCAGTATTGATTTAAAGTCCATAGGAGAAAAAAAAAAGCCTTCTACAAGTGGTTAGATGTTGTTTCATGCATGTGAATAGTATATTTTTCATCACAATGAAAATGGTCCTGTTATCAGAGTGTGTAATAAGTTGTTTTGTCTGTACCAATTGCAACTTACATAAGTACCTACCTACTTGGAAACATATGAGTGGAAATAGGAAGTGTAAAACATTATCAAAAAATTTACACTTTTTAACCAACTTCAAATATAGGAGGAGGTTCTCAAAGTCAAAGTCAAAGTCAAATATTTTTATTCATTAAGATTTTTAGGATCATTTTGAAACGTCAAATCTACCGCCTGTTCGGAATCGCGACCAGCACACAAGGAGAAAGGCAAGAACCTCGGGCTGATTAATTTTTTGATGATCCATTTAACATTTAGGTACAGTGTTTATAATAATTTAATGACATTACAAGCGTTACCTACATCATAAAACTAAAAACTTAATATTATCTTAAAACATTGATTACTACATAACTATCTAATGGGCAGTTTCTTGACATTGAGAAATCACCATTTAACTGTCAACTGGTATAGCAACATCGGGCCACGCGTTCTTATCGTCGATATATTCACTTATTTTGTAGTAGGCTCTTTTAATTAAATTATTCTTTATATACAATTTGAATTTACGAGCAGAGAGTTTGGTGGCGCTTTGAGGAAGCTTATTATAGAATCGTACACAGTTTCCTAAGAATGAATTATTTACTTTTCCTAAGCGATACCTAGGTATGTCAAGTTTATTTTTATTTCTAGTATTAACACTGTGTACATCACTTCTTTTACCAAACTCATCAATGTTCCTGTGAGCGTGCATTAGGTTTTCATAAATATATTGGGAGCTGACTGTCATAATACTTAAAACTTTAAAACGTTCCCTGAGAGAGTCACGAGTTTTCAATTTATAAATTGCCCGTACAGCTCTCTTTTGCAGGATAAAAATGCTTTCAATATCTGCTGCATTTCCCCATAAAAATATGCCATAGGACATAACGCTGTGAAAGTACCTAAAATAAACTAACCTCGCTGTGGTTTCATCAGTAAGATGCCTTATGGTACGTACTGCGTAAGCTGCCGAGCGTCTCAATTCGGGTGTGTGTTTTTTTTGTTTGTTTGTTACTTGATTTCTCCACCAATTCGAAATAGAATTTGATGATTCTTGTTACGTTTGGTAGGCCATACTCGCGAGGTGGTCCCATAGAAATTTTATCATAATCGGTTCAGTTGTTTGGTTTTTATATCAAAATAACTGAAAATATATGTCATCCAAGTAAATATTGCGTATTCTGCTTTCCTGTGGTGTTTACGGTCACTAGAGTAGTCCTTTTGAACCGCTTACCTTCCAGTGTCATCGTCATCATGGTTTTGCCATAATCACCAGGCTTGGCATGTTGTTGATCGCAGTTATGATGATACATAGTAGTAAGTGGAATTGACTTTGATGCATTCTGGCTATAAATGCTGCATACATGTATCAGCATCATCATCATTACAGCCCATAAAAGTCAACTGTATAGGACACTCCCCCAATGGTAAAGAAAGCAATGGAGGGTTTTGCCATAATACTCACGCTTGGCAGGCGTGTTGGTGATCGATGACTCTTTAACGACTACTACTGCATTACCTCGGAACTCTGTTATTAGTCAACCGATTAGGAAAATATATTTTCATACAAGAAATAACATATTATTGCACCCTCACACGACTCTTAAATAGTGTGTCGGAGACGTCGTGGTGTGGTACTCATATCCATTTAATTTTTAAATAAAAAAAACAAAGATCACCTTTGCCCAACTGCATTGTAAAACATTATCAAAAAATGTACACTTTTTTAAATAAAAAACAAAGGTCACCCTTGCACAACTGCATAAAATTCCATGTTGTAAAAAAAAAATACCATGTGTATTGTGAGTTTGTGCTCATCCTCAAATCATATATTCAATCAAATAATATTACTAAGAGTGGTTGTGGGCAATTAAAAAAAAATATTTTTGAATTTTTAGGACACTTCCCAGAAGGCCAAGTATTGGACCATGGCAAAGCAGAGGGTATTGATGAGAGAACTGCCAAGGAACGCTTCTCCAGTGAAGAGAAGAGAGCTTTGGACAGGCTCCAAAATGACATTTATCAAGAAATCCGGCATGCTGCAGAGGCTCACAGACAGGTAATTAATCTAGTATTTATTATTTCAGTCTATAAATATTATTATATCTATATGAATAGAAATGTGTTGCTAAGCCACAAAACTTGTGATAGGCTGAGCCAAATTGAATGTTTATGATTCTTATGAAAAGAAAAATGGGTCTAAAAATCTCAATTTATAGTAAATTTGCCAAACCGTAAACTACTTAAATGTATCCGTAGTACATTTGTAGATATCTCTTGGTGGACCAGTTTCACCAATGTTAATTGATTGTGTGGGATGAATGCACAATGGCTCATAATAAGTCCTTGGAGGCATTGGACCAAACTTTTCAAGATCTGCGGAACAAACCCAATTTTGGATGTGCAAAGACTTTGTTAGCTGGAGATATTTGATAAACATTGCCAGTGATACCACAGTCAATGTCAGCTGATGAACAACAAATGCAAGTTTTGAGTCCTTAGTTTCATGGAAACATGTCTAAAACATTTCACAAATATTTGCAAGAATGTGTGTGTTGATTTACAAATTGATCTGGGGACATATTTTCAAAACAACTTGTTGGCATAGGTAATAGCAAATTGCCTGTAGACGTTTTGACTGGCTGCATATTCTTTCCAAACAATTTTTGGCAGTTTATCAATAATGGAACTTATCGAAAAAGTGTTCCCAAAATGTTGCTCAACACAACAGAGATCGTATTTAGTTGAGGATGAATCCTCAACTAAATACGATCTCTGTTGTGTTCATCTGATGGTCAAAAACATCAGATGTCATAAACATGGATGAAAATTCATTAAAATTCAAAATTCTAAATAAATTACATTTAAATTGTCAAACATTTCGGGTTTATTACCACGGTAATATGTAATTTTACCTCGATATTTAAATAAATTGCTATTGAATTGAGGACATTCAAATCAGTTCTCGAGATCAGATCCCGCTACTCACCAAGATAATGTCAATTATCCACCCGAAAAATTCTCTAGATTTGCTAGGCTTACCACCTCACAATCTTCAATTATAAGTTGGATTGGTGATCATGTTTTGAAATATCAACCAACCGAAATGCAAAGTTACTGTTGATATATCACAGTAATTATTTGATATATCTGTTCTGGTGACCATTACTGAAAAATAAAGATTTTATTGCTACTCAAACGCCATACCCAGAACAGAATAGTTTGTGGGACTGCCACCAGTCCAATAGCTTTGACGACGTCTGTCGGCTCAGGTAGTTTTTAATGTAAAATGAGTAGTGTTTAGGATGATGAAAATTCACTTTTGTGATGATAACTGAAAGATTAAGATGTCATCGTGACATAAACACTTTATATGCGACAGAAAAAAAAAACATAAAGTAATGGACAAAAAAGGATACCACTCAGCATACTATGGAAGGGTATTCCAAAGCGCTGGTCTCTCGTGGTACCCTGATCGAGTTGGTAAGCTTAAAATAAATTAATGTTGTAAAAGGTGTTTAAAATGTGTGTAAAAGGTTAGTGTTTAGGATAAGTGATAGTCCACTTTTGCTACTCGAACCAACTGTTTTTACGTACCTACATTAGTATGTTTTTAATTCCAGACTCGCAAGCACATGCGTGACTGGATCAAGCCTGGCATGTCGATGATCCAGATATGCGAGGAGTTGGAGTCGACCGCTAGGCGTCTCATCGGCGAGGACGGGCTGAAAGCAGGACTGGCCTTCCCTACGGGCTGCAGCCGGAACCACTGTGCTGCTCACTACACGCCTAACACAGGTACATGACATTGCAGCCAGAAATATATTCATGTGAAGTTAAATATAAATATTACAAGACATTAATTTCACACATCGCCATCTAGCCCCACACTAAGCATAGCTTGTAATATGGAACTAGATTACGGATAGAATACTTAAATACTTTTTTTTTTGTAAATACATACTTATCATACAATACAACACCCAAACACAGAACAAACTTCTATATTTATCACATAAATGTTTGTCCTAGGCGGGAATCGAACCTACAGCGCAGAAGGCAGAGCTACTACCAACTGAGCTATGAGGCTTGTTAAACTTGTCCCAACCAACCTTTTTTAATTGTATGACATGGAAGCTCTAGGCCTTCATCTCACCTGGTTACAAGTAAAGATAAGGCCGAAGGTGTAGATGCACTTCACACGGAATCCTCTACAAACTGAGGAACTGGCTATCTTACCTCTAAATGCCAGAATACAACAATTTTAGATTGTTGTTATAACGGTGGTAGCTAGGCAGGCGGACTTAAACTAAGTCCTACCTCCAACCAAACCAAGCATTGTACTCCCTGGGGATCGAACCCGGGACCTCTGGATCTGAAATCGGTGGGTTGAACCACTAGACCACAGAGGCGGTTAAAACTACTACTAGCTACTTGCAAACCAGCAAGTGCCGAACGTAAGTTTGGACGTCTCTCATTACCCCATAGTTGGTGAACCTCATAACAGTGATAGAGAATCCTTGAATGGAAAAAGTCGTGAGTCTGTTACATTCTGCAATTTACATTTTTTAACCGTAGAAGAATCCCCTAGTTTAAGTTCACCATACTTATTTCAGCCGTTAAGCAGCATTGCTGTGTTTCGGTTTGAAGGGTACGGTTGCCGGTGAAATTACGGGTACGTGAGGCTTCACACATTTATGCGTCAAGTTGACGGACGCAATGCAGTGCTACACGGCTATGTTCTTTGTGGATGTGACCTATGCAGTAAGACTTTGTCATAGGCAAGAGTACACTTACCACCAGCAGGCCTATTACCTAACTCTGTCATTTGGGTTTCAATGGGTTTCAATTAAAATGCCTGCATTTCTGATTGAAACCGATTGAAACCCAAATGAAACAGAGTTAGGTAATAGGCCTGCAGGTGCGCTACTTGCTTGTCCCGTCTCCTAGTAGTATAATATAGTATAATTCCAGGCGACACAACGGTCCTGGAATACGACGACGTTGTGAAGATTGACTTCGGCACCCACATCAACGGGCGCATCATCGACTGCGCGTTCACGCTGCACTTCAACCCGCGCTACGATCCTCTCGTAAAAGGCGTGCAAGAGGCCACCGAGGCAGGCATCAAGGCCGCCGGTGTAGACGTCAGGCTTTGTGACGTTGGCTCCGCCGTGCAAGAGGTAACAACATTTATTTTTGAAAGGATACTTTTTTAGCACTGTTTTGATTTCAAGCTCAGTGAAACGAAAAAGCGACACTAAAAAGAAATAAACATACACTGTGATTTATTCTGTGAGTAGCCTGCGAAATAAAATACTGACTTTGGGAAAAGGCTGTGGTGTTGAATGTAAAAATTGGTCAAGTCGTTGTGAATATTTTTTCGTGTTTATTTTCTGGAGTGTTTGCGTGACATTTTTCCTTTGTTTTTTTGTAAGTTCCTGAGCTAGTAGTTTTTTTTTTATATACGAGTATAAATAATGGGTACCTAGAGGTACTATGTATATGAAGCATATTGTGCGTTGGCTAAGTTTCGGAGTATCTAGACTGCTGGGACGCTTACGTAAGTGGGTCAAATATTAGAACATAGTGTTCTATTCAATTTAGCCGCAAAATGTTTGTTTCATATATTTATTTTATGAACATAGTTTTAAGTTATTTTTTTTAGCTTAATTTCGGTCGAATGTGTGTGCCCGCACAAACCAACGTTGGTTTTTAGGGCTCATGAAAGGCCAGGGTTATGACGAGGTCTCCAATCGAACTTCCCCAGAATACTTGTGAGTAATACTTGTTTGGCGCCAGACTTCGGCAGGAAGATCGCTATCTTTTATAGGTTCTGCCACCAGTGTTGTGATCATTCTAGAAGAGCTGTTGACCACTAAGAGGTCATACTATCGACAAGCCTCATAGCTCAGTTGGTAGTAACTCTGCCTTCTGCGCTGTAGGCTGTGGGTTCGATTCCCACCCAGAGCAAACATTTGTGTGATGAATATAGATGTTTGTTCTGTTGTATCATATATGTATGTATTTACAAATTATTTAAGTATTCTATCCGTAATCTAGTTCCCATATTACAAGCTATGCTTAATTTGGGGCTGTGTGAAATAAATGTCCTGTAATATATTATATATATATTATACTAAATCATACTGAGATTTGTTTTGTTAGGTAAAGTAAAACCATTGACTCGGCGTACTGTTACAGGTGATGGAATCACACGAAGTTGAATTGGATGGACAAACATATCAGGTCAAGCCCATTCGCAATCTCAACGGCCATTCTATTGGACCATACAGTAAGTTCTCGAATTCAACTACCTAATGCTACCCTACCATATGTTATCTCTGAATAAAGATCAGAAGGAAAGTAATACTGCTTATAATGTTTTGTTACGTTTAAATTGAGTTGCCATCCGACGACGAGTAAACAACTCGCTGTTTTGTTACATTTTATGATAATAAGGCGTTACTATGCCCAAATTGGTATCGAGGTCGCTATTTTTCTAATAACCTAAAGAACAAGTCGAGAAGTAATTTCTCTGATTAATTTCTAGAATTTGATAATAGTATAGTGATATATAGATAGTATAGATAATACATCGCGCGTGGACAACGGTGGGCTTATTACATATAAATTTGTAGTGGCTAAAGCAGAAGCAGAGCAACGACAACAGCGACGCGATCGGTTGCCTCTTGAATCCATTCATCCATATATCTGTTTTCATAAACAATATCTTTCTTACAAAATTACCGACCACGTGGTTCGGATCTGTGATACTGGGCATGTGACTGGTGTTTTGGTGTGCGTTTGGTGTAAAAAAAAATTGCCGAAGATTTTGTCTAGGAGTAAATAACAAATTTGTACAAAGTTTGAGATACAAATTGACGAACCAGTCTCTTCCAATGCCACATACTCGTTCAGCCGATTGGACTATTTTTTCATAAACAGTTTGTCAGTAAGCAGCAAATAAACGGACGAAAGTCTTGGTATACGCACCCCTCAGGATGCCCCAGTACTATGGGTCTCCTATACAAACATAGTTTGTTGTTCATTATGTAAAAATTGTGACATGCCTGGTATAGCAATTTTGTTACCATTAAATAAAATCTGAAATCTGAATCAAAATGTATGGATAAGAGTTTTCCCATATACTCTGTTCCATATATTTAGAATTTTACTGTTTTTTTTTAGAAATAGTAATGCACCACATCAATGATATCATCCAAATATTATTAGTTCCGTCCAACATAGAATTCAGGGTAGCCCCGACATGATAGTTGGGATCCGGATGTCCCATCTACCCTTGGTGATATGCAAAGTTACTGGGCTCACAGCCCTTATGAACCTCTTTGCTAAGCACATCTTCTACATAAATTAAATCTAGTATTCTGCGTGATAATTTTTAAGGCTGCTTTCATTTTATCTATATTATTTATGACATTTTATTGTGAATGGATCTATAAGTTATCTGAATTAAACTTTATTCAATAAAAAGTACAATTAAACTAACTATGTACAAAGGAATCAGTCAGATTACCTAAGGACCGTTACAAACGGCCTATAGGTAACTCAACTGTTCCAGACCAGTACTAGACGGAAGCGTGTCCAAGACACTGGCTGCATTGCCACGCTGAATAGCTATGCTAATTCGCTGGCCTAAAAAAAATGAATTAAATAAATTGAATTGAATTGTGTATCCGCAGGAGTAGTGGTGTTAATAGTGTTGTGGTGTGATTGCAGGGATCCACGCCGGGAAAACGGTGCCGATAGTGAAGGGCGGTGAGACGACGCGCATGGAAGAGAATGAGTTCTACGCGATCGAGACGTTCGGCTCCACGGGCCGCGGACAGGTCCACGATGACATGGACTGCTCGCATTACATGAAGAACTTCGACCAGCAGTTTGTGCCGTTGAGGTACTTACAAGCAAACCTTACTTACTTTCCTACTTACATTCATCTTCCTGGAACATATCTGACAAATGCTAAAGCCGATGGCAGAGTCTGGATAGCTACCACCATCTTACCTAATTCTGTCGCCATAACAACAATTCTAAAAATTGTTATGTCCGGCATTTAGAGGTAAGATAGCCAGTTCCTCAGTTCGTTGAGGATTCCTGGTGAAGTGCGCCTCTACCTATCCTTAGCCACCTATGCCTTATTGCCTTATTTTAACTTGTAACCAGGTGAGATGAAGGCTAAGCGCTTAACCGTCGTACAAATTTGTGCTCGGTTTGGTTGGTAATCATAATAATAATAAATCAATAATCAATCTGACACCGGTGGGCGAACCACTAGAACACAGGCGGGTAATTCATTGTTGTTCCGGCATTTAGAGGTAAGATAGCCGCCAGTTCCGTGAAATGCGCTTCCACCAGCGGCCTATGACAACAAGTGAGAAGAAAGCCATCCGCTTCCTCGTGTCAAACTGTAAGACAAGCCTACTTATCAAAACTTGTTTGTTCCAGGCTGCAGTCATCAAAGCAACTGCTGAACACAATCAACAAGAACTTCGGTACGCTGGCGTTCTGTAAGCGTTGGCTGGAGCGCGCCGGCGCCTCGCGCTACGCCATGGCGCTCAAGGATCTGTGCGACAAGGGCGTGGTGGACGCCTACCCGCCGCTCTGCGACATCAAGGGCTGCTACACCGCGCAGTTCGAGCACACGCTGCTGCTGAGACCTACTTGCAAGGAGGTCGTCTCTCGCGGTGATGATTACTAGACGCAACGCTCTCTCCACTCGCACTTTCGACTCCACCATTTTTTTTGCACAGATCAGGGTTGTGATTTTATCAGCAATTTCGACAATTTTCGGCTAAGAAAAGTACGTTGACGACTAATCGACATCAAAACCATCAAAATTCAAGTACGAAATTACCATACTTAAAGTGAAATCCATTAGCTATGCCGTTACAATACCAGTACATTCTTTAAAATGATTTTCTTTTCTAACTTCACAAGCTGTATAGCTTATAGATGTTTGGCAAGGCAATCGAAATATACAATTAAGTTTTAGGAGTTGAATGAGACTTGGTATAAGTTGTAGGCGTGTGGAGTAGACGCTTAGCGTGTTCGGATAACATCTGTTTTTACGATCATGGCTAGAATAACTAACGTATCGTGAGGCATGGGGTGTATGAACAAAGGCTTCAAAAGCCATGTTTGACTTTTGACAATTTTTCTAGGTTAGCGTCTCTTATGTTACTGATATTGTTATATTTTATATTGTACCTATACACGAGGTTATCGTTACGTTAGTCGCCATTTTCGATTATTTTAATCTTTGTTCTAGACTAGCATACCCATGTACGAATAAGTTTGAATAGTGGTTGCAATTCACATTAATTTTCTCATTTCGTGTAACTGGTGTATGTACATAGTCCTATGTATTCAAGCATTAGTGTCAAGACCAGCCTTTATTATATTCTAAATAACCTAAATATGCTTTCATTTCTACTGATACAAGACATATCGTTTCTGACAACGTTGACGATCAGCGCGTACCAGGAGGCCTACTATGAAAAACAAACGTTATCGTTTCCCATGAAGGATGTACGTAATTTCAAAACAAAAATTACAGAAGTTCTATTGTATCCGACGACGTTCGATTTTCGTAGTAAGTTCGTCATAGCCTCTGGCGCTGCGTGAGTGATGTAGGTATTATAAGCTCCAATCCAATCTTGGTTTTTAATGGCAGCCGGTCCTCGGAAAATCGCATGCTCCATCCGAGAAGTCATTTAGACCAGTCATATTAGTGCAAAACGGTGAACAAATGACGAAGAGTTTGTAAACGCTGTGATGCCTCTGCGAGGAAGGTACCCGAGTGTAGCGTTTGATATTCCATCATAGCCGGGTGCTTTCCGACGCGGTAAGTACATGACGGCCTTCCGTACTTGGCTGGGGATATGATGCATTCACCGGATTTGCAGTGCTTGAAGCTTCTTCGTGTACGAGCACAAACGTACCAGGAAGGCGCTGCGTATGAGTCGCAAGCGAATTTAGGACTTATACGACACCAATCTTTGTTTTTAATGTCAGTCTCGAAGTTAAGACAGGCGGGTTTAAAATATATATATTATTATTATAATAACTTTACAACATAGTCATTGTTATTGGTAACCTCTTGCTAAAACATAAATATGAAATAAAGCAATCTTGAAACTAAACACTTTAATCCTTTAATTAGAATAACTAGGTCCAGAGGTACCGGGTTCGATCCCCATGGAGAGCACAATATATTGTGCTTGGTTTGGTTGGTGATAGGACTTTGTTGAAGTCCGCCTGGCTAGCTACCACCATCTTACCTAATTCTGTCGCCATAATAACAATTCTAAAATAGTTGTGAATGTAAATGACCCTGATAATGACAATTATTCTGTCATACCTGAATAAATAAAAATAAAATACGAATAAAATAAATCGGAAACGTGGGGAGGACTCACCAGATTATACAGGGTGGGCCAAAAGAAGTCATCCGATGTTGTTTGGCTCTCTTTTTTTTTCTAAAAGAAAAACTTCGTTTCTGTTTTTTGATTATGTTTATTTAAACCATTAGAATTGTATCGGTCAAGTCGAGAAGATGATATCGGCTAAATGGGCGCCGTCACAATTGATAACCATACGGGCTCGTTTTATGCCATTTTTCATCACTTCAGCGAGAACTTCGGGCGACAGATTCTCGCACTCGTGTCGAATGTTGTCCTTGAGGGCTTCCAGAGTCTCGGGCTTGTTCACGTAAACACGGGACTTCAAAAAACCCCACAAAATAAAGTCTAAAACGGTTAAATCGGGCGATCTTGCGGGCCAGTGCAAATCGCCAAAACGAGAGATGAGGCGACCCGGGAACGCCGCCTTCAGAATATCGGTTGTGGGTCGCGCAGTGTGTGCCGTTGCTCCGTCCTGTTGGAACCACATGTCCTGCAGTCCTAATTCATTCTATTGCGGCAGAAAAAACTCGGTCAACATGGCCCTATAGCGCGCACCGTCCACTGTTGTCGTTTGGCCAGCGGCGTTCTCGAAAAAAAATGGCCCGATGACTCCTCCAGCGTGAACAGCACACCATGCAGTCACTTTGAGCGGGTGTAATGGCTCCTCGTGCATTACTCGTGGATTTTTGGTGCCCCAGAAGCGATAGTTTTGCTTGTTCACGTACCCGCTGAGGTGGAAATGAGCCTCATCGCTCATTATGATTTTGGTCGAAAAATCGTCCACTTCTTCCTCGAGATTGAGAATGGCTTGGACGTAGGTTACGCGCGTTTGGCGGTTGGCAGGCAGCAGCTTATGCACGGACTGGACTTTGTACGGGAACATGCGCAGGTCTTTGACGAAAAGTCGCCTTAGGGACGTCCGGCTGATGGCTAATTGCGTGGCACGGCGTCTGGTCGATGTTTCCGGCGACAGCTCGACATCCTCGGCAACAGCGGCAATATTCTCGGCAGAACGGGCGCTCCGGGGCCGGCCACTCTTGGCAACGTCTCGTGTGGTCCCATACTCTTAAAGGTTGGTGGCCAAACGGCGCAGTATTTGCGCAGTCGGTGTCGGACGGCCGGGGAATCGGCGACGGAATTCGCGCTGCGCCAACACAGACGAATTATTACGCAAAAAAATAGACACAATTATTCCGCGTTCTTGGGGAGTATATCGCTCCATGACTTGTTCACTGGTATTCTACATCTGTCTAGTCCACAAATGTCAAAAAAGATTTGACATTGGCGGCCATTTGCAAAAATGAGAGCATCTTCTAGTAGGGTGATTTCTTTTGGCCCACCTAGTATATAGAGGATTCTCAATCTCAGAGCATTCTAGTACCACTAGTTCACAAGAAATATAATCTTAAGAGGTCTCATTTTCCTTATCCTATAGAACAATTTGAGAAATAAAAGTATTACATGTTCTATAGTACAAAATAAGATAAAAATATCGAATTTGGTCCTTTGACGTCATGTTCCATGGAACAAATGGGACCTACCATCGATTCAACTCAGCTCGCAGATGTAATAGTCGACTAAGAGATTGTTCAACGGAAGGGCAGCAGCTTTGCTTTCCTGTATACTTCCCAACACCTTTATTGCGATTACTAATCCGCCTTCCAAGCGTAGCGATTATGGCATAACCCTCATTTGATGTTTCAAATTTCCTGAAATGACGCCAGATAAATAGTTTTCATATGCTTACCTATACTGCAGGCCCAAGTCCTGCAGTGGCTATGATTATGATGCGAATTCTCAAAAACTACACCAGAAAAAGATGATGGCAGGAGTACCTATGTTAATTACCATTAATTTGATAAAAGGCGACTAGGAGATGTGCAGTAGTATCTATCTAGGAACTTAACGATATATCTACGACCAGCAAGCCGCCTACCGAGCATAGTAAACCAAGGCAAACTTCTCAACGATAATAATGACCCACCTATAGTGAGGGACACGGGCAGGAGAATAATAGTTGATGATGATGAACTATCATATTTATAAGGATAGCAAAACTTAAAAACACCCACCAGAAGAATGTACCTTGATGTTCCGAAGTTTGACCGCCTCTGTGTTGTCTAATCAAATACACATCAACTCGTGTTCGACACTAGAACCTACCTTTTACATTTTGCAACTACAGATAATGTAAAGTTCCTAACTGCTACAGAAATATTCAAGGACAGTTCATTAAAGGTCACAGGTGATGTGAAACTTTTAAAAATTTCAAGGTGTTCTTTTTTATTTCTTAACTATCTATCTAAGATTTTATGGTTCGGAGACTAGTATGATATATATCTTTGGTAAATAATACACATAAAGAAGGATTCATGAATACAAAATATTCAATCTGACTCCAAAGACACACGGCTACGTTACACAAAAACAGGTATGATATATCTGTGTGATGAATATAGATGTTTGTTCTGTGTTTGGGTGTGTATTGTATGATAAGTATGTATTTACAAAAAAAAAGTATTTAAGTATTCTATCCGTAATCTAGTTCCCATATTACACAAGCTATGCTTAGTTTGGGGCTAGATGGCGCTGTGTGAAAATAATGTCCTGTAATATTTTATTTTATTATTATATCTTTGGTAAATAATATAAATAAAGAAGGATTCATGAATACAAAATATTCAATCTGACTCCAAAGACACACGGATACGTTACACAAAAACAGCCGTAAAAAAAGTATGTAGGTACATTTTTGTCAACTGATTTTGATAGGCATCCGTTCATCAAGCAATACTGGCTTCCTGGTGTAATACTTTAACGCTGCTACAATATTAAAAAAATATACCATAACTAAAGATAAATAATAATTATACTCGACCGGAAATCCACAAGGTCAACGATCGGAGTAATGGGAAGATCATGGTCTAGCAAACGCTGTAAAACTGTATAATGGCATTTGTTTTTTTTTACAAGGTAGAAACCACAAAAAACACCAAATATTTCCAACATTTTACTTTTAGGAAAACTATTCATTAGGTACTATCGCAAATATTAACGATTATAATCATAATTAAATATGTAAGTACGTATTACATAATATGGATACAAAATCTTTCACCAGCAACGTGACCATAAAAATGTATAAAACAGCATTGACATTATAATAATGTAACTACAATTTAAATCTAATATATTTTCACTACGGTTTTCTACTCAAAAATGTTTAGTTTTGAGTATGTGTATTGTATCATGGAAAGGTATATACCTATTATATACAATACACATACTGAAAACTACTAGGTTCCCGAACAAACAACTATGACAGTCTCTAAACAATTAATTATAAATATGACCTACATTAAAGGCCTCATGTTCGATCTTTGCAATTTCCTGCACGAAATACCATTTGGAAACAGTACCAACATCAATATTTCATGAAAATAAATATAAAAAATATTAAGTAAGTACATACTACATTATCCATAGCAAAACACTCTTAGGCATAATATTTAAACTGGAATATTATTATCGAATAAATAAATACGATTTAAAACCTTACGATACAGAAAAAACTCAATTATCTACAAAGCCAACATATCGATAATTCCTAAGTTTAGTCACTGATGTCCACTGACTAAGCATCATTTCAATTGATGCAATTAAGTAAGTATATTGCCATAGCTCATAAAATACGTTAGCAAGTAGCACCTAAAACTAACGCAATACTATATATAATCATATTTAATCCAAATTAAACATATATACAAAAAAATACATACACACAATTTATACTTCATCAAATCATCCCAGCGCTCTTGGCGAAACTTATTGAATATCTACATGTACTTATTTGGAAATAATTGTTAAACCTCACCAACAAAATTGATTAAAATACGATGTCTTATACCAAACTGGTAAAGTATCACAGAAATTAACCATACCTAGCTAAACTATGACATTTTCACATACAAAGTTTACTAAGAACTTGTGTTTTTGGTCAAAGTTCACTAAACTATTACAATTACTAGTTACTACAAATAACATTGAGAATAATCAAATTATAAGTAATAATGTCTAATAATATCAATTTAACTGAGGTAACAAACAAAGCAAATCTTCTGACTGAAAGGTTATATATAATACATACAGGTTAATGTAGGTTCTTATATCATTAGAAATACATCCCAATGGGCCAACGTTTTACAAACCTTTTCAGCCAGATTAGGTACCCTACACCTAATCTAATACACACAACTTCACTTACCACTATCTGAGGCCCTCGAGTAGCTCAACAATACCATGTTACAATGATGACTACGTACCTCTTATAACAATGGACAATACCTGTGCCATAACATACTATTATTTATTATGTGCCTATATTATGTAGATAATACATTCCGTAAGAGAACTATGGATGAATAGAAAAGTATAGATGTACCATTCTAAAATTGAACGCTCCTTCATAGCGGTTAGCGTTACCTAACATGCAAAGAAGGTGTATAGATAATACACATATAAATATGCTTTGTTATTGGATGTTCCGTCACCAATGATGACTAACAACCGATGACAAAAACCATCAATGACTAAAAAGTAACAGCTGTAGGCTATCATTTTTAGAATGGTACATCTATAAGTACCTATTTTAAATGAGAACAGTAAGGCTGGATGTTCAACCACTGTTCCACAATTATCTGTTTTTAGCCAAATAATTGAAACAGAAAAGAGTGTACGCTTAACTTTCATCACAATAGTTATATCGTACATGGATTGACGCACAAATGACTCCTCAGCCTGATTACCGAGCCCTATAAATGCTGATTACCTATACATATATACTAACGTGGTTTGTCGTGCAACGGCAAGACCGATTCAAATGAAATACAGCATCTCTTATCAGATAGGTATGATCTGTTTCTGTGGTGCGTTACGTTTTCTCAAGAAATGAAACAAATAGAATAATAAGTACGTTTTCCTAGATTTATCATTTTTCTGAAAAAAAAAACATTTGAATCGGACCTGTTATATCAAAATGAACAACAAACTACGTTTGTGCTGAAAAACGTTTTTTTCGTTTCAACTGAACCAGAGAATACTGGACTTAAAAACGGAGTACCGTTTTTAAGCCCAGTATTCTCTGGTTCAGTAGAACAGCATTCATCTCTCGGTTCGAATGGCACCTACATATTTGAGGTTGTTCCCAAACGGAAGGCTAGAGGGCTACGGGTACAATAAATACATAGGAAAGAAACACAAAAACAGCTATTCCGTAGGCTGTTCAGAAAAAGAACCGTCGTGGCCAAAAGGGAACTATGACTGCCGTAGGACGATTGTATGACACGTACACTTTTTTTTGTACGACAGGAAAGCCCTTCGCCTTCATCTCATCTGTGTCAAGTTATGAAGAGACTAGTTATGAAGCGCACTTCACCCAGAATCCAGAACAGACTGAGAAACTGGCTATTTTACCTCTAAACGTCGGAACACAACAATCAGAATTGTTGACATGGCGACAGACTTCGGTAGGCTAGCCAGGCGGAATTGAAACAAGTCCTACCACCAACAAAATCAAGAACAAATTTGTACTCCTTTGAGATCGAACCCGGGACTTTATAGATTCTGATATAAGTGGGCGAACCACGAGACCACGAAACCGGTTAACAGTAGCGTCCACAAAAATACGACGATTCTTTTCGCACAGACTATCTACAGCGCGCCCAGGATCTCATTCAACGACATCAATTTGAAAACAGAAAAATATTTATTAACAAATCTGCAAGCTTGCAGCGTCGCGCAACTACAACCAGAATATTTATTACGCCTCGTGTAGTCTAGAATCAAAACTCGAGGATTAGATTAAAAAAAAAAACTTGTTTACTAAATATTTTTCTTTTTGAACGTGGCTAAAATTTTACTGACATCCAAGGCAAGAAACGTCACTTTTACAGTTGCAACAAAGACATTGGCGCCCTCTGTTGCTTTCAATGTGATTCCGATCGGACTGTTTATGGTCACGCATACATTACAAGTTTTGAAGTGGCATCAATAATCAGTGGCAATATATTTAAATTGAAGGTATTGTACCGATACGTTGCTAGAGGTTTATTGGAGGTACCTATGTGTGATAATGTGTACATTAGTTGAGGCGAGCTTCTTGCTCGTCGCCATTAGCTGCGGCGGCGGCGGTGGCGTACGGCCAGCTGTAGATCGACTGAAGAGGCACGTGCAGTAGCTCCACCAAGTATCGGTAGTTTGGCTCTGAAAATGGCGTGGAATGGTCCGGTTTACGAACGCGCTATATGTAACTAAAAAAATCAATCATTTTAAAGTAAAATGCTACATTTACTATATCTACTGGTACCTGGACTACATAAGTAAACTTTTCAAGATTTAGTAGTTTTAGGAATCAGTATATCCATCAATCTAACCATTGAATATCAAAAATATTGAAATATATCAATACTTCTAATAAAACTGTATCGGGTCAAAATAAAAACAAGCATTTTTTTTAATTGGAGCAAACAGTATTATTAATACAGAAGCCAGAAAAAGCCTGGAGCTAGAGGCAATTCAAAGTTCTGATGGAACGTATGATGTTCTGAAGCGTCTAAATCGGCTTTGTTTATATTAAATTTGTATTTATTACATTAGATGGATGATTATGCTTAGCACGTTTCAATTCTTGATCATGACTTTATGCAACTTACTAGTAAGTACAATAAAAAAATTAAGCAAGTAGGTAATGTAATGTTCTTTGTTGTTTTACACAAAATCACGTTACATATTATACGTTACACCTAATATTGCGAAATACATTTATTAGGTCGCGATAACTGTCACAACTAAAGTTGAACTAGGTACGTAATGGAGTGTCCATTACTGCTATAACAGTCGAGTGTTATATCATTCTCTGTCATATTCAAAGGTATATACTAGGAATGTGGACACAGCTGTTCTGCCGGCTCCCAAATTATCATACAAAAAAATACTATGTCACACGGGTGACAGTCAGTCACCCGTGTCTGTCGGCGAACGTGTTACATACATCCTGCGTATTTAACACGTTCACTGCACTGCACCCGAGTAGAACCCGGATAAAAAGTAGCATAAATAAATGTTATTTAGATTGTAGTCTAAGCTTACCATTTTCAGGGTTAATGTAGCCCCTGCGTATCAAAAAATCAATAAGAACAGGAGCGCTCGTGGTCTTGAACTGTGGTGACAGAGCTCGTTGAATGCACTCCTCTGCAGTCAGCAGCTCGAAACTCGCCACTTCTCCATCTGCATTCTGAGGCACGAACTCCAGCGGCAATTCTAGGTCGTAAACGTACTCGGTGTTCGGAAACAGGCCGCGTTCGCTCTCGAAATAGAAGCTGTCAAACAAATTCAAGGTTGACAAATTTGAATACTTGCGTGAATTGATTATTAATTTTATGAAAAAAGCCTTGAATTCGATCTGTTTCTGATATGACTGGGTTATGTTTTACATCTGCACATATAGCGCACACGATGTGATGAATTTTGCGGGTCATTTTCCTTCAAATTGGGTACATTATTAGAGTTTTTTTATGGATCCCTAATATAAATTATAATGTAACCAAGTTGAAGGAAAATTTCCCGTAAAATTCATCGAATCGCGTGCGCTGCGAAAACTATTGATGATAAAACAAAGTGATATTCCACGGTTTCAGAGAACACAATAATGTCGACAAATAAATCCGCGATATCATTCATCCAAATTTTATAGTTATGTCCCTATTACAATGTTTTTATGTTTAATAATGTTAATAGAAACGCCGGTGCCGGTAGAAACTACACCACGTTTTATGTACCTTGGTATTAATTAATCCCTTGCCAAACAAATCACTTTCAAGTCATCACTGTCAAGGCTATCAGTACCTGTAGATTACTTTGGAATTATCCAAATCAGACATTCCATTAAAGATGTCATGAAAATGTATTAGCAAAAATATACATTAAAAATAAAATTATTTACTTGATGAATTTGAATGAAACTTTTTTTTTTACTTAACGGGCTATAAGTACCTCAGATTAGCAACTCAACGCAACTTTATTCTAGTTTCGAACTAAGATATAGTAGTAATAAAGGTGTCATTGCTGTGCGCTCAACCACGGCGCTTATGACCACCAGATGACAGAAATATGCGCGTATTTCTACGTTTTGTTTTTTTACTGTAAAACAAATATTAATTTTGAAAATCGAAAACACAGACCGTCTGCTATATACTGAGTTTATTTACTGTACAAGCCCTAATTGGGCGTATTTATTGAATGGCGAACATTTTTGTACAAATAAGAGTCAACATTGGATTATTTTTTTTCTATAGAGAAAATTTTATGTAATCGTGTTTTCGAAACACAAGCGTTTTAGCATATATCCTGAACTATAACATATATTAATTTCAAAGTAAATACTACAGTGTTGTGGAAGATATGATCGCTGACGCTGAATGGGTTGACATAAAATACGAATAAATGGTAAAACTTCCAATTGTATGTTGAACCTTGACGCAAGTGTAACTGCACGGGGTCAGCTAGTTTACAATGAAATATTTTAGCAACTTTAATTTCGTAACATAGGAACCTACTTACGTTAAGCACAATGAGGCGTAACAGCAATATACTTTGGAATCTAGTTAGTTGTCGGGTCAATCAGATGAACCAAATATGTAATAGTCTCACTCTCACATTTGTTGACACTTTTCCTCCTTGAAGAATAGTAATTCACCTCCTCTGTCTACTGAGGTCATCCATCACTTCCTCTTTTGATCATTGAACAGAATTGAAAATTGAAACTTTCGTTTGGCAAATGGCCAAAATGTAATTTTCAACAATTGACAGGCCAATTTGTTAATACATCACTAAAACATAGTATAAATTCGCTGTTTGCCTGTCTGCTGTTTCTCCGCTTTCTTCTTTTAACACACAAAACTAATTCTGATATGGTTTTCACCATTAGAAAGAATGATAAACAAGGAAGGTTTGTGTATATAATTAATTGTACAAAATGGCATATTTTTCCAAAACAAAACCAAGTCCAAACAGGAAGAGGATACTCTTTATAGTTCAAATATCTAACAAAATAGTATATTTTGTTATTAATTTCATTGCCATATCTGATGATAGGCATTTTATACATTAGCTATTATTTAGCTTTGTATACATTTTGTATGAAAACTAAAATAAGGATTTTTAAGTGTTCCAACAACATTGGATCCATAGTTATTTTGAAGTATTTGTTAATAATCAGGAAGAGAATAAGAATAATAAGAATAAGAATAAATAATCAAAAAAAAAAACTTTTTTTGATATTTTTAAATGCAGTTCTTATTTTTATAAAAATCGAGCCCATGACTCCTAACAACATTTTTCCATAACTGTAGCCGTTTAGATTTTCGCCTCAGAGGGTGGTCAAGAAAACTCACCTGTATACTAGAAAATTAGAAGAAAATAGATAAATCCTATAAATATAGCTGTACCTATCTGTAGACTTCAAACATAGAGAAAGGAAACTTTCATTACCCAAATAGTTTTCATTTTTTTTTTTTGTGTGTACCTGTGTGCTACTTGACATGTGGTACTGCATAAGTTGCTTTTGATTTTCAATCTAATCCACCTACTATGCAGATACAGATATAAATTTGCAACAATATGTTCACCTGACACAGCCAGCAGGAACCAGCTTCTTTGCTAGATCACTTTGGACAGATGCCTCTTCTGCTGCTTCTTTGATGCAAGTCTCCAGAACACCATATCCCACAGCCAGCCCACCACTTACGAAGCAGTCCCACTTACCTGAAGAATACATCAGACTAAATCACGCTGGCTGCTAGAAAATAAACAGCATAATCTGAGGTGTGGTTAGCTATGCAAAGCCCACAAATAAAGATATCACAAAGTAATGATTGAATGGAGTTATTGTAATGGAGCAAGGCTAAAGTAATCTGTAATATTACAATGAAGGCTAAGCTTATATCTTCCCCAGGCTGATACTTTGCTTTGCTGTAGCATGTAGTGGTGTTCATCATTGGTACTGCTGAATGACTGGCATTAGTAGAAAAGCACACTTTGTCCGATTTGCATACAGATACATACTCTTTGCACCATGTAACTGTCGCATAGGTGATGAGATCCATAAGATTTGTTCTGTTATTCTTACCTGGCCATGTTTGTTTGGTGAAGCTCCTCTGTTGCAGCCAGATGCAGAGGCCTTTTGTTGGGTGGTTCAGATAGCCAGAAACACTGACTCCATAGCTTCTTATACCAAACAAGCAAATGGCACTTCTCTCCATTTCCAACAAACTCTCATGGTAAAATGGTGCACTGACCTCAAAGCACTGTCAACATAAAATCAACTAACATTATAGGCTGACAATCAGTAGAGGAATCTTAATCAAACTTTAGCCTTATAACTGGCTATTTGATTGAAACTCAAGGTTATTTTTAAATAAGATGATGATAGGGTATCAAAATTGTGTGCCATAAAAAGTTACCTCATCTCTCCAACCTTTCAGTGCGCAAATTTCATTTTCTTTTCTCAACTTTTGCAATATATCAGCCACTCTTAGTGTTCGCTCCTTGTAGTCTCGGAAGGCAGGGTTTAGTTCAACATACTTTCCTGACATTCTAAACACCTGAAAAACAATAACATTGTTGTGGACATTTTAAAACCAGCTAAACAACAACAGGCAGTTTCTTTTACTATGTGGTTACATAGAACTTTCACTCTTTTCTTTACTATTGTATGATAATACAAGCTGTTACTAATCTAATATATGCAATGATTATATAGACAGGTGTCTGCATTTGAATTAAACTCACCAAGGTTGAGAATTTACTGTAGGTTCTTTAACTTTCTATGGAACAGTCGCTTTTAAATGGCTAAAGCATGTTTTCATACTATCTTCATAGATTCAATTCGATAAATAGGTTGCTACTCTATATAGTGAGAAATTTTAAGAATGTGTTCGTAATACCCACATCATTGGTAGGTATGTACTTACCTCAGGAAAACTCTGCAAACGCTTCAAGACATCAGGGCGAATTAAACCTACCTGGTAGCCAGCAACGATAAATGGTTTACATATTCCCTGATGTAAACCTTCAAGCAAAACACAGAATTAGAACCCACTTTGTTTCTAGTATGAATAGAATAGCCGAAAACAGGAAAGTGTTGTTGACGTTTATTCCTTACCTGATAAATAAAAACAGTTGAATTTTCTAGCTAATTTTAATAGATCAGAAATGTTATTCTGCGCCGCCACGTTCATATCTTTCATAGTTTTATTCCATGCAATAATACACGATATTCTGTGTTATACACAGAAAACTGCAAAAATGCGAATATTTTTGGTTTGGTGAAATTAAAATATTGATCAAAGAGTATACTACCATAGACTACTACTAATTGTATAACAAAGAGAATACAATAATACCCGTTAGTATTCTACCCTAAATTAAGAAACTTGAAGAGTCTTCAAGTTTCTTCATTTAGGGTAGAATAATAAATAATATAGTAATAGTAGGATACTCTTTGCTATAGACATTAGGAGTCTTCAATGAAGACTCCTAATGTCAATGAAAACAGAATATCAGTATGAAGTAAGGGGCAAAAGTATGTTCGATTCCCACTCAGTCCCAACACTTATTTGCTTATTTCTAAAAATTGTAACTTAGCAGAATAATATTCTAAGGCATTACAATAGCATCATAGGTACTCACATAGAATAATTTAAATAGATCTCACTCACAGCGGATTTTTTTAATATATATAATTTAAATAGGTTTGATTATATTAGATTACACTGCACTAGATTATAATCAATATTACCTACTGAAGGATTACCAAGGCCGTAGTTGGCTAGGCAGTTCACAGTAGCTTATGGTAATCCTTTGGATTTTAGGTATGCTATCGTGGAAAATAAGGATTCCAAGGAAACATCCGAGCTAGTTAGTAGAGCATCAAGGTGGCGTTGAGCGTGGCAGATTGGGGATTGCTGACGAACAACTGTGCGTGCTGTCTTAGGGGAAAATAGAGGTATACGCCCCTGGCGGAACCTAGTGTATTTATCTGACACGTACAGTCTGCTTGCTACTGATAATAACTCGGGACCTATGAGGATCCCACGTAAAATGTGGCATAATGTACATTATTTGCTCCATTGGGTGGTATCCATACGCCTTTTTAGACGGAAAACGCAAGATTTTTTGTGCAACTTTTCAATCGTAAAGCCATACGTTCCTTTATGATGGGTCCCGCAGTACATAACAGGCTGCCGGATACGTAATTTCACATGTAAGTGGCCACATATTTACACGTGATTACACGTATGTGGTCATGGAACGTAAGCTTGAGGTCAAATTAAAAATATAACTGCTAAGGCATGATTATGGGTTGTACGGCTCTACTATTAATCATTACTTGGCATTTGGCAGCAATAAAACTTAGGTGGTTTTCATGACACCACAATTGCATTGCTTCTAGATCGCGTTACATAGCACGGCAGCTATCAAAGGATCTTATTTTGCGGTATAATTTGAGATCGTCAGCAAGCAGCAAGCAGTTTGAATTATTGAAGCTCTTTCTTATGTCGTTATTTATTAATGTGAATGTGAATAGCAGCTATATATATTCCAGACCTAGTAATGATACTAATGGGAGTTGAATGAATTGTAAACGATTTCTCAAATAATCCGTAACTAGACGTAATATTTTTGGAGCATACCCAAACTGACTTAATTTATTAATGAGAATATCGTTATCGGTGTGATCAAAAGCTTTTAGGAAGTCTAGGTAAATAACGTCTATTTGCGTGCTACAGTCATGTTCTGTCGAGATAAAATCAACTAGTGTGAGAAAATTTGTGTTGACCAAGCGGCCCATAATAAATGCATGTTGAACATCATCTAGTAGAGGTTCAACTTGCTTGTATATTTTAGAATGCAATGCACTCTCAAACAACTTAGCAAATGTAGAAAGTAATGCGATAGGCTGTGTTGGCTAGTGATTTGTCACCTGTCTTAAGAATGGGCACTACTCGCGATTGTTTCCAAACTTTGGGGTAAATTTTAAGCGCCTCTGTGGTCTATTGGTTTAACCCACCGATTCCAGATCGGTGTTCGTGTCTGGTTCGATCCCCAGGGGGAGTACAATATTGTGCTCGGTTTGGTTGGTGGTAGGTCTTTGTTTAAGTCCGCCTAGCTAGCTACCACCATCTTACCTAATTCTGTCTCCATAACGACAATTCCAAAATTATTATGTTCCGGCATTTAGAGGTAACATAGCCAGTTCATCAGTTTGTTGAGGATTCCGAGTGGTGCGCTTCCACCTTCAACCTTATCTTAACTTGTAACCTGGTGAGATGAAGGCCAAGCGCTTCCCCGTCGAACAATAAGAACTTTGGGGTAACTACAATAGCTGAGTGAGAGGTGGTATTTATCAGCTTCTTCAACCAATCCGCACTCTGCCCCGCACTCATCAACCTGGGTAATGTTATCAATGTTTGTTAAAATAATATCCAGTTTACTACCTACCTGTTTTGTTGAAGACTCCATTATTATCCATTATGATTATAAAGCAAAAACGCCATTTCTCGCTAGTGATTTTGAGTGTAATTTTGATCACTGGCAGATCACAGTTCAGTGAATTTCTGCTAGATGACGTTATCAGCGCTATAGCTGAGAGATATGACACAAAAAATCGGAATCTACTCTAGTAGCTCATTTGGTTAGAGCGTTTCCGGCTTTAGGAAAAGTCGCGGGTTCGAGTCCCGTCGTGGGTTGTGAATTTTTGTGTCATCATAACATTTGTAAATGTTGTGACCAAGTGCAATCACTTGAAATACAACAATTTTATTAGAATATAGTTATTGATCTATGGACTGCACAGTGCAGGTGCAGTTCAATAATTTGAGTTGCGTCGCGGATCAGACAGGCAGGTTCAATACAATCCAACGTTGTAATGATTTGTATTTCATCATTTAAGAATTTCAGTCATTTTTCAGAGATTATAGCTAGACCCTCCAGTCTTGGAGGAGGCTTATGTGCAACCGTGGGCTGTTAGGGAAATAATTAAAATTCTGTGGATGTTGTAAGAGTCGTCTACTGTTTCTAGATCTTTAAGCTCCCTCTAAAATTGCTAATCGAGAGTTGTTGACGCGGGGGAATGTTTCTAGTAAAATGAAAGACAACATACTACCAACGTTGTTTGAAATGTATTTGTAAGTTAGCTATTTGTACTAAATAATAATATGTCGGCAAGTACAAAAAGTTAGATACCTACGTTTAACCGCCTCTGTGGTCTACTGGTTCAACCCACCGATTTCAGATCCAGAGGTCCCGGGTTCAATCCCCATGGGGAGAACAACATATTGTGCTTGTTTTGGTTGGTGGTAGGATTTTGTTGTAGTCCGCTTGGCTAGCTGCCACCATCTTACCTAATTCTGTCGCCATATTAACAATTCTTAAAAAAATGTTGTGTTCCGGCATTCAGAGGTAAGATAGCCAGTTCCTTAGTTTATTGAGGATTCCGGGTGAAGTGCGCTTCCACCCTCAGCCTTATCTCAACTTGTTACCAGGTGAGATGGAAGCCAAGCGCTTCCCCGACGTACAAAAAAAAAAGTTATGTAATCAATATTTGATATACAATCAAACAGATCTTGGGAATTTAGCACCTAAACTACCGTTATAAGTAGACAATAAACACCTAGAGTACAGTTTCCAACACTATTTAAAATAATATCTTGTAGGTCAATGATGATCATGATGAAGATGGCAACGATGATGATGATGATGATAAGGATAATGGGGATATATTTTAGCGCTGTCTATCGTTGACCCAAAGAAGCTCATAGCCGTCAGGTTTCATTGTTCCGAATTCCATTCTTTGGCTTTAGTTGTTACCTTTATAGATACAGTAAATGTTTTCTATGCTCATGCTCAGACCGACCCCTCCGATCAAAAACATTATATTTGATCCGAGTGTATGTAAACACAAAAACAACGAAGAGCAATACTCCTAAGTTCCACCATGTCCTTGGGAATTCTGTTTGATGTCGCTCCAATATTTCGACCTTACGTTCAAACTGTTTTCGAGGATTTAAAACTGGGTAATTTATATAAAATGCCTTCGATTGTAGTATAGTTTCTACCTAGTAAAAACTCGTTGATTGCGGAGTCCCTGACTGGTATAGGAAATGATAAACTCACCCTGTGTTTTTTACAGCACCCAACGAGCAACAAGTTAACTCATTGGGTGCTGAGCCCCTAGCTGATCTGTAAAAAACTCACCGTATGTGTTTTACAGCACCCAATGAACTAACGTATTTTATATAGGTATAGGTATCTATCAAATTCCTTTCTGTAAAATATATTTAATGTAGGTAATCAAGAACAGCAGGAAGGATGACACATAGATTCTTAATTTATGACAAAATCTTTTTTTTATAGGTCTCTGTAAAACTAAAGTTGATTTTGAGAGGATATCTGGCTCCAGTGAGGCAGGAGACTCTCAATTTCGTTTAGTTCTACCATACTGCTCCAAAAAGCTGAAGTGGGAAGTCATTTTTGACGCCTCAGCACCTTGGTTTGCACCAGATTTCCGATTTGATGATGACAGTTTTTTGAGTAACATTGATGAAGATTTTTTGGATAACATGGTGCCAAGTCTGGCCAACTGGAATCAAAATAACCCTAAAGCGCTGAATGAAGCTGTGGCTCAATTAGTAGATGTTTATAAAGCTCACCAGGTTTGTGTTTTTCATGTATGTACTTTGCAACAATCACCTTGTTTTGGAAGGCTACAGCAATCATTTTCTTATAGTGAGTGTCTTTGTAAGCCTAAAAGTAAAGTTTAATATCCAAGTTTCTCATTTTTTAAGGTCAAAAAGTTAAATGAGGATGAAAATTCCCGAGCATCTTTTGAGTACAGTGCCTTACTAGGAGATGCAGTGACCTCAGAGGATGATATTGAGGTTTGGGTGGGAGCCCATGTTGTAGAATTTCTCATCAGGCTCAACGTTGACACTTCCAGACTACCTGAGATTTACAATGAAGGGTAAAATAAATTTAGTGGAATAAAAAAATCTTTGCAAAACATACAAATATTTACTTTGCTGCTATTTCAGAACTGAAGAAAACCCTGGTATTGATACAGCATTATTATTAGTAAGGTATCCAAATTCAACTAATGCAGAGTTGATTTTGTCACCACTGCTATGTAAGTCCTTGGGCAATATAAGTCTGCCTCTGTAAGTATTTTTTTAAGTCTTACCACAAAATCTTAATTTTGTCTTTGTCATGCATTATGATTTCAAAAGTTGCTCCTATTTTCTTACAGAATGCATGCTACTGGTGTCCTCATAGACTATGTTCCTATGGTCACAGAATTATTGAACAATAAGGTATATATTTAATTTACTACAATTCATATTAGCCCACACCACACACATCCACTGCTGAACATAGGCCTTCCCTAATCAACGCCACAAATAGTGATCCTGAGCCAGCTTCATCCATCGACTCCCTACATCCACCACAATGTTGTTGGTCCAGCGAGTGAGGGGGTCTTCCCACACTCCGTTTCACATTTAATCCTAGTTACCGTTATCTGTGATTAATTATTCATATGAATTATTTTATGATATACCTACCTATACATCAACATCCCATTTATCTATAGGTACTTATAATAAAACTGTAATGAGTTAATAATTTGTTTAAATATATTTTGAAAATTTCAATTGTTAAGAAACACAGAAGCCAAAACGTTTTTTCACAATGAAACTACTGGATGGATTACAGACAAGGGGTTATAATTTTGGAGTGAAATGTTGCATGTCTCTGAAACCGTACATGTTAGACATTTGGAAGTTTGTATGCAGATTGTTTTTTTATTGTACGAGGGGGAAGCGCTTGGCCTTCATCTCACCTGGTAACAAGTTGAGATAAGGCCGAAGTTGGAGGCGCGCTTCACCCAGAATCCTCAATAAACTGAGGAACTGGCTATCTTACCTCTGAATGCCAGAAAACAACAATTTTTTTAAGAATTGTTATTATGGAGACAGAATTAGGTAAGATGGTAGTAGCTAGCCAGGCGGACTTAAACAAAATCCTACCACCAACCAAACCAAGCACAATATATTGTACTCCCCATGGGATCGAACCCACGACCTCTGGATCTGAAATCTGTGGGTTGAACCACTAGACTTTCGAACAGTGACAGTGAGCAGGTTGAAATTTTCAGAGATAAGTATGTAGTATCAGCTTTGCTCTTATCTATTTGCATTACAAAAAAGCTAGCAAATATCTTGGTCTTAATCTTTGACCCATTGACATTTTTATATTTACTTTCAGATAGAAGATCTACTCAATAATGACAAAATTAAAAGAGATCTTTTGGCTCAGATGATTGTTAGATATGAAGGTGCTGTATTGGAGCATGATGCAAATAATGCTGCATTCCTATTTGAAATAAACGATTTCTACTGCATTCTACAAATTGACATAGGTAACTATAAAAAGCCCAAACAAAAAACTACTAGCATTTGCCTGCGGCTTCACTAAATTGTGTCTGGATAAAAAGTAGCATAATCTTATCTCCTTGCCAAATTCATCAAGATCTGTTCAGCCATGTAGCCCAGAAAATGAGTTATGAGCCAGGATAGGGACAATTAAATTTACACCTTATACCGCTAGATATAATATTTTGACTATCTTTGTGAATATTTGCAGGGACAAGGTTCCCCGACAAGCCGCCTACATTGATCCTGAGATCAGTCTACCACAGTCTTAAAGGGAAGCCAAGGTTTAAAGTACTTTCTGCATGCCCGTACAACAAGTTCGAAGGATATATTGCAAATCAAATAGAAATATTTAAAAATGATTGTAAAGGACATAATGTGAACATACAATTTGTTAGTGTGGATAACTAATTTAAATACCTAATTTTGACTAATAAGGATATCCATTAATAAAATTAAACATTTTGATGATATGTAGCAACATAATTTATTTCTATACTATTTGAGGCTTTTGAACTCTAGGACCAATTAGATTAATTATAACAGCATCACATATTTTGAAAACAATTGGGTTATTAAGATCTAGTATCTAGAAAATTCATTCAAAGATTACTTTTCAGATTGGTATATTAAGTACCTAATTATCTTTGATAAACAAAAAAATCACAAAGAGTTTCCACAGTGACACACTTGCCGAAAGAAGAACCCCACACAAACCTGGCAAATATTATAACTTTAATTACAAATATTAATAGTAAGTAGGAATTAATTATTTAACTTAGTATTCTCTTTGTCTCCAACCAACTCAAAACGGTATCTCATGTACATTACTTTCATTCGGTCCCAAACATTCCCAAAAGTATCCATAGCAGGTCTTACATCTAATAAAGCAAACTCATATCTGTTGTCAACTTCTCCTCCATCATAGTAGTCAATGATATAGCGCACATCCTTGCCACATCTATCCACAATCCAATCATGACGGTCAAATGGTAATTCATATCTGTAAAAAAAAGACTCCAATTAGCCAAAGTCTAGGAATGCCTTACAAAATTAAGTAACAACACTTACCCTAGCCATGATCGCATGCGAGCTCGTGGGCTGTAATCTTGTGCTTTGCCTCCAAAGCTTTTCAATCTTGGATGACCACACTCCTTAGCATGTAGGGCTTCCCATTTCATCACCTCTTGCCATGCCTGTATGTAAATAAAAACAAGACTAATTATTTTTGGCCAGTTGTTTCTTCTGATTTGACATTAGTCCACAGTTGGGCTTTGCAAACATAACCCATTTTCTGTATTTACCTGTTCATTATTAGCATTGTGAATTTTGATTATATCATCCATGTCTTTTTGTTGGATATCCTCATCCTTCCAGCGCCAACCTTTGCGGAGCATAGCATTCCAAAACATTTGCTGACTTGGATAAACCCAGAACTCTGTAGAGCCATCAGGCATTGCACGAGGAATGGTAGATACTTGGCGCTGGATAGGAAGACTGAAAGGTTGATCTTGAGATGGTTGCTGATTTGGTGGGGGCATCTATTAAATCAAAACGTTACCATTTAAAACATATATTTTTATCATATATTAGGGGTTTTTAGAACTGAATTGATGATATAATCACATACCATATTATAAGGGTTTACATCATTCCCACTTCCATGCTGAACAGGACATTCCGAGGGTCTTGGTGCTTCAGCTTTTTTTTCTGGTTCAGATGGTGGTGCAGTTTTCTTGTGCATAGGACATTCTGGTGGCGGATTAGCATTGCTTTCCTCTAGTTTTCCATGAAATCCAGTGGCTGCAGATACGGAATTACCCATTTTGTCTTCTCACCAACTCGAGTCTTACGTAAGTTTTGAGGTTACGAAGTGGCTGAACATTATCAACTACGATATTTTTTAATACACTCGATTAGCAAACTGTAAACAAATTTTATCAGTAAAACGAGTTTTTTTGTGTACCCAGTTTTTGTGAATTTTAATAAAAAAATCACGGGGCGCGACCGCGAACAATTAACATAGACCAAAGAATATAAAACAAAGCACAGACAGACAGTGACACAGAATGAACATATAGTTAAATAGAACAGTACGTATCACAACAACAAAAGGGAGTAATGCTGGAGTAATGCACACTGCATTACTCCAGCAGGAAAGTATCTTCTAGGACGAATTGAGTTCCAACACATACTTAAAACGATATATGCTGTACTTATGCGCCAAGTATGAAATTAGTGCATGTTACCGTTTTGGAATAAAACGCGAAAAACGTTTCCTGCTGGAGCAACTTTCTTCCAGCAGGAAGATTATAAACGAATGACCGTAGCCATAAGTGACATATATGGGCAGATAGCTTACATTTGTGCATAAAAGTGCGCGAGAAATGGAATTAGTGGACCTTAAGGTTTTTGAGATATTTCATTTCCTGCTGGGGGGAACGTTTTGCAGAATCGTGTTTCTCGGAAACCATTAAATGTGCACCCGTAAGATGGATACACACGAGTAGCTCTTCATTTGTGCGTATTTGTGACATATTAATATTATTAAAAATATATACCGTTTTTAAGTAATCTAGCTTTTTATTTAAACCCTAAAAAGTGTCTAGCTCTTAAATGGGCAAACATACAAGTTCGTTGTAAACGGTATTCGGTTCTTGTTGTTATTCTATGCAACCATTAAAAACTTAAGAATAAAATAGCTTAGATCAAAACTTTTAATGTCATAAGTTTGACGTCAAAATGCAAGAAACCTTTTTAACCCACGATTGTGAGTTTATACCTTAGAATTAGAGCGGTTATTGAAAATTATATCTTGAAAATTTCAGCTTTACACGTCTCGTAATAAACGAATTACCTACTGAAACAACGCCTGCATATAGGTTATCCGACCAAATTCGAATGACCCCAAAAAAGCGACGAATTCATACATATTGATGACCTTCTTAACTTTGCTTACGAAACGGTTTGAATGTATTGTGCCTGAGTACACTGAAGAACAAAAGTTATGGAAAGTTCCAAGTGTACTCTCAGATCAAATAATTGAAGGAGTGTACTAAGTATAACGTGCTCAACCTCCACAGATCGTGCTTGTCTCTTAGCTGTTTCAAAATGGAAATCAGGTCTTTGGCTGCAAGCACATCCATCTTACAATACCGATACACTTATGGATCCTGTAACTTTCCGTATTGCCACTTGTCTTCGGTTGGGTGCAAGATGGTGCGCCTCTCACCAGTGCCGGTGCGGTGCGGCCGTAGATCAATTTGGTTTTCACGGACTTTCGTGCACAAGGTCTGCCGGCAGGATTTCGCGCCACGCAAGTCTTAATGACATTATCCGTCGAGCTTTTACCAGTGTCAATGTGCCAGCCGTTCTTGAACCGAATGGTCTGTTACGTGATGATGGTAAGCGGCCCGACGGTATGACTCTTGTCCCTTGGGAAATGGGTAGGCCTTTGGTGTGGGACAGCCTAGCGCCATCTCATCTGCCTGGGACATCAGTTAGGGCTGGTGCGGCGGCTGATTCGGCCGAGGATCACGAAAGGCGCAAATATAGTGGTCTCGACAGAGCTAACATATTTGAGCCTTTTGGAGTGGAGACCTTGGGTCCGTGGGGAACCGGTGCCCTCCGGGTTTTCAAAAATCTTGCTGGGCTTTTGATTGAGGCGACACGTGACCCAAGGGCTGGCTCTTATTTAGGCCAGCGAATTAGCATATCTATTCAGCGTGGCAATGTAGCCAGTGTCTTAGGCACGCATCCGTCTGGTACTGGTCTGGAACAGTTGAGTTACTTATAGGCCGTTTGTAACGGTCCTTAGGTAATCTGACTGATCCCTTTGTACATAGAGTTTAATTGTACTTTTTATTGAATAAAAATTATATACTAAGTATAAGATGTAATTTTACCCGACTGTCTCAGAAGGCAGTTATTCGGGTCAAGTGTGTAGCACGCGTAAAAAAATATTCACACTACGTTATGATTTTTTTAACGTAGTTTGTGTCAAATTTCTACCATTTCAGAAAGTGATTAAAGCAAAGGTGCTAAAGAAAAGAAACACAATTTTATCCAGAAAAACTGTTATCTGTAATAGATTTTCTTTAATGCAGAACATATTTTTTTTCAATCGAGAACTCCTAACATGAGTTTTCGATAACTCTCACGGTTTCAGACTTCGCCTCAGTGGCCCTGGAAAAAACTCAACCTGTATATATTTTTGAAATGTGCTAATAAAGCCATTTCATTTTTTTTAGTTCATGACTTTATGTCCCCTAGAGACATATTCTAGCCTCTAGAATATGTCGCCATATTCAATTTAATGTGACGTCATAAAGCCTTGGACAACCAAGACGCTTCTAACAATACCTCACTTGTTAAATTGTGACAAGTAGTTCAGAAGTTATGAGGGAACAGATGAACATACATACATATCGGTCAAACACATAACCCTCCTTTTTGATTCGCCGTAGTCGAGTAAAAAGTAAGTAGAATAGGTAAGTGTAAATACAATTATGACGCAGTAGGACCTATTAGGTATACCTTCCACGATTACCGATAAACTTTATGAACGCGAATGTACAAACAACGTCTTATATATATATATATATAATGTTAATTAGCAAACTATGTGTCGTTACAATGTTCGTCAAGCTCGGTCGAATTAACGGCTGTTATTGTTATTGGTCTAATTCAAATCATCGTATCATTTTTGGTGCTAGAGTACGATTTCGGCATCGATTGTCGAAATTACTGTCGGACGATCCACGGTTCAAACGATACTCAAAACGATATCGCTAAGAGTACTTTTTGCACGATAATTGTCCCGATATATCGTTGTATCGGTTTGTAGAGTAGCACGGCAGTCTCCAATGAAGCATCGAATATGAAAGCAAAAGTGAATCATTTAAATTTAAAGAAAAATAAAAATTCACTGATACACAAACACTAGTTTTTATTTTGTTCGACATACAGACTAAATCTGACATAGGTGTAGACCATTTCACAGCTATTTTTTTACTTTTTCATATATTTCAGATATTTCTTTGCATTGAAATCATCCTGAATGTCATCTAAAATTTTAACTTTCTTTTTAGGTTTGCGTTTGTCCAATCTCATTTTCTTTTCCTCTTCAGATAACAGTGACAAATCTAATGGCATCTAAAACAATAGAATTTATTAATAGTACCGAATTCTAATAAATTTTTAGTGGCACAGACTGGGATTATCCACTTGTGAGCTGGGAGTTGTGGCGGATACAGTAGAATCAATCATACAGCAAACAATTTCATTTATTCTACTTTAGAGGATTATGGAAAAGTTTATAGAGCTTTAAACATCAAACATTCTACATTTGAAATATGCATTGACCCTGGTTGAAAGAACCTTTTGTGGGAAAATGCCCTCGCATTTCCCTTCCACCATGGGGGTGGTGGAAGGGGGTATGTGGGACTCGAACCCACTAAAAACCCACTATGAGCAGTCGCCCGCCTTCGTGGGGCCGAGATGGGGTCGCGTTAGCATTCACCATCTGGCCCCGGCGGTTGGCCTGGAACCCATGTCCAGGCCCCGGCCAAGGAGGGGTGGTCACTGCTCACCAGGACCACCCCTCAGACGAGTGGAGCCGTGCAAGCCGGCGGAGAGTCCCCCGACTCTCCACCAGGTGGCTCCACTACACGGGAAGTCGAAGAAGGCGGGCAAACCGCCCCCTCCTACCCCCCCTTCGCCTCCGGCGGATCGGGTCAGAGCGGGCATCGTCCTCTCTGACCCTCTCCGCGGCCTCCTTCTGCGACATCACCTGTTCGCAGAAGGAGACCATCGCCTGCCACTCCCTGTCGCCGTCGAGCATGGCGTTGACCACGCTCGGCAGCGAGAGGTCCCCTCCCAGGGTGGCTGAAAGTGTGTGTCGCATGGGACCCCACGCGGCACACACCTCCAGCGTGTGGTGCGCCGTATCCTCCGGCGCACCACATTCGTGGCAGGCCGGGGTCGCCTCCCGTCTCGCGATCTGGTACAGGTACTTTCCGAAACATCCATGTCCGGAAAGCACCTGCACCAGTCGGAACGTCAGCGACCCGAATCGCCGCCGCACCCAGTCACGGAGGACCGGGCGAATGGCCTCCACCGTCCACTGACCAGGGACCGGTGGAGCCAGGTCCTCCGCCCACCGCCTCAACATGGCGGCCCTCGCCTGTCGCCGTAGGCCCTCCACCCAATCCCACTCCAGGTGCTCCCCGTTGGATCTCCTCGCCGCCACGAAGTGGTAAACTTCGGCGAGGATCTCCGCTTGGAGAGCCCAGGGGGGATCGCCGGCCAGCACGCATGCTGCCGTCCAGGACACCGTCCGGTATCCGCGGATCACCCTCGTCGCAATGACCCGCTGCGGTTGTCGCAGCAGGGTCATGTTCGCGCGACCGAGGGCGTCCACCCAGACCGGTGCCCCGTAGGTGGCCATACTCCGGATTACTCCGGAGTATAGACGGCGACACGTGGCGCTCGGGCCGCCCACGTTGGGCAGCAGCCTCCCCAGTGCGGCGGCGGCTCCCAGGACTCTCGGGGCCAGCTGGGTAAAGTGGGCCCCGAAAGTCCACCGTCCGTCCAGGATGAGACCCAGATATTTCATCTGGGTCCCAACCCGGACCGGGACTCCGTCCAGGACCACTCTGGTCCCTGGCGGGGGTCCCCCCCGAGGCCCGTGGAACAACAGGGCCTCGGTCTTGGAGAGGGCCACTCCCAGCCCGAGGGAACGGATGCGGTCGATCACGTGGACCGTGCCCACCTCGGCCAACCGCACCGTCTCCCTCAGGTCCCTCCCCCTGACTACGACCAGGGTGTCGTCCGCGTAGCACGCAACCCGCATGTTTGCGGGCAGCGTGCCACGGAGGACCCAGTCGTAGCCTATGTTCCACAGGAGCGGTCCCAGCACCGACCCCTGCGGAACCTGGTTGAAAGAACCTAAGCCAAGCAAGTCTAGCTTCATTCAGTAGTTTTTTTTTTTTTTTTTTTTTTCTTATTTAATTTAGGGACTTTAAATCGATAACGACTATGCCAGTCCCATAGGTCTCGCATACCATCTCTCATTCACCCTCGAGCACCATGCATGCCGACCTGTAGAGTGTAATAGCGGCGGTAGAGGTCTGCTCCGCTAATGCATCCTGAAACAAGCCTACATCCAAGGCGTTCACCGTCATCAATGAGGACAGCTCCTCTCTTATGGGTGTACTCCGGGAACACTCCACCAAAAAATGATAGGTGTCTTCATAAGTACCACATGTGTCACATAGTGGACTGTTTATCTTTTTCATAAGGAATCTGAAACTATTAAGTGGAATGTGTCCGGAGCGCAACCTGTGAGCCACAACAATATATTCAGTAGTTGAGCATGGATTAATAAATAAATATAAAAGGACATTAATTTTACACAGCGCTATCTAGCCCCAAATTAAGCATAGCTTGTAATATGGGAACTAGATTACGGATATAATACTTAAATACTTTTTGTAAATACATACATATGTGGGTTTGGGTTTTGTATCGTAATACAACACTCAAACACAGAATAAACATCTATATTCATCACACAAATGTTTGTCCTGGGTGGGAATCAAACCCACACCCTACATCGCAGAAGGCAGAGCTACTACCAACTGAGCTATGAGGCTTGTTGTAGAAAACACTTTATTGTATACACACTAGATAAAAGACATAAACTAAACCAACTTATATTATTCCAATTGGCAGAGATCTAAACCAACAATGGATGTAGAGGACAACATTGTAATTTACATGGGACTAATAATATGTATTAGTGGAGATGACGGTTGGTACCTATCAAAAGCCATCGTATGTCAACAGGTAGCCTATGCTATCATCCTTTGACGAATACTTTGTCATAGATAAGATTGTTTACTTGCCAGAACATGTGGTAAGTAATTACAATATGTCCATTATGTCAGAAAGGTCAGGCATGTTAGTGCTTAACACAATATTTAATTGAGATTAAAATAAGCAATCTAAGTGAGTACCTATTAACAATTTCTTAAGTACTAAATCTTTCTAATTTTAGTTATGTCAATAATAACAATAATGTCAGGAATAATAATAAAAAATGTCATAGACTATAATTGAATGTCCCTATAATTAAAATAGTCATGTAATGAATAGTAACACATACTCATTAGCCATCTCTTAACTCATTATGTGCTGCTTGTCCCACTTTCTATGTAAAACACACTGTGAGTGTTTTAGAGCACCCATCGAGTTAAGCTTTGTTTTAAAAATATCACCAGAAAGAGATTTAACCTCTTCTGGCAATTTTTTATGCACATAATAAGCCTGGTTTTGTATCATAGTGAGTTTGTATCTCGGGAGTATACAATCGGTCATCAGACATATCCCTTAATGGTCTTTATCTTAAGTTTCGATGTTTGCTGAATAGTTCTGGGTGCTATCTCGGTTTAAAAAACTTATACTTACTTACATAATCTATATCTTAGTAAAATTAATATAAGATAAACATTTGTGTGATTAATATTGATGCTTGTTCTGTGTTTGGGTGTTGTGTTGTATGATAAGTACGTATTTGCAAAAAAAAAGTATCTGAGTATTATATCCGTAGTCTAGTTCCCATATAACAAGCTTTGCTTAGTTTGGGATAAGACGGTGCATATAAATTTCAATGTCCTAAAATATTTATTTAAATAATAATCATACTTATCATATTGTATGGATCTGATGTTTGTTTAAACTTTCTGACTTTGGTCAAATCAGGGAATATCCCTATATTCCAGAACAAACTAAATTTACCTCAAATCCAAACAAAATGTTAACTATAATATATAGCTACATTAAGAACTTACATAAACATTATTATGCTACCTAACTTACAACCAAAAAAATTCTCCTTTTATATATATTCAAGAAGCAAGAAAGAAAAGTATTCAAGTGTCAAGACAGTTGGTATTTATCACAAAAATATTGTTTACTGATAGGAACAGGAAAGCAACGAATTGGTCTTGCATTGTACCTACTGTAGGTCATATTAGTAGTGGTGGTAAAATCCGTAAGTATGCTGTGTAAACAGCTAGGTTATTAAAAATAATAAAATTGCCTTTAAGTACTGACCTTTATTATTTTTCGAGGTTCATGATATCTTATACCTATTGAAGATCCATCAGGTAAAACCACAGTAGTTGGATAGGTTCTTGTGTAGGTTTCTCGGTGGATTTTTGTTACGGCTGCAACATTATTGCTCAGGTACCTACATATATATCCATTTATTACAGCGGCTCTCAGTCCAAAAAGGCCACGAGTACTTTGTAGCATTGTGTATTTGGTATAGCTATTCAATTTTTCACTTTCAGAATCGCTTCGGTTCGATCCCAATTTATAATTTTTCGTCGAGTTCGAGTCTGTTTTAAATTTGATTGATTAATGATGAAATGAAGACATATACATGTCAGTGACAATAGTGACATGCGTGTGTGTCAATCACATGCCAAAGAGAATACAAACAACACTATGACAAATGCACAGTGTGTGATTTTACCTCAGTTGCGGCCATACTCGTTTTATGTGCTTTTCGGATAGATAACTTACCAACAATTGACCGAATACAATTCTCGCGGCTATATGTATCATAGTTTTAGAGAAATTTAGAAAATAGAGAAAATGTCATAGAAACCTTTGAAACACATTTTCAACTTTTCTAGTATACTACATTTTTAACTTTTCTAGTATATTTTTTAAATCAAATGTTTATTGGTAAGATATAAATTCACATTACGCAGCTACAAATATGTAAAAGCTATAAAAATCTTGCTTATTTATGCGACAATTAGTCTTTGTAGATAATTTTGAGTATATATTTTTTTTTTAGTTAATCTCTCCATGAACGCATTTTATTTCAGTTTTTTCATTTTAGTGTTAAGCACCACCAAAAAAAAATCTGGTGCCATAAACGCAGGACTTCAGAGATATGATTTTTTCAAATTTCAGTTAAGGGTTGTCACTCAAGGTCATCATCAAAATTTCAACCCATTTACATATTTCCACTGTTGAACAAAGGCCTCCTTAATAGTGTGAAAAGGAGGCAGTTGGAGCCGCCTCCAACCACCGATTACCCGTAGAATGTTGTCGGTCTATTGAGTTGGGGATTTTCCTAGCCGTTTCACGTGTATTCGTGATAACAGAGTTTTTTAGCAGTTATTGGCTCTGTGAGTATACTGCGACTTCTACTTGTTATTAATTGTAAGAATTACATCATAGAAAATTCTGGTTCTTAGTACTAAAACTGTAAAAAATGTTTATTTTGAACGTATTTAATCTTCGTTGAAAGATATTATGTGGAATTGGGAAGGACTCCGCCCTCGTAAGGCAATTGTAAAACATGATTCCTAAACATAATATCTGGAGAAGTGGGGGTGAGGTGTTACCAAATAAAAAAATAAAAAAATGGAGCCAAAGGAAAACAATGCGACCGTTAATTGAATGAGTTAATATTTTTTTTGTCAAATATGCTACTTTTTTCATCATGCACTGCTACTAATAGCATTTTAGTAGCAGTGCACGATGCACAGACATTTTATCGTAACTCAAGCTCCTACCTTAAGCCCATTACGGTCACTCCAACTAAATCAGTGTTAGTTGTTTGAATAGCCACATCAATATCACTGAGTGATAACACCAAACCCTGCCGTTGCCGGTCCCAAGCCCGGATGAGAAAGAAAGAGGGTTAGCCTGGAGACAAACAGGAAGGCTGTAAAAATCAGAAAGCGCCGAATACCGGGCGGCGTCAACTAGCCTGACACCTCTACACTCATGTGGAGCGGTGTCAGGCTAGTTGGTTTTTATAGTAATCTACATGAAACCATTTCCAAAATACCAAATCGAGGGATAACAATAATTCTCGGGGACTGGAATGCGAAGATTGGGAAGACATTGGATGATTGATCATCATCCAATGTTTTCCTTTCTTCTGTGATTGGGAAGACATTGGATGATTGATCATCATCCAATGTCTTCCCAATTAGAAAAACAGTTGGTAAGTACGGCCTTGGAGTTAGAAATGACAGAGGTAACAAACTCCTAGAGGAACCCCCTTACGTAACACCAAAGTGAAACTCGTCAACACCCTTGTCTTCTCCATCTTCCACTACGGAGCCGAAACATGGACCCTTAAAAAGCTGACCGTAACCGCATCGATGCTTTCGAAATGTGGTGCTGGAGGAAGTTGCTACAAATACCTTGGACTGCCTTCCGCACTAACGCGTCCATCCTACATGAGCTCAAGATGAAGACAATACTATCCACCATATGCCTTCGTAAAGTTCTGGAGTTCCTCGGTCACATAGCCAGGAAAAATGGTAACAACCTTGAACAGTTAATGGTCACGGGAAAGGTTGATGGCAACCGACCCAGAGGGTGTAGCCCTAAAAATAAAAATAATAAAATAACAATAACAAACCAAGTAAGCTGATTTTGTTAACGTTCGTTATGTTTAAATGAATTAATGAAATTATGTTGAATGTGTTGTGTCTTCACAACAGTCTCGACGGAAGTAGGTACTAGTATACATACCACTCGTGAGTTATAGTATTCTATGATACATACTGTATTCTCTTTGATGGTAGCAAAGCAAGCAAACAAAACATCAAATCAAAGAAAAGAGCACCGGAATTTTATATCTGTCCTAGACTCTAGTAAATAGATGTAGATGGTAGAGTAGAGAATAACATAATTCTCTACATAGGTACCTACCTACCTCTTTGTGGAGACAAAATAATTTTGTTCAATGGGGTGCACTCAAAGTGAAATAGCTCCTCAAAATGGAACTCCAAGAAAAGGCTGTACAGACGTGTTGTGGCTGATTATTTACATTGTTTTTTGGATTCTGATGGTAGGTAGTAGGTAGGTGTTTTCATAAACACCTACCTACCTCAAAATATCTGTAAACAGTTTAAAAACATTTATGCTAGTATACATGTTTTTACTTGTAATGCTTTTCTGTTTTTAGATAATCGTTGCATCAATCTCCTTCGTTTATGGAAACCCCCAAAGGCTGATCAATGGATTTGATTCATTTGGAAATACATGTGGGGTGAAGAGCAATCAGAAACTAATGAACTTCCCATTGGCCGGCATAAGCACCATTGACAAGAAGTACTTGTTCTTCATGGATGTGAAAGAACTGCAAAGATCTTTGAAAATATGTGTAAAACAATGTCCTAATAAGACAATGGAAACTCTATCTGACCTCCAAAATTTCTATAAAGAAACTGGGTCTAATCTTTGCCGATATGATATTAATATAAATGATGTGACAAAAACAAATAACCTGAACCATTATGTTGGTCCGTGCCCTACACTGCCGGTATATGATTCCTTCCCACTTCTGAACAGGTGCTTTCCGAAATCGGCACACAACATTGCCAAGAAAGTGTTTACTGATTTCTATGACTTGCTCAACAGTTGGGACACTGTTGAACAGATGTTATCAGACCTCTATTCTTCTTGGAAAGAGATGATTATATGTGTGATTGTAGCATTTAGTAAGTATCTACCTTCCATACCTTACAAAGTACCAAATGTACACATTTTATCAAACATAATTTAGACTGGATCGGGAAGAATCGAAAATGTTCTATACATAGTATGTGTTGTCCTTTGTATATGTGGGTGAGAATGAATAGGCCTCTGTCTGACTCATGAGCTACAAAATGATGTCATTGCAGTAGGTACATGACCATGAATCCTACTCAAGCTTACAATTAGAACAATAAAGTCATACATTTATCTAAAGTTCCGACTACATTACTACTAAATTATACCTTTTGAAAACTCATCATATTTATAGATAACAATGCTTTAAATTGTAGAGTAACTTAAAACAGACTTACTTATTTGATACCTTTTAAGCAATTTTTTAAATGAATTTACTAATTGTCTTCTGATTTTTATTTATCTATGTGCTATTTTATTTTCCAAATAAATAACATAAATAACTGGCTGAACGGAGTCTATAAGACATAATTACTGAAAATGTACAACTATTTTCAGTAATTAGCTTAGTTACATAATTTATTGTGCCATTTATTTCTGAAAATAAATTTATCTTATTTTATCTTATACAATTAAAAAAATGAGAATTGACTAATTTGAGCTTTCCAGGTAGTCCAAAAAAGGTGATTAGAGACTGTGAGGCTTATGTACAAATATTTTATTGGTATGTAGTAAAAGTTTTTGGATGCACCATATTAGTTATTGTAAAATTTCAGTATGTTCCTTGCTCATGGTGTCAATACTACATCTCCTGGCCTCTCTAGTATCCTGGATATTCATGATCATAGTCTCCATAGTGAGCGTGGCTGGCACAGCTCTTCTATGGTACACTTATCATGAGCTAAGGACCAACCAGAGAAACTTTGCTGATACTGCTTTTCTAGCTGTGAGTACTTACATTCATTTATATACACAATATCGGGTTTTATAATTGAACATTATTATATTGATAACTTATAAATGTTACCATGATCACTAAATATATAGAAACACACCGAAACCAGCATCTTAACACATGTGCTGTAAAACACACACAGTTCATAGACCAGGAGCCTTACCACAGCGTCTAGTAGCATTCTCGTTTTGATATTACAAAACTTTTGTCTCGTTTTTACTACACCGGATAGATAGTGACAAAAGTAAAGTAATATCGAAACAAGAATGCTATAAGTGGAACCCCCCCAGATAGGTCTCAGCACCCAATGATTTAATTGCAATGAGTAATGCATAGAAAAGTTCTACATGTTGTTTTATGAATTCATGGATAATTTTCTACCTTAACCGGCTTTGCAGCATGCTGCTGCTACTATATTTGCAGTGTCGTATTAAACTATTACCATCCGCTATGATCGCCGCAATGACAAGTATATCCCACAAATCACAAATGTACACCCATTATTTCAACAGAGTGGAAAGCGAATGGAGAATCAAACAACAAACCAAGCCGCAGTGAAAGTCCTTGCATAGTTTGAAGATGTATGATGATGTGTATGTTATGTATACACATCTTGGAGGTGGGCAAAATATGGGAAATTGTGTTTCATTTTCTATGTTTTGTCAACAAAAATAAATAGAAGAAGTAGATAGGATAGCCAGTTATTAAAAAAAAACGTTTTTAGTCAAAGTAAGTAGGTACTTGCTTTTATTTCGTTTGATATAGTAGAAGAGGTGTAGGCAATACATACACAAAAATCGTAGTTAGAGATGTAGACACTACAAACATTTAAATCGTTGAGAGGTGTAGAGTAGACAATACATAAAAACATCCTTCAATGGTCATTACAAAGCAAACTTGACCCCTACTAGTGTAGGAGGTATATCTGTGCCCTCGCTTTATCATTTAATTCGTTTAATGTTCAGTGTGATCCAGCATTACGCGTGTGTTTGACTCACTTGTCGTATTTTAGTTCTTGTCATCGTTTGAAATTCGTAACAGTAATCAAGTACTATGTAAAGTCCTGTGCAGCAACAGAGGCCAGAAGTTCATATTAATCAAGTACCTAATTAATCTATCACTCTAGTCATGTGGAGTCGGTTCTACATGTTTTCTTCACCCACTCACTCCTATCAGCCGCTAACTGCCACCAATCCGCTGGTTTCATATTTCATACTCATATATACTTGTAACCAGGTGCGAGGAAGGCTAAGAGCATCCCCGTCGTACAATTAAAAAAAAAAAAAAACTCTTTCGGCCTCCCTCTACTCGCGTGTCCAATATTCGTATTCATAGCATATCTTGCTACATGACACATAACATGGTAACCCAGAACTCTTCAACTTGGTAACCCAGAACTCTTCAACTTGGTAACCCAGAACTCCTCAACTTGGTAACCCAGAACTCTTCAACTTGTCTTTTAACCGCCTCTGTGATCTAGTGGTTCACCCACCAGTGTCAGATTGTCCCGGGTTCGATCCGCAGAATGTTGTGCTTAGTTTTGTTGGTAATAGGAATTGCTTAAGCCCGGCTGGCTAGACCACAATCTTACTCAAGTCCCCGCCATAAGTAGAATTCGAAAATTTTGTGTTCCGGCTTTTAGAGATAAGATTCCTCAAAAGGTTGAGGATTGGTGGAAGTGCGCTTCCACCTTCGGCCTAATCTTAACTTGAAACCAGGTGAGATGGTAGCCAAGCGCCTCCCCGTCGTGCAAAAAAAAATAGGCTACTCTCAATCTTCTCCTGATATACTCATTCTATATCCTATCTAATCTTGCCACTCCACATCTCGGTAGCCAGCAGTGTCTCATCCGTCTCATTATTGCCAATTAAATTATAATAATTATTTTGTTCTAGGAATCCTTCAAAAACGAAAAAGCTTTTTTGTGGTACTCTATCATTGCTACAATTATAACGGTGAGTATCTTAATTCGTTACCCAGCGATTGTTTCTGTGGTCACGTCACAGACGGGTCCTTTTTAGTACCTTATTGTCTGAGTAGGTACAATGGAAAAAAATAAAATAAATAGACTCAAGACTTTTTCCCCATTGAGGATTCACCTCTTATCACTGCTCAGAGCGTGGATATTATGAGGATCACCTACTAGATGGTAGTGAGAGGCACTTCCAAGCTTACGTTCAGAAAATGCCCACGGTTTGCAAGTAGCCGTAGTAACACGTGACAGGTTGCAAGCCCATCGCCGCCATGGTATACTAGCCAGTGACACATGTCATCCGGACTTTTGGGCCTAGGGACGTGCCGGTTTCCTTACGATGTGACATTCACCGTCAAAGCATAGTTATGCATGTGTCAGCTGCACATAAACTTCCGAAAAACGAAGAAAAGTCCGTTAGTGCACGACTGGATTCGAACCCACAACCTCCGGATCGGAAGGCGGGCCTATACCCACTTGGCCACACAGGTCCAATGGAATGATTGAAATCAGAAACATTTATTAACCATAAATAACATTAAATGTTACAGGCAAGTCACTATAACAAAATGTTTTAGGAATAACATGCTGAAGTATTAAAATTATATATATTCAAATCAAAATTACAATTTAAATGAAAATCAAAATCAGAATCAAAAATAAAATCAAATCAAAATCGAAATATATTTTTAAAATTAAACATGCCAATTTATATTCTACAAAAATGAGGATTCCGTGAACTGCATTAATATAAATTCGCTTAATTTGTAGAAAGGGTTGCTTTCAAAGAAATGCTTTAATGTCATCTTAAATTCTCTATTTTTTTTTTTATAACGGTTCTATATTAAAAAAAAAGTATAATTAAACTAACTATGGACAAAGGAATCAGTCAGATTACCTAATGCCGTTACAAACGGCCTATAGGTAACTCAACTGTTCCAGACCAGTACCAGGCTTCTATAATTTAATTCAGTTATTTTTATATTTTTAATTGTAAAAGTGTTTGATTCATGCTATGTTTCAGGTGATCATTCTACTTCTAGTATGGGTGATGCGATCTCGCGTGTCCTTTTTAGCTGCATTATTCAAAGAGACTGCTCACTGCCTCGGCTCAATCCCAGCGCTGTTTCTGCAGCCGATTATAACGTTTTTCTTCCTTGTTCTGTTCTTCACGTTTTGGTCACTTGTTGTGGTAAGTATCACACAAAGTCCACCCTGAAGGTCTGATAAACAGAAGCTCTAACCGGCTTATTATATTCTATGTAATAGGCCCCACAGCTCAGTTGGTAGTTGCCTTCTGCGCTGTAGGCTGTGGGTTCTATTCCCACCCAGGACAAACATTTGTGTGATGAAAATTTATGTTTGTTCTGTGTTTGGGTGTTGTATTGTAATATTAATTTATATTAACGTATGTATTAACAAAAACAAAACGTATGTAAGTATTATATCCGTAATTTAGTTCTCGTATTACAAGCTTTGCTTAGTTTCGAACTAGACAGCGCTGTGTGAAATTAATGTCTTTTAATATTTATTTATATATTGTTTCGGGTTTTAAATTCAAACTTTCCTTAAAAGTATGTGTGTATATTTACCTTAACAAACATTATTATGATTGTTATTCAAAGCATCTATTGTAGGATATATGCTTTGAATATGGATCATATGAATTTGGATCCTTATTCAAAGCATCTATTGTAGGATATATGCTTTGAATATGGATCATATGAATTTGGATCCTCATTCAAAGCATCTATTGTAGGATATATGCTTTAAATATGGATCATATGAATTTGGATCCTTATTCAAAGCATCTGTTGTAGGATAGATGCTTTGAATATGGATCATATGAATTTGGATCCTTATTCAAAGCATCTATTGTAGGATAGATGCTTTGAATATGGATCATATGAATTTGGATCCTTATTAGAAGCATCTATTGTAGGATAGATGCTTTGAATATGGATCATATGCCTCTCATTTCGCTTGTTCTGGTCGAATGCGCCAGAAGGATAATTCTTGTTAAAGGCACATCCCCATTCGACCTTAACCGCATCTGTGGTCTAGTGGGTCAACCCACCGATTTCAGATCCAGAGGTCCCGGGTACGATCCTCAGGGGCAATATTGTGCTTGGTTTGGTTGGTGGTTGGATTTTGTTTAAGTCCACCTGGCTGGCTCCCACCATCTTACCTAATTCGGTCGCCACCATAACAATTCTTAAAAAAAAATGAATGTGTTCCGGCATTTAGTTGGATTACGTTGTACCTTTGTATGTGTAGATATAAAGCTTGTTGTATAAGATAAATAAATGAATTGTATAGAATCTATAGAGGCTCAAAATATTCTTGTACAAGGCGCATCCCCAATTAACCTAATAATTGAATCATAATATTTACCTGAGGATACTTTTTTTAGGTTTGTTTAGCTACCGCAACATACCCAGGGATCCCGTACAAGACAAACTTTCTATTGAATGGCACAGTCGATGACCATATCGATAGGACATCTATAGAGGCTCAAAATGTCAACAACAGTGCAAGCCCGAAAAGTAAGTCTTTCAATTGTTTATTGAAAATACTGCAGCAAAAAACATCTACTAACTGAAATTACTTCGGTGAACTTGTCTTATAAAATTATCGCGTTTGGAATATTTCCAATTGGCAGGATCGCATTTTTACCAATATTATAAATTCGAGAGGAACTCTGTTTGTTTGTTTGTTTGTTTGTTTGATTATGTACATCCGTTTACTACTAAAAGGCGGCGACTATGTGTAGTGGAATAATAATATATTATATGTAACGTAATATATAATAAGCTGCGCCATGGGGAAGAAAAAAGGCTTTTTATCCGGATATCCATTGAGGCGAAGCCGCCAAGGTTTTTTATGGATTAAGATTTTAAAACGCTTTAATTAGATTCACTTGCAACAGACACGGTAGTTAAATCTTAGAAGTCAATTTTAACCTTCGAAAAACGGGTATTTATAGCGCATATTACCTATATTTATCCCGACGTTTCGGCGGGGTTGCACCAGCCGTGGCTACCACGGCTGGTGCAGACAGAATTTTAACCTACTTCAAATTGTCGTATGGAAATGAAACATTGTATGTATGTGTAGTTTGAAATGACAAAACTAATTGGAAGCTTGGAGCTAATCGGATTATGGAGCCAGTAGATGGATAGTATAGTAAAACTCTTCAGTGCACAATAAATCCCACGATTAACTGCTCATATGATTTGTTTCGACAAGTCTGATTGACTTTTGTTTTGACACTTGAAGCTTGCATTGTGAGACTCATCGTCAAATCCACAGCCCGTGGATTTATGCCATATTCGTCCCGAGGAAGTTCGGCCCTCAAAAATCTGCTTTCGTCCAATATTGTATGCCGTTTCGGCCCATAACATATTTCATTTTTTAAATTTTTATTTGATCCTGCTTTTTAACTCCACATTTGGCACAAGTGTTTTTTGTATATGTCAATTATAATTATTAAATAAATCCAGGCGAAAGCTTCGTAGCGACAAAACAAAAGTAAACATGTCATTTTGACATTTACAAATGTCAAAACGATAGAAATAGGTAGGTACGTAAAACGAAGCCTGCTATATGACTAGGTAATCGTTTTAATGAAACTGCATAATAACTTACTTAGAATCTATTAGGAACGTCAAGTTTACCGCCTGTTCAGAATGGAAGAAAGGCAAGAAACTCGAAGAAAAATATTTTTTATTTTTGTATGACGGGGAAGCGCTTGGCTTTCATCTCACCTGGCTTTAAGTTATGATAAGGTGAAAGCGCACTTCGCCCAGAATCCTCAACAGTCTGAGGAACTGGCAATCTTACTTCTAAATGCCGGAACACAGTAATTTTTGAATTGTTGGTTTGGCGACAGACTTGGTAAGATGGTAGCTAGCCAGGCGAATTTAAACAAAGTCCTACCACCAACCAAACTAAGCACAACATTGTACTCCTCGGGGATCGAATGCGAGACCTCTGGATCTGACACCGGTGGGCGAACCACTAGACCACAGAGACGGTTAAATAAATAAAAAATATTAGTAAACTATGTACCTACCTAAATGCTTAAACTCCGGGGGCAAAAGCTTGTTGGCAATTCAAAGTAATTTATTTCAGCTTAATAGATAAAACAATATGCATGTAATATAAAATCAATAAATAATTGAAAACTAAATGGGTGCATGCAGCACTGTTTCACCGGTGCGAATGGTGCACCAGTGTCTAGGGGCCACAACCTCTTTAAGCATTCTTGTTTTGATATTACATTGCTTTTGTATATATCTACACTAGACAAATAATGACAAAAGTAAAGTAATATCAAAGTGCTTCATATAAGTACCTAAAATACCTTGGTGCCATCCATTGTACGGGGATTACTTAAAAAACCGATTCTACTTATCCAATCGCTTCACTATGACAATGGTATCGTTACAGAATAGCCATTATAGGTGCCTTTTGGTATTCTAGTGGCCATTCTGCGATGATACCATAAATGATAAATTAATTTATTGTCTGTAGAGGCTAGGTAGGTAACAATGGTCTTATAATCTATCTTAATAAGTATCTCTAGTCTTGTCTAATACGGCTTACAAACATTACATTAAACATAATCTAGTACCTAATAATAAAAAAAAAAGTCCAAATTAATGTCAAAGTAATTTATATAAAATAAAATACATAGTAAAAATCCAATGTAGGTATGTCATTCAAATCTATCATTCATAAGCTCATCAATTGTACTCGTATAACACTTTCTCTTCCAATAATTCAGTTAATTTATTTTTAAATGCTAATAAACTATTTCCGGTCTTAATTGACATTGGGACATGATTATATATGATAGGTGCCATACAGAAAATACACGTAGCAGCGCTATTTGAATTGCATGGTAATGGATGGTACCATCTCGGTGATTGCCAGCGGGTAATGGAGAAAAGTGATCTAGATTACTATGCACAAACATTGCTTCATCTTACTACCATTGTCATGGTGAAGCGATTGGTTTAGTAGAATCGGGGCCCTGGTATTTTTTGGTTGGTACAAACTAACTTATATGGATAGTGTAGTGTAGTATCATGAAACACATGACCTAGATCTACCACTATAGTACGTTAATTTCAAGTCGCATGTCAACTGCCCTATACAGAGTTATGTTATTGGCCCCACACGAATCACGCTTAACTCGCATCATCATATCTATTTATATGGTAGCCTCAATACGGTGACGACCCGTCCACCCACTGGACTGTCCCACTAATGGGTGGACGGGTAATTCACGATTTCTCCCCCACCCACTGCGCTAGTGTGAACCGAATAAGTACCTAGTTATCGTTTATTATTTAATTTTGATAAATTCAAATAAATTGAAACATTTATTTAGCTTTCATGTTAATAAAAAAAAACTAACTAAAAAAATAAATTATAAAAACAATGTTTTCTAAAAAATGGCCAATGATTTCTGGTTACATAAGATCATCAGAAATCTGTTGCATTTGCGCATTGGGTGGAGGGGTCGTGAATTACCCGTCCACCCATCAGTGGGACAGTCCAGTGGGTGGACGGGTCGTCACCGCCTCAATACTGGCTACTATGCTTATGATTACACAGCAATAATTAATTCGACGATACTTACATACTAAATATTCTATTACGTATTTATCATAGAAGTCCCTTTACGGGCATCTAGTTTAGAAGTCCTTGTCGACGCCGTCTTCGCTGCTACATCTGCCTAGGTTACGTTCGTATGGTCTGGATTGTGAAACGTCTGTGATAGCAAAATGTCGGGATTGAAAAAAGTCTACTCTTTACAAAATGAATTAACTAAATTGTAAAATGTATAGGTAAACAAAACGTCGTAGATTGTCTGTCAAACCGTTTCTTTTAAGTCAATAGTAAACCGCCCGTTCCCATCATTACGTGGGAATTCTAAATTCTTAGTATATAAGCCCCTAAGACTTCTGGTGTTGGTTGTGCGTCGGTTGTCAGCCAGTCAGTCAGTCACTCATACAAAAGCTTATGTTTTATTGTTAATAGCATGATAAGGCCGAAGGTGGAAGCGCACTTCACCGGAATCCTTAACTGTCTAAAACTAGCTATCATACCTCTAAATGCCGGAACACAACAATTAAAAATTGCTCTATTAGCTACTACAATGACTACGTGTGACCATGTGCACATTCATTTCGTAAACATTTCACACTTTTTGCACAAACATTTCACCTAGTAAGAGTTTTCCCTTTAGTAAGACTATTGGCTCGATTTAACTAAATGGATTTTTTCAGCATTCCAGTTGCTCGAAAATGTCAAGTTCGACCCGATGTGGGTAAAGAGCATGTGGTGGATGTGTCTCATCTGCCTCATCTGGGGCAGCGAGTTCATACTCGGGTGCCAGCAGATGACCATCGCGGGGGCTGTGTCTCATTGGTACTTTAGGTAAGTCAATAGACAGAACAACAAAAGTGTAGAAGTGACACTATCAATAAAACGCTAAAAAATATCACGAAGACGATACACGTGACTCCATGGTCTTTTCCCAAGGTTTCGTAACGCGCAGGCGCACATACACTCGTCCCCGCGACACGTGTTGTGTAGGTAATAACACGCGTACAAACATACATATCAGTATTTTATCTCATTCTCTCACAGGCTTAATCCTATATATGTTTTGTTTCTTTTTAGTGACGCTTTTTCGTTATTACACTTATTTCAGTATGCTACCTGTATAATTAGCCGGCATGTACAAAATGCGGTAAGGTTTTTGACAAGGATCTTAACGGGCTATAGTACCTCAGATTAGCAACTCAACGCAACTTTATTCTAGTTTCGAACTAAGATATAGTAATAATACAGGTGACATTGCTGTGCACTCAACCACGGCGCTTATGACCACCAGATGACAGAAATATGCGCGTATTTCTACGTTTTGTTTTTTTTACGGTATAACAAATATTAATTTTGAAAATCTAAAACACAGACCGTCTGCTGTATACTGTGTTTATTTACTGTACAAAGTTTCAAGCCCTAATTGGGCGTATTTATTGAACGGCGAACATTTTTAGTACAAATTAGAGTCAACTTTGTTTTTTTTTTCTATGGATATTTTTTTATGTAATCGTGTTTTCGAAACACAAGCGTTCTAGCATCTATCCTGAACTATAATATATATTCATTTCAAAGTAAATGCTACAGTATTGTGGAAGATATGATCGCTGAAGCTAAGCCATTTCTCATATCATAGAGAACTATAATGTTTTTATTCCAGAGGCCCGACCGCCCATCCGTCTCCCGTACTGTACTCCATTGGCAAACTTATAAAGTATCACCTGGGATCAGTGGCGAAGGGATCGTTCCTCATCACTCTCTTCAAGATCCCGAGACTCATCATGACTTACATCCATGCCAAGTTAGTCAACTTCATACATATATACATAATAACTATAAGGCAAAGGAAGTGTGGGATGTCCGCTTGCAAGTGTAGACAACATAGTTAAATGTGCAGTTCGTTTGTGGATTAGACTGGCGAAGACAAGCGAAGAGAAGCCTAAGCCCAGCAGTGGGATGTGACAGGCTGCACGTGATTACCTATAATGTTATATAATATACTTTTAACTAGTTATCTTTTTATTTTAAATTGTACGACAAGGAAGCGCTTGGCCTTCATCTCACCTGGTAACAAGTTGAGATAAGACCAAAGGTGGAAGCGCACTTCACCCGGAATCCTCAACAAACTGAGGAACTGGCTAACTTACCTCTGAATGCCGGAACACAACAATTTTTAGAATTGTTATTATGGCGACAGAATTAGGTAAGATGGCTGTAGCTAGCCAGGCGGACTTAAACAAAGTCCTACCAACAACCAAACCGAGCACAATATTGTACTCACCCTGGGGATCGAACCCGTGACCTCTGGATATGAAATCGGTGGGTTGAACCTCTAGGCCACAGAGGCGGTTAAAATCGCAAACTGTGTATATTATAAATCTTGGAAGTCGTTTATAACTTTCCTCTATATATTAGCATACAGAAGAAGGTTATTCCAGGATTTTGCACATCTATTCGAGGTTGTTTAAGTATTGGTAGGACTTTGCAGGCTAGTAGGTATCATCTGCTTGTCCGATAGGTATGATGATAAGGAGTACGCTAAGTCGTTGTTACAGTTCAAACGAATTAAATAGCCAAGTGCGAGTCGGACACGCACAACAAAGGTTCCGCCCACATTAAATGGCAAAACATATTTTTCTTTTTGAATTTCACTCTATAGCATTGACTCACGTAAGGCTGGCTTTTAGTATTTATTGTTGAACATAAAGGTCATTTTAAAAGGTAAATAAATGGGTATTACTGTGTTTACTATACAGAACTTATTTTTTTTTAAAACGTTAATAACTTGAACTAAGGATTCAAGTTTTTAACGTTTTTTTCTTTTATTATCATTTGTCAGATAATCAGCCATAATAACACATTTTCTCCACAACATTTACCAGATACCTTATTTATGAATCTAAAGATGGCTGTATAAAGGTACGACAGACAGTCAGAGCGTAGGCTTAGTAACATAATCCCGCCCCGTTGGCACTCTTTAGGTACGGAACCCTCGTTAAGCAGATACTCACTACTAGTCGGGGGCCTATGTCATTTATCATTGTTCCATTTGATTAGGTTGTCGGCTCGCGCGGACAAGGGCTCGGATTGCGCGAAGTGCGGCCTGAAATGCGGCATCTGCTGTTTCTACTGCCTCGAGAAGTTCATCCGATATCTGAACCACAACGCGTACACCATCATCACCATTGAGAGGTGTCACTTCTGCAAGGCGGCCGCCAGGGTGAGAACACCTGCCTCTATTCCATCCTTTATGCAAGCCGGGTCTAAAAAAACACATTCTCTGCTGTCTGAAAAACCGAAACAAAAGTTCAAAAGCCAACAATTTTTATTCAGTTAGATTTTTTTAGTATCACTTTGAAAGGTCAAATTTCAAAGGTCAAAGGTCAAAAGGTTAAAGTTAAAAACAACGTTCCCAAATCATGTTTAAAAAAGAGGGCGTGGTTTGAGGAATAAAACTTAGTTCGTTCAACAAAACTAGCCAACATTGTTTGCCGCAGTGGACAGCGCAAGGAAAACATCCCCGCGTTCGTTAAGCGAGTTGAACATTGTTTGAAGTTCGCACAGACATTGTTCATTAGACATGTTCATCAAAATCTTGTTGGGTTAACAATGTTGCAAAGATTAGGAAGCAGGAGACCCTCATCTTGTGACAGCTGTTTGAGAGGTACATAAAATCAATGACTAAAAATAGAATTATACCAATACTAATCTATCTATCGACAAATACAAAAATCTTTGTGTGTATGTTCCCTATGGACTCCAAAACGGCTGGGCCGATTTCGATGAAATTTTCAGGTAATCTAGACTAGCCCACTTCACAGGGCGATCCTGTGAAGTTTGGTAGCGATCGGATCATCCGTTTTTTTTTTGCTGTAACTGCGCGGGGCTAGCTAATACCAAATGAAAATGATTTATTTGTTAGTTACAATATTAAATAGGAGTATCACATCATCAGCCATTAGTGTCCACTGCTGGACACAACCTCCAAAGCTGAGGGGTTTTGCTAATCTTCAGGCGGATTCGCGATCGCAGTAAAGGTGTAGATAATACACAGAAGGAAGCTGCTGCCATTCTTCTGTTGAGATCCCTTAGTTGCCTTTTACGACAGCTGTGGCGATCGCGGTATAAGAATCGACCCCTGCAACTCAGTTCACAAATAGGATACATTTAAAAGACTTTTTTTAAAACGGAAATGCGGACGTGCCTTTTCAAAAGAGACTCTTCTCTCAAAACTATTCTGTGTCTTATTACTTTTGTCTCCTTTTTTCTACGCTGGACAGATAGGTAATATCATAACAAGAATGCTTTAGAGGTCGTGGTAACCCCCTGTACAATAAACTGAATGATGAATTCCACGGCCACTCACGATGGCCCCACCAGCGCTGCTGTACGGAAGTGGAGCAGCATTTAAGCTGAGTTGGTGCCATTTGCAACATACTACATTTAGCGCAAACTAATTTGCATCTCTTTGCAGCAGGAGGTTGAGTGGGTAGCTATCTACCTACCTATTTATTTTTTAATTAGTGGTGTGTCGATAAAATGTTTTTCTTCCTTTCTCTGAATGATATCGTTCGTCCGCTAGGCGTTCAGCACGATAGTAAACAACGCCCTGCAAGTAGCCACGATCAACAGCGTGGGAGACTTCATACTGTTCCTCGGTAAATGCATCGTGACCGCCGTCACTGGCATCGTCGGACTGCTTCTGCTCAAGAGGAACACCGACTTGCATTTCTACGCGGCGCCCACCTTGGTTATATGCATCTACTCCTTCTTCATCGCGCATTGCATGCTGTCTCTATACGAGGTACTTATAAACTTTTTGTTTTTAATAATTTATTTTCTCAATTTTTGTAAAACTTACAGCTAGGTTTGTACAATAGATAATTTGAATAACTTTGAACAAATGTTACATATAGGAAGGCCGAATAAAAGTTTCCACAGATAACTCAAGTGAATTATATGCGAACATAAACAGATAGGGTAGACGATAGTTGTATAAAGCAGCAAACATAGTGAAAAAAATAAAAAATACACAAAAACACACATACAAAGAAGTTAAGTGCCCAATCTAGCCAACATTAAAGTAGGTTTAGTAAGTTTAGCCAAGCTTCTCCAGTTTCTACCAGTTCCTCAGCTAGTTGAGGATTCCGGGTGAAGTGTGAATCCACCTTCGGCCTTATCATAACTCGTAACCAGATGAGATGAAGGCCAAGCGCTTCCCCATCGTACAATAATAAAAAAAAACGATAGAACCTTTGTGGGATATCGACCCGCCGCCATTTTTAACAGACTTTCAATTAAAAGAGGAGGTTCTCAATTCGTCAATTCGATTTTTTTTTAATGTATGTTCTCCGATTACTCGAAGATGCCTGGACCGATTTCGAAAATTATTTTTATGTTTGAAACAGTATACTTCACAAGTCGTCATCAGGTCAGGATCTGATGATGGGATCCTGGAAAAATCGTGGGAACTCAAATATCATAGGCACACTTGAAGCGATTTGGGTGTATTACTTAAAAGTAAAAAAAAAACGGTCCCCATACAGAGGATCACGCGTCTGTTTGCCTGTCCGTCCATCTGTCATCAAAATAATTAGAAAAAATACGTCGTACAGATAAACGAAATTGTAACATATTCTTCATTGAAGATTCTCGGATTCTCTTCATCGGTTTTCTTTTTAGTTTTTAAAACGTAATCAAAAATATTAATTTTCAAAGTTTTCGCGCAAGGTGGAAGTGGGATATATAGGTAGGAGACATTTATACAAGCAAAATATGTTAAGCATATATTGCCCTAAAGTGTCACGTTTCCGATGTGAATATGCATTCAAATAATAGTTCCCGGTATGTATTAGTTGATTTTACGTTCGAACCCAATTATGCTATTGGATAATAAAAGATAACGTATCTAGCTTCGCTTCAGTCTGCTGTCTCACGCCTGACTACGTTTCCTTCCAGATGGTTGTCGACTCGCTGTTCCTGTGCGTGTGCGAGGATCGCAACCAGAACAGCGCCGACGGGAAATGGAGGAACTCGCGCCTGGCCGAGCTCGGCGGTCAGCACGGCGTCGAGAGCCCCGCCGAACTGCAGGACCTCAACAAGTACTGACAACTCACTTCCTTGGTAACCGTAAGTTAAGTTAACAAAGAGGATCATTACCGCGTACCTGTCCATACAAAAAGAAAAAGCTATTTTTTTTTATTGTACGACGGGGAAGCTCTTGGCCTTTATCCTGGTTACAAGTTGAGATAAGGCCGAAGGTGGATGCGCACTTCATCCGGAATCCTCAACTAACGTTTGCTAAATACCTACAACGCGAAAACAGTTCCAGTACCTATACGTTTCTTTTATGGCGGCCTAGCAGCAACTATGCTCTTCCATACAAACGTGGTTTGTCGTTCATTTACTAATTGCATGTCCGAAACAAAATCTTTTACGGATATCTCATAGAGATAATCTACGATTTTGCAGTTTTATTTTGTCTTAAACACAATCAAAACGAAAGCTATAAATATGTACGGATTTTTCTATCATCCGGCGTAATAATGTAATGTATTTAAGAAATAGTGGCTTTGGGTAGGCCTCTACCGTTGCTACAGTCCATTTTTTTTTTTTTGCGAAGACGGACAGCACTGATAGGAAGTGATATGAAACCGCGCTGACAGAGATATAGTACCTCAAACAGAAGGCTAATTGCATAACTAGAAATCCATTACCAGTGAACTTCAAGTTGATTACCAGTGTCAAACCCAGTCACAATTTGTCAAAAGTAAAGACGAAAGTGACAGTTGAAGACAAGGATTCAAATGTCAAAAATGAAGTCGATTTTTTCGGCCTTATCATAACTTGAAACGCATGAGAGATGAAGGCCAAGAGCTTCCCCGTTGAACAATAAAAAAAAACAAATACGGGACATACAATTTTTACACAACGCCATCTAGCTCAAACTAAGCAAGCTTGTAATATGTTTTACAGATACAATACTTACATACGTTTGGTAAGTACCAATCGTACATGATACAATGCCAACACCCAAACACAGAACATTTATATTCATCACACAAATGTTTAGGTTTTTTTGTAGGTGGGAATCGACCCACAACCTACCAACTAAGCTATGAGATCTGTCATTTTCAGTTGGTGTAATGTTTGTAACTATTGTAAACAATTATTTTGAAGTTATCATTTTTTTCCTTTTCACAGATAAAGTTGACCGATTTAATTGGACAAGATTCTCACAAGGACTTCATATATATCTGCCCAAAGGTCTGATACAATATTTTATTAAAAAAGAACTACTTCCATACTGTGTAATTGTAGCACAAAATTAAACCATCTTACTTATTTTCACTTACTGTGTGATGCTTAGATTATATTATATTTCCTAGCTCTATGGGGTGATGGTATGCTCAAATACCTGCCTAGCACTTGTTACTTGGTACCATAGGATTTTATAAATGGTATACACAATTTTGGAAAATATTTAAATGCACTTTTTATAGTTTTAAGATATTAACTATTTGATTATGGAGTTATTTGATTTAACCATGTTATTACGAATATTACAGCATTTTAAAAGAACAACCATACATAATAAATAGGTTTTACTTATTTTTGAATATTTATTTTGAATATTTTTATATTTTTAAAGTGGAGGCAACTATTTTGAGGAATGATATAAAATGCATTTGAATGGTTTGGAAAAAATATACAATCATACATAATTTGCCTTTATGTCAGTATGTAGTAACTTATTGGTGAACTAGGACGTAATAATAATAAGTAAATACCTATAATAATTTTTAGATTACTAAATCTGTGTTTGAAGTTTATTCCAAGTACAATTTTTTTACTACATATTTTTTTAATATTATTGATAGTGCTTTTGCATTTATTATTTAAGATATTTTTATAATGTTGTGGCTATGTAATATTTTCATAATAATCACAATTTATTTTCTTATTTTTATACATTCTTAGTTTTAGAATATCAATTATGCAAATGTTTAATGTATCTCAAAAGTTGTAATTTTCGAGTGAAAATCGTATTGTCACGATTAGATTAGACCAAGTTGAAGCATTTCAATCACCTGTTGTGTTATTGGATCTCTTTTGCTATTTTGGCTAAATTTAACTGCTTGAGATTTTATCAAAATTGATAAAATTTTAAGTTTATTTTTTATAATAAGACGTATTTTCCGTCCTCTATATCGATTATGTTACACTTGACAATAAAACGTTTTTGCGTGTTATTTTTTGTGAAATTAAACATATTTTATAAATAACCGATGCTGAACTTGCTTGATATTTTTTTATAATTTGTGTGCTTTTAACTTTAAATCTTGTCTTAGTATTTTAATGCTTGTCTAAGTATTTTTTGACTTAGAACCCGAGAGTACCTCAATGATCTTCCGTTTCTATTAATTCTAAGATATAAATGTATTTTTGTTTCAATAAACTATTTTTAGTGTGAAAAAAATACTTTATTGCAATATTCAATCTTAGCCTATGCTTTTGATTTGATATTTCTATAATTTGTACTTTTAACTTTAAAACTTGTCTTAGTATTATATTACTTGTCTAAGTATTTTTTATTTTTTGACTTAGTACCTGAGTGTACCTCAATGATCTTCCGTTTCTATTAATTCTAAGATATAAATGTATTTTTGCTTCAATAAACTATTTTTAGTGTGAAAAAAATATTTTATTTCAATACTCAATAATAGCCTATGCTTTTGATTTCACAGGTTTCTTCTTTTTGAACTGCTGTTTTCTCTTTTTGATTTGATCCGAGATCTTTTTGCTCTGGGCCTTAAGTTGCTTGCGTCGGATGGCCATGTCAGGTTTGCTCTTGCTCTTTTTCTGCACTATCACAGGTTTGCTTACTTCAGAGTCACTTCCTTCTGGTTCTTCATCTGCTAGCTCCTCTGCAAAAATAATGATGGTTAATGTTGTTCTAGGAAATGTAGTAGTACTAGACCGAGTTTCCTCGCTATAATATTTATCTTACCTTTGATAATAGCTTCTTCAGCTTTCACAAGAGGGTCACCCTTGAAGAAATCTGCTCCCTCAATATCAGGATAGCCAGTTTCGGGCTTAGTTGCTTCGTACATGGCTTTCTTCTCTATCCTTCTTTCATACTTGTTGCCTGCTTTCTTAGAGAATGCTTGTCTTAGTTTTGCAGGGCTAACATATTTTGGATTCTCCCACAATGTTGTGCCACCAAAGGATCCAGAAAAAATCTTTACCTAAAAAAATTTGCAATATTAATACTTCTGATAGTAAAATACCGTAAAATGCTAGTCCTTACCATATATATATATATATATATATTTATTGTACAACGGGGAAGCGCTTGGCCTTCATCTCACCTGGAACTCTCAACAAACTGAGGAACTGGCTATCTTACCTCTGAATGCCAGAACACAAAAAAATTTAGAATTGTTATTATGTCAACAGAAAAAGGTAAGATGGTGGTAGCTAGCCAGGCGGTCTTCAACAAAGTCCTACCACCAACCAAATCAAGCACAATATATTGTACTCCCCTGGGGATCGAACCCGGGACCTCTGGATCTGAAATTCGATGGATTGAACCAATAGACCACAGAGGCGGTAATATGATTTAAAAACTTAACTTACAGGGTTCAGTACAAATCGGGGCCCAATTTCTGCCAGAGCACCATCTTCCGAGAGAATCTGGTAGTTTCTGAACCAAATCCTGTTATCCAGAATCATGAATGTGTAGACATGGTCAAAGAATGGTTGACTCTTCGGATGATGGTTGGGCACTCCAAATGTCTGAGTCAGCAGTTCCTTCAGAAGAGTGTAGTGCGAGTCTTTAGTGAATTGGGGATCAAAGGAGAGCAGAGGCCTGGATCCTCTCAGGCAGTTTCCAGTCATTTTGAGTTCTCCCATCGTGTAAACTGAAATTAAAATTATATACTGATATGTTATGTCATTTTAGTAAAACAATGTCTAACAAGGATATTAAGAAGGCCCACTAGTGACACTTTCCCATACTAACATAGTTCCATTTTCATTTTGAAATGGCGAGTCTGATTCAAAAGATTTTTTGCAGGTATAATGAGATAGGGATCTGTGGACACTTTTCTAAAAAAACTAAAACAAACCAAATTGTACGGAAATACTCTTTTTCATATATTTTAATTGTTATTGTGTGTTTTACGAAAGAGTAGAAAAAGTAGAAAGTAAAAGTATGAAAAAGTAGCACACCTCCTATATATATATATATCTATAGGGATATATATATATATATATATATCCCTCATATATATATATATATGGAATCTCTTTTCGATTATACCATCAAAATTTCATGTGAATCAGACTTTGAAATTAAAAAGGAACTATGTGTTTATCCTGGAGAGTGAAAATCTGTTTATCAGATTTAGGTACAGGTTTAACGGTTTTTGATAAATTGTAGCTTCAAATCTCATTGCGGATTCAAAAATGTTACATAGTACTTATCACTACCAAACAAACATTACTTTTAACAATGTTAGTGCCAAATTAATCAAATATTTGTTGTTATTAGTAAGATGTAGTACAATAGTCTTAAAGTGGGGCCAGTGATAGAAATAATGAAGAGTATCTAATAGGTTAGTGTGGTATTTCTTTTTAGTTTTAGGACATTTATTTCACACAGCACCATCTAGCCCCAGGTATGGTAGTTATGGACATGTCATGTGGAGGGAAGAAAATCACAACTAAAAGAATGTTAGGTTATTGAATATGGACCAATGTGTAGAAGGGGTAGACCGCTGAATAGATGGATGGATTGTGTGAGTGATGATATGCATGATGGTGACGGGAGAGTGGAAAAGAAGAACACCTGTGCCTGCCCCGCCAAAATGTAGGATTAGGGCAGGAGGAAGAGTAGCTGTATGAAGTGGCATATTTCAAATTTTTATCCACAATGTGTTAAGACCAAACCAAAATACATATTGGCCCTAAAAGCTCAACTTCAAGAAACTTACTGTTTTCTAATAGAAATTTAGCACTGGGACCATTGGGAACATTGGCCATCCATAAGTACAAGTCTCTCATCTTTCTTCCCTCAAAAAGAAAGCACTTATTGCAATTCTTCATCTCACTGATTTCATTGACTACATAAAGATTTTTGCTTCGCTCCATTTTGGACTCTGTCTTATGATGTGGCATCAGTTTTTTTATATCTTCCATCAAATGTCGATGGCGATGGTTTATGCCACGAGCAGCGAAAACAAGAACTCGTTGCCTGTTTATCCATTTAACCTAGAATCAATTTATAATTGTATATAAGTTAGGTTATCTACCTACCTTGAGGGTAAGATTTATGGTTATCCATTAGTGCAAAATATTGTAACTCCGGGACTAAACGGAAAACCTTAAATAATATTGGGTATCGACTCATAGCAGACCTAATAAATATAGGGTATTGATTGGTTCAAATAATTTCCAGGGTACAAAAATAAATTATTTGCTCAAACCTGTCGTGGCGCAGGATCGTCTGACATACGAACTGGAGGTAATACAACTACATTTTCATCAGTAGGTTTCTCGAGTGCAATTACTTTCTTCTTTTTTGCGCTTTTTACTTTCAGCTTAGTTAATTTAGCCATTATTTTGAAGTATTATATCCACCACACGTGCCGATAGTACAAACAGACAAGTAGAAAAAAAACAAACAACCAAACCAACCAACCAAAGAGAGAATCATTAATTTAAATTAATTCCCATACATAAAAAGTATTCTGTGGAGGTCCTATAATATTATGAGAGAAAACAAAAAATATTGGCAGACCAGCCAAGCCGAGCCACAGACAGGCAGCCAACAAAGAAAAGAGTAGTAGGTATAGAATAGAATTGGTTCTAGCCTATTACGGTTTTACTCTTTGATTCTAGCAAAAATCAAAGAAAACAAGAATTAATTGGCATTGGCAATGACAGTGACACACAACCAAAGATAGATACCTGTATCACTTACATAATCTACTAAAACTTAAAAGAGCAGAGTACAAAACCATAGCACAGGAAACAATGCAAGGTTCCGCTTCCGTCTCAGATCAAGTTTTCCGAGTTGTTCGGCGTGCTATGTTGCTGTGTATCATCAATAACAGGTTGTTCCGTAATAAACAAACAGTTCACATAAATAATGAGGTCCCCAGGTCCTCACGCCAGTGAACAACTGTTGTTGGTCCTGGTGTAAAAACGATCAGATAAAAATGAAATGTAATGAATAGGGATGGACTAATTACTCATTTCTATTGTATTGTAATTAACTAAGTTAGGTAAGTATCACAAGGTAGGTAGGTATTTTTATTTGGATAGTTTGGTAGAAAGATACCTAAGTAAGTAGGTAGGTACAGTAAACAACAGATATCAGTGCTGTGCTATGTGTGGCTGTGTTGTGTATCAAATCAATCAGTGTGTATTTTGTGCCTGTGGCGGACGAACGTTGTTCACTGCGAAGATGTTGAAATCTGTAACATTTTTATTCAAATACAACAAAAATATTTCTGAGCAAGTTAGATTAGCATCTCAAGCATTACCGCAACTATCTTCGGTAAGAATTATATACCTGCAGTACTTACCTCTAATGGAATTTATACCTACATTAACTGTTGCTGCTAGGTATATAGGTAGGTAGATACCTACTCATACCTTTTTTTAGATAGATAGTCTTAGGGTAAGTATGTAGGTATATACATAGGTATGTACCTACTACCTAAGCTACCTATAATATATTAAGTACGTGGTAACCGAAGTCCCTCTTATCTCCTGTTATCTCATCCTTTTCAGGAAAAATACAATATCAAAAGGAAAGAATTCGGTACAGTCCAACCAGCAGATGTAAACTACTTTGTGTCTCTTCTCAGCAAAGATAGAGTGCTGACTGAAGATAGCGATGTCATGCCCTTTAACATCGACTGGATTAAGAATTGCAGAGGTACCTACTACTACTCTTACATGATGAATAATATGTGATGGACTGAGTGCTTCTCAGCTGTGTAACCCACTTTTATTTCTACCAAATATAGGAGATAACGCACATCCCAGTCCCGCCTCTGTGGTCTTGTGGTGTCCCATCGATTTCAGATCCAGAGGTCCCGGGTTCGATCCCCATGGGGATTATATGAGGATAATATATGGGGATATATTGTGCTTGGTTTGGTTGGTGGTAGGACTTTGTTTAAGTCCGCCTGGCTAGCTACCATCATCTTACCTAAATCTGTCGCCTTAATAACAGTTCTAAAATTGTTGTGTTCCGGCATTCAGGGTAAGATAGCTAGTTCCTTCAGTTTGTTGAGTATTTCGGGTGAAGTGCGCCTCCATCGTCGGGCTTATCTCAACTGTAACCAGGTGACATGGAGGCCAAGTGCTAACCCGTCGTACAATAAAAAAAAGGCCAGAATATTTTCAGAGAATGTTTTTTTTCTATTCATTTTATCTACATTACTTACCTACCTACATATAAATATGCTTTATCTGAAAATTTACGTTGATGCTGTACCTAATACAATTACAATTGTATTTTCACTAAGTAAGTCTTTACGGTGAAAACCTATTTCAAGCTCACTGCAATCGAATCTTCCGAAAAACCGAAAAGTCGAAAAAATTGGTGCACGACTGGATTTGAACCCACAACCGGCTACACAGCAGTTTTTATACTGTATTTTTATTGTTGGTTTTCCAACATAAATAAATAAATCTGAATTAAATTTTCCAGGTCAGTCGAAAGTCGTACTTAAACCCAGGAGTACACAGGAGGTATCCGAGATCCTGAAGTACTGCAATGACAGGCGGTTGGCAGTGTGTCCCCAGGGGGGTAACACCGGTCTGGTGGGGGGATCCGTGCCGGTGTTTGATGAGATCGTGCTGAACCTGGGGCTCATGAACCAAATTATCAGTTTGGATGATATATCAGGTTAGTTTAGTACCTTATTCCGCCATTATTCGGTCAGCAGTCAGCTCCTTCTTCTGACTTTGACAAGCGCTTTCAATGATGTTTGTAATAGATAATAGGTAAGTAGGTACGTACGTATACACATATCAACGCACACTGAGCTACCGCATCTAAGGTACGTAGGTACTTCCATTGTCTTATGTCCCTAATCCCTGTACAATAATTATTATAAGAAGGAAGTTAACAGCCGCATCTTCCAAAATAATACCTACCTTTTAGGTTATTATAAGCTTTATTATTTATACACATTTAACTTACTATTTACAAAGGAAGCAGTTGGGTTACCTGTAAGGATCGTTACAAACAGTCTATAGGTGACTCAACTGTTCCGGAAGCGTGCTCATGACACTGGCTATATTCTTTTGTCACGCTGATAACTATGCGTACTCGCTGGTCTAAACAAGAGCCAGCCCTTGAGAACCTCATGGGCACCGGCACTCCATTCGTGGTGAGCGGACCGGTTTTTTTTTTTTATTGTACGACGAGGAAGCGCTTGGCCTTCATCTCACCTGGTAACAAGTTGAGATAAGGCCGAAGATGGAGGCGCACTTCACCTGTAATCCTCAACAAAGTGAGCAACTGGCTATCTTACCTCTGAATACTGTGCCGGAACACAACATTTTTTTTAAGAATAGTTATTATGGCGACAGAATTAGGTAAGATGGTGGTAGTTAGCCAGGCGGGCTTAAACACAATCCTACCACCAACCAAACCAAGCACAATATATTGTACTCCCCTTGTGAATCGAACCCGGGTCCTCTGGATCTGAAATTGGTGTGTTGAACCACTAGACCACAGAGGCGGTTTCCGCAACTAAGCCGCTGTGCGTGACGATTGCATCCGATGTCCTCCAAAGAGGCTAGCAGCTCGCTGATGCCGGCGTAGGCCGCCGTAAGTGACCCCGGTGTCCCAAGGTATTGTAGTCGTTGATACGCCACGCTACACGTGCGCGGCCGGCTGCATCCTCTGCATAGAAGACTGTCTGTAATAGGTACCTTTGAACAAAAATGCTCAGAGAAGTGTCCTGTGACGATACTGATAATTTAGTCGTTGTTTGTCAGGCTCAGTACTTTTCGGGAGTAGCTCTAGATTAAAGCCGGGAAAGCCTTCGACTGCATGCAGTCCTGCATACGTGCCCAGTAGTTTTACAGTTCGATCACGAATCCAGAAGCGGGCTTGACTAAAGGGAAGGGGGAAGATTGGCTCCGGTCCAGCTGTTTGTATCTCCTCGCCTCTCTAGCCAGTATGTCAGCCTCGTCATTACCTCTGGATCTATTGTGTACTTTTATCCATTGGAGGTTCTTGATTGTTGACCTTGTCGTTTTTACTTACTATTTCCACCGTCCAGGGAAGTACCACCATACCTATTTCAGCCGCCAACCAGTATTGCTGTGTCTGGTTTAAAGGGTATGGTCACCGGTAAAATTACAGGCGCGTTAGGCTTAGCGCCGTTTATATCTCAAGTTGACGGGCGCAATGCAGTGCCGTGTAGACTATGTTTTTTGTGGATGTGACCTACGCAGAATGGCATTATTATAGGCGAGAGATGCACTTATTTATTGCATTATCAGGTGGGCTTTTGCTTGTTCCGTCTCCTAGTTGTATAAAAATAATAAAAAAAAACTGTTCAGGGTCTGTAGTACTGCAGCACTCTGTGAGAGAATACTGATGTTGTGATCAGTTATAACCTTTCTTCGTAGTACTGCATTCGCAGCCTGTATTATGCTGATATATTCCGCTTGAAAGATGGAATTGAGATTGCCCAGTGCTGTCGTATTGTGAATGTTTAGGTCGTCTGAAGAAGCTCTCGTACCTACCTACCTTTTCATTTTAGAGCCATATCTGTATATATTCTGATTTCGTGTATGTTTGAGCTGACACTTGGCTTCTCATGTTATTGTATAGTGGCGTGACGCTCAAAGAGTAGGTAGAGGTGTTTTTTTGAGTACCCTATATCATAGATAGACTGGAGCAGTGGGTTTCCTCTGAGATACTCCTCTATGATAGTCGTGTGATGTGGCTGTGTACTGTGTTCCCACAGTCAAAGTGCACCGGCTCTACTAAGACCCAAGATATCAACCCAAAGGGCTCAAATAAGTACCTAGCTAGCTCTGTCTGTCTACCTTTTAGGTAACTAGCGTGAGATCTTGTGGTCGTTGGTAGTCAATTTTATCTCTTAGGTGTTCCATTCCATTGTTAGTTCATCAGTAATTTTAAACTGTTATCTTCTTCCGTACATCATTAGGAGCATTAGTATGTGAAGCGGGCTGCATCCTTGAGAACTTGGACAACTACGCTCGAGAAAGGAATCTCATAATGCCTCTTGACCTGGGCGCTAAAGGCTCCTGTCAAATCGGTGGCAACGCCAGCACGAACGCGGGTGGATTGCGTCTGCTGCGTTATGGAAACCTGCATGGAAGTCTGCTGGGGATTGAGGCTGTGAGTACCATGTACCTGTTTCAGGAAACAAAACAGTAAACGGGTTCACTACGCCTTTCCGAAACACATTTCGACCTGTTACATTTAATAAAAAGTACAATTAAACTAACTATGTACAAAGGAATCAGTCAGATTACTAAGGACCGTTACAAACGGCCTATAGGTAACTCAACTGTTACATTTCACCTATGACGTCTCATAGAATGATTATTTAAACAATATTTTAAAATATAATACAATAAAATAGTAAATAGTAAAAAAAAAAAATATAATATACATTTATTCAATAAAAAGTACAATTAAACTAACTATGTACAAAGGAATCAGTCAGATTACCTAAGGACCGTTAGACAAACGGCCTATAGGTAACTCAACTGTTCCAGACCAGTACCAGACGGAAACGTGCCCAAGAAACTGGCTGCATTGCCACGCTGAATAGCTATGCTAATCCGCTGGCCAAAATAAGAGCCAGCTTGGGTCACGTGTCGCCTCAATAAAAAGCCCCGCAAGATTTTTGAAAACCCGGAGGGCACCGGCTCCCCACGGACCCAAGTCAAAAAATGCTTCCGGTGAAATATGTTTAGGTGACGTAGCACTGAATAACCGGACATAGTCATATCAAGCATTGTACCAATGGCTCTTAATATCTACTGAATGGTCGATGAATCGTCTTAGGTGAAATGTAACAAGTTGAAACGTGTTTCCGAAAGGCGTAGTGAACCCACAGTAAACACAGGTTTTAATCACGTCACGTACCCGTGATGAAGGCACCAACTTTGTTTCGGTTCTCTCCTATCCATCTAGTCTAGTGTGACTGTGTGAGTGTGTGAGAGTCCCCTCACGAGATGGCGTTCGTGGCGTGTAGTGTTCCTGTTCGACACCGCTTTCCCGGGAATCACACTCACGCTGATGTTGATTCCCTGGGAGAACCGACTTGGTGCCATCATTGTATACGTGAGTAAAACCCGTGTTTAAAAACATACAATAATACCCACACAATTTTTGAAATTGAAAAAGTAAAAAAGGCTTTTCACATCACAAACCATTTTTTCACATATAATCGAACCCATCGTCCTAAGGGAACATGACATTGACATGACTCTACAGACACCATTTGCGTCTGATCTAACATAATTAACTGATGTAAGTACCAACCTACCCAGAAGCAAATTTTATTAGCAGGGAGGTACCTACCTAACCTACTACCATGGACCTTTGTTTCCGATCTCACTGTGTTTACAGTATAATGTTGTGCGTAGTGTGTGGGCTAGTGCGAATACCACTTATTTATCAATATTATATTTATTGAGCTAGTGGGTAAGCTGACCTTAAATGAGTGATAAACATTTTTTTTAGGTGAAAGCTGATGGTACTGTCATCGACTGTCTCAAGACATTGAAAAAAGATAACACAGGATACCACCTGAAGCATCTGTTTATTGGATCTGAGGGTACTCTAGGAGTGGTCACTAAAATCGCAATCCACTGTCCTGTGCTGCCCAAAGCGGTTACAGTTGGATTCTTTGGTAAGCCCATTACAAGAAAATATTATTGATTGATCAAGGGAGCTTACCTAAAGCTTGATCTTGATATAGGTAGGTAGGTATAGCCTTCGTCGAATAGAATGTTGTATAATTACTTACCCAGTAGTATGGATGTTTGTTCTTATGTCTGTGCCCATTCCTAATGAAGGAATTAATGAATGAACACGTTTTTTAAATAACATTAAATTATTAAACTATGCATCAAAAGTAAATTCTTAAATTTTTCCGATGTCTGTATCTAAATGCTTATATTAATATTGGTTCAAGAATGGAGAGTGGGCTTCTTAATTGGCTATTTTCATTACAGGTGTTAAAAGCTTTGAAAATATTCTTCAGTTGTACAAAAGTGCGAAATCTTCGCTGGGAGAAATTTTGTCGGCTTTCGAAATGGCAGACTTTGATTCCATTCACTACACTGTTAGGAATCTAAAGTTATCGTAAGTAATATGTAAAAAATAAATTCAAACTCGTTTGATGACTCATCGACCTCATTACAACCCGATATAAAGAAGTCCTCTGCAGGACTTCGCCCAGATCTTTCAAAAGAGTGCAAAAGACCCCAAAATTAGCCTTTGGTAAGCAAAACACTTGGCAGGCTGGTTTTTGATTTCAGGGTATCTCACCTACCTATTTACGCTGTGTATTTACTCACGACTCTAATATACCTACCTATTCAAGAACCTTCTGGGTAAACTAGCTCCATCCCTTGCACGTGCAAGTTTCGAGGTCAACAGCTGACCCATACCACAGATTATAAAATACTAACCATACTAAATACAAAAAAAAAATAACCAATAAAAGACGTTATGTTACAGCTGTAGGTTTTTTATTTATTTATTAATTTATGTAATCGTATGACATTACGTAAGGCGTAAGGTTAGTAAATAATAATTCTGGTAGTCAATAGGTAGATTATAAGTTGATTTTCAAGTTTTGGAGTCAATATTGATGAGTTATGCGTTGGGATCCATAATGTCGCTCCGGGGGCCTGGGTACGAGTGGATTTGGCGGCTTTTTTTTTATTGTAAGACGGGGAAGCGCCTTAGCCTTCGTCTTACCTAGTTACAAGTTAAGATAAGGCTGCTATATTTAGCTAGAACAAATAAATAATATCCACTCGCTAGTCTGTTCCCGCTTATGTCCTTATTGTTGAAGCTGACTACTGACGAATGAGTAGGAATGTACATACCTAACACTACCTATTAACAAGCCTCATAGCTTAGTTGGTAGTAAATCTGCCTTCTGAGCTGTAGACTGTGGGTTCGATTCCCAACCAGGACAAACATTTGTGTGATGAATATTAGATGTTTGTAATCTAGCTTAGCAAGATTACAAGCTATGCTTAGTTTGGGGCTATGTGGCGCTGTGTAAAATTAATGTTCTGTAATATTTATTTATATATTTTATTTATTTTGGCGTGATTTGTTTATCTTACATACCTACTTACCTCAATTTTTCTCCATACAGTTCCCCAATATCAGATTATCCCTTCTACGTTCTGGTAGAAACCCACGGTAGTGACGAGTCTCATGACGCGGAGAAACTAAACAGATTCCTCACAAAGGAAATGGAAAGCGGTCTTATCCTGGACGGCACGGTCACTTCAGAACCTGGGAAGATGCAGGTAACTTGGCGGCCCGTGCGCTGTGAAATCCAGGGCACAAGCTGCTATAGCTGTCGGGGACCCGATTGATGTTCCTTGGAACCACGTAACATAAAGTTCTGTTCTGTGCTTGGAGCTGGAACAGTGAGAAAATAAGTTTTTATTCATCATTTGGTTGGCGAAATATCGATAGAATAGAAGCGGCTCATCTCTATTGGCATTGTAGAGGGCGATTATGCCGAGTAGGTAGTAATGCAACTAAATCGCACTCTCGTTCCTCCTACGGATTTGTGGTTTAATAATGAACCTACCTACATTACCTACGTATGGGGGTACGAAGCCAGAGAAGAAAATGCAAGCTTTTTCCTCTTTGTACGGAGCGGAACTTGTGTCGTGATTTTAGATCGTAGTCCGCGTGGAAAAACTAAAACTAAATAGACTGCTAGATTAGGTAAAGGTTCAAAACACTGGCTACAGGGACTTGGCTCCCCCGCGTGAGGCAAAAATCCATACATTTTCCGTAATTTATAAGTGTTCTTGACTACCCCTGCCGTTGTAGGTACTGGCCACACTTAAGCACTAATAATATACTTAGATAATATTGTAATCTTCTATTTATATGCATTTTTTTTTATTGTACGACGGGTAAGCGCTTGGCCTTCATCTCGCCTGGTAGGTACTAACAAGTTGAGATAAGGCCGAAGGTGGAAGCGCACTTCACCCGGAATCCTCAACAAACTGAGGAACTGGCTATCTTACCTCTGAATGCTGGAACACAACATTTTTTTTAAGAATAGTTATTATGGTGACAGAATTAGGTAAGATGGTGTTAGCTAGCCAGGCGGACTTAAACACAATTCTACCACCAACCAAACCAAGCACAATATATTGTACTCCCCCTGGGAATCGAATCCGGGACCTCTGGATCTGGAATCGGTGGGTTGAACCACTAGACCACAGAGGCGGTTATAGTCGGCATGTTCCTACATTTCATTTGATAGGTACCTATATCGTGGCAGTAAAACATTTTTCTTGTACCTACCTTTCAATTTTTGATTGGCATCATACAGAAAAATTAAGCCTATGTCGCTTTCACAATCTATACAAATCAAACAACACTCATTTGTAAAGCCGTTTAGGCTCAGCGTGCATACACATATACCTACCTACATCGATACCTGCATACTCTCGAGCATCATAACCCTCCTGAAGCAGTCGTGTCAAAATGATGTTCTGATCTGTTCCTTACAATGAAAATCTAACGTCGTCGGATCCGTAAGACCTTCCGTCATTTTGTATTGAAATACGTGCAATCCGTCACGTTTCAAGTTTACCCCACAAGAGGGTAGGTGATGAGGTTCAGCCAGCATTTTATTATTTCAGTCAATCTGGAATATCCGTGAGAGCATAGCGGGCGCAAACTTGTCGCTGGGATACGTGTTCAAATACGACGTCTCTTTACCGATAGATAACTACTATGACCTGGTGCCTCGCTTGAGAGAACGACTCGGCGATCGAGCCCTCGTCGTTAACGGCTATGGACACGTTGGTAGGTTTAAGCTTTAGACCTTTAGAACGTGTAAAATACGTAATTTTTTTTTAAATTATAGAAAAAGTGGTTACCTACTTAAAGCACATAGCACAGATTATAAAATACTAACGTACCTATAGCACAGATAATATAAGAATAAAACCAATAGGTTTGACTATAGTATTCTTGCCTGCAAGCCCAAATTTTTTTTGAAGTGAAAACTTCTTTAGGGGTGTGGAGCACTTTTTGGGTGAAAAGCGTGAAACTCGCGTCATCGTCACCGCACGCTCTTGTGAATTGTATCGTCGAGATCTATGAGATTATTTTCGAATTATTTGTGCGTAAATTTAAGTGTAAATAATCAAGGATTAAAGTGGAAATTGGTCATTAACATTCCTTAACAAACCAAAACTAATAGATAATCTTATAGCTCGACGATACATACAAGTCACACTGTTTCACAAGTTATTTAGTTTTCCTTCTATCGGCAGTCCCCAAAGACTGCCCCCCATGTTTTTTTTATTCCATGATTGTGAAGCGCTTGGCTTTCGCATCTTGTGTCAAGTTAAGCCAATATATATAATAAAGTATAATAAAGCCGTAGGAAGCACACTTCACCCGGAATTCTCAACAGAAACTGGCACCTTTAACAAAAGTCCATCAAATTCCAGGTGACGGCAACATCCACATAAACATAGCAGTTCCAGAATACACCAAAGAAATAAGCTCCCAACTCGAGCCTTACATCTTCGAAGAGGTGAACAAGCTGAAAGGTTCCATCAGCGCGGAGCATGGCGTTGGATTCAGGAAGCCAAAGTTCATCCACTACAGTAAAGATGCGTCCGCGTTGCAACTGATGCACGCGCTCAAACATCTGATGGACCCCCATGGTATTCTGAACCCTTACAAGGTGTTGCCGGAAGAGGGGGCTTAAATTCATTGTTTTCTACGTCAAAACTGCAAGAACTTTTTAAGTACCTACGTAACGAGAAAAAAATCCATAAAATCTCGAAAATATCATAACATACACGATCCATCTGTATCCATTACAGAAAGTTTTTCTACACTTTTCTTACAACATATTGTTGTTACAATCATTTGAGCGGACGAATCAGACAGAAGTCTGGTTTCCCATTGGGGGGACGTTAATAGAGTCTGCTTCAATGTCTCCAACACTCAGACATGTCTCTTTACGGCGAAAAATTTTTTTTTGTCCTCCTTGGCATGGAGTTGACGGCTAGCCTCAACTTTGGCACCTCCATCGAGTCTAAAGCACAAATTGCGGCCAAAAATCTGGGCATCCTAAATAAAGTCAAGCGATACTTCACACCTGGTCAACTTTTAACTTTATATAAAGCTCAAGTTCGATCCTGTATGGAGTATTGCAGCCACCTTTGGGATGGTTTGGGAAAAATCAACTTGCCGCTCTTGACTCGGTGGAGCGCAGAGCCAAGAGGCTCATAGGTGAAGAGTACCTTGCCAAAGCAAGGCTCGACAGCCTGAGCCATAATCGCAAGGTTGCGTGTTTGTCGGTGTTTTACTGATCTTCGGTGAGTGTGCTCAGGAGCTTCACGACCTTATACCGCCTTCGCCGTTCTTCAATAGAAATGTCAGACGACAGCCTATTATCATCCCCACCTGGTTGATATACCACGCATAAGAACTAAACGCTTTCAAGATTCTTGTATCGTGCGCATTGCAAGAACTTGGAATAGGCTCCCAGCGTCTGTTTTCCGCTGTGTTGCGACCCTAATATCTTCAACAAGAGTTAATGGGCACTTTCTGGGTAGGCTCGCTCCATCGTAGATCTCATTCTTGCCTTTGTAAGTTTAGTGGTCGAGAGCCGACCCATCGTAAATAAAAATAATAATATAACTGCTATAACACAACGTTATAGACTTATCTTTAGTGTTTGAGAATGTTCAGCCTTAGAGGGCTTATGTGATACTGATAGTGATAAGATGTTATTGTTATTACTGTCGACTAGCTGATAATTTTATTTAGGCGTTTGATGCAATAACAATTAGATATAGACACAGCAAACTTTACTTTCAGAATAGCCTATACATTGCATCAATAAATACATTGAGCATTTACATTTTTAATAATAAGAACAATTGTAAAACTCCTGATAGTACACACTTTTTGAATATATAGTACTGTATACTACCTATGTCCTATATGAACCTATGTTAGGAAAACTGTATATCATATCATAGCAATAACGGAAATACTACAACAAGTATTTCCGTTATAGCTATATTTTTTGTAATTAATTGGATGAATAGGATGATGAGGGATGGTTTTAGAGCTCCCATTTAGCCTATTTTTTTTAAACCTTAAACTCCTTCGATGATTATATTAATTCTAAGCGGTCTTCCGCCCTGTATGCAATCTGCAAATAAAACACAAATGATGACTTTTATTAAAATATCCATTTATTCTTATAACATTCATAATATCACTGCAACAAAAATACAATGGAATATTACAAACATTCTCCTATTTGCATCAAATAAATAGATCGGTATTAAATATATTCGAAAAAATATTTTATAGAGAATTTTATTTAAATGGCTGTGAAGTATTGCTTTGTGATACTCGTAGCTATTGGAAGGATCTTATAGCGATTGTTTCTCCCTCGGCATTCGACGGGCGAGCCATCTCTCATCCACGAGGCGAACATCGTTTGGCAAACATTACAATACAATATTACAAAGAACCGACACAAAAAAAAACGATATTTGTGCAAATAACACTCTGGACCTCCAATTGCAACAATATCTGTACTAATAATGACCATTCGGATCATGGAAAACATGTACAAAAACAATGAAAAGAAAATAGTCATGATAATCGTAAAAACAAGACAAATTCATAGAATAAATTAAACACTACCAAGGTTGTGGTCAGCCTTCGAATTATTATGTAACAGTTCATCATTACTTCGAATGGAATGGAAGGACGCTTGTTCTTAGTGACCAAAGTCGCCATTAATTCTGGGCATATCAAATCGTGACACGGCAACATGGAGACACGAATAAATGGAGAAATTACGAGATCACTAAATATAACATTCTGACGAAATGTAAACAAGTATTGGCTCTCAAACGTGGCCTTCATAATCTTGAGGTGGAATATTGTGCATACAACAAATTACGACATATCAATCAATTTTACTAATTCCCTCGAAGCTTGTTTACACTTAGTCTACGACTTATAATAACACTGGTGTGTTTACGTATAAATAAATTGACAAACACATAATGAGCATCTTATTTAATTATCGAAACGATCAAATCAAATTGCAACATTCAGTATTGTTTATACGTAAACACATACAACCCGGACCACAGACCATTTTGTTATATAAAAAAGTAAACAATTCAAGTATGTATTTATGCTATTTGGCTCATTACAAAACGAAGCGGTAAATGTTAAAACAACAAGCTTTCTGTTGATATTTAAATGCTTATCACTAGTGTAGAGCACCTAAGTTATGAATTAATGCGCTACCTATGTCTAGTGTACAAGACGGCTGGTACAGAGTCTCGCCACATTGTCGCTAACGTACAGAAATCAGAACGGGTCCACACTGGCGTATTATGATCGCTTGTGTACTGACGTACAGAAATCAGAACGGGTCCACACTGGCGTATTATGATCGCTTGTGTACTAACGTACAGAAATCAGAACGGGTCCACACTGGCGTATTATGATCGCGCGTGTACTAACGTACAGAAATCAGAACGGGTCCACACATAGCGCAGTGTATCGTATGCTAACACTTTCAATACGATACAAATAGATTTTATTAATACAAAAACTCACTGTATAGACAGATAGACTATTACAGTGAGTTTTTGTATCGATACAATCTATTTGTATTGTACGACGGGGAAGCGATAGGTCTTTATCTCACGTTCAAGTTTAGTTATGATAAGGCCGAAAGGAAGCGCATTTCACCTGAATTCCTTAAACCGAGGAGCTGGGTATATTACCTCTAAATGCAGTTGTCAGACTTAGGTAAGACTTCCTACAACCAACCACAAATTGGTACCCCCTGGAAATCGAACCCGAGGCATCTGGCTCTGATACCGGTGGGCGAACCACTACACCAGAGATGGTCAGCATTGATGCTAATTGTTGTGTGAAGCTAACCGTCGAATTTCGTATCTAATCATTTACGCCCATACCTTTTCAGGTATCCAAACAGGACCCTTATTCTGTATGACCACTCGTGTCTTAACGCGCCCGCGTTACGATATGTCAATACGATGATTCCATGCAGATATCGTGACGCGGGCGCGTCAAGACTCGATTGGTCATACAGAATAAGGGCTCAGATATCGTAACGCGGGCGATTTCAGACTCGATTGGTCATAGTGAATAAAGCCCCAGTTGCTGTGCAGTATCTTGCATCGATTAACTAGTACGTTAAGCTCAGCGTGTGGACAGAGTTAGTGAAGACGCGTGCTGGTAACATACGCCAGTGTGTAGTAGCTCTGAAAGTTTGTTCTTGCCTTTTATTTTTTTAAAGTTTTCATTATTTTTATATATTTTTTTTCTAGATTAGTTTAGTTGGTATACACAGAGGTCTGTGCGGGCGACGCGCTGCAGAGAGGCTATCGTTTGATCTGGTTGGACATCTTGAGGAACTCGAGGTAGCCGGCGCGCATCTCGGCGTCCATGCCGGTGTCCCACGCGTCGTTAGATAGCTCCTCGCTGAAACAAACACCGCACATCAAAGACATTATCAACAAGTCTCAAAACTTATTTGGATCAAAAGACATAATCAACAAGCCTCACAACTTATTTGGATCAAAAGGCATAATCAAAAAGCCTCAAAACTTAGTTGGTTCAAAAGGCATAATCAACAAGCCTCAAAACTTAGTTGGTTCAAAAGGCATAATCAACAAGCCTCACAACTTATTTGGATCAAAGGCATAATCAAAAAGCCTCAAAACTTAGTTGGTTCAAAAGGCATAATCAACAAGCCTCAAAACTTAGTTGGTTCAAAAGGCATAATCAACAAGCCTCACAACTTATTTGGATCAAAGGCATAATCAACAAGCCTCACAACTTATTTGGATCAAAAGGCATAATCAACAAGTCTCAAAACTTAGTTGGATCAAAAGGCATAATCAATAAGCCTCACAGCTTGTTGGATCAAAAGGCATTTAGTGTAGTAGCTCTGCCTTCTGCGCTGTAGGTTGTGGGTTCGATTCCCACCCAGTACAAACATTTGTGTGACGACTATAGATGTTTATTCTGTGTTTGGGTGTTGTATTGTATGTTATGTATAGTTTTAAAAAAAGTTTACACGTATTTTATCCGTAATCTAGTTCCCATATTGCAAGCTTTGCTTAGCTTTTGGGGCTGAAATATTGTACGTGGAGGAATTTTGTGATATTTCGCGGGCTTATGACCAAAATCTTCATTAATGCGATATAGTTGCAAAATCGCCGATCGCCAATGCTTAAAGTAGCGTGTATGTTAAGCCCTCGGTAGTACTAACAGTATGTCCTCTTCTAAGGCGATGTTCTTGGGCGGCGTGAGGTTACTCTGCAGAAAGGCGCGCTCCTCGGCCGTCAGCGCGTGGCCGTCCGCTAAATAGCCCTCCCCGCCTTCCGGGGACCCGTTTACTGCAACACACACAAATACAACATTTATTCACTTCAATTTATGTAGGCTACTTTCATTAAACATTCTATGATTTAACCTAACCCATCCTGTACCATCTTTGAACAAAAAAAAAAACATGCGGGGCAGTCTTTGGAGACTGCTGATAAAATTGAAAACTAAATAACTTGAGGAACTGGCTATTTTACCTTTAAATGTTGATATGGCGATAGACTAGGTAAAATAGGTAGCTAGCCAGTATTTAGACATTCAAATTAAAGTTACATTAAAATTAAATTGGAAATTAACACTTTTAACAAACCAAATATAACTCAAAAATAATAATCTAATAGCTCGATATACATTTACTATACATTTTACAAGAGCTTGCGGTGACGATGACGCTGAAACTAGCGCTTTTTGTTCACCAAAAAAGTACACATTATATAAAAAGTACCTATACATATAGTTCATGGAAAGCGTTCGGTGACGATAACGCGAGTTCCATGATTTTTGTTCACCCAAAAAGTACACTTATATACACAGTATACATATAGCTCATGGAAAGCGTTCGGTGACGATGACGCGAGTTTCACGCTTTTTGTTCACCCAAAAAGTACACTTATATACACAGTATACATAGAGCTCATGGAAAGCGTTCGGTGACGATGACGCGAGTTCCATGATTTTTGTTCACCCAAAAAGTGATCAACGCGCCTAAAGAAGTTTTCACTTCAAAAAGATGCGATGTTACTAACCGATTGGATGCGGTAATGTTAAGGTGCCAATCAAGGTCTAGCCCGTCGTCAACAGGCACCGCGTTCAATGTTCTATTTCTTTTGCCATTCTGTTTGACGCGGAATTTTAATATATTTTATTATATGCTATGGTAATAAACCGGAATAATGTCGTGGCGGTCGCGGCTTAAGAACAGACCCCTCCAACTCAGCCCATGGATATCGTAAAGGCCGGACTAATGGATCTCACCAGAACGGCAGCAGCTTCCTTCTGTGTATGATCTACACCTACATTGTGATCATACCGCCTGCCAAGCGTGGTGATATGGCAAAATCCTCCTACTTTGGAGTCTCTGTTCAGCAGTGGACATCAACTAATGGGCTGTTGATGTGATGATGAGTATGGAACTATAGGGTGTATCCCAAGTATACAACACCCTATAGTTCCATACTGTATGTATATGTTGTATTGTATGATAAGTCCTTAGTAGTATTTAAATATTATCTCCATAATCTAGTTCCCATATTACAAGCTATTTGGGACTTGATGGCGTTGTGTTCAATTAATGTCCTGTAATATATATTATAGGATACACATTAATCCAGTAAATGCAGGCGGCACGGTAAAACGAAGGTACAAAGCATCAAGAAACAATGTAGCCGTTTGACAAGTATCAACTTAGATTAATAAATTGCTGTGGTGATTATACAGCAAATCTTTCGATTATTAATGATACTAATCACCATATCTTAAGACAATACCTCGCAAAGTCCTCGACTCGATCTTTGTCGAGAACGTCTGGAACATGCCTCCAAACATACTCGAATTGGAATCTTTATTACACCATATTGGTATTTTCTCCTCGCCTCGAAGTAGGTTCGTGGCCTTACGTCATCAGTTCGAGGAAAGGTTTATCAAACTTACGATAAATCCGTAACGATCCCTAGTTTATGGTTTTTTACATTCGCCATGAACATAAGACACATGACATGTCAAAGTCAGATAGACAATGACGTATCAAAAGCAACACATTGACGATGTTGCCAATTATGCATTTGATATGCCAGTTTTTTTTTATATGGTGCGCTGTGTATTGAATATTTATAGAATTAATTCCAATTAAAACCTCTTACCTACCTACTTCGTAAAATACAAGCAAACATACCCACTACCCACATCTAATAAAAGTCCTGCCGACCGACATATAATGATTATTATAAGCATTGATTGAGAAATGAGCATACAAGATCATATCTACAAATATATTTTCTAGATTCTGTTTTGCCATTCTATTGTCATACATACATATCTATTTTTCCTAGTTAAGGCTGGTAAGAGACACAAACCGGTTGCCTCGTCTGCAAAAGATATTTTTTCCGTATTTCCTTCCTACTTATATTACAATTCTTCCTACTTATATACTGTTGAGACCAGGTTTAAGCTACTTTTTACCCAACTGCCTCAGAAGAGTTATGTTTTTCGAGAGTAGGTATGTATGTATGTGTCTACTTCATTGTAAAACTTTTTTGCCATGGATTTAACTCCTAAACTTTTCCAATTAAATTGTGGGAGTGTCATAGGCTTTATAATTATATAATGGGGTGGGGGTGCAAATAAACAATTAAAATTGAGGAAGATTCAATACAATATTTTATTATCACATTATGTGTTTCAGATGAAAGGGTAAACATGCCGATTCTAATTATACATTTTAGATTATAATAAAGCCATGTTCTTGTAAAGCAATGAAATTTGAAATTTTGCAGTAGGGGTTTTAGTTTTTCTTAAGAGACTGGGTTGGGCCACAACATAATATCAGCTGACCTGTGCTGCAGCGAGCCATAATGAGCTACAACCCATGTATTTTTCTGCTGGAGCACAAAGTGTGCCCTTATTGTATTGCACTCGATTTTTTCTGTCTACCAATTATTGTTTTTGTCGTATGTATTTTTCGTTCTGATATGTTTGTGTGTACGCAACCAACCGGGTAAATTTTATAACATGTTATAAGATTACGGGTACCAGGCGGGCTACGCCACAAGCAAGGGTTGGTTCAGTTACTTGTATTTATTGTATTGCATTCATGTTCGTCCATTAATCAATTTATTTCAGTCATAGCTTTCAAGTGTCACTCGAGTAGTATTCTGATTTTTAAATTGAATGTAGGCACAACCTAGATTATGTATATTTTAGACAATTTCTTACTATTGTCTCTTTAATATGTGTTGTTTGTGTTAAATGTGTGTGTGTGTGTGTATGTCTAGTGTAGCAGGTAACGGGCGGGCTTCGCCACAAACAGGTAGGTTTAGCTAGATGGAGTGTACTGACTGTAGGTGCGCCTCGGGTCGCAGACTGGCGGCGGCGGCGGCGGCGGCGGCGGGTCCGCCTCGCCCAGTCCCCAGCGCGTGGCGCGCAGGTTCACCACCGCGTTGACGCACGGCAGGTGCGAGCGGCGCTTCAGTCGCTCGAACGCCGCGTGCATGCCCATGGGACAGTCCGCGTCTAGAGCTATACCCGACAGCTGAAATGCGCAACGTCAATCACATCAACAGCCCATAACATTTTCGTACGACGGGGAAGCGCTTGGCCTTCATCATGGCTATAAGTTATGATAAAAATGTTATTTCAGACACCAGGGCAGATTTTACCCACCTCTGTGGCCTAGTTGTTCGGCCTGGCTAGCTACCACCATCATACCTTAGTCTGTCGCCATAACAGCGATTTTAACTTGTTGTGTTCCGGCATTTAAAAATGTAGAGCCAGCTTTTCGGTCTGTTGAGGAATTCGGATGGAGTGTAGCTTCAATGATAAAAAAAAATCTTGATTAAATACAATTAAATACTTAAGTATTGGTCAATGAATCACCGACCGACACATTTTATAGCATGGTACTCCTTCGTGTAAAGGCCTATCTTGCAAGGTGACATTGGCGAACTTAGTGGCTGTTGTTACAAAATCGAAATTATTGAAAAAAAAAAACAATTAGTTCAACTAATTAAACTTTGAGTTGAACTTAGTGGAATAGAGGGCTCAACCTCACCTGCCACAAACCAATTAATAATAGTAATATATCATCACTAACATAACTATTTTTTTCTTTCTTGTGCCATTGTGTTTTTTTATTAAGAATGGGTCGGCTCTTGACCTCAAAACTTACAAGACTTAATGAGATCTACGATGGAGCGAGCCTACCCAGAAGGACCTATATAACTAAATAACATTATAACTCTCTTTTGACATCAGAGTCCGTAACACAACGGAAAAACAGACTAGAAAAACAGCTTATTCCAAGTTTTTGCAGTGTGCATAATAAAAGATTCTTGAAAGCGCTTTTATGTCAACAACGTGGGGATGATAATAGGCTGTGCGTCTGAAATTTCTATTAAAGAACGGCGAAGGCGGTATAAGGTCGTGAAGCTCCAGAGCACACTCACCGAAGTAAAATCTGTAAAACACTGACAAACACGCAACCTTGCGAAGATGGCTCAGGCTGTCGAACCTTGTCAAAGCAAGGCTCCTGACTACCTGTTACCGATAGGTTGTAGTTGTGGAATTTCATTTTATTGCGTAGACGTTAAGACATATGAAAATGAGGAGCGACGCATCGACATCTTGACGTATCCTGTGCAAGTATGGCCATCCATAGACTATGACGACAAGTAGGTACTCAGTGCCAAAGGTGCCGAAGACCGCACATTGCAGGAAATGCGGCAGCCACTGGTTGGCTCGTAAAAACGTGCTATTGCTTTGGTGCATAATAGTGCTGCGTTTTCTTTAAATTTCATAAGCAAATAGTCACTTCTTGTACCTTACATGATTTAAGAGTCTATGATATGTGAAATAGCTTAGCTTCAGCGATCATATCTTCCACAATTCTGTAGCATTTACTTTGAAATGAATATATGTTCAGGATAGATGCTAGAACGCTTGTTTCGAAAACACGATTACATAAAATTTTCTCTATAGAAAAAAAAACTAAAGTTGACTCTAATTTGTACCAAAAATGTTCGCCATTCAATTAATACGCCCAATTAGGGCTTGAAACTTTGTACAGTAAATAAACACAGTATACAGCAGACGGTCTGTGTTTTCGATTTTCAAAATTCATATTTAACCATAAATAAACAAAACGTAGAAATACGTGCATACTTCTGTCATCTGGTGGTCATAAGCGACGTGGTTTAAGGTTGAGCGCACAGCAATGTCACCTTTATTATTACTACAACTTAGTTCGAAACTAGAATAAAGTTGCGTTGAGTTGCTAATCTGAGGTGCAATAGCCTGATAACTACTCTTATAAAAATGGCTTGGTTACACCAGGGGCAAAGCTGAAAGGATAAATACAAATAGGCTATGTCCAATCAAATTACCTTCAGAAGCTGGCACACAGACTTGATATTGATTTCCTTCTCAGTATCCAAGAGATGGAGAAACACTTTGCAAAGGCTTTCGCCTAAACTTCTAATTCTTCCACCCTAGAAAAATAACATAGCATAAATCTATTTGTGATGTTGTTTGATGTTGTCAGTATAGTAAGTATAAATAGATATGTTAATACTTTATAAATGAGGATAAAGTTGATACTAACACGTTAATCAGGTTACACTTCATTTTATCAAATTATTAATTGAATCAATTATTTATTCCATGGTATCAACAAAGCTTTCAATCACTTCTGTGGTCCAGTGGTTCACCCACCAGTGTCAGATCCAGAGGTCGTGGGTTCGATTCCCGATATTGTGCTTGGTTTGGATGGTGGTAGGACTTTATTTAAGTCTGCCTAGCTAGCTACTACCATCTTACCTAAGTCTGTCGTCATCACAACAATTCTAAATTAATGTGTTCAGGCATTTAGAGGTAAGATTGCCAGTTCCTCAGACTATTGAGGATACCGGTTGAAATGCGCTGTCACCTACGGCTTTACGAAGGCCTTCCACTTTACTCCAGTTGTACATAGATTTATCTATACAATGTATGAATTAAATGAAGCCCAAGCTGTAGTTATTTTAACTGAAACATGAATTAGAAATGGAGCTTAGCAATGACATCACTCTGCCCACCCATCAACATACACTGTTGAGGTTAGCACGAAATGCATCCATCTCAGCACCTAATCCTCTCTTACTCATATAGCTTAGTACTGCAATATATATTAGATCTAAAAAGGTTAGTAAAGCGGACTTACAGTTACACCAACCTGGTTATCCTCCAGTTGAGTATACAACTCAGCCAGGAACATCGCGAATCCACGTATGTTCTCATCGTTGGACTCGATTCCGGTGATGATCTTGTTTTCCTCCACCGAGCATCTCTCCAGCAGACAAGCACGGAAGGTTGACTCCTCGGGTGGTGCAACCGAGTCGTACATAGAGCACAAACGCGCACCGTTGTAGCGGAAATTCGCCTCGCCGATTGACTGTTACAAATAATTCAGGTATGTAAAATAAATCTAGACAGTTGAATTTAAAACAGTGGCTACAAAGTTTCTTGCACACAATATCACACTTGAGATATACAATATAACACCATTGAAATGAACATATTTTCAGGCTAATAAAAATCGAATGGATTCCCAATTATGTGTCACTTTAAAATATCCTAGATTGTGATAACTTACATAGAAATATTATGAAAATTAAAATATAAGTCGGTATTTTTTTTTTATATTTTTTGTGGAAATCATTTATTTTGAAGGTATTGTCAGATAACATTGCTATATTTTTTATGACAAATATTTGATATTTCCTTCTTTACACAAAAATGAACATTGAGATTGAGCTGAAAAACTTTGCATGTTAGTCATAAGTCATAAGCTAATGTTGGTCTATTGTTTATCTGTGTTAGTGTTAGATTATAATTTAGTTTAAATTATTTTTATCTGTGTAAGCAATTAAGATTTTGCTGATGATAATGTTTGCGTTTTGGTGTTAAGCGAATGTCTATTTCAAATAAATAAATTTTAATTCTAGACAATTGGTTACCTTGGTTAATATTGTTATGGACTAGGAAAACAATATATTAGCTACTTTTTCTCTGAGAACCACGTAGATGAAGCTGGAAGGTGAAGGTGTTTTATAACAGTAGATATAGCTCCTGTTGTTTACCGATAAGAATTTCAAAGATAAGATAAGTTACTTACCTGATTGACAATAGCTTCAATCAAGGGCCGCGTGTAAGAAGCATCATGCAGGGTAGCCGCAAATGAGTCTACCAGTGGGCCGCAAAGGGTGTCGAACTTGCCCGGGTCAAAGGTTATCTCACACATGACAGTTATCAAGTTTCCTATGTTTTCCTGTGGGAATAAATTATATCTATTATGTTATTTTACTAAGCATTTGAGGTGTTTATTATTAAATTCAGTTTATTAACACGGAATTTAATTTATAATAAAGCTAAATTTATGATATCTGAAATCAGACAGCATAAAGAAACGTAAATTCAGGCATCTTATTTGGTTTAGAATTTATTCTAGTCCATCCATATTAATATTACCTAATGGATTACATATTTATGGAAATTAAATAATCAGCAATGAAGCATTAGCTGACAAAATATAGTATACTGAGTACAGAATTGTAGCATGATAAGTTCTAATTCAGAAGTCAGTTCACTATACAGTTTTTAAAAGTATATACCCTCATATCCATGTTTTCAGCTTCCCCAAGAGAGTATGACAAATCATCCAGTCTGTATGGATTTTGGTCTTGAGCTTGTCGGAGACGATCTTGCACTGAGAAGCGTTGAGGCCTGTATGCTGTCTCCTGGTTGTAGGTTGGCGCAGACTGGTGAGTGTAATTTGGAGGATACCATTCCTTAGCCTCTGCCGACAAATTTGATTTCGGAGCCTCCACTGCAAAATCAAAACCAGTAGGTACACAAATAGATATTTTATTGATATTAACCCAAAAAAATATATTGCAAGATATCAATAATTCATATCATGGACGACCGAGTTTGTCAAATTAGGCGACGTCATTAGAAATGAAAATACTTTCACCGAACTGTACACGATGAACGCAAATAGCTGGCCAAGTATGACTACGTCACTAAACGAGGGAATCGGCGCAAGAAAGTATTCTCAACTAAAATATGAGCATAGAATACCTTTCGATTCCTCCATGACGACCCTCGGCCGACGAAGCTCCCGTGGCTGAGTCTCGGGCTGCTGCCAACCTCGACCTCTGCCTCTGCCCCCGATTTCTCCGTTATTCATTTCGACAGATTTTTTACCAAATCGAAATATTTCAGTATGTTCTCGATAAATGATTCCATATACGGTGACAAATCCGACCTTGTTGTACGCTTGTTTCAATACATCCACGGATTCGACACGTAAACAAAGAAAATTATTTTCCCTTTGCAACTAATTTCACATCACAGCACGACCTCCATGTTTCATTCATCATTCAAGCAAGAAAGAGACAAAATATGGTAAGAAATTACATTGTTGCCAGCAGGAATATATATATATATTTTTAATTTAAATCAAAAGGTAGGGCTTTGTCGCTATGCGACCACATCGCCCAATCATACAAACATAACAAATCATACAACACTAGACACATAAAATAAAAAAGGAAGTAAAAAGAAAAAAAAAACTAAACTTCTAAACAAACTTAATATTAAAAAAACAGTTGAGCTTCGTAGACGCTCCATCAGTAAATATTGGACATGATCAATTTTGCCACATACACACATCAACATTGTCTAGGGATATTCCATTTCGAAATTATTTGCTTACAAACTATTTGCTTTTTAGAAAAAGTTTATATATGGAATTAAACCTCTTTTGTTCCCGTTTCAAAATTTAGAAAAAAAAAATAGAATGCAATAAACAAAAGATAGAATGGGGACTCCGATTTAAATTAAACAAAGTTAATTTTGCCTAAGATAAATAAACTTTTATTTAATTATCAATTAGTGCTATCTGAGTAATTTTTAATTTAACGGATCTTGTGATATTCGTAATGTCATGGAACGTCGACATTTAAGCAGAGAAGAAATGATAAGAGCGATACGATAGGCATGTTACAAGCCGGTGCTATCCAAGGCGTGGTTGCCAATACCCTAAACACCAATCAAAACGTAATTTCTCGATTGTTGTCACGTTATAGTATTACTAGGGATATAAGAGAGTGCCACACTGGAAAAAAACGAGTAACCACCCTAGACAAGATCGTTTTATCCAAAATTCCGCCAGGAGGGAACCCAATCTCACAGCAAAGCAGCTAGTGCAAAGGCTTCAGTCAGACCATCAGCTGTCAGTCAGCGACCAAACCGTCAGTAGAAGGCTACATGAAGTCGATCTTCATTCTCGTAGGCCGCTGCGTGTGCCAACTCTACGACGAGGCAATCGCGGAAGGCGACTTCTTTGGGCTCAAGAACATTTGTTATGGAACAATGGCCAATGGACAATGGTTCTCTTTACTGATGAGTCTCGGTTTGGATTCCACCCCGATTCACGAAAAACACGTGTTTGGAGAGTTGGCAGGCAGAGAAAGTCGCCTCCAGCAGCCACAAGAGGTCCATTCGTACCGAGGTGGGACAATCATGGTTTGGGCGGGAATGCGTATTGGCGCGCGAACCGAGCTCATTTGGATAAGAGGCAGCATGACTGCACTAAAATACCGGAACGAGGTCATAGAACCTGCGATCATCCCTCACAGAGTTCAAATTGTCCAGGAACTTCAGCTCATGCATGATAATGCCCCTCCACACACGGCGCGTTTGGTGTCAGCTGCCCTTCAGGAACATGATGTCGCGGTTTTGGACTGGCCTGCACAGTCACCCGACTTAAACCCAATTGAACACGCTTGGGACATGTTACAGCGAAGGGCTTTCAGCAATTTGCCATCAAATTTGACCACAGAAGACCAACTTTTTTGCCATTTAAAAAGAACATGGGATCGCATACCCCAGCGAGACTTTGACACCCTAATTTTAAGTATGAATAACCGTTGCAGATGTGTTATCAACGTTATGCTAAAATAAAAAGTACTTACCTACCTAAAAAAAAATACTCAGGTACAACGTTTTTTTTTCAGTTCGAGCTCAGATCATTACAAGTAGAACTTTTTGAGGGTATTTTCTACGGCCGCTTGGCTACAAAGCTCATTATTATTACTAAAAGCTAGGTATCTACATTTAGATAATAATAATAACGTTATTAGTGACTCGCACCGTGTTTACCTACACTAATAAGTCTTTCTAGGTACAATCTTTGTCTCAAGCCACACTATGGAACTAGCTGCAAGCACGCAATATTCGAAGATGTGTAGGCTAGGTAGGTAGTGCAAGGTGTGGAATACCATACTACTTCTACTTATTGACACATGAAAGTAAAGTAATAGGTGCATGAAAGCCCATTTTGAATGCAGCTTCCGTTTTTATTTTTCGTAGGTAGTGTAAAGGAACCCTAAAAAAATTCGGCAAAAATCAAATAGGTAATGCTGAATATTGTAATATGATGTTGTGTGTTGGTGAAGTTTCAAATAATGAGCTGACGGCGGCAGCGCAGAGGCTCTACCAAGAGAGAAACAAGGAAAGGCCGCTGTCCTCTTACCGTTGCTTTCGTGAGCTCGTAGGGAGACTCTTATCAACGGAAACAACATAGTAAATTTGTGCATGTTTAAAATCATCTGGTAATCTTCCGATCAGCTGATACCTACCTTAACAAGGTAGGTACGTACAAAACATACAAAATAGGTAGGTAGTAAATTTGTGCGTCTTTAAAATCGTCTTGTAATCTTCCGACCAGCTGATACCTAACTAAACAAGGTACGTACAAAACATACAACATAGGTAGGTAGGTAGTAAATTTGTGCGTCTTTAAAATCGTCTTGTAATCTTCCGACCAGCTGATACCTACCTACCTACATGCATAGTGAGGTAAAGGATTAGGGTCGTCACTATTTCTTCTTCTTCGTCTTTGATAAAATGAAAAGATTTGTATGGGAAACTGAAAATGGGTATTCACTATTATCTCCCCACCACAACAAATACTTTTCCTGGTAAGAAAACCCCCCCTCCCCACTGCTCAGTACACATATTCTGTTATACCGTGTTTAGTACGTATGTATTTACTAAAAAAAAGTAGGTATATAAGTACCTATTCTATTCGTAATTTAATTTCCATATTACAAGCTATGCTTAGTTTAGGGCTAGATGGCGCTGTGTTAAATGAATGACCTGTAATTAATAATTAGGTAGGTACTGCAAATAGCTTTTTTTCGTCTAAAGCACAAACATGCTTAAGAAACGCAGACTTTTAGAAATTTTGAATTTGTCGAGAGATTGGGTTGTGTCGGTCCACATCCACACCGTCCGGTCCGAGTAAACAGCGTGCAAACAGTGTTGCCAATCGACACGCCGATAAGGTCACCTCTGCAGAAACGCTTGTTGGCAATCGTCTGGCACACGTTTGATAAATTTGTTCTCAAAATGTGGGACGAGTTGGGAGTTAACGTTGATTTCGTCTCAGCAAATAAGACGTAATTCATTAAAGTTCGTAAGGGAATGTAATGCTACCTAAAAATTGCCAGTTTGCAAAGGGAAGAACTGGATTTTGTTTTTGTAGCTTTTAAACCGCTGACCTCCACCAAGTTGATTGGTACAATATGGTAACCGATGTTGTTGGCAGCCTATAGAATCACTGTGGCAAATTTCTCGTTTTTAAACCGCGATGTCTGCATAATCTTTGGTGGTTGCTACAATTTAACAAAACCATACCTATCACACTTTATGTATAGATTAGGTAGTGTGGTGCAAATATAACCTAACTAGGTAACAAAGTTACCTGCCAGGTTTCAAATCATACTGGATATTATTTATAATTTCTCTCTAGTAAAACTCCTTGCTCTGTGAAATCTGTCATTTTCTGAAAATTAAAGATAACGTAGGTAGGTACCCACTTTAGCTTTGAACTTGGTGTGTGTGTAAAAAAAGATTTGATGGCCAGTAGGACAGTAAAACATTTTTTTTAAAACAAATTATTGAAGATGATGTTTTACTATAATAATTAATAAAATAAATTTAATCTATGCTAAATGATTTACAAAATTTACATTACATATCATGAAACAAACATAATAGCATGGTACCTAACTACCAAGTTATATGTATAGATCCTATTACATCTCCTACATACCTATTAAAACCAACAGTCCTGTATTGTTTTCTAACAGCAAATTAGGTAACAATAAAATTGTAAGCCTTGGTATATACTTTTGTGTTTAGGACTATTGAGATCCATACTTTAGTACCTGGTACTTGAAAATTATACTATCATTTAAAAAATCCTAGTAATCCTAATATTTCTATATGCTGAATGATTCACCACAGCCGCAAGTGCCTTTAATGTTTGGATTATTGAATACAAATTCAGCTGAGAGATTATCTTCAACAAAGTCCATTTCAGTTCCTAGAACAACAGAAAAAATATATTGAAAAATATTTACTCTAAAAATAAATATTGTTAGAATGATGCCTGTATTCAATCGTATCATTGAATAAGTAGGTACCAAATTTTATTTTATTTTGTTGACACTTGTAATGTAAAAGTACCAATAAGAGATATCTAACCACTGAATTTGTTATGTTCTCAATGTCTTGGAGCTAAAATTTACCCTATACAAGAAAGCACATTTTACCACCTCTGTAGTCTAGTGGTTCAACCCATCGAATTCAGATCCAGAGGTCCCGGGTTTGATCCCATAGGGAGTACAACATATTATGCTTGGTTTGGTTGGTGGTAGGACTTTATTTAAGTCCGCCTGGCAAGCTAACACCATCTTACCTAATTCTGTCGCCATAACAATTATAAAATTGTTGTGTTGAGCATTTAGAGGTAAGATAGCCAGTTCCTCAGTTTGTTGAGGATTCTGGGTGAAGTGTGCCTCCACCTTCAGCCATATCTAAACTTGTAACCAGGTGAGATGAAGGCCTAGTGCTTACCCGTTGTACAATTAAAAAAAAGCATGCATACATAGCTATCCCCCCAATATGCTTCAGTTCAGAACTGATGTGATCAACAGTTACTAGATGAATTTCAAAAACATGGTGATACTAAAGGATACTATTAGTATGTTTGCTATAAGAAAAATGCCTAAATCATTACATAAACATAGGTACCTAATAATGTTAACTGAGCTTTCTTATCAATGATGATTGTCACACCATCTTGTTTAACTTCTTCATCAAGTTTGTCTTTAGCTTTTGCATAATCCAATGTGTATGATAGTCCATTGCATCCTCTCTGTCTTACGCCGACCTTGAGGCCTATGAAACCAACAGCATCTTCTTTGGCCATGATTTCTTTTACTTTTTGCACAGCAGTTGGAGTAAGAACCAAAGCAGCTCTTGAAGGCAGCACTCTCTTTTTCACAGCTCTTACTGTAGCACTTGCTATTGTTTTGGCAGACATCTGAAAATAGAAATGAATACTTATTTAGGTAGGTACCTACCATTTACATTTACGCAATAGGAATCAACAAGCTTTACAATAAGTGACAGTTAGTGGCTGCAACTGTACCTTGTTGATTTTTGAGTAAAAACCTTGTTTTGATAAATTTTCATTGAACTGTTTAATTTTAAGTAGTGTAGCAATATTACTTTCTCAATAATTTAACTTGTAATTTTCGTTTCCCTTTCCCTTCCCTGCCGAACTAGATAATTAATCTTTCTAATTGACATTTCAATCAATGTCATTCTCTTCTTCTCGATTCGACATCGACAATGACATACATTGATATAAATTTAGTTATGCATTTTATAGTACAGGATAACAGGACGCTAGATCAGCATTAATGATACCTCATTACTTACTTATTCCTATATCTCTGAGTAACGTAAATGAAAATTCGTTGTATATTGTTAAATAGTAAGAGCTTAACCTAACCTAAGTCATGCTTTAGCGTATAACCAACTGACACTCCAATAATTATTAGGAGGCACATCCAAACTACTAACAAACCAACGTACGATAGCCACCAAGGCTAAGGTAAAGCTGCAAAGCTGCTGAAAGGCCAGCTAAAGCCTTTCGAAGCCAAACCAAGAATGCCAAAAATAAGAGCCCAAGGCTCGATTCTTACCCGCACCTCTCAGAAACGGTAGAAGTGTTGTAGTTTCACTGATGATGTTGATTATACTCGATTTTATTTAACACTGACAAAAATGTAAACAAAGAAATGCCATTCCATTCCACTGTCCACGTGAAAAGTCAGTGGAACTAAACGTAAGAGAACTTGACTAATTCATGACTAACTCAGAACATGTGAAAGCAGAGTATGACTAGAGCAGAACATGGCTAAAACCGAACATGAAAGAAAGAAAGAAAATCATTTAATTGATACAGGCACAAAACAAAGCACAGACACAGACGACAGAAAAAAACAAAAAATACTAAACACTACAACTTACTTTCAAATATAACTAAAGCTAACAAGTAATAAATAAATAAATAAGTAACCTATTAAACATATCCACTAACACATGTGTCATTTATAGTCTGTGCGAAGCACTTATGTCAAATGGCACCATCTCAGCTATGTGCTGCTCCACTTAAAATGGGAAGCAGCGCTGGTTTTCAGACGGAACCATTTGGAGGGATTCCACGGCACAAAATATAAACAAACAAACAAAATGCCTCTATATGAACAATAAAATTAAGTAAAAAAGAAACAACTATACCTACTGTCTCCCGAAATTAAACAACCAAATAAACTTAAACTATCCACAGTCTGATTCAGTAATAGCTAGTATGAAGAATAAATGTAGTAAATACTAAATAAATAAATGATTAGGTAATAAATAATGGTATTATTAACATAAAATACTCTTGCAATAATCCAACAATAATCCCAAATTTTGTTTTTACACTTGTGCAACACTGATCTACATAGGTATGCTCAGTGCCAATCACATAATTGTTGTGTTCCGGCATTCAGAGGTAAGTTAGACAGTTCCTCAGTTTGTTGAGGATTCCGGGACAACCATCGTGAACAATACCGAATGAAACCACAGATAATATAACAAAAAATATGAATTGCTGCTCAAATCTCTGTGTCATTGTAAAAAAAAAATACAGTACTACTTAAGAAAAGACGGAACTCCTTTCTGAAAAACAGGGCTACCTAGAAAGTGAGTGAGATAACAATATTCGCCACTAAAATTCTGCCTTGTTTCAAACATCGTATTTTGTATGAAGAAGCGATACTTGCGTTTATTTGTTTTAGGACTTGGACTTCAATTTATTTATTGTTATGCCAGTCCTTGTTGACCATAGTATTGTATTGTTGCTGACTGAGAAACGTTGCTTCCATATACCATGGACGAAAAATTCGTCCATGCATATATATTTATTTTATTACGTACCTATATTATTTCATGATAGAAAACAACAAAAGTTTAGTCAAATTAACTTTGGTTTCACAAAGGGTTGAGAGAACGGCGTCTCCTTATTTCTAGATGCTCTTCTCTCTCGGTTTCAAATACCTAGTGCGACTAATCTTGCCATTTTCTGTTAAACATAATGACTAAGTAGTAACACAAGTTACATAGCTATCATGAAGGTAATAAACTATCAAACTTTTTAAAAGATTATGTGTAAACATCACATATTATTTATACCACTTGCTTGAATTAGTCCATCATAGAACGTTCTGTTATCTGAAATTAATATGCAGAACCGACCTGATAAGTTAAAAAACTAGCTTGCGAAAATGAAAAGGCAGCTTATATGCTATCGTGCGAATTGACACTCACGAAACAAAGTCCTCAAATCCAAAAGTTCGGTCGTACATTTCGTGTATTAGAATAGGGTACGCAACGCTCAAGCTGTCAAATTGCGAACTTCGCGCCGAAATTTCGGGCTTCGTTTGATTAGAGTACCAATAGCACGCAACGTACCTAACCCAAAATTTCGTACTTCGGTGAATTAGAGTAGGGCCTCTGGATCACCGCACCGGCAGATGCGGATCCGAAAGTAAACAAGAGTAGCTACACATTACGTTTTGCGGTCGTACGATGTTCGGTGCCGCAATTGCGGATGTAAAAAATAAGAGTAGGCCCTCTGGGTCTATGGCAGTCACATGTGCATATCTCCAGCTTGCACAGAACGAATCTGTAATTTCTAAATATGTCAATATTTGGTTCAATCTGAAAATCTAGTTCCAAAAGTAGGTTCCAATCAAACTTGATAGATACAAGCCTAAGTAGGTGTGTAAGCCAGGGACAGGGTCTACAGCTTACACATGCTGGTAACGCCAAACTGGTCAAGACTGGGCTATAATTTATAGCCTATAATTCAGTGCAAATGGGTTCACAAACCTAAGTAGGTGTGTAAGCCAGGGACAGGGTCTACAGCTTACACATGCTGGTAACGCCAAACTGGTCAAGCCTGGGCTATAATTTATAGCCTATAATTCAGTGCAAATGGGTTCACTAAGCTTCACAGATTTCAGGCCTGTAGCTATAATACTTTCAGAGGTACAAGGTAAAGACAACGTGTATGCTGAAGACCCATGTCCCCAGCTTACACATCTGGATTAGCGAAATGGCTAAATACTGGATTGTGATTGATAGCCTATAATTCTGTGCAAAATGGGTTCACTAAGAACCAAATATTTCAAGCCTGTAGCTATAATACTTTCAGAGATACAAGGTAAAAACGACGTGTATGCTATAGACCCATGTTCCCAGCTTACACATCAGGATTCAGATTACACATCTGGAGACATCTGGTTCACTAAGCATCAACATTTTGGTACCCGTAGAGCCAGTGCTTTTAGAGAAATAAGCAATAAACTTTTTCCCGCCAAAAAAATCATATATATACTTGAGAAACCCGTCCAAGCGTTACGTTGCCGCTTAGTGCAGGCCACAGTTACAATCAATTTTGAATTTTATCTTCTTGAAAATAAGAACAGTTTTGTCTGTACCATGAAAATTATGTAATGTCTATGAGATCAAGAGCATATAAACGTATGTAATTTTACACCCAAACAAAGGGTGATAAATGGATATGATTACTGATATTGATGGGTTTATTGATAATTATGAAATTTATAGTTAATTTTGTTGATTTTATCTTTGCTGTGAATTCGTTAGAACCTATTATATATTATATTAGAACCATGAAATTAAATATACCTCCTCGATAATCTTAGCCCACACAGCGTCACTAGTAAGATTTTATTCATCATCAACATTATTTATAGCCCGAAAATTCCACAGCAAGACATGGGCCTCCCCCAAAGAGAACAATGAACAATGTGCCATAATAACCATGCTTGGCAGGCGGATTGGTGATAGTAGTATTGGTTTTCAATACTCAAATGCCTGCTACCCATCCCCTTGTGTATTTTTATTCTGTTAGTCGTCTTTTACGTCATCCTCAGAAGGGAATGGAGGGGTCCCTAAGGGATTCGTAAGCCGGAAACACCACGGCCTACCATAATATTTAAGCTAAGATTTTATTAAATAAGATTTAATGAATCTTCATTTAATCTATAATGTCTTAGGTACTGCTGTAATGCATCCCCGTTTTTTAAACAGAATAAAAATCTGAAACGATTCCATGGCTAACTATAATTTTGTCAAAAAAAAAACAGACGAGTACACCCAAATAATATTTTTTTTGTTAACATCACGCATGTAATCTCGATAACATGCGTCACATTGAGTTGTTTTTAAGAAAGTCTTAATATTATTACAGTTATTGAAACATGGGAAACCGCAAAAAGCGAAGCAGGAGAAAACCAGGAGCTCGTAGTTATGCTGATTACTCAGAGGATATGTTAGAAGTTGCTGCAGATCTAGTGAGAGAAAAAAATATTTCGTCTTACGAAGCGGAAAAGATGTTTGGGATCCCGCGTCGGACTATTATCAACAAATCACAAAGTTTACACAAAGTGCTGCGGCTGTTGCAGTGTCTCTACATTAAACAGCGGAGGCGCCGTTGTAAGATCCCGTACAAATTCTAAGCGCCGCGCCGCTGCCGCCGTGTGTAACATTCTTCGAGTGAAGAAAGTTTTGTTGTAGCACACAAAACTTTATACTTATACTTAACTTATACTTTTAAATATTTGGTGGATTAATATCCACCAAATATTAATTCTTCGAGTGAAGAAAGTTTTGTATGCTACATTATAATAATTTTAAATATTTGGTAGATTAATATCCACCAAATATTTAAAAGTTACGTTAGAATCATTATTTCCATAAATGTCTTCCCAATCCCTTTGTCTCCTTCTCGCAAGCCACGGATAATATCTTGCCGTTTCGCTCTTAAGCATTTTGTTTGTGCATTATTTTGCGCTTACGAAGTTCTTTTACTCTGCCGCCGCCGCAGCGTCCACCAACCCGCACCCGCAGCAGTGACGCGTGCGCAGAATAATTTCCTACCTACTTATTATAATTTCTGTAATACCTGCCGATTACGTGTGATACTAAAGAAGCAGAGCCCACGCGTGGGCATACAAACAGCAGAGCAGCCACACGAAGGTTAGTGGCTTGCGTACCTACTACCTGCCTACCATTCCCTTTAACCTACCCAGACATTTAAAAGATTCCCAATTGGCTATCTCGGTCTAGGCACCCCCACCCTCATGGTGTCATAGGTTTGAACCAGCACTGTTTACCACCAATTGAATTGATTGTTTGTTTTTATAAGTACGTACGTACGTAAGTAGTTTGTAATATTATTATGTTCCTATTCATAAATAGTTTAGTAATTTAACATTTTGTAATACAATGAAAAAAAGATTTGATAGCTGTCGGTCCGAAAAGCAGTACGTCCATCTCGCATTTTGTCGTTCGTCTACAACTTGGTTCGTCTATAATTGGATTTGTCCATTTCGAGGTTCGTCATAACGCAGTTCGTCTATTTCGAGATTCGTCATTACGCAGTTAGTCCATTTGGTGACTACATTGCAACTGACAGACGAATATAACCTTACTTAATATGTGTATTGCTAAATCGTTACGATATCGCAGAATATAGGTACAGCCTAGGAGTACAGGTACCCAGGTGGGAATGGGGAGAGAAATACAACAGATAAAATATTACATAGTAATATATCCTTTCAAAATATAGTCCCATCACAAAATAAACGGTAACGATCTTTTTCGTATAATAGAAATGGAAAAGAGAGTGCCACTTGTTATTAAAGTAACAGGCTTTTATGAAACGCCACCCTGAAGGACTGATAAAATTTGTTTGGTTTATCCCTATAGTTTGCGCATTTGAACGAAATATTTGTTGGGCGAAATACTTGTTTGACCAAATGCGTGTTGACGTAATTTGTGCTGTTCAAAATGCCTGTTGGACGAAATGCGAATTAAAATTCCATTTGGACGAGCTGCTTACTGGACCGGCAGCTAACAAATCGAAAAAATACAACACTGAAAAAAACTGATACAGGTAGTATTTTTAATTAGCAAGGTCTAAATGAATAAATGTAACAGTAATAATACTAAAAATACTACCTAAATCAGATTTTTTAAGTGTGATGTGTTTTTTTATATTAAGTGCTTCTACAAAATATGAAGACATGATTTTGGATAAACGGGTAGCTACTATTAGCTTTTTATAAATTTTGATAGATGTTTGTTTTATACCAATTTCTAATTTTGTTCCTATGTTGTGTTTATAAAACTGTTCAATGACTGTAAAAGTATCTGATTAAAACTATAAAAAAATATGTTTTTATTTGGGACAACCCTACACCCAACGACATTTTTGTATGATAAGTTATGATAAGTATGGACCCTGCTACAACTTTGCCATATACTTTAATTTATTAGCTGTGATTTTTCTTAATTCACTTTATGGAATTAGTCTAGCTGCCGATTAGAAGCACTGTGTCTCATGCACACGGAAAAAATAAGACTAATATTGCGTCTCACACCTACAACTTTGCCTACGACTTTGAGAGCTTGTTACTTTGGAAAATCGGCATGATATATAAACATTTGGATTCTACCTGGCAAGGCATTGTGTCTGTTTTCCGTTTTTAACTCATTAAAAGCCATAATAATAAATAATTTCAGAGATACGAACAAAAAACGTCAAAATTCAGGCAAAGTTGCAGCATTTTACTATTCGTAGATACCTAAAGAGTAGGTTATTTTATAGGTACCTACCTACCTTCTTATTTACTTTAGATTGTTTAAAAACACAAAATAATACTAGCTGACAATCCAAAGCCTGAAAAAGTATGAAGGAAAATCGATTTTATTTCAGAATATCCAAATTATTCAATTTTACTTTAATAATCATAATGCAATGCTCCCGCTGTGTAAGAGTCAGAATTGGTGAAACGAAAGATCTGTTATAGGTACTGCAGTAAAACAGATTGGGATTGGATCTTTTATATCTGCATCTCTTTTTTATCACCAGTTCCTAGACCGATACAGCGTCTGTATCAGTCTAGGAACTGGTGATATAAAAGAGCTAAAAGAAACGTTTCACTGATTCATATCACTAAGGTGATACATATATAAAAGAGCCAATCCCAATGAAGATATGTTTTTACCACCTCTAATAGGAAGCTAACGCTTCAGGCAGGACACTCGCATAAAACAGATTTCGACTCCATTGAATGCTCACGTATCATGTATGACAGTTCTTTTTTTTATAATTTGACTGGGTCTTGGCACAAGTTGGGTATCTATACCACCATTTAATATCCCTCAAATAAACCTAGAATTTTTCAGATTAATTATGTCCCTGAGATTGAAAGTTTTTTTCGTTTTGTACATAATTGATGCTTTTAATTGCATCTGGCAATGGCAAAAAATCAGGAACATGACAACCATCTAATAACCCAACAAAACCAATGCTCGTGATTCGCAAATGCCTAGTAGTTCGTGGTGACGTGGGCGCGACGCTTGTACGATCATCGCGTGGACAATTTCACCACACGTCAATCATCACACCACAATTTGTCACCAAATTGTCCATGGATGACAACCGCCCCTGGCGACCTCTTTCTCGTGAACTTCTGTTTTAGTCATGGAAGTAATAAGTACTACGTCGTGGTACTTTTCATTTTCATAGTTTTAGTATACCTTTCCTTGTCTTTTGATCGTGAGCTCCTACGTCCACCCTGATACTTATTTTTCTGTGTCATTTTATATGTTGAATGTTTGGTGGTTTTTTATAAATGGTGTGGTGATTGTATACCGTTTATTGTACAAGCAAAATTGTGATATATTATTAGTCTCTAACTTACTAACCACTAACATTAGATTGACACGCATACCGCAAGCCAAGAAGATACCATAGGTTTACAAGACCATGGCAAACCAAATGATCAGTGCTAAGTTGACGCCAGAAATACGTGTCAAAGCTCGCTTCTTACCCGCACTTCCTAGAAACCTTGTGATGTCTGGTTCGAGTTAGGTATTGAACCACGGAGATTATTTCTCAAATAGAACGTAATTAACAAACGATCAATGTGTGCTTTCATGACACCTTACTCACCTCACCCTACTCAAGCACTCTTTTCTCAATCTGTCTTTATTTTTTTTTCTCTTTCTTGTTGCTAACTCTTATTGTATGCAAATCCAGAATGAGAGCAAAGCACCAAACCACCGACTGTACGTCATAGTAGGTGGGTAGAAAACAATAAGTGAATAAGTAACCCCTTACTAAAATGAAACATAGGTTAATGTCGTTTCGAAAAGTGCTCTCAAAACCGTTCCTTAGTAGTCGTGACTTAAAAATCTACCCCTCTAGTCCACGGATGTCGTAAAGTTAACCAAGGGGCTTTAACAAAAAGGCATCAACACCAATCTGTCTGCAAAGCGTGTTGTTTATGGTCAAATCTGACAGTTTTAGACAACATTGTTGTCGGAACGGGGGGATGTAACTCCTTTTTCTTATGTGGGAATTTATTATTAGCTATCCGAATCCGACTCAATCTGATACATACCTTGGGTTCATGTATGCTCTGTCTTGGAAGTCTAACCTTTGTGGTTAGTTGGTATTCTGCTGGCATTTCTTACTGCTTCGCATTTGTCACCTCCTGTGATTAAACGTACATGAGCATCTCTGTACCTCTCACAACATCTATTGTCCCACACCTGTTACTCTAGAACATTGCATATTACATCAGAACATTTAGTAACAGTTAGATAGTTTACATCAGCTCTTTCTGTGAACCAGAAGACAGACGTCTCTATCATTCCTTATCACAACGACGAGTATCCCGACGTTTCAGGATACTCTCTTCGCAATGGCGTGGAGAGTTATAAGACGTCTCTCAGCATCCCACACGCCTCACCAGTACTCAGTCAATGCATTCTGAGATTCTAAATAACCCCGGGCAAATCTCAATACCGCAGCAAGAGACCCGTCGCAACCCCGGGTGCAACACACTCAAGAGCCATGGACTAAAAGTCCCTTTGGGAATAAAATATAGCTCAGTAAACTTCCTTGACAATGATGGATCTCATACGCTTGTATGAGCATGCATCCAGTTGCCATCAGCTAGGACAGGGATAAAAACACATTATGAATACAAGTACATCAGAACAAGAAGTGCTGTGGGGAAGCTAAGAGATACTCAACTTAAAGCTGCTGCAGATGGTGATCCCATGTAGCAACAGGATTCTCACACGTCTGCCTTGAAGATTATTCACAATCACAAGTCACAAACTCTAAAGATTATTGGCGTCTGTAGGTGCTTCACATTGCGCGGCAAGAGCCTTCTGTGAGCTGCCATCTGTCAGTTTCTCCATAGACAACTCGACGTTCTTATGCATGCAGAATATAGGATTAAACAAGACATTTGTCTATGGACACACCTGAAACTTCGCGGTTGCCGCGACAATTGTGGTGGACAATAATTTGCTGTTGATGTGAGATATGCGCATTGAAACATCTTGCATGGCACCCTAAGAGTAAGTCTTGGATTTGATCAACACCCTTTTTTTAGACAACCCAATTTAGTGAATTACTAAGAAATAATAGACCAGTTTTCATGAGATTTCTAATACCCTCTCTTATCTTGCAAGACATGATGATCATCTTTTGCCTCCTTATCTTTAAAAACCAGCCCTATTAAGGGCAAATAAACGAATTTTGAATTCTGCAATCTCAACCCCCATATCAAATGATATTTCAAGATTTCACACATTTTCAAGACTTCAATCTTATTCACCCCTTTTGAAACCCTTAATGTTAATACAGGTGTTGTTTCAGAAAATAAAAAAAAACAAATTAATTCTGAAGTCAACTCCCTTTAACAGTATATCCTATAAGACAATATTAAGCGTTTTACCCTCATAACGCGCCCTTTGTTACAAAAACCACCCACATTAAAAAGTCAAATCTACATTTTATTAATGTGCAGCCGATACTCTTTCAAAAACACCCCACACGCCAAAAAACTTCTTGTCTCACTTAACACTCCTATTTCGTAAAAACTACCCAAGTGTCAAAAAAATCCTCATAAAAATTTATGAGTATAAATATAATATCTGCATATTAAAAAATTTAATTGATCGGATCAGCTATTCAAATGATATGGGCGAAAATCTGTATTTATTTTCACCCCAATAAAAAAAAAAATGTCGAGGGGATTTTTGATAAGTGGGGTCCACTTATCAAAAATCCCCGCGACAGTCAAATTATATTTACGTTATCTATTTAAAGTTTATATTTCAGGAAAATCGGATAACCCGTTCGAGAGTTATTCCGTCACAAACAATGCCATATACATACACACATCCATACATACAGTGCCGGATTTTTTAACTCAACTCAGAGATTTCGTTCGCTTCGCTCACTCCATCAATAAGCCTGGATTAGTCCTCGGCGGATAACATATAATTAGTTACCCACCCCAAATCAATCATCAATTAATAACTCTTGATATAGGTTTGTCTTCGCGTCTTAGATAGTGCGATTGCAACCTACCCGGCGAGTCACACTCACCCTGCTGATGATTCATAATGTTGAATAAAGACCGTTTATGCCTACTTCAATATAATCGTATAAGTACGTGAGTAACCCCCGTTGTTTTAAAATGTACTGATTATTGTCTAATTTAAATGCCCCTGTGGTCTAGTGGTTTAACCCATTGATTTCAGATACAAAGGTCCCGGGCTCGATCCCAGGGGGGAGGTACAATATTGTGCTTGGTTTGGTTGGTGGTAGGACTTTGTTTAAGTCCGCCTGGCTAGCTACCACCTTACCTAATTCAGATGCCATAAAAACAATTCTAAAATTGTAGTGCTCCGGCATTTAGAGGTAAGATACCCAGTTCCTCAGTTTATAGAGGATTCCGCGTGAAGTGCGCCTCCACCTTCGGCCTTATTGACCGAGAGAGCGAAGCCTCTATGTTTCGAGACTGGCCAAAAATGCTTTTGTCCGCTGTCGGTTTGTTTTAGTCTACAGGTGGCCTACCATCACATAATTAGACGCCACTCATTTCCGATTATACGACGACACAGTTCAATGTAGGTTCCTAAACAGGATCGCTCAATTTGATACTATGACGTCTACCTATATAGCTGGTTACGTTCTGAAATTAAATCAGCAGTTTTTTCGGAACGTTGCGGTTACTTATTTATTTTCTATATTTTTTTTTTGTAAGAAGTAAGTACATAAACGCATAAACTCTCAGCTGAGTCGCTCGTTTAGAACTGAACCTACACTGACACGCTTATGCGACGTCGTGGTACGAAATAGCAATTCGGCTCAGTATTGGTCGTCAATTAAATCGCAATAAGACTTCATGGTACGGCCCCAGGTCGCATTTTTCACCCGATTTTAATGAAAATTGGCACACATGTTCCTTGATTTTTTTTTAAGTCGATTGCGATTTTTGATTGGGGGGAGGGGAAATGGGGGAAAAGTTTGCTGTAGCGTTATTAATAAACGGATTTGAATTAAATTTAATTGTACACAAGATGTTGTGAAAAAAAACAAAAAGGGGTAGAGGAGAGGGAAAAGGGGAGTTTGCTGTAGGATTTTTTTTCGGAAAATGTACTTCGTATACCAATCAGATTACGCAGTCTTCTTCGCCTTTGCGAGACGAACTCGTGGACATCAGATTTGACTCCTAGGATGAGGGCTAAAGCTTATACCTCTTTTTGCTCAAAAGTCTAAAAAGAAAAGTGAAAGAGGAAAGCATTGGTTATTGCATGGTTATAAGGGCTCGTGAGGTCTACTCTTCTTATGGAAGCACTAGTTTTAACTTAGAACCAGGTGAGATGAAGGCCAAGCTCTTCCCTGTCTCCGTTGTCTTAATAGTCGCTTAGCTCACTCGATCTACTATACTTATATAAAAATTCCAAGGGTCAATCGGCATTGTCTGGTAGTGAGGAAATGTATTGAGATAAATATGACTGCAAATGTCAGCGCGGTCAAACATTCAGCGTGTCGCGTTTAGCGCGAACCCATAGGTAATATTTCACATTATATTGTGGCAGTACTATATTTCTTGCTTTGTCTGTGGTACTAAAGACCGATGTCGTTTCTCTTTGTAGATGACGTCATTTACAATATAGCTTTGGCGGTTTAGTTTTGCATTCCATGTGGAACTCTCATGTCTGTTGTGTAGCGCTGGTGGGTGTGCCGTGCGGCGGGTGCAAATCGTGTGGATCCAGGGTGCTGCGGCGGCCTGTCTTACACCGTCGTCGTGGACCATAAGCTGAGTACCTGTATATTTTATACTACCACATTGTTTAACTAAATCTCTGCGATGACTTGAAAGTTGTTTGAAGGTATCGGGGGGGGATCTGTATCCGCACGCATGTGTGGGACTGGTTCCTGGTCTGATACCTGTCTTTATGCCTCAGCATTCTAGTAGGTAGACGGGTTCGTTCAATTCGGGACGACGTGAATACTCTGTCTACCCGTGAAGGCTTTAACCCTCCTAGTAGGTAGACGGGTTCGTCCAATTCGGGACGACGTGAATACTCTGTCTACCCGTGAAGGCTTTAACCCTCCTAGTAGGTAGACGGGTTCGTCCAATTCGGGACGACGTGAATACTCTGTCTACCCGTGAAGGCTTCAACCCTCCTAGCAGGTAGTCGGGGCCGTCCGATTCGGGACGGCGAGAATACCTAGTCTACCATAGGAGCTACTTGAGGACGGAGGAAAAAACCCGAGTCCAACTTGTATGTAGACGGGGTCATCCACGTGGGGATGATGAATCGTCTACATGAGAATCTCGGCCGAGTATCGTTTGTGGGGACGCGATGGAGACGTCCATTTGGCGGTCCCTACATTATATAAAACTGGAGGCATTCGTGTTACGCCGGTACACGCTTTATTGAACTTAAATTGTATATGTACTATTTGTATATCCGATGAGGATGGCACGCTGAATGTCAGGCTCATCGGATCATGGTGAATGTGGTGGTATGAAGTAGGTACTCATTGTAAATTTACTCTATAGGAGGTGGAAGTCAGTCCGGCAGGGCATGCAGTTAGTTGTTCACATCCAGAAGTCTATAGCGAAGCAGAATTTACTCAACGGAGAAAACCCAATGAACCCAGGTACAGAATATTAAGTTTTATTTACATCGCGAAGGACCGGTATGGGATACAAGGCCTGAATGTAACCCGAATATCGTATCCTTTCGCGACATGGTGGAGAAGCTGGGCAATCGAAGTTCTCGAGGGTTTTTTTCGTTTCAGGCTGAAAACAATTCTATCGGGAGCAAATTAACCTATAAAGTTACTGCATACATGCCATTCTATCGAGTTATATTCTCTTTTGTTGGCCAGGTTGTTATTGTGTTTAACACATGTTGGTAGCATCGACGCATGCTAATTTTTTTTTTGGGGCTTGGGAGGTCGGTCATTTTGGTTCCCGATATCGTCGTAAGCTAGTTTAATTGACAGATGTTGCTTAGTTTTTATATGGGTTATTGAGTGTCAATTTTTTAAACATTTTTAAAGAAGATATTTATGAAACAAATCATCTTCATAAGTTTTCAAATAATTCAACCGGAAATACATAGGGCCAACATAATAGGAGTGAAGAGTTCTAACTAGTTTGCGCGCGCGCCGCCATCTTGATATAAGATCAAAATCTATTGTTTTTGGTAAGAGTTCGATTAGATTAGCGGAAGTGGAATTATTTCGATTTCGGTCATTTCGAGCGCCATTTTGTTTTGCAACTGCACACAACACAGAACAGAAGTGAAAGTACAAAGTGAAAACTGATAAATTGTGATAGTAAAGCGTGATAAAGCGCTACGGCAGTAAAAATCGTAAGTAGACAGATATTTATAGATATTGTAGCTATCATCTAATCAGAGATAATAGTAATCGCATAGAAAACGAAACCAAATAGGTAGCCACCGGCATGACGCCGGCCGGCGCGTCGTGGCCACAATCCTCAGCACGACGTATCATGTGGGTTTAGTTTAATTTGTTTAATTTTCTTTCGATTGTTGTGTATATTATGTCTGAGCCTTTGATTCCGAAAAGACTGATCAAGTAAAACTTGCAGTTCAAGCAAGTTGGTAAGAGTTCCCGTACTTAGGTACATTGTACGTGGTACAGGAGTAGAAAGTGTACAAAACGTACAAAGTGTACAAAACGTACCTAGTTTTAAATCGAAACTATTCACAAAGCCGGGTTCTTTTTGAAGTTCTGTTAGCCAATAGGGGCAGGATTGGGTGACAAACATCCTAGCTTTGGACACGTTATACAGCATTCTTAGCACAAGTCCTAAATACGGATTAGGTACTTTTATTTCGATTCTAATTGAACTTGTAAAATTATTGGCGGCATTATTTCTAGGGTAACAAGGATCTCGTACCGAATGAAAATTACAAAAGGACAATAAACGAGACTTACATATATCTATCAAGAGTAAAATTATTTAAAGTCAGGCAAGACTTACTAACAAAAATGGAGGAAGCTGGAACTTCTGACAGCATAATAAAAGAAAGGCTTCGTGAGATTACACGAAGAATTGCCCGTCTCAGTGAAGAGGCTCGCTCTTGCACAGGTAGCGATGATGTCAAGAAATCACAGGTATGTGCATCCAAGTTAGAAAACCTAATCAAACGATTTACATCAGAACTCAATGAGTACTTTAGAATTTCAAACACTCCATCAGCGGATGAAATTTCTGAAATGAGTAGCATTCAACTAGATGGAGAAGAGATTTTAGCTGAACTTAAATGCACTTTGGAAAGTAGCATCACTACAAATATAAACAGCGCAGATCAGAATCGAACTTTCTCAGCCAAATTACCTACACTTTCTCTGCCTGAATTTTCAGGAGATGTGTTAGCTTGGTGTGAATTGCTCACACCTCAGGGTCCTTCAATCGCTCGGTGAAAATACAAATCACAATCATCTAAGACATCTCATCAAAGATAAATTCCCAGAAGACGTAATCTATGAGATGAAGATAAAGGAAGAAACCGTAGAGGAAATGCGAAAAGGCCTAGGAACCATAATTACAGCTAGAGAAGAAGCGAACAGTGCATGTGCGACTAAGGATCCAACAGCAGCTGGGAAGGAAAATTATACTGCGAAGGCGTTACTCACAACGGACGTAACCAGACCAAAGAAGACTAATTATGGAGACTCCAATAGAACTTTTATGAGAAGACAGGATAATAGTTACAACAGAGAACAAAAACCATCAACATCGAGAACTCAATATGTGAATAGGATACGTAGACCTGACATTCATGAGTGGAAGAACAACGACCATAATTACCCAAAGAGAACAAAGTTTTTATGCATATTCTGTAATGGAGAACATTATTCAGACCAGTGTCAACAATACAATACTATAAAAGATAGGAAAATAAGACTGAAGAGACGCTGCTTCAATTGTTTTTCAGAAGACCATATGTTTGAGTTCTGTGGTAAGAAAAGCAAATGTCCGCACTGCAACAAGGCTGGTCACCATCGAGCATTGTGCCCAGAAAAATTTAAACAGAAGGATGAGACTACGCTGACTGCGGTAAGTAAGGATCAAACCTACACTACTACAGACTGCTATAGTACTAGTGAATCATTAAAAGGATTCGAATAAGTTGGTTAAATGTAGACTCTTACTGGATTCAGGATCACAAAGGTCGTATATAACTAAAGAAATATCTAGAAAACTGGCTTTGTCAGTAATAGAGGAAAACAGACTGTCAATATTTGGCTTCGCCGGAAAAACACCACAAGAGTATCGTGTAAAACTGGAGTTGGTATCGAGAACAAACAAGGTTGTTGAGCTCTATGCTAATGAGGTGCCTTCCATTTCAAAGGGGATAATAGCACCTGATGTGTGCAATGAAAGTTATGAGAGTAAAGTCTTGGCCGATGATGGATCCCTAGGAGAGAGAGTGGATATACTAATCGGAAACGACTACTACTTCAACTTAATTTCTACAGAAAAACAACAATTAAACTCTAACCTATTTCTCACTAACTCTGATTTTGGATGGATCATTAGCGGGAAGGGTCCAACAAAAAGTCATAGAAGCAAGAAGCATGAGGACACATTGTCATTCATTACTTATTGCCAGAATCATGAGCCTAACTGCATCTATTTCACTGAACCGGATCTACCACTCAAAAATATGGACATTTCATTTCTGTGGACACTAGAGAGTATTGGAATTACAGACAACCTGAAAACAATGAGAGAAGAGGAAGCTGTGAAGCATCTTAATGAGACCATACAATATGTAGATGGCAGGTACACAGTGCGTTGGCCGTGGATTCAATATCCTCCAGACTTACCTACAAATTTCGGATTGGCATTCGGAAGGTTAAAGGGCTTATTACAAAGACATACCAGAGAGCTAATGGAAGAATATCAAAATATATTAAATAAACAGATGGAAAAGGGCATAATAGAAATGGTAGTTCCCGAAGACGAAGTTTATTCACAGAAGACACCACCGATACACTACCTCCCTCACCATATGGTGAAACAGACTGGTAAAAAAGGACGTACAGTTTATGACGCATCTGGAAAGCTGAAGGACTGCAAGAGTCTGAATGAAAGCATGTATCGAGGTCCGTCAATGATCGGAGACCTAGTAGCACTAGTTATTCAGTTTAGAACTCATAAGGTAGCAGTAACAGCAGATGTGGAAAAAGCCTTCTTACAGATAGCAGTTCAAATGGATGATAGAAATGTAACTAGATTTCTCTGGGTTAGAGACATAAATAAACCCGTTTCTATGGATAACATCATTCACTTGCGCTTCTGCAGTATGTAGTACCATTTGAAATAATCGCAAGCCCGTTTATATTGACAGCCACTTTAAAGTATCATGTTTCGAACAGAGCTCCTGAATTAATGGATAAGATAATCGATAAGTGTTATGTCGATAACTTTGTTACTGGAACCGACACTACAGAAGAAGCGATTGAACTATATGGAACCACAAGAAAAGTTTTCAATGAGATATCAATGAACATCAGAGATTGGATAAGTAATGATGAAACTTTTCTGGGAACCATACCTCCAGCATTCAGAGCAAAACAGAATGAGGAAACAAAGATATTGGGCCTTACTTAGAATGTGAAGAATGATACTCTGAGATTGAATATTAAAAAAGAACTGTTTAAAGAAGAAAATGTGAAAGGGCCGCAAAGTAAAAGAAAGATATTAAGCATAATAGTATCAATGTATGATCCGTGTGGCATCTGTGCTCCTCTGATCGTACCAGCAAAATTATTACTCCAACAGTTATGGGAAATTAAGTTGAAATGGGACACCATTCTTCCTGACGAATTACAAACAAGATGGGAGGACATCATTCATCGTATAGAAGCTATAAAAGCAGTGGAAATACCGCGTTACGTAGGACTTTAGGAAAAAATGGAGAAAACAGAATTTCATCTTCATGCCTTCAGTGACGCGTCCAAACAAGCCTATGCTAGCGTCATCTACCTAGTAGCTGGGGTTAGAAAAGCCAGGAATATAGCATTTATAATGGCAAAATCGAAAATTGTACTGAAGGAAGAAAAAGAGAATCTGCGCATTGCCTAGACTGGAACTAATGGGTTGTTACTTGGCTAGCAGGCTATTAAAATATGTCAAAAACGAGATAGGCATTCCAATAGTGAAAACATATCTGTGGACCGACAGTCAAATAGTGGTTAGCTGGATTCACTCTAATAAATTACTGCCTCCGTTCTACGCTAGAAGAGTTAACACAATAAAAGAGAGCAAGGAACTGGAAGTGCGCTATATAAACAGTGAAAGTAATCCTGCTGACCTGTCGACGCGTCCCGAGCTATGTGAAAAGAAGAGGTTATTATGGTTGAATGGTCCCGAATTCCTAAAACAAGAAATTTCTGACTCGCCTTCGGTTGTGCCGCCGGGGCAGGGTCCTTCGGAAACACATAAGGTAGAGATGATGATGTCAATCAATCAGGTGGAAGTTGATGGTGAAATTACAGAGAAAACTGATAAGAAACAAGATCATGAGGTTAGCTAAGATGAACCTAACAGGAGTAACATAAAAACAATTCAAGACTTGCAGACGGAATACTTTCCAGAAGAATATCAAGGAATGAAAACCAGCTTAGCTTTAAATTTGGACTTATTTAAAGATGTAGATGGAATATTGAGGTGCAACGGCCGTATGAAGAACGCAAATTGGTCATTCGACAAACGTCATCCTATATTAATCCCAAGAGATAGCAAATTTACTAACGATCTTGTTATAAATATTCATAAACAAAATTATCATGTTAGAGCGAACCATACACTCAGCAAAATAAGAGAGGTATACTGGATTCCTAAGGGAAAAGCCTACATACAACGCATATTAAGAAAATGTCCGGAATGTGTCAAGCATAGCGGTGGTCCTTTTAAGCTACCATCTGCACCTGCATTACTGGCAGAAAGAGTGACTTATACATCTCCATTTACTTATGTAGGGATAGACTACATGGGGCCTCTTGTAGTTAACAATGGAACAGGAAACTGCAAAAGGTGGATCTGCCTTTACACATGCTTAGCCGTGAGAGCGGTTCACCTTGAAGTGGTATCGGATTTCACTGTAGAAGAAAGCCTGCTCTCACTTCAAAGAATGATTTCTACTAGAGGAGTGCCAGCTCTAGTAAAGTCAGATAATGCTAACTACTTCAAATGATTGGCAGAAACGGTGTCAACGTCATACTGCATCAATGAAAAAATTAAATGGAGGTTCATAACAGATGATATGATGATAGAGGCAGTGATCAATTCACGACCGCTTACTGCTGTCGACTCTGAGTTAGATTACATATTAAAGCCTTCTGATTTTTTGATCGCTGGAAGGGTGATAACTTTGAATGATCCCGAGGAGATCCTGCAACTTCAAGATTCATCAAGAACGAAGACCGAGTTGATACAAAGTTGGAGACGATCACGTATCATTCTAGAAGAATTCAAGGAGATGTTCACTAACCGTTATCTGCTGAGTCTTCGAGAGCGATACCATCACCTGCCGCGAGAACCTCGGATAGCTTCAAACTTGACTCCCTCAACTGGTCAAGTTGTTCAGATTAAGGGTGAGTCGAAAAATAGAAGTGATTGGAAAGTAGGGAAGATTATAGCTCTAGAACTAAGTGCCGATGGTGCACATAGAGCAGCGACAGTACAAGTTGGGAAGAGCAAATATACTCGATCCATCGCTCATCTTTATCCTCTGGAAATTGGTGAATCTGGTGATTCAAATATGCAGACTGTTTATAATATTGAAGAACACCCAATGGAATTACCTGTTCCTGAAATTCAAAATGTCGAGATGCCAGTTGAAACCGTCCCATGCTCAGAAACACCTGGGACAACACCGAGCAACACGTTACCATCGGACGACATAAGTCCTACAGAAACCACGGATGATGACAAAGAAGAAAGTGAGATTTTCTACCTGGTCATAGCGGCCATGATAATGAATTAGTACCGGATGATGTGGAGCCAACGAGTACAGCCTCACACGCGAAGCCTCGGCGAGGAGCGGCTGTCAAAGCTTTAGAAAAAATCAAGAACTGGACAAGTGAACTGACTGCGTTCCTGCTCCACTCCAGACCTTCGCCGTCGGCGGGGAGTGTCGCGTTTAGCGCGAACCCATAGGTAATATTTCACATTATATTGTGGCAGTACTATATTTCTTGCTTTGTCTGTGGTACTAAAGACCGATGTCGTTTCTCTTTGTAGATGACGTCATTTACAATATAGCTTTGGCGGTTTAGTTTTGCATTCCATGTGGAACTCTCATGTCTGTTGTGTAGCGCTGGTGGGTGTGCCGTGCGGCGGGTGCAAATCGTGTGGATCCAGGGTGCTGCGGCGGCCTGTCTTACACCGTCGTCGTGGACCATAAGCTGAGTACCTGTATATTTTATACTACCACATTGTTTAACTAAATCTCTGCGATGACTTGAAAGTTGTTTGAAGGTATCGGGGGGGGATCTGTATCCGCACGCATGTGTGGGACTGGTTCCTGGTCTGATACCTGTCTTTATGCCTCAGCATTCTAGTAGGTAGACGGGTTCGTTCAATTCGGGACGACGTGAATACTCTGTCTACCCGTGAAGGCTTTAACCCTCCTAGTAGGTAGACGGGTTCGTCCAATTCGGGACGACGTGAATACTCTGTCTACCCGTGAAGGCTTTAACCCTCCTAGTAGGTAGACGGGTTCGTCCAATTCGGGACGACGTGAATACTCTGTCTACCCGTGAAGGCTTCAACCCTCCTAGCAGGTAGTCGGGGCCGTCCGATTCGGGACGGCGAGAATACCTAGTCTACCATAGGAGCTACTTGAGGACGGAGGAAAAAACCCGAGTCCAACTTGTATGTAGACGGGGTCATCCACGTGGGGATGATGAATCGTCTACTGAGAATCTCGGCCGAGTATCGTTTGTGGGGACGCGATGGAGACGTCCATTTGGCGGTCCCTACATTATATAAAACTGGAGGCATTCGTGTTACGCCGGTACACGCTTTATTGAACTTAAATTGTATATGTACTATTTGTATATCCGATGAGGATGGCACGCTGAATGTCAGGCTCATCGGATCATGGTGAATGTGGTGGTATGAAGTAGGTACTCATTGTAAATTTACTCTATAGGAGGTGGAAGTCAGTCCGGCAGGGCATGCAGTTAGTTGTTCACATCCAGAAGTCTATAGCGAAGCAGAATTTACTCAACGGAGAAAACCCAATGAACCCAGGTACAGAATATTAAGTTTTATTTACATCGCGAAGGACCGGTATGGGATACAAGGCCTGAATGTAACCCGAATATCGTATCCTTTCGCGACACAGCGTGCGAATTGCAAGTTGAATGGTTGTGGATGAAATCCACAAGTTGTAGTTAAAGTACTTTAAAAAAAACAAAAGGTAGGGCTTTGTCGCTATTCGACCACATCGCCCAAACATACATACATAACAAATTATACAACACTAGACACATAGATAAAAGAGAGTAAAAAGAAAAATAAAAAACTAAACTTCATAAAAAAAAAAAAAAAACAGTTGAGCTTTTTTACACATCTAATTTCTTATACTTTTTTTTATAGTATTACGGGGAAGTGCTTGGCTTTCATTTCACCAGATTTTCAAGTTATGATAAGGCCGAAGGTTGAAGCGCATTTCACCCGGAATTTTCAACATTACACTATGAGACTTCGACATCGATATTGATTCGATTCGATATTGGACATCATACATTTTGCCACATATTACAGTTCGGTGATTCTACTTTTTTCATTAAAAATGCAAACTACGAGTAGTTAGACGGAATGTGCCCGGAGCGTAGCCTGAGAGCAGTAACTAACACGTTTCTTTTGTATGTATTTTCGTCTATCCACGGGAAGGACGATATCGTGAGTTGTACAGTACCATATATCCCTTTATCTACTGACCCTTTGTCAAAATTTTCCTGCCAAAGATCTTTACACTGATTTTAACAAATCTAACATAGTCAGAATGCAATAGGTTTACTGACAAAGGAACAACGCCAACAGTTAAAGTACCTACGTTATCATGACATCGTTCTTGAGTTTCAGACTGACGTATCGTTCAAAGTCAGCGCCGCCGCCGCCGCACCGGCTTTTAATAACATTAAACTGTAAATTTTGTAATAGTCATCACACTCTAACCTCATCGCTTTTATATATTTTTCACTAACAACTTGTGTTTGTATGTGTGTTTCTATTTTATAGATTAACCCTCCATAAAAAAAGGGAATTAATCAAGTGCCGAATCTTCAATATTATATCCAACTTTTTCTTTTTATGACACTCACAATACTCGACACTGGCAGAATTGATAAAACGGTTACACGCCATATCAAAGAAGATGAAGTTGAATCTATGTCTCTCCAGCTCTACCTAGTTTGTGGTTATGGTATGCACTCTGGTAGTTAGTGATGACAAGACATCGGTTTATCAACTCAATTTGTATAGCTGTCAAATCAATAATCAAATAAAAATTCTTGCTGTGTTGTGTCGTGGTTTAGAATTTTACTCCCTGATGAATTAGAAAAATAATAATGGGAGGCCAAAAATTCGAATATGATGAAAGTGGATCAACGTTTTTTTACTTTGTTCTATCATTCCTTGCTCTGATATTGATACCCGCTACATTTTATTACTGGCCGAGAAAAAGGAAAGAAGGTACTGATTACCATGTTTCTGTCTATTTAGCTGGTAAAATTGATATTACAGTTTCAGAAAATTATACTATGATATTCTAGGCTATTGTAATGGGTCACACTAAATCATAGATTGCATAAATCACTTATTTACCGTTATGTTGACATGGTGCGGCGCGCCACGCGCTATGCCATACATTTCTATGAGGATAGGTTCTTTTAGTGCACCAATCAAAACCAAAAACGTAAGTTGTTTAGATATAGAATTTAGGTAGGTACATAAATAAAATTTTTGTTTCAGATCCTGCTAAAATCGCAGAAAGATGTCAGTGTCCAAGTTGTTTACAAAAGCAAACCATTATAGAACAGTCTCAACCCTACAAGAGTGTAAAGAATTTTTTCATAAAACTTGCAATAATATCAGGATGGGTCCTTCTTGGATTCCTAGCATACAAAGTATCACAATTTGATTATGAAATGTCTAACTTTGATCCCTACGAGATCCTCGGCTTACCTCCTGGTTCAACACAAACAGAAATTAAAAAGTCCTACCGTAAGCAGTCCTTGATTCTTCATCCTGACAAAGAGACTGGAGATGAGAAAGCTTTCATGAAACTCACTAAAGCTTATCAGGTGCCTAAAATTTTTTCTATTCATAATAATTTTATTATTGGCTAGCAGAACTGGGGCTGATGTACTTATTTCAGTGCTGGATTGTCATTGTCACTACTTTAACCACCTCTGTGATAAGTTTTTGGTATTCTTTCTGGGTTAAATCCCCAGGGGAGTCCAATTGTGTGCTTGGTTTGGTTAGTGGTAGCAGTCTTTTTCCACAATTAGGCCTCCTGTGGGCTCTTTTAATTGGGACTTTTTTTATGTCCTGCTAGCTACCACTATCTTACCTTGTATTGTTGCTATAAAATTTCTAAATTATTGTGTTCTGGCATTTAGACGTAAGATAGCCAGTTCCTCAAACTGTTGAAGATCCCGGGTAAAGTATGCTTCTTCCTTTGGCCTAATCATACTTGAAACCAAGTGAGACGAAGGCCAAGTGCCTCCCAATCATTGGAAAGAACATGATTGAAAGTAAAAGTTTATTGCTATGTAGCCAGTAGTCCAGTTTGTCTATAAACTAACATTGCAATATTGTATATGTATTTATATACAATATTGCAATGTAAGTAACATAAGTTACAATTCCCAAATTGTTTGAAGGTTGAATTAGATTAGAAAGGCTTATTATAATAATATAAACTTACATGCTTTCGGCTGAAGCTTCCCTGAGTATGATGCCTATGTTGTTTCATTTCCCATGGCATGCACCATGTCCACCATCCATGTTGAATTTCAAAGTTCAGCTGTTAAGTTGTAAAATGGTAACAAATAAACAAACAGAGTTACTTTAAAATTTATAATATCGGTAACCACATGAGTAGGTAACAAAATGTTTGTCGAGCTCTTCACACATTGCCTTTATTTATTAGCAGTTATATAGAACAGAACCTTAACCTTACTTAATGTTTGGTTCTAGGCGTTAACAGATGATGAAGCCCGTCGCAATTGGGAGAAGTATGGTAACCCTGATGGTCCGGGAGCTATGAGCTTTGGCATAGCTTTGCCAAGCTGGATTGTGGAAAAGGAGAACAGTGTTTGGGTTCTTGGCCTTTATGCACTTGTTTTTATGGTTGCACTTCCAACAGCTGTAAGTTTGATGATAATAATAAACAAAACTTAGTGTACACGGTGGTCACAGCATAAAAACATCCCCTTTAACTCAGCATGTAGATGCTTTCAAAGTAGACTTAGTGACACCAGAAGTAGGACAGCACCTAACTTCTGCTAATGTTATAACATCTTTACTGCAATCACCAATTCATCTGTCAAGTGTGTTGGTTATGGAAAAAGCCTCCAGTTTTGGAGGAGTCTTGGCCTAGCAGTTGACATTGATGGGCTGTTGTATTAAAAAGTATGTTATTACTAACTAGATAAGAAACATTTTATTGTACATAGATGAAAATAAATATTTGAATGACACATGTCATTTAGATTTTTGGTCCTAGGACATGCCCTTTCCTTATGATATGACCTTCACCATCAGAACATGGGCATGTCAAATACGCACATAAACTTCCGAAAAACTGGATAGTCCATTGTTTGTGAACGACTGAATTTGAGCACACAACCTCCAAATCAGAAGGCCCATACCCAAAAAACAATTAGAGGAAGACAGAAAAAAAGAATATTACTTGCTCATATCATCGTTTCACACACAATGAATGGATTGTATGAAAGGACAATATTGACAAGTAAGAAGTGAGATGGACCCCAGATCATGTCACTTTTTGCCCATAATTGATATAGTATGACTTAACTTAACCATAACAGTTATATAATATATTACATTACAAGACAGGACATTAATTTTACACAGCGCATATGGGAACTAGATTACGGATAGAATGCTAACATAATTATTTTTTGTAAATGATAAAAAAATGATTGTCCTGGGTGGGAATCGAACCCACAGCCTACAGCCCAGAAGGCAGAGTTACTACCAACTGAGCTATGAGGCTTGTTATATATGGTGCTGTGTGAAATTAACGTCCTGTAATATTTATTTATTTATTATTATTTATATATTTTATTATTATATATTAGGTAGGGTTAGTTAAAATCATGGAGGACAATGCACAATACAATGTAAAATAAAATGCACAATATGAATTTTCCTTACTGTGTCAGCATTATCTGCAATTGTTGCGAAATATACTTTGACAAGTAATTTTGTATTTATTTGTAGGTACCTATATGAATTTATAAACCTACAACAATTAATCAAAATACTGAAAAAAATTAAACTAACTTTGCAGGTTGGAACATGGTGGTATCGCTCAATCCGTTTTTCAGGAGAACAAGTGCTGTTAGACACAACACAGATGTATTTCTATTTCTGTCATAAAACACCTTCTATGCCTCTCAAACGTGCTCTCATGATCCTCGCTGCATCTTGTGAATTTGATAAAAGGCATAACTCTGAAATTGTGGAACGAGTCACAGATAATGAGGAGGTTCCTATGGTGAGTCATCATGGCACATTACAAGGATATTCACAGGACTTTAGACTTTTTCCTAAATACGTATTTCAGAAAAATGGGTGTTCGAATCGGGGGAGTACAATATATTGTGCTTGGTTATGTTGGTGGTAGGGTAGGACTTTGTTGAAGTCCGCCTGGCTTGCTATCACCATCTTACCTGATTCTGTCTAAAATTGTCGTGTTCCGGCATTCAGAGGTAAGATAGCCAATTCCTCAGTTTGTCGAGGATTCCGGGTGAAGTGCGCCTCCACCTTCGGCCTTGTTAACTTGTCTATCTTTACTAGGTGAGATGAAGGCCAAGCGCTTCGCCTTACGATAAAACAAATGATTTCAGCTACTGCGAGAGCTTCCAAATCTCGGCGAGAAGAACAAAGAGCAGCCTCTGTGCCGGCCGTACAGTATAAAAGCGCGAGCCTTGCTCCACGCGCACCTGTCCCGGATGCGACTTCCCCCCGACACCCTGGAGTGCGACCGGAGGTACATCGTCTCTCGGTGTCCCGATCTCGTTTTGGAGATCGTCAACTGTGTTAACCAGCTTATTGCGCTGGCGTATGCTAGGAGAAGTAAGTCTTATTTTTTGTTTATTTACTAAATTGTATTGTATTGTATTCATTACATAGCCTGCCAGCTTTTCTACGTTAGTTAATTTCTGAAAAGTGTTTTTTATTTTTTATAATATTTTATATATTTTTATTATTTATGTTATATGGCAAACAAAGCTACTACTTACTTAGCTAACTACGCTTAGTGTTGTATGGTCTTTCGTTTCTTCAATCAAAAAATGTACCTAAATGTTTTTTGTTCTAAGTACTGTATATATTCATATAATGCATTTCGCAAAAGCTGTTATTTTGACTTTAAAAACTGACACTTAAATTTTGTTTTTTTGTGTGAATAAAGATAAAAGCTTATCTATGTATTTTGAAATAAATTCTAAGTGCAAAATTTATTTTTTAAAATAAAAATCTCGTGAAAATCTCTCGACAAACATTATATAGAATAAATAGTATACAAGCTGAGTTTTTTTGCCAGGGCCACCGTGGCGAAGTCTGAAAACGTGAGAGTTATCGGAAAGCCATGTTAGGAGCTACATGCTCAATTAAAAAAAAAAAAGTTTTGCATTCGCTTGGCTTTAATTAATTTAAAAAATCATTCTCTTATCAGAGCTGCGAAAAGGGCAGTTTTGTTATATATTTTTTTACGATTAATTTAAAAAACGATTTCTTGTTTTAGTACCCCGACTGCCTACCATAGAGACAATCGAGAACTGCATGAAGCTCTCTCCGATGATAGTGCAAGGCCTTTGGGAGTACAAATCACCTCTGCTCCAACTCCCATACATCACTGAGGACCATCTGAAGCACTTTACGAACCGAAAAAAGCACATCAAGTCTTTGCTGCAGCTGGCTCAGCTGCCCGGTGACGACCGGCGTCAAGTGCTGAGGTTCCTCAACGATCAGCAGTATGATAACTTGATGAAGGTTCTCGGCAATATGCCGTACATACACTTTCAAGTCAACACTGAAGGTAAATATCATACGACATCGCGTTACTGTCCACTGTTGGCCTCATCCTAGACTGGAGGATTTCGCCATAATCTTCACGCTTGGCAGGCGGGTTTGTGGTAAGGTATTTTGGTTGTAGTATAAGCTCGCTCCATCATAGACCTTATGGCAAAGCAAAGCCTACCAATTTCAAACTAAGTATAGTTTGATTGGATCATTTCCAAAATGGAAATGTTGTGGAGATTGTCTTTTTGAACCATTGTGGGATGATCTTCTTAAAGTAAAAGGTATTTTTAAAATGGTTGATGTGTAACAATCCCAAGCGAAGCAGGCTAATCCGATGGCTTAAGTTTTTTTATATGTTATTTTTATCTTATTTAGTCAAGTTGTAGGTACTTATGTGCTTAAGTAAAAAAAACGTATTATTTCAAGTTATGCATTTATGTGAAATTAATCGGTACAATTCAATTTCTACTGAAGTGGTATCAGCAATCTGCAATCATGATTTATAGGTTGATTGCTTGGTAAACTAAAGCAAAGCCAATCGTTATCATATTGCTTCAATTACGCGTGTAGACTGGGATTGTTAGTCTGATCTAAAAACTCTTTTCAATGATAACCTGCTAATGGAGTACAAATTGGGAAAAAAACTGAGTTTCGAATGACTTTTAATGACTTTTTTTTTATTTTTATTGTACGACGGGGAAGCGCTTGGCCTTCATCTCACCTGGTAACCAGTTAAGATAAGTTAAGATTCCGGGTGAAGTGCGCCTCCAGCACTTCATCCGGAATCCTCAACAAACTGGCTATCTTACCTCTGAATGCCAGCCAGCACACAACATTTTTTAAAGAATTGTTATTATGGCGACAGAATTAGGTGAGATGGTGGTAGGCGGACTTAAACAAAATCCTACCACCAACCAAACCAAACAATATATTGTACTCCCCCTGGGGATCGAACCCGGGGCCTCCGGATCTGAAATCGGTGGGTTGAACTTCTAAACCACAGAAGTGGTTAAATTTTATCAATTTCACTATCGAAACTCCGTTTTTTCTGGTCGAAGTCTCAGGTTCTCAGTTCAGATATTTTTTAATATGTTAAATAGCCATGTAACCAATGGAGTTTACCATCCGCAAAATCTCATAAACAACCCGAATTATCAAATTTATAAAAATGATCGTTCCATATTTTAAGAACGCTTATCTTATAACGCTGATTTAACTGACTTTTATTTGTAAACAGAAGCCTAATTTTAAAACAATAACCATACACCGAACTTCTATGCATATTTTCACCCTTAATTTACCACTTATGAAGATGAGCCCAAATATGAGCCCAAATATTAATTGTCAATATTTATACCTTCTAAAAAAACGTGCTTTCATATACCGATTTTCATCCTTTATTTTACACCCTTAAAAACAAGTAGGTATCCAAAAATACTGATACAAATTACTTGTATTTATTCATAGGAATAAAACTACTAATATCAGCCATACCAACTTTCAATTTACAATCTTGATGTATGAATTTAAAAAAAAAGCTGACACAGACGTTTTTTTTTTCAGTGATTGATGATGAAAACTCAACGGAAGTTACAGCCGGCGCAATCGTAACAGTAACCGTCCTTCTGCGTCGAACGAATATGAAAGAGCTGTTTGGTAATACCACCGTCAAGGAAAAGGAACTAAAGTAAGTAATTTTCTGTACCAAATATATCAATAATCAACAAATTATTACCTCAGTTTAAGCGTCTTTTTTTTTTCAGGACATTAATTTTTACACAGCGCAATCTAGCCCCAAACTAAGCGTAGCTTGTAACATGGGAACTAGATTACGGATAAAATACTTAAATACTTTTCTTAATACATACGTCCTATATGATACAACACCCAAACACAGAACAAACATCTATATTCATCACACAAATGTTTGTCTTGGGTGGGAATCGAACCCACAACCTACAGCGCAGACGGCAGAGTTACCACCAACTGAGCTAAGAGGCTTGTTATTATTATAGTATTTTTGCCAGTTTTTTTGTCTCTTTATAGGTACAAGGGTCCTTAACCAGTCGTGTTTTTGCACTGAAACTAGGTATGACTATTAAAAGTCAATATTTCTCCAAAAGCAAGAACTTAAACGATAATAATAAAAAGTGTAAACCTAAGATACATTCTATTCAAGCGATTGACACCAATAACATAACATTTTTCTTCAATTTAGTGAGTGAAAAGAGCTATGCCCCGTAACATAAATTCTATCAAAAAATGTACCTATTAATCTCACGAGCAGCAACTGTCTCTGTCAGACGCATAGGGCGGCTGTAGGGAACGCTGAGACAGCTACAATTATACAACGTCAACGCGAAAACAGTTTTGGTATATGATCCTCTTAACTCAGGACTTTAAATTGAGATACGAAAAGAAGAAAAACGTTTTTCGACGTTATTATCTCATTAGAACTGGTTTAATACTTCAAAAAAACAAAAGTTTTTCCCCATCCGCCCGAAAGCGTCTTACCTAAAACTCCGCCATAACGCACCGGAGCAGCAGTTTGCATTCAGTTACTTTTCTGTCAAGGTGTCAAAATTGAGGTTCTCAGATGTATAGCTAGTTTGTAGATGGAAAAAATATGCCACAATTTTCACAATAGGCATGCATTATGCGATATCCTTTGTTTTTTATCTAAGGTACCTACCTCGATTAAAAATAACATTTTTAATTATAATAATTACACACAGCGCTACCTGGCCCCAACAGCATGGCTATGGGGAACAGATAACTGCTTTACTAATCGATTAGTGCTACCGACGCAGGACAAACAAGTACCGTTGCCTAAGTTCTGTTCTTGGATTTGAAGAGTCTATTTGTAGGAACTTCCTATCTATCCTGCATGTGTTCAAAACAACCCCTATCTGCATAAGAACAAACGTGTTTTGTTGGCAAATTTTGAATAGAATAGAATCATTTATTAATTAAAGTAAACACACAACTTATAATATTTACAAAATATTGTGGCAAGTGAGTGAATAACATTAATATCGTCATAAAATAACATTAAAAAATAATAACAGTACACAACACAACTTAACAATAGTAACAGTAGTGTCAAAAGATTAAAGGTGTTACCATCATAAATAATCAGTAGGTATTCTATAAATTATACAATAATTATGATCATTTTAGTTGGATGCTAAGAGGGCTCAAAATGGCTGTAGTCATTATCTAAATACTCTTGAATGACTGACCTACTAAAGTGGGGGCTTGAAACAATTGCTTGTGAATGACGCCTGTGGTAAATATGAACGGATACTATCGTTAATTCTCAATTCATCGTATATTAACAGCGTCCAGCAGCAATAAATTAAGTATTATATCCGTGATATAGTTCCCATATTAAAAGCTTTGCTTCGTTTGGGCTAGATGGCTCTGTGTAATGTCCTGTAATAATAAATAAATATATAAGTAAAAATTGTATCCAGATGCAAGTTTTCTGAACATTATTGCATCTGGATACAATTTTTACTTATATATTTATTTATTATTATGGGACATTAATTTTACACAGCGCCGTCTAGACCCAAACGAAGCGAAGCTGTATTATTACAGCTACATGAACTATTCCAGGGAATCCAACGGCGACGAAGAGAATGGCGAGAATGTGGAAAAAGCGGACGGTGATAAGAGCGATAAGAAGGAGGCGTCCAAACGGCCCGTGTGGATGAAACAGCAGACCAAACGACACCCCGCACAGAAGAAGGGGAAGAAGCCCGTCGCGGCCAAGGTGGTGAAACCGGCCGAGCCCGCCACGCCGCCTCCAGCCGATAAGGAGCTCAAAACTAAGGAGCTGAAGAAAAAGGATGATGAAGGTAATATTCATTATTAGTTTTTTTTTTGTATATTTTTTTTATTTTTAGGTTTAGGTTTATAGATGCTTTATTCTCAAAAAGAATTGGAAAATTCACTTACATGATAACTTAAACATAGTAACATAATTATCATGGTTTTACGTACAGTGCATAATGTGGGTAGTTTTGTTTAATTTGATACAAGACAAGACCATTGTATTTACAAGGATTAGGTTTTTTTATTATTAAATCTTAATACTTAAGTACTATTAATGTTATTTGATGTAGCTATTATTGATGGTTGTTAATAATAATTTTTGATTAATGTAACAGCCCTCTTCTGCAAAAAGAATATAATAATATCCGGAAGAGATCGCTTTTAGCGATACGACCGCCCATTGTTCATCGTTTATTGGCTTTTGGTGTTCAATAAAGAATATTGTATTGTGTATCAGATAAATGTTTATATATCTGTCGCAGCTCTTCACAATATTAGTAGCGACTGCCACGCGCCCCGCGATAAGACTAAAAAAAACGAAAAAGTAGACTGGAGATGATCGAATTTATAAATCGATTACGAAGAGATAAATAAATTCGTTCATCTCCATTCTCCTTTTTCGTTTTTTTTTAGTCTAGATTGAAGTGACCCATATTCACAGATTTCATTCAGTAGAGACCAATGAATATGGGTCACTTCAATATCGGGTATGGTTATAAAAATGTCTGCGTCAGATTAGGCGATACTGATCCTGGTCTCTTTATACAGTAGCATTAAAAAAATGTTTGAGTTCTGTCCATCGCCAGGGTCCCGGATCTAGTGAACCAATCGCTTCACTATGACAATGGTATCGTCACAGAATGGCCGTGAAAGTACCGTGCAGCTATTAGTCCCCAGTAGCCCAGTTATCACGATTGGCGTCATGCCATTCTATGATAAATGTCAGATTTTTTCATGCGAGTAAAATTTATTGCTGTGTGTTTGAAATTTGGCACATACCATTTCAGAAAGACAGCATTTTAGTTAGGTATCTATCTGATTTCTTAATGCAACATCGACAATTCAAATAGTGCCTATAATCTGTCATATTACAATCGTCCAACATTCTCGAAAAATAGTATATACCAAGATTTTTTTGGTTATTGTAGGACGGGGCATTGCTTGGCTTTCAGCTCACCTGATTTTCAAGTTATGATAAGGCCGAAGGTGAAAGCGCACTTCACCCGTAATCCTCAACAGACTGAGGAACTGGCTATCTTACCTCCAAATGCCGATCACAACAATTTTAGATTTGTTATTAAGGCGTCTGGATTAGGTAAGATGGTGGTAGCTAGCCAGGCAGACTGAAACAAAGTACAATATTGTATCCCCTGGGGAACGAACCCGGGACCTCTGGACTGTTAAAGAACAGCTTTTCGTTGGACATAAAATGTACCAGATATCTCTAAGCAACCTACACACAAAAGATAGCTGTAAACCTTACTTTTTAAAAATACTTACCCATGCCATGTATGTTATATACATACATGGCAAAGCAACGAGGCAGTTTCATTTGTCCTCAGTAATATGGATGAACCTTTAGCTAGACCCTAATTAATATGTGCGCCATTGATGAGAGGTACTAACCTTCTTTGGAGTACATTATTGTTTAATATAAATGAATATTGGTACTTAATATAAAATGTAAGTTTGATTTCTAAATGATTAATCTAAAATGTATATTGCATGCGTGTGAACGCTAAGTTTGGCCAAGTGTACTATTACTGCAGCAACCTCCATCTGTTACCTTCCCATATTACGCAATAAGTTAATCACGAATGATGTATAGGCTTGGTATTTTAACAAATGAAAGTCATCGCTGTAAGGAAATAATATGTAAAGATGGCTCCCCAGGCGAGGAGTCTGACGAAGGCAGCATGGACGAGTCGTCCCACAGCTCGGGATCAGAAGATGAGTCGCGCGACAAGTCGACCGCCGACAACGATGATGATGACGACCAGTGGAACAAGCTCCAGAAACGTTTGCAGAAACGTGAGCGGCTCGAGGGGCGCTCCAAGAGCAGCCATCCCGTGCACTGTCCTTACTTCCCGCTGGTAAGAGCCTTTCTCTCTCTCTCTCTCTCTCTCTCTCTCTCGTGTGAATTGTGTCCATTAGAATTTTACGATCAGTCACAGGAGTCTGGCATGGCTTGGAAAAATAATCTGCTTGCTACCAAGGACGGGCATTTTGTTTCTCGCCTCGCGTATTTTGTATTGGCACCGTGGTTCAAAGGTCACAATATCGCTTCAGAGCTTTGCCAGAAGTTGCCTTTTAAAAGTTTTAAGGTGTAGTTAGTTTCAAAAACCAAGCCACGTTACAAAACACAAAAAAAAAACATTTGAAATATTTTTTTGATGATCACAATTTAAGGATTCTAGTTAGTAAGTTATGGGAGTCGAAACAAGATTGACTAAATTTGACACAAAATAATAAAATCGCAAAGTTTCCTCTAAATCTTAATTTTTAGAGAGACGGAAAGAGCAGTTTCATTTACTATTTAACTAACATATTTCGATTAAATTTCCTCTATGTGTTCCATAATTAATACTTATTTTGACGATTATGGTTTTATTTTATTGCGAAAGAGTTTTTTTTTGTGTAGCAATAAATACATATGTCAATAACGTCCAATGAAATTGAGCGCGGGCCGGCCATTACGCCGCTCTCGCCTTCCATCAGTCGGCCAACTACGATCGCACTTCGCCTTAAAGGGATACACCATAATGCGGTCGACACCAATTGCAAATTTTTCTGAAGTCTTAGCGGTCATAAAGAAAAGAATTCAAGACTTTATACTCGTATTATCAGAGGCTTACACGTACAGGTCATCGGACGCCAGGAACAGAAGAGAGAGTATATAAGTGCGACAAAACATCTGTCACTATGACAATTCAATAATTTATTCATACTGTAGGATCACAGGGACCATTTAGTCACGTCATTTTGGTTAAATGACACTAAAATACACAAAACTATTCTCAAATAATAACAATAAGTGTTCATAGACGGCTGTAAATTGGCCAATCGAATATCATAACATAAAATATATAAAAACATTATAAAGGTTGTTTGCAGCTGTACAGGGGCTTTGTCATCCTACAAACTAATCTTAGAACTAGTCGGTCCATGACTTGGGGTCAAATATATAATCATTAATAGTATAACAATCATTATTGTTACACTTTTGAAGGCATTTTCAGATAAATCCAGAATCACACTAGGTAGATACATAGATAAACTCTTTATTGAACACCGAAAACCAAAAATAAACAGACAAGCAAGAAAAACACTTAAACTAGGTACAATAGGTGCCTTATCGTTAAAAGCGATCTCCATCTCAAATCTCTTCCAGGCAATCTTTGTATGGAAAGGATAGCAAAGCGGTGTACTGAAATAAACATAATTTTACATAGCTACTTATTAATAACAACAAAACATACAATACATTATAAAATGAACTAGGAATTTTGTTTTGGACAGTCCGTGTAGAGTGGGACAGCATTTTCCTCCATATCGAATAAGAATAAGAATCAACTGTGATTGTGTGTGCAGGAGAAACAAGAGTTCTGGTGGAGCTACATCTGCGACCGCAAGTCGCACACGCTGCTGACGGCGCCCGCGCACGTGACCGCGCTCGTCGACTCGCACGAGCTACAGTTGCGGTTCACGGCGCCGCGCTGGCCCGGCCTGTACACCCTCGCCTGCTGTCTCAGATCTGGTAATGAACACTGAATAAATAAAATAAAATAGCCATTTATTTCCCAACTTAAAAAAAATATTATTATTAAACATTAATATTATTCTAGAAAAATATAAAGCATACTTTTACATAGGTAACGGAATTCGTGAGTTAATTTAATTTAATTTATTTATTATAGTAGATATTATTTAATGATGACGTAATTATTATTATTAATCGCTCGCATGCATGAGTTAAAAATTTACATTAGAGGGACGTCCATTTATCTCTATCGTGTGCGAGTCTCGACCAGGTGACTCTAGCGACAGCTACATATAAACACTATAATAATAATAATAAATAAATCATAAATGTATCAGGTTTTTTTTTATTGTACGACTGGAAGCGCTTGGCCTTCATCTCACCTGGTAACAAGTTGAGATAAGGCCGATGGTGGAGGCGCACTTCACCCGAAATCCTCAACAAACTGAGGAACTGGCTATCTTACCTCTAAATACCGGAACACAAAAATGTTTGAATTGTTATTATGGCGACAGAACTAGGTAAGATGGTGGAAGCCAGGCGGACTTAAACAAAATCCTACCACCAACTTTAGCCCCTTAAATTCTCAAGTTTCTATATGTGATAATGCTAATGAATGTTCAGTGTATCACAGCCATATGTCCAAGCTCAACAGGTTCTTCCGCCGATTCTCAACCCACCCTTGTCTGTAGTATCTCTAGTTATACCAGAGGCCCGATCACGAATATGCTATATTACGGTAAGCGTATCGTTCACGTTAGCATTTTGTATAGGATATCGCACAGCGCCTCTACAGTACGTAAATAGAACTAAATCTGCGATCACGATCCTTTTGACACGTTTACCTATCGTTGTTACGTGAGCTGATACGATAGTGCTTCGTGCTTCCAAGTAACGTAAAGGTCCGTAAAAACATTAACATTACGATAACGTTAGACATTCGTGACCAAGCCGCAGTACTGTAAACCGACGGGTGTACGTAACGTTGTCTAAGCCTTTACGTGAATCGTGCAGACTCGTACATCGGCATGGACCAGCAGCAGGATATCAAGTTGGACGTGAAGGAAGCGGCCGCGGTGCCGAACGAACACCCGCAGTGGGACCTCAGCGACTCGGACTCCGACCACAATGATCAGGTTGTATATATAAATAAAATAAATCAAAAATATTGCGGGGCTTTTGATTGAGGCGCCACGTGACCCAAGGGCTGGCTCTTATTTAGGCCAGCGAATTAGCATAGCTATTCAGCGTGGCAATGCAGCCAGTGTCTTGGGCACGCTTCCGTCTGGTACTGGTCTGGAACAGTTGAGTTACCTATAGGCCGTCTGTAACGGTCCTTAGGTAATCTGACTGATTCCTTTGTACATAGTTAGTTTAATTGTACTTTTTATTGAATAAATGTATTTTATATATTGAAAAAAATATATATATATATATATATAGGACATTTATTTTTACACAGCGCCATCTAGCCCCAAACTAAGCGTAGCTTGTAATATGGGAACTAGATTACGGATAGAATACTTGAATACTTTTTTTAAATACATACTTACTATATGATACAACACCCAAACACAGAACAAACATCTATATTCACCACACAAATGTTTGTCCTGGGTGGGAATCGAACCCACAGCCTACAGCGCAGAAGGCAGAGTTACTACCAACTGAGCTATGAGGCTTGTTAAATATATATATTTTTAAAATATTTAGTGCATATTAATTTAGTATATGCTCTAAAACTATATTACAATCTAGCCTATGTAGGCTAATTTTATGCTAACTTAGTTTTATAAAATTAATTATTTTAAAGAATGTGTCCAATGTCACGTTTCTTACAGTTTCTATTTAAGGGGATACCTATATATATAAATACATTTAAAAGTACATTTTTTTTTTGTTAACTTTTTTACCTGTGGTCTACACACTAGGCTGAGCCTGTACTGTGGAGGCCATAATACACATTAACATAAAGTTTGTGCCTCGGTTATATAACTAAGTATGAAAATTGATATTAAAAGAGCAAAGCTAACTAAGATACACTAACTATGTACAAAGGAATCAGTCGGATTACCTAAGGACCGTTACAAACGGCCTAGGTAACTCGACTGTTCCAGACCAGTCTGGAAGCGTGCCCACACTGGCTGCATTGCCACGCTGAATAGCTATGCTAATTCGCTGGACTAAATAAGCCAGCCCTTGGGTCACGTGTCGCCTCAATCAAAAGCCCCGCAAGATTTTTGTTAAATGAATATTACAGGACATTCATTTCACACAGCGCCATCCAGCATCCAGATTGTATGGTGAGATAGTGCTTGGCCTTCATCTCACCTGGTAACAAGATGAGATAAGACCGAAGGTGGAGGCGCACTTCACCCGGAATCCTCAACAAACTGAGGAACTGGCTATCTAACCTCTACATTTTTTTAAGAATTGTTATTATGGTGACAGAATTAGGTAATATGGTGGTAGCTTGCCAGGCGGGCTTAAACAAGATCGTACCACCAACCAAACCAAGCACGATATTGCTCACCCTGGGGATCGAACCCGCGACCTCTGGATCTGGCGCCGGTGAGCGAACCACTAGTCATTCGACCACAGAGACGGTTGAATTATATACTCACCCATATCCAATCAATCAATCGTAATCAAATCTACTTTCCAGATTTTTTACGAGGAATAGGGTTCCAACCATAACGTCTTGTAGCATTCTCGTTTTGATGTTACATAACTTTTGTCTCGTTTTTTCTTCACTGGAGTGACAAAAGTAGATAGATAGATAAACTCTTTATTGTACACCAAAAAATAAAAATAAACAGACAAGCAAGAAATACACTTAAACTAGGTACAATGGGCGGCCTTATCGCTAAAAGCGATCTCTTCCAGGCAACCTTTGGATGGAAAGGATAGTAAAGAGCAGACAAAGCGGTGTACTAAAATAAACATTAATTTATGTAGCTACTTATTAATAATAACAAAACATACAGTACATTACAAAATATTCAATCATTACTAAAAATATATATAAATAGAAACTAAAACAGCAGTAGCGAACGAGACAATTAGGTTGGTCGAGGAAAAGTAATGACAGCGTAAATTATTTTTAAAAATGTAGATTGTTTTGGAGGTAAAGTAATATCAAAACAAGAATGCTATAAGAGGTCGTGGTACGCCCACAGACTCACGATTTTTCCCCTTCGAGATTTTCACCATATTCAAATTAGGAACAACTTCGTCAACCCTGAATCGAAACGCAGGACCAACTTGTTGCATCCTTTCATTCCTTAAAAAGCTTAGGCTTAAGGTCTAAGTAGGTTCTGGGTTTAAATTGTTATCAAAAGTTTTGAAATGATATGATAGTTTCATCGAATGATCCGGTTGGCGAAAATGATTCAAAACTTGCTGGGGAAAACCGTAATTACTGGATCACAAAGCACACGCCTTCGCTCTACTGGTTTGTGACTAAGAAAAAGTAAATATTTGACAGGTCACAAAACAAACATTGGAAAAAGGTTGGTTTGATAACATATTGTTTTTTTTTTCCACCAGGGAGACAACGAAAGTGAGTTTACCACAGACGATGAGGTGGAAGAAGATCAATGAGAAATTATCTAAATTATTTTTATAGAGTTTATTGCTGAAATCAGTGAGATGGGGTCGGTTGTAGAATGAGTGCAATCGAATATAATGTTTTATATTCCAAGTGTATATTATTTATTTATTCCCCTTGAATTATTTTATTTTTTTCAGTTAGTAGTAGATTTTATAGGACGACGTGGTCGATAAGGCTAACGTTTTTTTTTCTTAAGAATAACAAAAAACCATCGATTAGGGTAAAAAATGGAAAATAATCACTTTTTTAATATTTGATAGGCTGTTTGTCTGCCATAAACAAATCGCAAACCGGCTTATTCCATACAACGTTTTGGACTATAATTAGGGAGGTGTCAGTATTTCCATTGTGAATATAGTAACGGTAATATTGATACTTATTTTGTCACTATATACTTGTATGGGAACGTGCTTTGAATTATCGGGTTTTATATTATCATTACTTTTTGATATTGCACAGTCTGATAATATGAATTTTGTAGCGAAGTAAGGTCGGAAGGTTATGTTTTTTGTACACCTCGAAAATATTTTTTTTTTCACTGCCAATGGGTAAAAGTGTTAAGAGTCACACTGCCAGTACATATAAATTGATAAAATTGTGTGTTTGTTTGTTGGGATCTCTGATAGCTGAAATGAACAAGCGAGAAAAAAAATCGCATTAGTTCAGTCAACTGAACAACTGAGAAAGTAAATTTCACTAGTTCAGTCAACTGAACTTATGGGAATAGACGAAAGTGTATTGATAAAGACGTGTTGTCTCAGTATTCTCTACTCACCACTATGATTGACAATCTAACATCAATCGACATGAAAATCGCGTATCAATTTGCGTTTAATAGTCGAAAGGTGTAATTTTCAGCGCAACAAGCTCGATGGCAATTTGGCAGACCAAAATGTAAATGGTGAGAGGATCTAGTCTAGACCGTAGGATCAGCTAGGTAACCTATAGCGCCGTGGGTTGTTCAGACCTTTACACAAAGGGATGGTGGTCGAGGGTATCGTCCTCGGAGGCTGCGGGCGAGGCGGAGGGGTGGGGCGGGGCGGGGGGCTCGCGTCGCGGGCAGCGGCGGCGGCTCGGCGCGGCGCCACTCGCAAACCTCGCCTCCTTACCGCCTCACGTCGCTACCTCCGCGCGACGCCCGCGCCCGGTATCGTATTACCGCTCTATAAATACCCTACGAACGCGATCGCCAATTTAGAAACGGTCGCGCCGCGTGTTTTGAACCAGTGATTGACAGTGCTAAGTGAAGAAAACCGCCTGCACCACCGACCCTGCCACGGTGAGCGAACCTCCCCTATGATGTTTTTCCTCGTCACCTCATTGCAGCCACAAAAATAAACAGCAGTTCTAGTAGTTCTAGGAATTGATAGCGCTCGTTACGCACTAATTTGGGATGGTATTCGTTTTATGAAATATGAGATGGTAATTGCTCCCGTTGCGGTGGAAGGCTTAGTATTGTTTGCAAATTTATTTAAATTTTTAATGCTCACAGGTACAAAGTTAAATCTGGTCTTTACAATGACCTAGCTAGCTGAATCATCTAATACTTGTGTTGTGGCACAGAATAAGTTATAGTACCTAGGTCCCTTGTTGCTAATATTTCGCTAACACAATGGTATTTCAAATTGGAATAACCCAAATTGTTTACCAGGATAATATAATACAAAAGTAAAATAAAGGTAACCTACATGTAATAGGTATAATAAGTTCTATCTAGGTAGTACCCCCTACATCGGAGCGTAAGACTGACATTATTACAGAAGGTTCCTACCGAAACTAGACTTGGAAGTCAGTCAATTGCATAAGCGCCAACTGCCACAAGGGTGAAGCATTTCTCGCTCCTGAGTCAGTGTCACGATGTCAGCGGTTGAATGCCGATAAAAACCAAATACCTAGACACTAACCGACAACACTTGGCAGCTAGTCTGAACCACAGATTATTTTTTAGTAGACCAGCTCGGCTGATCCTCTTGGCAATAATACCTATGCTAAAACAAACCTGAGGGAGTGTAGAGTTGAGCCTTTGATGGCACAAACTAAAGCGCGAGTCTATGAGATGAGACTTGTTTCTGAATGTCGATAGTCAACAAACCATCATCATCCACCAAAGGAAAACCCATTCAGTTTACTAGACACAGTCTATGCCATCGCCACACCGTATCGTCTACTCAGATGTAGAATAAAAATGAAGTTGCATAGGTACCTACCTACAAAATATTTTTGTTTTTATAGATGACATTTCAATTCAAGCAAGTTTTCCAATAAAGTTGACTAACCGTCCGGCGACTGATTGGCGTGTTTTTCTCGGTGATAAGGATGTAGGAAAACATCGGTTGCAATGCATTGACCAACGTGTCATGGATTTATTAGTCATCATAACCGAGTACCTACACTGCCTACCTAGTCGTGCACGCGTCTAGAAACCAATACACAAACATTTATTTCGGTTGTAGTTAATAGTTCCGTGTTCGGTTCTGCTGGTACCTATTTGTTATTGGGATTCTATGGCATAAATAGGTCAAGGTGTAAGATTTTCAGACATCCCTCTTGTCTTGTGCACTTTGTGTTCTACTCGTGAATTCGTGGTTGAAAGCTCGCTTTCAAATCTCGTCTGAAATCTAGGACTAGAACTAGTGGTTCTGTAATTATATTTCTATAAAATGTAAATCTATTATTGGTCTTAAGAAAAACATGTATGTTAAGTTTATTTTAGAATAAGGACTGTTGATTTTAGTAAATAAATAAATAAATAAGAACAATAGACCTCCCGAGCCCTTATAACTATGCAATAACCGATTCTTTCCTCTTACGCCTTTTCTTTTAGACTTTTGAGCAAATAGGGGTATAAGTTTTAGCGATTACTCGCGTTCGCTTGTTTTGAGGAGATCCAACTTGGTGTCTACGGATTTATCTTGCAAAGGCGGAGAGGACTGCGTATAGTCGTCTGATTAGTAAACTTGGGAATACATTTTCCGGGAAAAAATTAAATCCTACAGCAAACTTCTCCCCTTTTGCCCCTTCACGCCCTCTTTTTGTTTTTTTTTTCACAACATCTTGTGTACAATTAAATCCTTAGTGTGTCTTTCAAATTTATTTGAAATCCGTTGATACATAACGCTAAGGCAAAGGTAGGTATTTGTTACAGTATTATTCAATTAAGTACTAGTAGACCTATGCCTGCTGTAGATGAGTGTAAGTAGGTACCACACATAATAGGTATCCTCAATGTAAACAACCTATATTTATATTTTTCGAAATATATAACTACAACCTACCAAACCATGCCATGGCTGAGCAGATAGTTTGTTTTGCGTCAGTCTTAAATAATTTTAGGTACTTATCTTAGAATCAATGTAGGTGGTTAGGTACCTACACGCGACATTTTACTGGATATTGTATTATTTTTTCCACCTAGAGAAAGCAAAGTGCGATAAGTACAAATTACTTCGTACATAAACGAATTTTCCTTTAATAGAATTGAAAAGAGCTTTTGACATCTTACCCAAGTCTGTCGCCATAACAACAATTCTAAATTATTGTGTTCCGACATTAGAGGTAAGCCAGTTCCTCAATGTTGAAGATTCCGGGTGAAGTGCGCTTCCACCTTCGGCCCTATCGCTTCCCCGTCGTTCAATAAAAAAAAGATTACAGGACATTAATTTCACACAGCGCCATCTAGCGCTAAACTAAGCATAGCTTTTAATATGGGAACTAGATTACGGATAGAATACTTGAATACTGTTTTTTGAATACATACTTGTCATACAATATAACACCCAAACACAGAACAAACTTCTATATTCATCACACAAATGTTTGTCCTGGGTGGGAATCGAGCCCTCAGGTGAGATGAAGGCCAAGAGCTTCACCGCTGATAAAAAGAAAGCTAAAACCAAACAGACAATTTTCATAGAAACTACGACGAAATATTGGAAACACCTAGCATAGTATCAGTATTGGAAGGCTTTGAATATGGCCTGCAGTTACGATTGGTGATAGCCGGGACAGTGGTCGGTCGTACCGCGCGATGAATCGAACCACGGACTGATAGCGGGCCGGTTAGACGAGTCCTACGCTTCGAGAGTGCAACAACCCAAACTGAACGGAATTTTAAGACCGCGAGCCCTTTGATTTTATGTGGCAAAAACTGAGGCGCGACGCGACTCTTTTGTCCTATAACATTTTCACGTTTTAAAATCTGATTATTGTGTGTAATGGACCTTTATTGTGATTACTTTCGCGAATTTTTAAGCACCATTGGAGTCAATAGTGGCTTACTCAACTCATTATACAGAACAAAGGATGAGGAAAACGAATATGCAAATAAGGATACGTTATATGCTTACTTTATACATTTCAACGATGTCGATCTATTTTTAAATAATGGCAATAATTAAAAATAATAAGCGAAGAACACAATACGGCCTAAGTACTTATGAACATTCTCGGTATATATAGAGCATGTAGTAGGTATCTACAATATTTTTTGAGCTGAAAATCCTACTGTGTTCTTCAATTTATTCTGATTTAGGTAGGTAGATAGTAGGTACAATCTTTATTTTTCGAGGGGGAAATATGCAACAAAATAAGTAGGTAGGTATTTAGAGGTACAATAGAATAGAAGTAATCACCTTACTTTTGCAAATAAAAACGTAAACACAGCTACCTATGTCATTAAGTAGTAGGTACGAAGGTACGTAAAAGCTTAGGTATTACTCAGCATGATGCGGGTTGCCCAGATCATAATAACCTATCTACAACCCGCACTGGTCTTCCGTAAAGGTAAGTTTGTATTTTATTATCTGTTGTAAAGGCAAGTAAGTAGACCGCCATTGATGGTGCGATGATGATAGGTGAGAACCACTTCACATAACTTGAATGAATTAATCTTAACTTATGGTATATTAGTATATAGTTCTATACCCTTCATACTAAAATTTCTTAAAATACTTACATATTACAAAGTTTAAAATTTGCAGTCGGGATTTAAGTTTCTTCGGTAGGAACTACTTTCAACTAAGTAGGTTAGGTACCTACCATAGTTAAAGTTAAAAGGACAATTGGCCTTTCGTTAAGGTTTCTGTTTACAAGTAAAACACGACTGTATCAACGTTTTTTGGTAACCTCTAATCGAGTAACTACCTAATTAATGAATAAAAATACTTGATTGCACACCTTACAAATAAAACTGGATTACTTAAAATAAATGTATATAAGTATACAATGGGAGGATTTCTAGCTTAGAAGCGATTTCTTCCAGACAACCTTTGGATGGAGAATAATAATAGTAGGTATTAATAATAATAGAGTGCTATGGGCCGTTGATTAATTAAATAAGACCTGTCTGATACACCTACATGACTCGCATAAATATAAAATGCAATAATGATGAGGGAAACTGCAATCTAAAGAGAATAGAACTGAGAATTGAAATAAGTTGTAAACATGGTAATACTCGTAGTACCTAGTACCTACCTACCTAGTTATAATAGATCTACTGTCGTTCAATATGACTGCCTACCCTTGATTATGCGATGCCTAACGATCGATGAAACAGATTTCTTCGATTTTGATTTTAAAATTAGGTTAAACCGTTTATTTTATTGCGAAGGGAGAAGTTGCTTGGCCTTTTTTTTATCTCACCTGATTTTTCAAGTTATGATAATGCCGAAGGTGGAAGCGCACTTCTCCCGGAATCCTCAACAAACTGAGGAACTGCTTATCTTACCTCTAAATGCCGAATCAACAACTTTTTTAAGAATTGTTGATATTATGGCGACAGAATAAGGTAAGATGGTGGTAGTAACAAAGTCCTAACACCAACCAAACCAAGCACAATATTATTATTATTAAAAAATACCATTATATAACAATAATATTTTGATAATATTAGCAAGAAAAATCTGCTAAAAAGTTATTTTGATACGAATTCATGGCGGTGCCTAGCAACCTAACTGACGTAGTCAGGTTCTTTTTGTACCTGGGTACAAAAAAAAACACTTGGCTAGCTAAAAAAATACATTTTGGAGCTGACCAGTACTCCTTTAAATAGTTGACCATATTAATTGATTATGCTGACCGTTTTCAAAAGATAGACATTTTATAATAGGAATAACATAAAAAACCGATACACCATAGTAGGTAGTTCTGTTTATGAATGACTTAGCTACGTGGACACATTTGACTAGGTACTTATTGAAAAACCTCTACTTCTAATTTTGTTGGAATCTTGGGTAGTGATAGACTAATAATTATTGGACTTCTGCCAAAATTCTACTAGTTGTATGTATACACAGTTTTACATAATATCTGAAAGTTTTGATATGCGCTGTGAAATGCTAGAGATTGTCTCTAGATGCGTGCGGCACGTGGGAAGTCTTCAATGACACTTTAAAATAATACAGTGGACTCGTCACGGCCGTGTGTAAAATATTTAAAGCCTGAGCACGATAACATTGAACTTGATTTCACAGTCAATGAAGTTATTTTTACTTGAATACGCAATGTCATTAATTGTATCTAGGTAGTAGCTATTCCACATACTACGAACGAGTAGGTTTTTTAAAAAAATATACTAGTAGACTCTTGGTATTGCGGCTTGCCTGGGCATCGGAGGATGCGGTCTACGATGGAGCCAGCCCAGGAGCTGCATAGCACCGACGAAGGAACGGAAACCTTCGAACTGCTGGCGCTAAACTTTGGCGGATGTTCGCAACTCCTTTACGTTATACGACGCCCTACCAGTGAAAAGCTTAGCTAGACTATGGACACAGACAAAATTAATACTTACAAATCAACACTTGTATGCACACAAATTTTAAATAGATAGGTACTACCAAGTACCTACAATTTGAGAAGTTACATATTTACGAGAAACTTAATTAAATGAGCCGTTGATTTTCGAGATACGAAATCTGCAATGTAAGGCGGTAATCGATTAAAATGTTGAAGAGTACCTAAGTGCCAATTCCTAAATTCTACTCATACATCGAGGACATTGGGATATCAACCGGTTGGACGGTATGTATAATTATAATTCGATACATTACATAACCCGGTTTAGCTGTAAGATTAAGTAAAAAACAAAATTGGCTTGTTAAAAAATATTCGCTTTACCATTTGCTGGGATCGGTAATCAACAGAGAGCGTCATGTCAGTTCAGTCCGCCCCTGTTTGTGGCCGTTGGCCAAATGTTTCGCAACTGTTCTATATTTATCTACCAAGGTTCCATTATTGCAGTTTGGGGGTTATTGACATTAATCCATCCAGTGTTATACAATATCAGAAAAACACTATCCTGGAAGTAGGACGGAGTTGACAGAGAAGACGCCTGAAGTGCCAAGTTTACGCCAAAGCATGAGACGACAGACACTTCATCCAAAAATAACACGTTACATAATGCTTTCAATATTTCAAGATCTACACGTCTTTTCAGAAAGAGATATGTAAGAATTATAAATTGGTAATGAAACAAAATACAGAACATGTTATCATAGGATAACCCCACTTATGAGAAATGTTCATACGTCCCCCACGTAAGAACATTTCTCAGACGGTAACAATTCGTAAGTTCTCGTAGGGTAAAACAGTTAAGAAAAGAACTTGGGTATAAAGAATTACTTGATATTGAACTTGGGCTGAAAGTTATTGCTAATAATATGAATGTCCGCTGGTGTGGTGGCAGCTCACCCGGCGAACAAATTTTCTGTACTTACCTCTTATTCTTAGGACGAAGAAATACAATTGTATTTCTTCGTCCATGGTTTTACTAACACTTAGGACCTTGACGTATAAATAAATGAATTTGAATTATAAGTAATTCAAGCATAACGTTTGCGAATGTGGGAACTGCGATCTGCCAAAAAGTTGAAGTAGTTACCTAGGTACTTACCTAGGTACCTACCTACCTGAGCATTTTGTTTGATAGTTATGTTGACTGGTCGATAGGAGGTTGATGACCCTTCAATTATTTATCAAAACGACCATATTATCAATATTTACACATGTTACCAACAAATATTTGCTAAAAGCTAAAATGCAAAACCATCAAAGCGATCAAAATCCGTAAGATATTTAAATGTTTGAAAGAGTGAGAAAAGTTTTTCCTCAGCTAACTTTTTATAGAAATGAGACTGGGTTGAATAGATGGATATTATGAGGTAGGTACCTCTACCTCTACCTATCATATGTAATAAGTAGCTACCTACTCATTTTTGTCAAATTCGTGCAAATCTTGATGCAGCATTAGGTATAATAATGTTAGTAATAAAACAGACATAAAGACATGCCGAGGAAATAACAAACCTAAAGTAGGTGCGCTATTAAAACACGGTAACAGTTATTATATAAACCAGGCGACGTTAGACACAACAATCAAGTAGTTACCTAGGTAGACAAATATTTGATAGGCTAGTAATTATTGTAAACAGAAACCTTCTTCTAAAGTTAAACGCAATAAGCACGATATTACTGGTTCCATCCAGGTAGGTACTAGGTACCTAGTACCTACTATACTACCTTATTAATTTAAGTCGGTACATTCAACCTAAGAACTTTTAAGTCGGTATTAATACCTACTCTTCATTAACGTTGATATGGGTTAGACTTAATACTTCAAGAAGGTATGTACTAAGTAGATCTATCAACATATAATCTACGTAGATAAGTAATGGCGGGATTATTCGACGGGCAGCAGCGCCATGCACCTACCTAGTTGTGTCAGCTGGTTTGAATACTTCAGAACAACAGACGCCAACGGTTGCGACACCGACCCAACCGGACTGCTCCGTGCTTTAATCGTCGCATGCGCATACGCAGACACTCATACCTTCTCCCTAGGCACGTACGCTATTTTACTGTAACGTATCGATTTTTGAGCCATCGACGTTGCGACCTTACAAGGCCGCAGCTGGGTAAACTTTGTATGTATATTTTGTAATTACAACAGACAATGACATCACTGTTTCACTTTTGAGATAAAACATTTTGTTTCGAAACATTTCCTCACTTAACTTTACATGTGTCATTGAATTGCCTCACGGCTATATTCGTAATTTGTCTATGTGTCAAAGTTACTAATTGCTATGGTACCGAGTCATTGTATGTTGCAGAAGGTGGGTCTATCCTTATTTACTACATATTTTTATGTTCTTGACTGACCCCGAAATAGTAGGCATTGTTGATTGATAACCGAAACATTAAAACATCACAAGTATCTAAAGACGGGAAACTAATAGCCAATATAAAAGTTTTGTGTGAAGTCAATACGGCTTATGAGGAGTAGATAGTGACACCTTCATAAGCTTCGTGTAACATCAGCCATTTTAGCGCCAATAAATCAAAGTAGATAGGTAATGCCGTTCCCTATAAATCCTCCGTAAATTCGAACAGTTATTCATTGTCTGTTCTTCTCCCACGCACCCCCTGGTTCTCGCTGCTAACTGTGCGCAGAACAGGTGCAAGTGTTACAATAATATTTGATCTCTCACCAAACCGTTAATTTCTACAGCTAGTAGTGTGTTTGCTAATAAATACCTACTACCTACTTTGATTCATTCACCAGCTTAGTACCTTACCTACCTACCTAAGGCTTTCATTTTTATCCAATCACGTTGACAGCATAATTATGAATTTCACGATCCCGAAGATATTATTTTTTTTTGAACACAGTTATACCTATTTAATATTATCTAGTATTACAATATTTGTTTTATTAGCATCAATAACATCTACTTACCTACCTCGTGGTTATTCATCAATAGTGCCCACTATACCGTTAAATTTTACCTACAAGTGAGGGACTTTAAGGTAGTAAGTCAGGTTGTCAGGTCCAGTTTTCCAATAATCGGGACTTCGGTTCCTAAGTCATAAATCGACAAAATATAGAAGGTTCCTACCTACATAGTGCCTACCTAGTGTCGTTTAGTGTTATTTAATATTATTATGTTTTTTACTGTAACAAAAGATGAAAGGATCGCATTATATTTCAAAATTTTATATATAGTCGGGCTTCAGGTTCGGGGACCGTTTACTCTTCAGTATTTTCAACCGATTGAATATTATGCGAGCTCAAAGTTCTTGTTAAACAACAGTTGACGAAGAGATAAACGCAAGAGAATCCATCCAGTACGTTAGGACCTCTCACCGCTAACAGCTTTTAGGTCCAATTAAGACGTCGATATTACACCGAATAACTGTTTCGGAACGGGTCCATTAGTCTTCTCTGTGACGTTTAAGCGACATAGGTATCTCGTTCCAAATTCATTTACGGTTTCTCACTAGGAACATTTAACATTTTAACATTAAGGCTCAGGAGTTTAAGAAAAAGAAAGGAAATATCTCAAAGGAATTCCTTTTACCTAAATTCCGAGGTAGTAACCTATACCTACTCAGCTAATCTTTTTGTGATTGAGAACGGCCGCGGTCTCGGGCGGTTACTCATCTCATGACATGACGTCATCGATTAACACACATGACTAACAATCCAAATAAAAAATCAAAGCTCTTATACGTAAACAAATTGGTAAGCAAGTCTACCTATAGCATCATGACGTTCCAGGAACTCACGCATATTGGCGTAGAAGCCATTCTTCGAAAAGTGATTGGATTCTCCAAGCGCTGATTTTATATGTATAGCGATATTGTGGCAGGCTGGCAGGGCAGAGGGCTTGCCGAGTCATCGTTCTTGGCTTTCGCCTTATTACTTTCGCCAGATTTACGACGAGGTCAGTTATTGCGAAACCGGAATTTTGAAGTCTGTCATCCGTGGATCACCAGAATCCAAATACCAAGTAAATAGTAGGTACTTAGGTGGGTACCTACCTAACATTTTTGATAAATTCAAATTGAATGTCTTATTTCATTTATATGAGTAGGTACCTAGTAGGTATGACAGTCTACCAGTCGGCTGCATCAATCGGATTTCTCATGATAACCTATTCAATTAATTAGCTTGTTAACTGTGATGGAATATATCAAGGGTCAAAGAGAGAGAAGTCCATATCGGAAGATTAGGTAGGTATAGGTACCGTATTATACGTAGATTACGTAGGTAGGTACTTAGTACATACTACCTACTTACTTACCTACCTTCTAGGGAATACATGTACTGGTTTCCTAACACCCCCGTAGTTAAGTAGGTATATTGAAGTAGTAGTTATCTTTCCAGCTTTCACCACCATCAAAAATTACCTATTTCATTGTTATTTTTAGTTTTGCTCTGCAAAAGATATCTAGTTTCTAGAATCCTACACACGAGTAGGTATGTAGGTACCTACCTAAATACCAAACTGCCTACCTGTCTGTAGGTCATACTATACCTATCTACTTATGTAACGAAGTACCTACGAAAACAGAACAGAATGTAAAAACACATTAAGTAGAACCGTAAAGAAGCTATAACAATTATCACACATGGCACAGCATTCCTAAGATAAGGCGAACACAAACTGACTGTTTGACTGTTCAATCGTGAACAAAGACAGGAGATCACTTAGTAAACACATAACCAACAATAACTACCTCGGTAAGTAGGTACTTCTAATAAGAAAGATTTTATATAGAAACTCAATAAAAACAAGTGAGTATAATGCAAATACAATGCCAATTTAAAATTGAAATGCGCATCATTGACATTCCATGAAGTGTGTGATTAATCCTACCGATGTATGAAGGTACCTAGCCCAGCCAAACGTAAAAACTAAGAACAAATAGGCTAGCTAAATACTGGTAAGGTACTATTTCAATTGCTTATTAGTACGATGCTTGAAGATGTTTTGGTTATTTTGTTATTACAAAATAACTTATAAATCTTCAAGCATCATAAATTGTAACTCTTTTAAATAACAAGAGAATACCCTGAAGGACATTTCAACAATATACATTGTTGAGCTTGTTATTTGCGCATCTTATTGTGAAGTGAATTGATGAAGACATAAGTGTCAAACGAGGAGTGCCGTGACTTTGAAACCTCTTGATTGCAGACAAGGCTGAGGAATGTCTCCCAATCACAGGACCGGACAACAAGAATAAAACGAGTTTCGCTTGCAATCTCGCTGCCTCCGACTGCATAGCATCTTCCTTTCTTGGCTGTCTTTAGCGAGCGTCGAAAGCATAAGCATGCCCTGAATATTTTGTCGATTGATGCTAATGGACGTTCTTTCTACTCTCGCTTCTTCCTATTGAAAGAAACAGTTATACAAGTATCTGACTGAATGACGAGTTTGGCGTAGCCTTCGATTGACCATCTGTACAATACATCCGCGATGTTATCGGTAAATTCTTTAATCAAATTAATATCGCAAAGAGAAATCTGTAAATCGATAAATGATTTGATTATTGTTTGTTCCTTGTACACGAGAGATCCAACCTACTCAACCTCCTTTCACTGGTGTCTCTCGGATTTCGGATGCTTAGATCATTGTTCAAGATAAGAAATAGATGATGTCTGCATAGCATAGCAAATAACCGACTGCATCTAGGTACAACACGCCGCGGCCGGTTCACCAGAGAGAAAATAAATCATCAATTAGGTCAATCAAATGCCAGTCTTGGTGAGTGAACATTTTAACCAACGATGATGAGGTACCTAACCTCCGTTGACGGTGAACCGAAGGTTAATCTGCGCTGTATCATTATTTTGTTACAAATATCATTTAGGATAAAATATTGTTCTATTAAATTCTTTTTATCTTATTAAGTACATACGTACCTAGATCTTTTTTACAGTCATATTTAATAAAAAAAATGGGTTATCCCTCTTTTTAATGTGCAGTACATTGGTATTGTTATTCGACTTCTGCTTTAGGAACCAAACCTATCGGATTCCAACGGGTATCTAGAATTTTTGGTAGTGTCGGGAGCTGCATGCAGCGCAGAGTATCTCTATGTACCATTTATAAAGGGTAAGGCTTTTAAGCTTCTTGTTTTTTCTCATGCAGTCGTCGTGCTGGCCAGTGCGATTATCTATTCTAAAAATGAGGTTGGCGCACTGACATGAAATAAGTAGGTGTTATTGCATATTCAGTGGATTGGCGATATAAAAAAAAAGGTTGAATATAGGTACGAAGAAAAAAAAACATTCCACACTAAGATAAAATGCTCTTATGCACAAAAGAGTAAATATATGGCACTCAGATTTCGAATGATTTACAGAGGTTGTAAGGTGAAAAATATTTAAGCTAGCCTCATTTTCAATCTAATCAATGTCTTTTGTTGCAGATGGCACAGTTGATAACTGTGCGCCTGAACAAGTCGGACCAACAACCACTGGGCTTCCGACTTCAGGGAGGCAAGGACTTCGGCACACCACTTGTTGTTCAGAAGGTAAATCATTGGTTTACCAATTCGTGAAGTCTCAGATTGTTAAAATTAGATGAGAAAACTGCGATAGTACATACTCACATATAGGTATGTAGGTAAGTATGAGTACCTACTATCTGACTGACAAGATCTTAGGTTATTAAGTACCTTCGATGAAGTTTTCGCCTTTGGTTTTATTCATGTGCGTTTTTAAAGTTCCGTACCCAGAGGGTGGTCAACGGGATAAATAACGAAATATAGTTAAATATAATAGGGAGTAATCGTAATAACTAAGACTCCGCTGTCCGTCTGTTTGCCATGTCATGAACCGTTGACTGAAATTTTCACAGTGCGGTGCCTTGCTTTTGCCGCTACAACTAGATAAAATATAAAACAATATTTAATCTTGTTAAAGCGGCTAAATACAAGAAACGTGATTTCATGCCTTGTGTAATGTGGGTCGGAACCCTCGGTAATGCGTGTCTCACTTGGCCGCTTTTATTTTTAAAATTTAGCCGCTGATTAGTCATATGTGGGTATCTAAAGCAACATATCAAATTTCTCAATCAGCAAAACTTTGCGACGTGCCAGCCGTAGGTCCTTTTTTTATTTGATCTGAGCCCTAGGTATACAAATAGTCATCGGCTGCAGTGTTGCGGTCACAGTCGTATCGTAGGTCACACGGGTTAGTCGTATGGTCGTATCGCAACGCAACGTATCCGGATCTCGTACAATCAGCTATCAGTATCAGGTTATCGTAGAAAACGGTATTCAAAGAAACCGGTATATATTATTGAACATAAACATTAATTAATTGGAAATGTATGGTAATCATCCTCATTCATACTTTGCATAGCTACATAAAATTAATGCGCAAATAGATAACTACGAGTAGTTTATCTCATTACACATTACACCCACATGACTGAGAATCTGGGTAAAATAAGCAGACGCAATGCACCATGCAAATATATTTATAACCTACATTATTAGCAAATGATTGTAATTAGGGTAGGTAGGTGTGACTTACCCCGGGCAACGGAATCACTGGCTTTTGGTTACGGCTGAATGATCACAACACTAGTAGACCTGTCCAGGTCCACTTAGCTTTTCCAGGTCCATTTGCTTTCGCACTTCTGCAGGGTGGTCGCTCCCTGCAGAAGTGCGAAAGCAAATGGTTTGCCGTGTTCCGTCCTCGTCGTCGGCCCGTGCCATCTGGGAAAGCTCGCTATCGTATACCTCATCTAGCTGGCTGGTAAAGAGTTTGACAAACCTCCTTCCTTTTTTTAAAAGCTAAGAAAAAAAAGGATGGTTCGATATAAATACTTGTATACGTATACTTGATTATCCTATGGAGATTTGCCCGTCTCGTTAACTGTTACACGACCTGACCCCGATACATGACGTTGACTACTCTTACTCTTTGCATTCTCAGTAAACACCCACACAAGTTATTATACTTATTTGACATACACTATAGCGAATATCAACACCTTTATTTGCTCAGGTAAGTCGCTAAGCTTCTCCCGCAGTGAAAATAATCATGGCAAGCATAGAACAGAACTTTTGTAGTTTAGCAGGTAACGTTTCGGGAACAATAAATGTTTTAAAACACTATCATCTAATTAACCTTATATACAAATATAAGAGTAGTAGAGCCCCTTGTGAAAGGGCTTTCCTGGGAAGAACTACAACCATACCTATTTCAGCCTAAGCAGCATTGCTGTGTTCCGGTTTGAAGGGCATGGTTGCCGGTGAAATAATGGGCACGGAAGGCTTAACACCGATATGCCTCAAGTTGACGGGCGCAATGCAGTGCCGTGTAGGCTATGTTCTTTGAGGATGCGAACTACGCAGTAAGGCATTGTTATAGGCAAGAGATGGCTTTAATATCGGGTGGGCTACTATACTTGCTTGTTCCTTCTCCTAGTTGTATAATAAAATAAAACAATCATAACAACAAGTACCTAGAAATATAACGGATAAATGTCGAGATAAATTGAAGAGAGTGTCAAGGGCGATACTATATAATAAATATAGTTATATACTATTAGAATACTATACAACAATAAAACGAACAATGGATGGTGCTATAATGATTCAATAAATTAGACAACATATCAAATTAGACTAACCCAGTAAATACAAAAGCTAATGAACTCACAAGTATAAATAGGTAAGTAGGTACTTTAAAGACACGAGTAAAATATTAGAGGCTGATATTTTTTGCCGCAGCTAACAAATCGGCCAAGCTCATGAGCTTACTCACACTTATAACTATTGAGGTACTTATAGATAGATATGACGATTTACAATGTCAATAGCAGATAGCAAACGATAATGATAATGGCCTTCTCAATAGAAGCAACGGTACTTTGCTTGAATTATAGCCGATGGTTTAGTATTAGTAGCTCTGGGAACGTAAAACGTGACCGAACCAACTACTCGACTCTCATACCTATCAAGTTAGTTAGATTTATATGTCAAATTCTCGATGGTCAAATTAAATAAACTTGTAACGTTAGTGATCGGCGTCAGTTAGTCTATATGATTGATCAATTAATTATAACAAGCCTCATATCTCAGTTGGTAGTAACTCTGCCTTCTGCGCTGTAGGCTGTGCGTTCGATTCCCGCCCCGGACAAACATTTGTGTGATGAAAATAGATGTTTGATCTGTGTTTGGGTGTTGTATCATATAGTACGTGTGTATTTACAATAAGTATTAAAGTATTATATCCGTAATCTAGTTCCCATATGGCAAGCTATGCTTAGCTTGGGGCTAGATGGCGCTTTTTAAAATTGATGTCCTGTAATATTTATTTATTTAACTACTTAGATACAGTAGGGACATGAAAGTAGGTATTTTTCTTAATGAAAGAGTTTTTGTTCATTACAAAATTATGTTTTTTTATCATATTAAAAAGTTTATATTTAATTAAGTCATTCTAGGTTTTCAGTTGTAGTTGAATAATAACCATTTAATAAAAGGTAACCGAAGCCTTGATGATAACAGAAAGAGGGAAACATAAAAAGTTTCCACGCTCGAAACTCGAAAATACTTTTTTGAACTTCCTTCTTTAAAATGCCTTCCGTGAACGCATCATGCACGTCTGTCCTTATCAAGGACTTTTTAGTACTTACCTGCAAGTACATTATACAAGTCTTCCTAATAAATATTTCAGCATTGTATCAATACCTATCGTATTATACGGAAAGGTACCATTGTAGACCAAGGTAGGCAGTTAGTACTAATATACTAAACTAACTGGAACATAGTTACAATAAAAGTAAACATCGCCTCTGTGGTCTAGTGGTTCGCCCACCGGTTCAGATCCAAAGGTCCCGGGTTCGATCGAGTACAGTATTGTGGTTGGTGGTAGGACTTTGTTTAAATCCGTCTGGTTAACTACCTCCATCTTTCCTGAGTCTGTCGCCATTACAACAATTATACTTAATTTGTTCTGTTCCGTCATTTAGAGTTAAGATTATCAATTTGTTCCGGTTCAGGTTTCAGGATTCCGGGTGAAGTGCGCTTTTACCTTCGGCCTTATCATAACATGAAACCGGTGATATGAAGGCCAGGCGTTTACCAGTAGTGATAAAAAAAATTAGTGTAAGTTCGGCTCTATGGCACCTTTTATTTTTTTATACAACTAAGGAGACTGAACAAACAAGCCCACCTGATGTGCATCTCTTGCCTATAACAATACCTCACTGCGTAGGTCACATCCACATAGACACAGAACATAGCCTGTACGGCACTGCATTGCACCCGTCTTGAGACAAAAAGGTGTTAAACCTCGCGTGCCCGTAATTACAACGGCAACCCTTCAAACCGGAACACAGCAATGCTGCTTGGCGGCTGAAATAGGTATTGTGGTAGTATTTCTTCGGACGAGCACTTTCATAAGGTACTCTATTACTCTTACTTCTACTACGGTATCTACCTACTTAGGTACCTATATATTTTAAATAAGTCGATTTATTTTATATTATATTTTTTTCTAAAGTTTTCTTTTAGTTACCTAGTTTAAGATCCTATTGATGAACTACAAAGTAAGCCTATGATAGTGGGGATTCATGTCAATAACAAAATATTTTACAAATCAAATGAATGCAAAGCTTTTACACAGTCTTGATCAAACGGATCGTACTTGTATAATGTTACTGATTTTTATATACATACTAGATTTCTTCACTGTTTATGCTGGAATTATTTCTGGACTGCGTATTTTTGCCGTCGCAGTGTTTATAAAATCTATATCAAGCGAGGTACCAGTTTCACTCTTATTCAACCGGTATCATCAGTTTCGCTCATCTTAGCTCAGCCTTCTATCATTGAACTCAGCTTATTGACCAAGTGAAGATACTTAAGTACTTGATTTGAAATTCTGTTCTCTCTTTCAATATTAAGTTTCGTAAACCAAGTGTTCGAAAATCAATTTCAGGGTATTATTTGCCGTGCTCGTTCATATTATCTTTGACCAGAAAGGGTTCAGCATAAAACTGCTTTTCTGTTTACCCACTCTATGTAAACGAACCAAACAGATTATAATACTCTACACACAAACTCAAAGCTCATTTTCACTCTGTTAATATTTCGTTTATTTACGATTAATGAGCCATGTCTATCCATATGATTGCGCTATTTGGTACAGGATTAGGCAACTGAATGTAAGTATCTTATTTAAATCAGCTACCATTTCTTCCATTTGTTCAAATCAAAAGCTGTTGCAACTATTCGGGTTCTGTCGTTTATGGAACACAATCTGAGTCACGTACCGGCAGGGATTTGTTTTGAAATTAGAACGCAAAGCAGCGACAACAACGCCTTCTGCGGATTATCGCCATTTGTTCATTATAATTAAGTATCAACTTGCACGACTGCTTGCATGTCAATTTTATTGTTTTGCATTGAGAGATCTGATAGATATATATACAGATATTGTATTTCACTAGGTAGGTACTACATCTCATCTTACACAGCATGACTTCTCACCTAGAGGACCAACATCTTACCTACTTCAATCAGCGTTATCGTCTCAATAGACTTCATGCTCATGCTCAATTTGATTGGTGATAGGACTTTGTTTAAGTCCGTCAACAATTCTTAAAATTGTTTTGTTTCCGTAGGCAATACCTACCGAAACTAGAGGCAAGATCCAATTCTTCAGATTGTTGAGGATTCGGAGTGAAGTGCGCTTCCACCTTCGGCCTTATTATGACTTGGAAATCAGATGTGATGTAGGCCAAGTACATCCCAGTCGTATAATACATTAAAAAAAAAAGACTATCACTCTCACTCTTCCGCTCATCTCATAGACAAAAATATTTTTTTCGCCAGGTATACCTAATCAAATGTCAGAAATGTATTGTTCTTTAACCCATTTGCACTTGTAAAAAGTTGAAGGACCTTGGGTTTTCCACAAAGCAAGGAGAATAAAGGCGTTGGTATCGTCACGATTTGCCATATTTGGAAAGACGGATAGTAAACATTAAAAGAAAACATAATACCCCGCGACCTCGCCCTGTCTGGGCAGCGTTTAATTTCTCGTTCTTGTATTTCTGCCGTATAAGGCATGCACGTGCGCCGGCGCCGGTCTGAGGGCATGTTTGTGGCCACAACTCGAAACCATTTCCGATGCAGCAAAAAGTGGTTTTAATCCAATGTAATTTAAATTGCAGTATTACATATGACTGGAATGCAATTTCTTCGAGTAATATCTATGCGTTCATTTACCCTGTAATCTGATTTCATGCCTGACTATAAATAAAATACTAAATAAAGACATTAGGTAGATATCAACATGCACCTACCTAATGTCCTTACATGATACCCAATAAACGAGTATAAACCTAGATTATTATCCGGAAATTAATGTTGGTATTTCAGCACTGCTGAAATAATTCAGCATTTGAAATGGTTGTAGATAATGGCGGGTCAGGATGTGAAATTCATATAGAAAAAAATATAATCAAAGCATTAGGTAGCACCTACCTGCAATTACTATTACAAGTTAATGTGTTAGTTGTAAGGCTTCTTAAAGACTTGTGTGATTGTATGTAGGTATAAAGGCAGGTACTAACCTGCTTAGGAATAGTGCAATGGATAGCAAATAAGCAAGTCATAGAATATAGGTAGGTATACGATTTCTACGATTGTTTGTCGTAGAATACACCTACTAGGCTAGGTACCTAGCTATATTAAAATCATGTACCTAGTCACATTGGTACCTACATGACTTAAGTACATGGTTGATAGGTATAAGTACCCACATACAAAGATTGCTAGTAACTCAAATAATGTAAAATGTGCAAATAGTTTCAATGAACTTTCAGACAAGTTGGTTGCAAATTTGCAAATGAAATTGAAATGGAACAACACATAAACAGCTGACAAAATGAAATATGGAACTGACAATGACATTGTTAAAAGTAGTTACATTATTTTATATACCTACGATCCTTCCTTACCGACAAATTATGAGCAGGTGCTTGTGCAATAAGCATTCCTATTGCTACATCATTCATTACGCTTACAGTAGGAGTACCTGCCTAGCGCAAAAACCAAGCCCGTCTATATTAAATTATGCATCCTCAGTCCTCACATCCACATCACACTACCAATCTACCTCAGCCTGATCATGTCGCTATCGACGCGTTTCCATTATGCAAGTACTTGCATGCAGGTATTACGTTACACTTGCGTGCAAGACGATTTTTGAAACTTGCACCAAGCATGCAAGGATTTACTTGAGTCATAGCTTGTATCAGTCAGTCAAAGTCAAAGTCAATCAAATATATTTATTCAGTACGATTTTTTAGGATCACTTTGAAACGTCAAATCTACCGCCTGCTCGGAATCGCGACTAGCACACAAGGAGAAAAGCAAGAACCTCGGGCTAGCTTTTTTTTATGATCCATTACAAAAGCTTTAAATTGTCTAATACTAAATACAATTAATTCATTGGAGCAAATTATTTTTTAGTGCCAGGCTTTTTATCTTATAAGTAATCTGAAATTTTATAAAAAAGCTTTCCTGGATAGCTTTTGTTTTACAAAATTTTCGAATTTATTATTTGACAAGCTTAGCATAGTGTCATCATGGGCGTAAAACGTGTTGCGACCGTGACTGATGTGAGGTCTTACGCAGAGTATAGTTTCGTTACTTAGCTAGCACCCATAATATTCTTTTGATAACTCGTATGGTGGCACGAAATTATGCGCGACAAGCGACGACACTTTTTCACAATGCTAAAATATAATAAACAAATAGCTGACCCTTGCACATGCAAGTCGCAACTTATTATAAAACTAATACACTTGGACGCAAGCAACAGACGCGACAAGTTCAATTTTAAACAACTTGCATTCTACATGCGTGTTTACGTTTCCACTACTCAAGTTGCAGGCTACTTGCATTGCATAATGAAAACGCGTCTTTATTATTGTGGCCAGGGCCTTTACTATGAAAATCGAACGTCTTCGGATCCGAAACAACTTCGGTCGTTTTTGTATTGAGAAACGTGCAATCCGTCAACGGATCCGTATGTTTCGTTTTACGTAGTAGGCCAACCGTTCAGTGCAGACTGCTATATCAGAGGACTCTGATCTGATGTCATGATGACGTCACGCAGCTTCCATCCACTCCCCCCTCCCAACCGCACTCCCTGGTATGCCATTAATATTGATGCGAAATCAGAATGCTACAAAGATTTTTATGTAGACAGTAGGTAAAGGCCTACCTATATCAGGGCTGACAGCTTACCGGGCTCGGAGGCTGCTCTAAAAGATAAGCGGTTCAGCTCAGCAGTTCAGCTGTCATCATCAAACGCTTTGCTTTAATACTATAGGTACCTACGTAACATAATCTGTTTCGTAGGTGACTACGAAATCGGTCAATAGTTCAAGCATCTAGCAATGACAGGATTTCCCCTTCTTTATTTTTTACCGACTTCATTATTTATAGGTAGGCTAGGAACATTAGTAGGTGCATTTAATAGGAAAACCGACTGCACGAACAACCAAGCAGGAACAGAAATAGATATTACATACCGAAGGTCAGCCAAGGTCTTTACGTTTAGAAACCACAATGAACCATAGCAATTAACTAAGTAGGTGTTGTTTTATTGTCTCAGGTAAACGGAGGCAGCGCAGCGGAGCGCGCAGGGCTACAAGCAGGGGACTCGCTGATCCGAGTGAACACCACCGATGTCTTCACGCTCAGGCATCAGGAGGCGCAGGACGCCATCCGCGCTGCTGGAGGCGCTCTCGAGCTCACCGTACAACGGTAAGGGATATACCTAGTTATTATTAAACAAACCTCATAGCTTAGTTGGTAGTAGATCTGCCTTCTGCGCTGTAGGCTGTGGGTTCGATTCCCATCCAGGACAAACATTTGTGTGATGAATATATGATAGATGTTTGAACATCTATATTCATCATATCATCATCATTGGCCTCATCCATCCATATAAGATGATATTTAATGTTAATTTAGGTGGCGTCAGGTCAGTCACCACGACATTTGCGTTCGTGGCATAAAAGTCCAATTCGAGAGTGACAGCCTCGGCTGCAGAATCTACAGCTGAAGCTCCCTGTGGATGTCGTATGGTTTTGCACGATTCGTCAAAGTCAAAGTCAAGTATCATATGTATCATATAGTACGTACCTATGTATTAAAAAAAAGTATAACTAATTATTCTATCCGTAATCTAGTTCCCATATTACAAGCAATGCTTAGTTTGAGGCTAGATGGCGCTGTGTGAAATTCACGTCGTGTTTTTTTATTTTTTTGTTATACCTACATCATAGATGCCTACTAACCTACTATCTTGATGTAGGTAGGTAAGCACCTATAAATAAAACGTTATTTAGTTCATCTAACTAGACGTATGTATACCTACCAGCGTAGTATTTTTCGAAAGATAGGTAGCTAACTATAGTAAAAATTCGATTAAATATTTTTTCGGTTACCTAGCTAGGTAGTACTTTCATAGCAAATAAGTAATACCGATACCAAATGAAAAAAAAAACCGAAAGCACTAGGTCAATTATTCAACAAAATACCTACCTACCTACGATATTTTTTCATCGATTTGGCTTTAATATTGCTGGTAATATTTCCTTGATATGCCTGCCAGGCACACAATACAGGGCTACGTAGGGGTAAGTACCTATAGGTTACTTGATAATTTACCCGCCATATGTTTTTGATCAAAGGTTATAATAATTAAAGGTGAGCAATTTTATGCATTGTTGTCGCGAACTGCGACAGCCTGGCATCTCACTCTTTCATTAGGTATATACCTACCTGTAAATCTTAATTTTGTATCGTTAGGTACCTAAGTATGTAATGTATTGTCATTGGTGGTAAACGAGCCTGTAACACGATGTGAGATATTGAATGTTCAATGCAAAACGAGGTTTTTATTTATGATTTGACAGGGGCGGAGGCACATGGCGGCCCGCCGTTACACCCACGGGCAGCCTGCCCAGGCCAGGTTCCAGACCTCTGGGAACTTCCCCCACGCCAGTGACCAACACATCACTCAAGGCCACGCAGCAGCCTTCCAAAGCTTTTGGCTCTGGACATAACAATATCGCAAAGCCATTTGGCTACGTAAGTTACTTTTAACCCTCGTATTTTATAGCTAATTGATTCAGGCGTTATTTTGCGGAAATACATAGTTAAAAATAAATAATCTACACACGGAGAGACATAGACGTAGGTACCTACTTATATATACTTTTGTTTTCAGATTATTTGTCTCGTATTTTATACTCAATCAATCTTGTTTTGTCGCTTTCTAGTTTCGATGTAATTATTTGGACGCAGCAAGTAAAGTTGCAGTTCCTGCCAAATACCAATTACTATTGGTTACCTATAGGCCGTTTGTAACGGTCCTTGGGTAATCTGACTGATTTCTTTGAACATAGTGTATAATACTAACTGAAAAAAAAACTATTGTATTCTATGTTATTCCAACTCCAACTAAACGAAGTAGTAAGATTCTCTTTGACCGGAGTCAAAGAGAATATAACTATAGCAACCGATAATCGGTGAACTATGTATGTGAATGTTGTACAGATCAGTGAGTAATAGTATTCTATGGTGCAGATGAACGGGAATGACTCCGTGAAGGGTATTGTGAACAAGCAGTACAATACACCGGTGAACATATACAGCGACAAGACGATCGCCGAGACCTTGTCGGCGCAAACCGAGGTCCTAGCTGGGGGTGTACTCGGGTAAGCCTTTTCGCCAGAGCTACAATTCATTGTCATTTTTAGCGATATTGTATTGGTCGTGTAACAATACTAGTAGATATAGAACCACCCATTTATAACAGCTGTAAGTTGCTAACTTTAAAATTTTGTTTCATTACCTATTTTATAAGATCATGTCTCATGTACATTCTCCTTTCATCATCTCTTCGTCATCGTCTTAGTCAATGGATCGAATTAGGTAATTACTTATGTTGTGTTGTTTGACAGAGTGAACTTTAAGAAGAACGAAAAGACCTATGATGCTGAGAAGAGCGCGGTGTTCAAGGTGCTTCAGGAGGAAGCCAGCGACCCTGAGCCAGGTATGTTGCATCCTTGTTATTGCTGTGTATATTCCAAATTATACCTAAGGAAAGAACCTATATTCCAGAAATGTAATCCCAACTCCCTCATCAAAATTATACTTCTTTTCCATAAATCCATATATCATTTATTCATCCATGCTCATATTTCAATGACTTATCATATCACATTCTTCAAGTATTTGTATAATATTTGTATTTGTGTACCTATCTTGCTATTCATGGAAATAATAAAATATTCCAATTGGTCTATGTAGTCAACGAGCAAGCATACAGTGGAAACCCAGCTCCTGCATCCCCAGCCACCGGGCTCAGACACGTGCAAGCACCCATCACGAGGCCCGACGCGCCCCTCAATAATACCGGCGGCTTGCCCGTCGGGCAGAACATTTGCGAGGAGTGCGAACGACTTATCACGTAAGTCGGCCACCACGCACGGCCGACACGGTTGAACCACACCTAGCATTCCCGGGCTCGTACCAACTCGTACGCGCAACGAATCCAACGCAGCATAGGTCACGGATTACGCACGACATTTTGTTCATTGCAACCCTACCGCTCATGTTGTAAATGTTACCCTCCCCGATTCAGGTGTTTGATTCCCTTTACGACACTTGACGTAGCCTATATTTGATGTAATTGTTATGTTGCGGGCCGACAGAGGCTTCTCACTTTTATTCGCGAGCGAGCGTGGCCCGGGCCGGGACTCCGTGCAGCCTGCACCAGACGCACCGGTCGCGGTCGCGCACGCCGCGCGTGGCCACCACGCCGGCGCCCGAGACGCAGGCGCCGCGTGCGTGCGCGGGCACGCAGACCCCCGTGCAGGAGCAGCTGGCGCCGGAGCCGCCGCACCGGCCCAGCATCCCGGTGGGCTGCCACCAGGTGCTGCCGGACGGCCGCATCGCGCTGGGCGCGCCGGCTCACCCGCAGCCGCACGACTCGCTGCCGGTCGTCAACGACACCCCGTATTGCTCCGAGTGTAACCGCTACATTATGTAAGAGGCGCCTCCCGGAATGCCTAGACGTGTTTGCGACCGTGTCGACCTGTGCCTGGTTCTATCTTGTAGTAGATAAAGTGTGACTCGATGTTGATGCCGGTTGTGGCTCCATTATACTTATTCGGGATTTTATAAATCGTTATTGGGAGCCACGACTGTCGGTACCCGTATCTTGTGATTTGGTCGGGAATATAGCAGATATTCATTCTTTTCATTAAAAAAACCTTCACAGCCAGGATACGGGTACAATCATTACTACTCATTATATTATTTCATTCATTATTGTTGATACCATGTCTCTTTTCACTTCTTCGTAGTTATGATCTGTCTGTAAGTATTTTAGTATTTCCACCTTCATTATTTTGTTGCCAACGCAGATGTAATATATTCATTTAGTTCAGCATGAGAAACATTTGTTTACCTCACTGTTAATTAGATCAGCACTATTTTCTGCCTGCCAATGAAGAGCAAGTTCGGTGAGCACTGTGCATGTTGGTAGACAGGCATAGTAAATAATTATTCGTAAGCACATTTAACACTTTTCTACACCTATTTTCATTTCAGCGGAGATTTAAACAAGCGTATTTGATCTAGATCATGCGTAGGTAATACTATACTGAAGTCCTGGATCTTTATAGGTACACCTTGCTAGTCTATTTAGGGAACTTGATGTTTCACATTCAATGTCATGATAAAATGAAATATTGTACAGCGGAGTGTTCGTGAGAATAAAGGACAAGAATCTGCACGTGGAATGCTTCAAGTGCGCTACCTGCGGCTCGTCTCTGAAGAACCAGGGTTACTACAACATGAACGGCAAGCTTTACTGCGACATCCACGCCAAGCTGGTCGCTAGGCAAAACCCACCTGCATCCAATCTCGAGCCAGTTACAGTTCCTCCGTAAGTTCATAAACTAGTTTTGATGAAGCTCTAATTTCATCGATCGTCAATTCATCTTACTGGTTTTAACTTTCTTTTTCCAACAGTGGTGGCAGAGTCCCAACCAATACATACTCCACACCACTTCCGCCAATCTCTACGAACAACTATTCAAATGGTTCCTCAGCGCTCTTCAGCGTAAGTTTATCATTGCTTAAATTTAATTTTATTGGTCAAATTCAGTACAAGGCGTACGATTAATATGATTAAAAATTATTGCTTTGTTTGCAGCCGTCCAGCAATTTGTCTGGTCCTAAGCCGTTTGGATCTTCGATCGGCTCTGCGTATTCGCCGTCGCTGTCTCCACGCTCGGCCCCGATGTCACCAGCGCGGCCTGTGAACGCGCCAGTCTCCGCGCCCGCTCCCGCTTACGCTCCTGCCCCGGCACCTACCTACGCACCCGTGCCCACACCGGCATACGCACCAACACCCGCGTACGCGTCAACACCCGCTTACGCCCCTGCGCCAGCCCCCGTGCCTGCAGCGCCATTTGCTCCGAGTAAGCGAGTTACTTTTGCTATTTAATTAGACATGTTCACAATCACAACTAAGAACAATACGTTAGAATTGTTTGTATTTTCACGCTTCTATCTAGTCAGTTATAAATTTTACGAGGTAGGTAACTACCAAATTTAATTATAAGTTTACAATGCTACTTTTACATGTGAGAATCGATCAACTCTTCAAGGGCACATAGGAAAGATACATAGGATACACATCATACATTATACTAGTAAACGATTCTAAGAAATGATGCAGCGCAAATGCACGGCTTCTCCCTCGTGCTTTGTATGGGTAAAAGCTGATACGAACGTCCTCCCCAAAATTTAAAGCACAGCTATGCTCGCCTATGTATATGATTGGTTTTTGATGTTTGTTTATTTTTTAACAGAGGTCCCAGTTTCCATTTTTAAAGGTAATTTAAAATTAGGTGTACATTAGGGCAGCTCGGCTTTAAGTAGCTATTTATTTTCAGATGAATGTTTAAATATAAATAATACAACAATGTGTATGCGCTACGCGTCAGCCAATGTCAATCGCATCGCAACAAAAATAACCAAAGCCCTGGCACCGAATATGTGTCGAATAAATGCGTCACAGTTTTACAGTACCTAACTCAACACTGTTATTCATAAACCAAATTTAACAGTCTCGCTTATTGAATTAATACGTAGGCATAGTTTTACACAATTTTACACAATTTGATTTTTTTGCTTTTATATTTACTTAATTAATAACTTATTAATGTTCTTTTCATCTATTTTTCTCTTCCATCCACTTGCAACCCACCGAATGAATATTCTAACAAAAGGTCAAAACATTAAAAGCATTGTGTGGCCCCCACCGAACTCTCTCGAAGATGAACCACAAAAACCCGAACTAAGTCCCCAATCGACAATAGCTAAACATCGTCAAGAATCTGTACCACAGATAGTTAGCAACTTCAATAACGACGCTACCCAAATTGCTACTTCGCAAACTACTAAAAAGCAAATTGCTACTTCTCAGCACCAAGACGAATTTTCTACGAACGTTTCAAGTACGTCTACTGCTTTAACATCTGTAAAAGCTTCATCTAAATCAGAGTCCATCCTGCAGAGTCATCAATCCCAAACAGTTCAGGAAACAAGTAGCTGCACGGTACAATCGTTTTCCCAGGAATCTTCCTCTGCAAGCCAAAGTATGATATTGTATCAATCCGGATCAAACCCAGGTCAAATCCAACAATCTATTAATTCTGCAAATGAAAATAAACAATCAGAATCTGTCAAAGAGGCTACATCACAATATGTGAATAATGACCTTGAAATCAAGAAGTCGACTGAAAGTGATCAGAAAAAACATCAACAATATCAGACTAATGAAGATGACTATTTAGCATCGTCCGTAAAGGAAAAAAAGACCATCAAAGACGACTTACTGGCTGAAAATTCTAAAACAAATCAACAAAATAACGCAACAGATGAAACAGATTGTGTCAAAGAAGAAAACAAGAATATTATCGAAGATAAAAACGTAATAACAAATCACAGGCATCAAATGGCTAGTGAATTGGAGTTTTCCGATATTTCTATGGTTGATGCATTAACGACAGCACCGGATAGGCCTTATTCACCTCTACCTGCTATCATTACACCGATGAATACATATCCGGTAAATATTGAAACATCTAGACCGGCTGAAATCCAGGTGGAAGAAATGTCCATTCCATCGTCTCAACCACAACCAGTTCAAGCATCACAGAAACCGGCGCCGTTGTATTTGCAGCCTCAACGAGGAGTCTCCCCAATACCTCCAATTAAAACATATAACCCACCTGAAAAACCCGAGGCTCCAGTTCCAATGCCTCCTGAAACCAAACCTTACATACCGGCTGACTTTAAAATAATCATTGAACCAAAGCTATCTCGGGACATGACAAACTCTCCTATGGTGGAAGCTTTAACTACTGCACCAAATCGTCCATTTACGCCTTCAAATTATTTGAACGAACCTGTGGAAAGGGGATCACTGATAGATGCACTTACAATCGCCCCTGACCGACCATTCAGCCCATTACCGCTTCATATGATGGGTCAACCGAGCCAAAGCATTCAGTCAACAAATACATCTTCGGTGCAACTTCAAACTACTTCATCTGAAATTGTCCGGCCAATAGTATCTCAAGCGACCCAAATGTCAACTCAAAGTCATTCAGAGTTGACATCGATGCAAAACATGAAGCAATTTCAATCTTCGTCCGAAACATCAGCTTTCAAACCAGTAGCAAAGCAAGTTTTTCCACCACCACAACCGGAAGAGTTTTGTAAACTTACAAATTTCCCACCTTTAAGTGATGAATTAAAATCCAGCTTCGCAAAACATACAACAAAACAGGAAACATCCGTTTCAGAATCCATGACTACGATGCATTCAAATTTGTCAACCTATCAGTCGAGTAAGCAAGGGTATTCATCAGTTAAAATGGCTCAAAACTACTTTGAACAATTGGATCAAAAAGAAACTTTGTCATCGACATCCGTGCGATCCACATCTGGCTTACATAAACCAGATAGTATTCCTCCTTATCAGAAAAACTTTGATATGCTACCATCTCAGCGAGGCATCACGCCTGAACTTTGTAATGCGCCGGCTGTACTACAACGCCCAGTTACGCCCACAACAAACCCTCCATGTAAACCAAAAGATAAATCTCAAGAGCCACCAAAAACTATATATGCACCTGAGGTTGAACAACACAGAGTTCCCCAGATAAGAACGCCGGTACAACAAATGCCCGTACAATTTCACAAGGATACTCCTATATCGATGACATTCCAACCAGTAACGGACGAAAGTTATCTAAGAGCATCCCCAAGCCGCAGTAGACCTTCTACTCCAAGTATGATAAACAAACCTGCACCAATTATTCCTCATTACCAAATGAACTTAGTGACCGTCGAACATTTGGCTCCTGACACCCATTTATTTGAACCATCTAGTCCCGAGGTCAGTCGGTCTCCCACCCCAAAACTAAGATCTTGGTCTCCGGCGCCAGGTCCGCCGCCAAATCCTATGAAAGCACAAGCACCTCGAATCAAAGAAAGCACTCCTCAGAGAAACGTGGCTCATACATTGCTTACCCAAGCCACTTCCAACTTACGAAAAGAACATGAGATGGCACAAAACACAAGCTTTCACAATGTTTCTGGCGCTAAAAGTTGGGCACAAGATCAACCATCTGTCATTAAAGAACAAAGGTTTGCAAATACAGGATACAAAAGTGAACAATATAGCACTGGTGATATGAAGGTGAGGGAAGATTCACTCAATCAACAGAATTATGCTCAAAGGGAAATGCAATCGCAAAATGTTGCAGAATATGGCAATACTAAAGTACAAACAACTAGAAAAACATACGAAGAATTTGAAAGGACACAATCTGCCAAAGTTATAGAAATTAGAAAAGGAGGTTCATCTACACCTAGTAAATACCAACAAATCGAATCTAACATTCGACCTTCCAATGTTAATCCTAAACAAATCTTTCCGCCTCCTGTCATGAGTTTTACGTCGACCCAGAACTCATCTGTTAACCTTACTAATGAAAATGTTGCAATCGCCAGTAGACAAGTAGAAGATTATCAAACAAAGCCTTCGATTTCTGGTGCTAACCATGGTCCAGTGTGTGATCCTACCCCGTCGACAGGTTCGAGTGTAGGAGCTGCCGCTCGCGGTAAAACTTTTGGTGTATCATCGGCCCCGAAGCGTGGACGAGGAGTATTGAACAAAGCGGCAGTACCAGGCTCCCGCGTGCCACTTTGTGGTTCCTGCAATGGCAATATTAGGTGACTAGAGTTTAGAAAAAAATGGATATAGTTTCGAGTGTTGCATTGCATGGGATGTTAATACAGTTTTGAATTAAACATAATGCGTGCAAAGAAAAATGTTTATTTTTGATGTTTTAAGTATATATTTTTTTACCTGTGTGTATTTTGTTTGTATAGATGTTGATGTTGAGATTGACTGTTAGTACTAATTCTAATAGCACGTGTGTTTATTTGATGTTTTTGATTTCTAACAGTTAACGAACCGCTGTCTACGCACAAACCTGAATTCAAGAGTCCAGCTGAAGAAAGGTTGATTAGAAAAATGGCAAAAATGGCTTTAAACGGATATGAAATTGGCATTCAGAGGAAAATAAAACCAGGAGATCATATTCAAACAATGGCTGATAAAATACAAGATACTGTGGTAACGAAGCATCCTATTAACGCCGATATTTTATCATCTGGTGAAAATAGTCGCGACAGTACCCTAAGACGCCCTATAAACACAAATATAGACAAAATATACAAAGCTCCAGATCCCTCAATAATCAGTATTGGAGATAAAATCAGGGAAACGATTATGAACAACCATCCGACTAGTTCCGTTAACGGAAATAAATCGTTGTCACCCCCACCACCACCGATACCAAGTTCACCAATTCCCACGCTTAATGCATACAGTACTCCTAAAAAGGCAAGTGACATTTTAACAAAAACTCCTGTGCCCAATTATTTTGATAAATCTCATAATGGAAGTGATTATTCTAGTGAAGACTCAATTAAAGATAAATCTGAAACCAATTTTACGGACACACTAAGGAAAAAGAAAATTTTTGAAAAGGCCTCTTTCTTGAATGGCGTTAACAGTACGTACGACAGTAAGCCACCAGAGCCAAAGTTTGATACCAATTTTTCAAACACCTTGAATAAAAGAAAAATATTTGAAAGAGACTCACCTAAGCTATCTAACACCATTTCAGACAACGGATTTAAACTAAGCGATAAAAGTAATAATACGCATGATACTCGGAACAAAAACAGTTTACTTGATAAATCAAGGGATCAAATCAATACAACTAATAATATCAACATCGCCTTAATCGAAAATGATGTCCAGAAAGTGTTGGAAAATAATTTACAAGACCCTTTGGATATGAATAAATCAACTACTGAAACTATTCACTCAGCCATGATTGGAAATGGAGACCAATCTTCCAAGACGGGGCTTGCAAACCATTTACTCGACAACACATTGTACACTTATAAACCAACAATAACCGAAACGAATAGCCAATCTGACAATTTAAACTCGGACACTACCGACAATAAAGAACCAAATGACTCACCAAACGAAAACCATACCGACGAGAATACAGATGAAGTAGTTGTGACACGTAGGCAGAAGAAATGCATCAGAACCGACGATGGAAGGAGAGACTCGCATATCGTCGCGCGTCCACTAAGCACCATGACAGCTGCAGATGTAGCAGATGGCCTCTATCCCGTATGCAATAAATGTGACAAAGCCATCAAAAGGTAACATAGTTTTCAGTTCAGTTATAATTGTATGCCCAGATAGCCCCAGCCAGATAGCTGAGCCACAAATCAAAATCCAGCTCATAATGAACGCTTGCAAGTGAATCAGATAGTGATGTAGTAGCACGAGTGTTGTGGCAAGTTTAACGTTACTAACGCAAACTTTACTTTATACTCCCTACGATTTTAGATTAGAGCATTCGTTCCAAAGACTAAACAACAACTTGTTTGACACAGAGGACCTTTCATCACGGCCCTGGGACGCATCTGGTGTCCTGATCATTTCATCTGCGTAAACGCGACTTGTAGAAGACCACTTCAGGATATTGGGTTCGTCGAAGAGAATGGTCAGCTTTACTGCGAATACTGTTTCGAGCAATACATCGCACCTGCTTGCGATAAATGCCACGCCAAAATTAAGGGCGTAAGTAGTTCATAACTGGAATTATACACTAAATTATGTGAAAATGCATAACTCATTCATTCATTAGTGGTGTCTTTCAGAAAATCTCGTGAAGTATAATATGGGTATTGGGTACTGTACCAACAGTCTTGTCATGAAGCGGGCTGGACACGACCAAAGAATCGACCCCTCCAACCCAGGTTTGTCGTAAAAGTCGACTAAGGGATTAAAACATACCAAAATATTTTGTTGTATCATCTTACACCTTTACTACGATCACCAACCCGCCAATCATAAATATTTTTTATGTATGACGGGGAAGTGTTTCGCCTTCATCTCACCTGGTTTCAAGTTATGATAAGGCCGAAGGTGGAAGCGCACTTCACCCGAAATCTTCAATAGTCTGAGAGGAACTGGCTATATTACCTCTAAATGCCGGAACACAACCATTTACAATTGTTGTTACGGCGACAGACTTGGGTAAGACAGTACCTAGTAGATAATACTCGTAATATACTGGACATAAATTTCACACAGCGCCAAATACCTCCAAACTAAACAAGCTTGAAATATGGGAACTATATTACGGATACCTATACTTATCTAAATACATTTTTATTTGTAAATACGTACTCATTAGACAATTTAACACGCAAACACAGAACAAACACCTAAGTATATTCATCACACAAATGTTTGTCCTTGTTTGAAAATCGAACCCACAACTGCGAACGCGCAGTTACTATCAACTAAGCTGTGATTTCGTGTATAATTTCCAAAGGAAGCGTGACAGAGTGACCTACTTTGTTAAATAAAATAGATCGCGATAAATACCCGAGTGAATACTCGTGTATTTATCGTTGTTTAGTTAGTATTTAATATTTGACTATGAATATTTTCAGGATTGTCTGAACGCCATCGGAAAGCACTTCCACCCCGAGTGCTTCAGCTGTGTTTACTGCGGTAAACTTTTTGGCAACAATCCGTTCTTCCTAGAAGATGGTCTGCCTTATTGTGAAGCAGGTAATGTACATAACTCCGCCTTTAAATTACACAAACCTATACACATTGGGCCTCCCATAGTATTTTACTCGTCGGGAGACCCACTCACATCAAACACACACAGACACACACTGATCATTACATAATTACTACTAGAGTAATTATGTAGTATTTTACACGTCGGGAGACGTACTTACATGACACACAAACCATTATTGAGTATTTTTTTTATTATTAACTTAATTTGAAGTTAGACTTACCAGTTAGTTAATTGATTCAGGCGTCAGATACAGTTTAGACAGAGATCGGAGATGCATTTCAATATGAACACATTTTGTAACATAATATTGGCTAAGTTCTTTTGAAAATTATAAGTTGACCCGTGTTTCGCCTCTACACGATGTAGGATAGGTTTCTTCAAGATATATAGTCTTGCTACACAGTTGACAAGCCCCGGCCGTCGTGTTGGCGTTCCGAGCCGTGAGTTCTGCTCGGCCAATAAAAATAATTGTGAATCAAAAACATGTAAAATTTCGTAGCTGGAGTCCTATCTATCGCACATAGCCTGTATTAAATATCATGTAAAATGTTTGTCAATATACTGAGGCCTTAGTTGTTTGCATACATTTGGTTAGCGGACATTGAAAGGAACTACAGTTGCTTTACTATTCCGCTAACCAAATGTAGGGAAATAAGCGCCTTATACGAAAACGAAAATAGTTTCATTTAGCCGTCAGAAACGTATACTAAGGCCTCTGTTGTACAATTTTCAGATTGGAATGAACTTTTCACAACGAAATGTTTCTCTTGCGGGTTTCCCGTCGAAGCGGGCGACAGGTGGGTCGAGGCGCTCAACAATAACTACCACAGTCAGTGCTTCAATTGCACGGTGCGTATGATGAGACCTTACTAAATATTACACTTCAAACTATCTCAGCTCAGATAAAACGTAGGTAGGTCACATCACGATACACTATACTAGATACAGAGAGCCTAGTGCGAGTTGCACTCGAGTGCACTCGATTCGCGTTCTCTCACTGTAAATGTATCATTTTTCGTCGTAAACGCAAACACGTTCGACTAGGTATAGAGCAAGTAGAACGCTCGCACTAGACATATTATAAACATAAAATAGTCAAAACTTAGCGATTTTATTAACTTCCTACCGCGGTTGTAATAGCCATCTCAGACACATTTTGATTCAGTCCATATCTCCCTGTAAAGTGCATCAACTCGATTCACATTTTCCCATACAAATACTCGCACAACATTTCAAAATTGATTCCCCTAATAATAACAAGGAATTATTAATCTGTAAATACCTACACTATCCTATAATCTGGATTCACATTCATAGCGAAACTTGGGCGTAGCCATTTCCGTTGGATGCCATCGGTGGCCGTCTCTCTGCTCACTCGAAAAACCTATAAAACAAACGGTAAATATATATGCATATATAGATACCTACCTAGACGAATGAGAAAATATCGAGAACTGTTTATGCATCAAATAATTCAAAGCTACCTTCTCATTATTCGGCATCTGATAGTACGTCGCTCGTCATACGCTGCCACACTGTGTTTCATTTTTTCCCAAATAACAACTTTGTGTGTGCTCCCAGTGTGACCAGTATCGACCACAAACTAATATGTTACTGATTATAGTTGTATATATCTATGTATATCATTATTCACATAAACTTCCCAATGTACCGGAAGTTCTTACGTATTATCATTTGCGTGAGGTAGATTTAATGAGATTTGCTTGTAGTTTTGTTGTATATTTAAGTTAACATTTCTTGTATATACTTTTTAGAGTAGTTTTGGCTATTTTATAATATGGTTTATAATTTGTTCTTCTGTTCGTTGTGTATCGTACTGTATGTTATTGATAAAAGATAACAATTGACAATGAAATAGATTTAGTTCGATATAGCCGTCTGCTACCAAAGTACGATTTGTTAAGGTGGGCAGGGCACTGAGGAGACTTCCAAAACATACAAATGCAGTGGCCACCTTCCTAAATCTAGCCGTGAATGATTTCGAAAACGTAATCCCTTTTCAAGGCGGCGGCGCGGCGTCCGCCATTTGGATTTCCAACGTGTGGTGGAATATGTAATGGTGTAAACCAAATGGTGGAATCATCGTCAGTGTGCTACTAATTTGGAGGCTTCCACTCGGACGTCTTCCATTCGGATACATTCCAAACGTCTCGTCAGTGCCTAGATTTAGAACTTATGCTGTCACTATAAAATGATAATAACGCTTGGTAATATTTACAGGTGTGCAAAAAGAACCTCGAAGGACAGAGTTTCTTTGCCAAAGGAGGCCGACCATTTTGTAAGACTCACGCCCGCTAGAAACCCGCAAGTAATTTACAACTCCGACACTGTTTATTCGACCAGCACCTTCCGTCCTGTATCCCCATCTCCGTTAACTCCTCCGGCACCGAACACGCCCTCGCCGCAAAGAACAAGAAAGTTGGAAACGCCCCTCCACTTCGATGGAGGGCTGTTTTCTGACATAAGAAGCACAGAAGGCAAGTTGCTAAGCAAGGTAACTGTCGATCGAGTGCACAGTTCAACCCAACACGATATCACCGACTCTCCTACTGCTCACTCGCAAGCACAAGAAAGTAATAATTACGTCGATGATATTACGAAAACGGAGACAGTTACCAACAAAGACGTCATTACGGTTAAATTCACTCCAGTTCCTCCTGAGCTGGACTCAACGTGGCTACTGACACCCTCACAGTTTATGAAACTACAGTCAGAGTCGCCTGTTGTTTTTAAAACTTCAGATAACTACGCAGATTTTAAGGAAGATACTGTGAAAATAGAAACTTTTATAAATAATGTCGTTAATACTGTTGAATTAACTCCGGTACCACCTGAGTTAGACTCTCCGCGACTTTTGACGCCTTCGCAATTCATTAAAATGCAGTCACAGTCACCTGTTCCGTATATCAAAGATAACTACGAAGATCTGCAGAGTTATAAGATAGTTAACTTTTTATGTAAAGAAAAACTATTAGAAACTCGTGCTTTGTCTCCTGATCCACAAGCAAATAAAAAATCTGTTACTTTTGATATCATGCACGTTAGCGAGGATGTGAAAAACGAAGGTTCAAATGTAGTAAACACTGAAACACTGTTCGTAGGCGACGACCCGTATGTAAGGGGCCACAGTCCACTCGAAAATATTTTCGTGTCTGAACAGTTAACCAAACTTGATAATTACTTGCAAAATAGTTTGGATGTGTGCCTTGGGCGTAAATTAACTACGAAAGAAACACCGGCTGAGATGCCTGAGGAACTTATGGTTCAACAATCCATAAACAATCAATTCGATAATGAAACGTTCAAATCTGACACTAATGCCGCCGTTGCGGAAAACAAAAGTGATACAACCATGCAATATATTAGTTACCTAGAGGAAACAAAATCTCGAATGCCTGAGAAGGTACAAAGAATATCTGAGAACCGTGAAGATTTAAATTCGAAAACGGTTATCAAATTAAACAGTGTCGCTAAACGAAAAAGTGGAATTCTAAGTTATATTTATAACATGCCAATACACTACCACGCGACGATTCTATGCGTAATTTTAATAATTTACAACCTTATTTATCAATATATTAAGCAAAACGGCCAAGACAAAAAATGATGTCTAAATTGTTTGGAAAAATAGCATAGAAACTAGTCATTAAATAATTTCACGGAATTGAACCTTCTTAAAAAATGCACAATGCACACACTTTAATAAACAAGATGTACATAGTTACTGTTATGATAACCCTTTCTGATAGCAGTAATTTCTTATTTTATTAACAATTTGGTGCTTTTCTTCTGCTGGTAATATTGTGATAGATGTTAATTACTCTAATAAGAGAGAGGCTTTGTACACAGCTTTCGGAATGTTGCAGTCAACTAACATTAACAGTAGCTAAATTATGTAGATTACCTACTATAGTAGCTATTTTATAAGTTTTTTATAATTATTTGATTGGTTGGTGCACCACAGCTGTTTCAGTCGCATTATCTGCCTAATGTTAAAGTATACTATTATACATCACATAGGTACCTTCATACAACAGCGTATGAATTTTCAGTTACTTTCTACTAAATGTAATTATTACAGTAGCATAGGTTACTTTAACAATATTGTTATCGACTTTTGAAATCAAATCTATTTAATATTGTACTTGTATTTAATTTTACCTACCATGAGGTAGATGATATTTTAAAAATAAACTATACTTATACTACTGTTGACAATAATCCTAAATAATTACGATATATTTATTTAGATAATACAATAATTATCACATTTACCATAAACACATAAATATGTGAGCTTATTAAAGTATTTTATTTTAAAAAAATGTGTTTTAATATCTTTATAACTAGTGTGAGTTGTAGTGGAAAATTCCTGACCCGAAACATTAATTATTAAATCTAGGTAATAAAAAATAAAAATAAACGTTTGGCACGGTTTCACGTGATGGGAAGCGATGATGTGGCTTACGATTAGAAATGTGCGCCGAGTAAAAATGAGTCGGCGGCGGCGTGACCGTTTTTATGTAAATTTTTCAAAAATTGCTTATTGATGTGTTATTTAGCTTACATCTCAGATCCATAGGTATCTCTGACAACACACACTCATTGAAGACTTTCGCCTTGAGGCTCTGCGGTATCTTAGACGAGAAGATATTTCGAAGCTTTCCGAACGAAAATCCGAGTTGGATTCGTCGTTTGACGTCTTTATCTAAGTTGGATTTACCCAGTTAACCCTCTGGCCTAGGTAATATGTAGTAATGATCTACAACTTCGATTACATTGTCCCCAATATGGAAAGGCATTGGTGCGACATGGCACGTTTGACATGATATTTGTCTTACTCATAGGTATTCATTTTAAGTCCAACCTGTCGGTATGTGATGTTGCGGTCTCTGAGCATCTTGCTTTCCAGTGGGAAGAGCGTAAGCAAGATGCTACGCTCATAGCATTATAGCTATATATAAGCATTATAACTATATTGTCAGCAAATCGAAGGTGAGTAATGTAATCGCAATTGATGTTGATGCCATATCCTTCCCAGTCCCTGAGGTTGAATAGATGAACCGTTTGGGACGTCTCCCCATCTCCCCCTTTTTTACAAAGGGATGGGGATTATGCTCTGGTCCTGGACATGGTAGCTTTGCAATTCAAGCACTTCAACACTTTGATATACCGGCAGTCGATCTGGCACCTCTGGAGAGGCTGTAGCATTACCCGGGTTTCGATTGAATCGAAGGCTTTCTCGTAGTCCACAAACGATTATACTCTCCGATTATACTCTTCGGACTGTGTTGAAATTATAATTATCATGATTAAAAAATATTTTATACACTGGTTCAATCTTGATCTTTTGGCGGTGACAGTTACGCCCGCTATAGAAAAGACGCGCTCATAGCATAAAGCTACCACAGCGCGCCACGATCGCTCGAGGTTGTGACGTTGAGCACAGTAAATGCGTTACACTCAGATAAATCATATAGGTACTATTACTTTACGATTGGGGTCACGATTATTTATTAGAAAAATATTACTGCGAACGGATTTTAATGTAATTTGGAATGAAGATTTATACGACAGTCATCAGTGGTCATGGTCATAGTCAGAATAGGTACTTGAAGTATGTACCTACCACCTATACCTACATAACCCAAGAAAGTTAGAAGTCGGTAGGTAGTATATAGGTAGTTATATTTTGTTAACAATTGCAATATCTCGAGAACCATACACGAATTTAAATTTATTACAAACATTTACATGGCGTCATACTCAAATTATTGGTGTTTTTTTTACAAGACCAGCAAATTTTCGGTCTTCTGGCGGAAACTGTTATTCCAAATATCTAAAAAATAAAAAACGGCTATCTACACATTGGAGATTATTCTAATCGTACCAAAAAAATGAAGTGCCGGCTAGTAAAAAAAAATCTCGTTGCTTGAGATGGGAAAAAACATTGAACTAGCGACACCTTACCAACACCACTTTCGACACATTTTACTTTAAATACATTGTAAATCCGATTTTTAATAATTTTAAAAACGATTGAATTACTATGAATTCGCCTATTAGTTTGAAGTACTAAACAACACACATATACACAGAAATCAATCAAGTCTTTTCGTGGTATTATTTTCAAATTGGAGCATCTGGATGCTTTTTCGGTTTTCGAGATTTGGAAATCTGCGAGACGTTACCACAACAAAATCTTGAATTTTTCTGAAACCTTCTGGCACACAAATTTCTAAATTACGAGCGCGATTGAGCCGCGTAAAGACCTAGCTATCTATTGATGTATTTGGTTCCCGTATCGGACACAATATTTTGCTGGAGTCAGTTTCAGACATACCCCATACCCCGCAAAATCTGTTTATCGTAAAATATCTCCGAAAGTAAAAGACGCACAAATCCTATTTTTGGCACATAATTACAACTCAGAACACTCTAATTTTATATCGTTATAATCAGAGCACAACATTTTGCTCGGGCACACCAAAAGTTGATCGTACAAGTTTGCCACCATAGTATTAAAAAATGTAATAGACGTGGTTTGCCGCAAGAAACGTGTTTTTTTGCTGGCCAGCACTTTTTTATGTGGGTATTTTTTTTTCGATACGTGAATTATCTCAATTAAAAGTAGGTATCACGTGTAGACACGGTGTCATAATCTAATTATTCTAGAAAGTCAAATCATGAAATTCGACACTTTCGCCAGGACAACGAATTTTTTGAGGTAACTGTAACTTGGAACTGGAACAAATTTTGTTATAACAAAAACAGTGGCACTCTCGGAGTGCCGACAGAAGTGAAAACTTGAAGTTTGTTGGCCTAAGAAAACAGCTGAGATTGTTGGTACTTGAACCCTAATATGTTTTAAGTCAAAAGTGGTGTCGGTAAGCATAGCAGTGTCGCGCATAATAATCTAATAGCTCGACGATACAATTCACAAGAGCGTGCGGTGACGATGACGTGAGTTACTCGCTTTTTGTTCACCCAAAAACTACATATATGTATATACACAGTATACATACAGCTCATGGAAAGCGGTTGGTGACATTGACGCAAGTTCCATGATTTTTAGCGTTTTTTAAATTATCGCGATTATTATACATAATTAATAACAAAAATGGGTCTTCATCGCGTACCTTTTTATATTCCCGACAGTTTCGACCGTGTTACATCGGCCGTGGTCACGGGTAGACTGAAGTACTGCTGCTACTGTCGTCACCGTAGTGAGGTAGTTCCTCCAACTACCCTCACTTGTTTATTGGAAACAGATGAGTCAGTGTTCACACTGCGGCACACAACACTCACTACATCCTCGCACTGCGATGTATGTATATGATATTGATGATCGGGTTCCAAGAAGCTGAGAGTATATAGCCGTCTTCGCGATTATATTTCGCGATACTTTCTAATCTCAATCACCTCACGAACCATTCTCCTATGATAATAGCGTTCATTGGACAGAAACAGGATCGAACTGCACAAACCCAAGGGTTTGTGCAGTTCGATCCAATGATCTGGCTCTGAGTCCACTAGGTGTTCCGCTATCGCAGACTTTTCACCTGGCAGGCCCATCAAATTTAGACTCAATTTGTATGAGAATAGGGTGCCACTATCAACTCTTTGCGTTGAATTTAAAATATTATATTAGAAATCCGTCTTCAATAAATTTTATTATGCATAGGTAGGTACCTAATTAATAAAAATAAAGAGTCAGTTCATCAGTTGTCGGGCGGTGCTCGACAACTCGACACGACGAAGAAGCCATGATCTATTTTGTATCCAAACGGCATAACATAATCGAAAACTGCATGGTTCAGTTGATAATGAAATGGCTTTTAGGTCCAGGGTATCATTTTTGTTAAGAGTTTTATTTAATTATTCAAAATGTAAACGTGAAATTAAAAACTAGCCGATTTTTCGACTAAAACACTAGTCTAGCTATTTTATTCATACACAAAAAAATTGTGTTGTCGCTGATAATTACGAGCATTTGAATTAAAAGCGTTTTTTTATTGTAGTGTCTATTTTTTTTTTATATTATTAATTGGACATTTATTCAATAAAAAGTACAATTAAACTAACTATGTACAAAGTATCTATTTATTTTTTTAAAAAGAACTCGGTTTTTTTTAATTCTATTCGATCATTGTACTTCAACAAGATTTTTCCCAGCTTTCAGTATTTTCTTTATTGGAATAACTACTTTCGTTACTATCAGAGAGTGTGTTTGAAAATGCTTCTGTTGCGTAATTTTGGCATTGGGCGCGCTCTTAACAAAGGGCTTAAATTGGTCCCGCCAGTAAGCCCGAAAAATGACATCATTGAAAATGTCACAATCATCGGCAGCTGCCAAGTACTTCCAGCACTCTTAATCTGCTTAATTTTCAGAATCGGCAGATAAAAGAGATCTGGAAATGCCGCTGCTATATTTTCTAAATAGCTTTGACAAAAGCGATCATTGAAGGAACTAGCGACAGCAGGAGTTTGCTGCACCGGTTGTGTTTTTTAACTTAGGGTATGAGTCAATTATATAAACTTATAAACCGAGTCTAATAGTGCCGTGGCTTCAATTTCGATTGGTAATCTTTTTTCAAAATTGGCTAAAGCCCGCGCCGGCACGGCACACATGTCTACTTACGATGTAGCACGTTGGTCTAGAAGACTATCCACTTTCACCTAGGCATTAAATAGTTTTCAGGAAAGACGGATAGATATAGAAGATATATAAACAAATTACATTCCATACATACCCATTAGCAACTTTAAAATGGGCTTGAATACTATTTTATAAAAAAAACATATAAAACTAAGTAGGTAGGTACATTATCATGGACGTAGTTTGGGTTTGGGCCCTGATATTTATACGGACATTTTGTATATTTTCTAGCAAGTTTAAAATGTCAAATATCCCATTTTATACATTATTATTTCTATAATAACTTTCATTCCACTCCAACTCTACAAGTATTTTCGATTCAGTTCCTTTCCTATGCTATTCATTATTAGAACCTAGGAGTTGCCCAATTTGAACATGTTTCAAAACTAATATATATTATGTTAAGGATGTCATATGAATAAAGATGCCAAAGTAGGTATACTTCTAGATCGACAGCAGGTCGATCTAGAAGTACTTTGGCATCTGTTCATCCTACTCACCCGGAATCAACAGACTGAGGAACTAGCTATGTTACCACTAAATGACGGATCACAACAATATAATTATACATAGGTAAGATTGTGGTAGATGGTCAAGCAGGCTTAAAACAGGCCATTCCACCAACCAAATCGAGCACAAATATGTACCTCCCTAGGAATCGAAACCAAGACCTCTGGGTCTGATACCGGTAGGCGTACCACTGAGGCTTAGCTAGGTTAAGCTATTGACTTGAGGGGCTGCCGGCAAGCAGTTGGAGAATGTTTGATGGGTACCTAACATTAGTGGCGTGCACATGAATAGAGAAAGGATATCTCAGAATATCTCACTCTTAGGTGAGAATTATTTAAAAAATTGTGCCAGCAGTCACTTAACGTGGGATAAGGGCAGACAATAAATCTTTGGGGCAGCTAAACAAAAAGCCTGAGAGAGGAGACCTGCTTGTAGCCAAATTCTAATGGCGCATTACCATCCGAGTGAAGATCCTAGGGAGAAGACAGAGTTGAGGTCACAGAAATATGGGCACCCATGATCGTGGATGTGGCAAGATGCGGCTAAGGGTTCGGTCACCAACCCGCCTGCCAAGCGTGGTGTGTAAATGGCAAATCAAACCATTGCACTCTTAAGGCGTTTATGGGTGAGCCATGACCTGCAATATACATTTTCTATTCTAATGATGACGATAATAAATATTTCAATATGATCAAAAAAATCTCCAAATTTTTAGATAGGTAATGTTAAGATTTGAGATTAAGGTAGTTGTTGATTCAATAGAAATATACTGATGAATTATAACATTTATTTACAGTACCAATAAAAGCACATTTTCTAGAACCTCCTAATTAAAATTACTGAATAAAAATATTTAACAATTTGAAACTCACACTATCATAAATGATGTAGGTACCTCTTACACAATTCATCAGCTGGTTTCTTCATTTGATGATTCCAGCTCTCTTTGATCTTCGCCAAATACCCATATTGAAATTCTGAAAAAAATAAGAGCACTCTGCATAAACTATTGAGCAAGTAAGTAGGTTGGATTTAAACCTGCCAAAGCCATGTGGGGAACAAACTTTGTGCCTCTTTTTTTCAGCGTAATGCACGCGTGCCTATTTACCTATTCACCGGTTTATATTGTGATGGAGTGCAGAAAGCTAATATTTATATATGCCACTCTGAATGTCTTTACAGTTTATTTATGTACATTTCTACTGATCAATCTTAAGATTATCAACACATTTACAGTAACATAAATACAATCTTATTAAATAATTTAATTTAATTTGATGTGATATAGATTGGGGCGGCTTGCATAACGATTGTGTTTAGATCGGTACTAATTCTGATTAGTTAAACACGTTTAGCTGTCTAGACCCGTTTACACTATATATATTTAAAACTGTCTTTCACGAGGTGGTTTTCGATGCTACCTTCCGGTAGTGTTTTAGACTTCCGGTTGAACGTCATTCGTGATCGAACGAAATTTTCATCCGATTTTATTAATTTTGCTTATTTTGTATTTTTTTGTTAACCAAACCAGTTTGTTTGTGTCTACGGAAGGCGCAGGAATTTCTGTCCGTTAGTTTCATCACATCACCTTCACCTTCTCCACCATCATGCATGAACCACCTGATCCTGGCATTAATTATGTGCCGGGGATGGAGGTTCAGGAGGCTCCATCCCCGTCTCAGTTCATTACTGTTTCCAATTCTCGTCGCAAGCGGACCAAATTAGCACATTCTTCATCCCGTTCTGCTTCATCATCTTCATCAAACTCAACCATAAAAGATGACTCTCTGAGAGCTGGACAACGAACTCCTCCATGCGGTTTCTCATATACATCAACTCAGAAGATTGAAATTGCTCCTACTAATCTTCCTCAATCAACTCCACCTCAAACATCTCTAACCTCAATTGGTCGACAATTGTATGGCTCGTCTGATAAGGGTTCTTTTATCGTTCATGTGCAAAGAATTGAAACGTCCTTGACTGCGGGTACCACGCTTCACCCAGTCTCTTTTGGTAAATTCATTTTCGGAAAAAAATGTGAATTTAGTGGGCTGATCGATGGATCAGTCAAGAGTATCGGTCGTAACTGTATTGCAGTTAGTTTCCAGTCTTCAGACGTTGCTAACAACTTTTTGTTGTCTTCGACACTAAGCGAGAATAACTACAAGGCATTCATTCCATCATTTAATGTTACAAGAATGGGAATTGTACGTGGCATTCCCTTAGACATGACCCAAGAGGATATCATTCTAGATATTAAAGTCCCGTTAGGTTGCGGGCAGATTTTAAAAATGAGGCGGCTTAATTATAAAACTATTGTAGATAGCGTTCCTACTTGGAAACCAACCCAAACGGTTGTATTGACGTTTGATGGGCAGGTTTTACCAGACAGAGTTTTTCGATGCTATAACTCCCTTCCGGTGGAAATATATATTTACCCCACAATACAGTGTTTTCAGTGTTGCCGTTTCGGTCACACAAAAACTCTGTGCCGTTCAAAACCACGTTGCTCTAAGTGTTCACAAGATCACTCTGGTGACTCTTGTAACATCGACATCGCGCAAGCAAAGTGCTTGAACTGTAAAGGTAACCATTATGCGACGGATAAAGCCTGTCCCGAATTACACAGGCAAAAGAACATAAGAAAAATTATGTCTGAAAAATCAATCTCTTATGCAGAATGCTCCAAGTTACTACCTCAGTCAAAAAAATCTTTTGCAGAAGTGAAGAAGAAGGAAGAATCCAACGAGCTCAGCGATCGCGCGCTCCGCAATCCAAGATCATGATGCGTGGATCTCACTAGGCAGATCCAACTTTATTGAAACTGCTATCCTAAACTACGCTTCAAGCGATCCATAGGCGATCCGTGATTCAGTCGAACTCTTGCTGGAGATGAAGTCACACGTATACAGCAGCGGCTTCGAATGACTGTGGCAACTTTTATTTTGCTTAAATATATGGTACTTCTTATTGGTTTGCTGCCCATATCACGAGAAATCTGATGTCAAGCATCGTCTCTTACTCCCCTATATTAGAGCAAAGGAAATTGTTTGGGTAGGTACCATATATTTCTTGTAAAGGGATGTTAAGCGGCGACTATACGGGATTTATATGGCTGATCGCGCGATCCACGCACAACCGTCCACACCTTGAACCTAGAGGCATGCCAAAAAACCGACCAAAAACGGATCAAGCGCGGCAAGGAGCGCGCGCTCCAATTCTTGGCCTTCATCTCACCTGGTTACATGTTGAGTTAAGGCCGAAGGTGGAGGCGCACTTCACCCGGAATCCTCAAGAACCTGAGGAACTGGCTATCTTACCTCTAAATGCCGCAACACAACATTTTTTATAAGAATTGTTATTATGGCGACAGAATTAGGTAAGATGGTGGTAGCTAGTCAGGCGGACTTAAACAAAATCCTACCACCAACCAAACCACCTCTGGATCTGAAATTGGTGGGTTGAACTACTAGATGGTTAAAATATATATGCTTATACATATATATGGAGGGAGTGGGGGGAGGCCTTTGCCCAGCAGTGGGACACTGACGGCTTATATATATATATATATATATTTATATACCTATATATGCTTTTGAAATGAGTAATGGCAGGGAATGAAATGATGAACATAGAGTTTCTAGCAAAGAGAGCTTAGCAGTGGGAAATTGAAAGGACATGCCCTGTTGTATTGTATCATAAGTAATAATAATAATATTATCATAAAAGCTTTTCTATTTAGACAGTAAACATATGTATGTACATTTAAATTCATTAATTACCAGATGTTAATTTCACACAGCGCCATCTAGCCCCAAACTAAGCATAGCTTTTAATATGGGAACTAGATTACGGATAGAATATTTATTTACTTTTTAGTAAATTCATATGTACCCTATGATACAACACCCAAACACAGAACAAACATCTATATTCATCACACAAATGCCTGTCCTGGGTGGGAATCGAACCACAACCTATACCGCAGAAAGCAGAGTTACTACCAACTGCGCTATGAGTCTTGTTATAATTAAACTTGAGATGGCTACTCATATATATACCGATGATGGTTGGTACCTGAGTTCCCCCGTCCATCCCAATCTCTAGCTAAGTAGGTACCAGTCTGTGAGTACCAAGTACAGTTATCAACCATTGACTTTAATCTGTTGTTACCCTGTTGTTGTTGTTGCATGCTGTGTAACATCTCAATTGACCAAATTATCGACTAATAAAACTGAGCTATACCTAGAGAGGAAACCCGAGGAAATGTGTGATAAGATGTACCTAAGCTAATGTGCCTAGGTTGCACCATCTTAGTTTTTTGGTAAGATGTAGGTAATTACTCTGTCTAAGTACTTACTTGTCCCAATTTAGGCACATGCCTAGAAACATAAATGTAAGCGATCCATGCCATAGCGTCGTTGCAAGTGGTATTGGCTGCCGTTTATGTCCAAAATTTTTAAATGACCTTTTCGAGATAAAATTTACAATTTTGGGTCGTAACAACATGATTATTCAAAAGCACTGATACTATTTATGATTGATTTACAATTCAAATTTGTATTACTACACTTATATATAATTAATAACTTTAAGCTCGGTGGTAGGTAATTATCATAACAAAACAAGTCAAGAAAACAAAACAAACATAAACAATTTTTTTTATTTTTTCTGGCTTCGTACGACTTGCCATAAACAAGTTTAAAAAAATTAGGGAAACAGGATTATATTCAAGCAACCGGGACATAACTGAAAAGGATCAGTAGGGTTAAATAATAAATATATACAAAATTATACGATATAACTTTATAAAATTGAAGATAAAAAATATATTGAATATACAAAATAATGAGAAAGTAAGTATAAATAAAATACTAACTAAATATTCACATCATTATTATCAATAAATGTAGATAAACATTGATATATACAAGGATCGGATGATGAAAGAAGGACTTGAATTGAAGTAGGAAACGGAACCTTTATTGAAATGAGGCTATTGTGCAGCGAAACGTGATTATAATTAGGACAACAAAAACAAAATATGGTCCATATCTCGATATTCCACTCTGCAGTCACAAGCGGGGCTGTTTATGATTTTTTATCTGGCCAGATGAGCTGGTGAACTCCCTGCTGTGAGGCTACCGGGCATTTCGCCGAAGTTCATTGTCATCCATTGATTTCATCTCCATCTTCATCAATCGATAAGTCTGCAATGGTACCGCCGTTCTTTATGAAGTTCGTCAATGTTAAGATGGGACTCCTAGCATACAATGGATTAGGGATTTCAATAAGAAACAAATATTAAATAAACGAAACGCAACGTTTTAATAAAAATGCGATCTACCATATTTTTTTAATTAGAATGTCATTTATTGATACTCTGTAGTACTTATTATTTTTTATTTCAAGGTATAAAATAGTAATTTTACCTCAAAACTAATTATTTTAATCATAAAACCGAAAAATGGTGTGTTATGCAAACGCAACGAAACGCAGAGGCCAATCAAAGAAGAAGAAGAAGAAGTTCCCAATGTGATGAGAGTTTGTAATAGAGATGGTGTATTAGGGTCATATTTTCGTATTATTTAATTGCTGGGATTATGTTATGATACCTATTTATAATATAATAGTCAAATAATAGGTAGTGTTTCGACTGATTCCGATTCTGTATTCAACGCTACTTACGGCGTTTAATAGATATTCTATCAGGTATTCTCTTTGGGTAGGTATCCATAATCGGATAAAAGTATATTATGATACGTACATAATGTAAATGTAACGGTTATTAAATTTTTCTTCATCTTTTATGAGGCTTAGGACTGTGAACGAAAATTAAGATAAGTTGGCGTATTTAAAAAGTTAATTACCTATGTAGGTACCTACAATGATTATTTATTGCTATTATTCACACAAATTGACTCCTTAGCAGATGAATATCAATCACAGAGACTATTATTTACTCAAATTCACTCACTTCTAGACGAATATCATTCGCACAAATTCACTCATTAGCAGACGAATATCAATCACAGAGACTATTATTTACTAAAATTCACTCACTTCTAGACAAATATCATTCATACAAATTCATTCATTAATAGACTAATATCAATCACAGAAACTATTAGTATTTACTTAGATTCATTCACTTCTAGGCGCATATCAATCAAATCATAGAATAACTATTCATCTCACCCTCGCTCGCATGAACGCTAGTAAGAACAGCGCTTCAGTACCTACGTACGAGAACACATAACACTAACGGCAGAGCAGAGCGACAATACTAAGCGCCATCACAGCCACCGCGGCGAAGTTCACGAAACGAATCTTGGATCAGGCTAATATTTAACTATTATAAAATAATATTATACCGAAGATTCCAATACCTATTACGAATATACATTGCTAATATTAGGTTATCTAACTATTATTAATTTATTAGTCACACCTCTAATGTGATGCGAGTTTGTATTTGTAAACACAAAACAAAAACAAATATATGAGAAAATGTTCTAAATATTTATTTAGAGCGCTTTGTAGACACGAAAAGTAAGTAATTCTAATAAATTTATAAGTAAAATGTGCGTTAACTTAGCTTTCCACGTTTTACTTACGTCATGAGTGGTAATTTTTAGATATGCCGTCCCCTCGAATAGTTTCCCAAAGACGAGGAAATCTTGCTGCAAAATGACTGCGGCTCTTCGTTTCGATTGTAGCATCCCGACTTAACTCTATAGGGTCGGGGACCACGAAGACTTCGCCCGAAATGGAGGGATAGTACTTGCGTGAAGTGTTGGAATTAGTTTGTGGGTGTGTATTGCAGCAGCAATACAACAGCAGTAAGTGCACTGCTGTTTGTTCTAGATCAAGCAGACCACCGCCATACATACTTATTTGGCAAATACAAGAATGGCTTGATGAATTTTTGTCTCCAACTTGTTCTAATAAGGTCCTATTATTTTCAGAAAACCGATTACATATTGGAGCCCCCGGCTTTTTATAGCACCAAAGGAGGACTTGTTATAGCCTCCACTCCCTTGAGGAGTGGAGTTGGTGGTGAAGAGCAAATGGAACTGAAGAGCAAATGTTGAGAATGGCGGACAAATCATAGTGGAAGATTAGAATAAAATAAATAAAAAAGACTTTTATGTTTACCACACTATCACAATTAGGAAATGCTTATCTAATAATAACCCTAATTTAACTTTTGTTTTAATCATAATATGTTATCTTACATTTATGTATATTTACAGTTAGGTTTCTGAGGTTGTCGCCTCAGCAGCCTTGATCAGAAGAATTTGGCAGAGTGGCAGATTAGTATGTGTTAAATAGAGACAGCCGCATATTCACTTAATTAGATTTTAGAATCAAATATGTAAATAAAACCTATATACGTTATACCTAATTGCTTATTATTTATATATAAAAAGGTGGGTGTTTCATGATGAAGTTCCATACTTTCTGAGAGAAGCATAAATAATACCTAATAAATATTACAGGACTATTTCATGCTGTGTGAAATAAATGTCCTGTAATATTTATCAGACCTGTCGCAATGCATGGATCAGAGGGTTGGGCTATGAAGAAGACGGATGAGAGGAAAGTGCATGTTACTGAGATGCGAATGTTAAGATGGATGTGTGGGGTGACAAGGTTAGATAAGATCAGAAATGAGTTTATAAGGGGAAGTTTGAAAGTGGCACCAGTTGTAGAAAAGTTGAGGAGTGCTAGGTTGGCATGATATGGGCATGTAATGAGGAGGGATAATAGTCATTTGACCAAAAGGGTTATGAATTTGAGCGTGGATGGACATGTGAGCAAGGGAAGGCCGAAAAAGAGATGGATGGATTGTGTGAAAGAGGACATAGGTATGAAAGGTGTAGATGCAGAGTTGACGGTTGATAGGAGTGAGTGGAAGAAGAGAACATGTTGTGCCGACCCCACCTAGCGTGGGATAAGGGCAGGAGAATAATGATTTATTTCCATCATGCCTAAACCAAGCAAAGCTTGTAATAAGACAACTAGATTTTGGAAATAATATTGTATTGTTTGATGTGTATGTATCATCATATAATACAACACAGAACCTACATCAATACCTATTCATCAGGAACTAGATTTTGGAAATAATACTGTATTGTATGTAGGTATCATCATACAATACAATACTACACAGAACAAACATCAATATTCATCACACAAATGTTATTGCTGGGTGGGAATCGAACCCACAATACAGCTCAGAAGCACATAGGCTGGCTGTTCTTTCGAAGGTTTCTCCCTGTCCATGCGCTCTAGGTTTCGAAGATCTTCAGCGGCCTACAACACAACTCCCTCCACGGATCTCAACCATAAGGAAAAGACACATACAAATTACTCTGAACACGGCAATAGGTAGGTCACTTATAGAAGGTACAACACAACTCTCTCCATGGCTCACAACCATACGAAAAAGACACATAAAAATTACTCTGAACACGGCAATAGGTAACATAAAGTAGGTAGATACTACCCAAAATCGCCCACAACCCAACACTCTCCATGGCTCTCAAACAAACGAAAAAGACACACACAAATTACTCTGAACACTGCAATAACATATAGTGCCCAGAAAAACCCAAATATGTATCCTAAATTTGCCGAAAGCTGAATAATTCGGATGATGGTATTGATAACCGGTGCTCTACGGTAACCGGCTTCAAGTTATTCATCCAATAAAGATACGAACCATGGCAAAACAATTATTGAAGCCCATCTGCCTTACGCGGTACCGAATCTGTCATCTAAACGTCAAAATGTACTGAATGGACGGGTTTCATAACATGTGTTCACTTTTAAGATGGGAAACGCCATTTTGTATTTGACACTTGTGGTACCCGGTAGGTAAAAATCGTTTCTAGTTCTCATGAAGCTTATTTTAAGCCAATGGAGATCGGCTACGCCGTCGCCGGTACGGTCACAGGTCCCAATCTCATTCGAATTATTACGGTAGTTTCTCGTTTACTTAGCTTAATCTTTAAAAACCAGGGTTTAATGGGAATAAAATTCTGTACATTTCTATAATAGCTGCCCTTGTGCTGATTTTTCTTTTTCCAGTCTTTATGCCAGGACTGCCTAAGACAGTCTAAAGGAAGAGCTAATAGGTCGTGCGTATATAATATGTATGGAAAGATATCTCCACACTCCACCGCTTCATTGGCCAACCTATCCGCATACTCATTGCCAAGAATACCAGAATGACTGGGTATCCAGGCCAACGAGACGGAAAGACCTAAAGATTTACATTTATCTAGTTTAATTCTAGCTTCAATAAGAGGATAATACTTTTTGGAACGAAATGGGTATTTAATCAATGCCTGTAATGAACTCATAGTCAGTGAGGATAATTACAAAGCATTCTCCCTCAGTGGGAAGTTTAATTTTCTGAACAATATAATATTGCTTGTCATAAATTCCTACACCGATATTGCCCATTTGTGAATGTTTTGATGCATCAGTAAAAATTTAAGAGATAAGATGCCTAAGTTCATCAGCTAAAATTTTAAAGTAAACTTCAGCAATTTCGCGATAAAAATCTAGGTCAAAATAAACATAAGTAGTTATAAGCCAAGAGAAGCTGCAATGATGGTTCTTCTGCGCTGTAGGTTGTGGGTTCGATTCCCACCCAGGACAAACATTTGTGTGATGAATATAGATGTTTGTTCTGTGTTTGGGTGTGTATTGTATGATAAGTATGTATTTACAAATTAAAAAAAAAAATGTATTTAAGTATTATATCCGTAATCTAGTTCCCATATTACAAGCTATGCTTAGTTTGGGGCTAGATGGAGCTGTGTGAAATTAATGTCCTGTAATATTTATTATTATTATTAAATGATATGGCAGACTCAAAGATTGATATATTGGGGCCTTAGAATAATATATTATATATCGATGGGCCAGACAGTGTGCGATAACCAGACTAATAGGAAGCTAACGCTTGCGATAACCTTCATGTCCACGAGACGACCGAAGTCAAATCACACAACGAACTTTTTTTTGTTACCTACTCTCATTTTAATTTCTCTCTAGACTAAATTTTTAAGACTACGCGGACGAAGTCGTGGGAAGAAGCTAGTGATACGGACACAAATAAAAAGTCAATTATTCAATAAAAGATACATCTTTTATCAACAGTTTTGAATAAGGCAAACATAGAAACATATCTTGTAAATGTTTTAAATCGAAATAATTTTCAACTTCAATTACCTAGCTCTAAATTAATCTTAACTTAAGGATATTTACACAGAGATAGTCAATTATCTATAATTAATTACTTATTTACAAAAAGTTTAAACACATGTTCTATAGGCTCACGAGGCTGATAGGTAGAAAATACCTAGAACTAGCCACCTACTAGCAAACTACATCTTCAATCCAATGCAATAAAATCGATGGGTCAAGTTACTTTCATCATTCTTGATAATAAACAATAAGTGTCTGTTTGTGGGTGGGTAGTATGGTATTAGGAATATATATTTTATGTTATTAATGTCCACTCACTAAATAAATTGAAACTGGTACATTGCTGTACCAAACAAATACCATAACGGAATGAGTCTATGTATCAAAAAAGGCTCGTCTTAGATTGAATGCCGAAAACCATAAATTTTCCCTCTCCCATGCAAACGAAGTCTGTCATTCGTTTTGAAATGGTATATTTGAACAATTCAAAAGGAATTTTGCAAGTCAGATATGCAAAATCTAGGTTTACAGTACATTATCTTTATCTAAAAACACAATTCTAGCATATTTGATGAATCTACAAAATTAAGTTTGAACGGGACATGCCATTTCAGATTGAATGACTAAATACGCTTGTATGAGAGAGCGGTACGACTAGGGCTAATCTTCGAAGCGGATCGAATGAACGCCGGTGTCGATAGCGCCGCCTCTGTACGAGCCACGTTTCTTTTTCGTCTTCTCATGTTTGAATGACTTGCCGCGCGTGTGTTTCAAGTCTTGATTGGCACGTTCACCCCACGAACCTCGAGCTCCAAACTGAAAGTATTGTAATATAAGAACATATTTCTAGCAGAAAAACATTAGCTTGAGGAGATTGTTGCTCCTTATAATAGTCAAAGGGCACCTAGAAAAAAAACTATAATCTATAGTGGCTATTGTCTGAAATTAGGATCTTCATCCTAAGAAATATACATGGTTTATGTTTGCGTTATGAAAGCAAAGCGGAGATGATTTACACCGCTAAAGCGTTATCAGATCGGTATTTAATGTTCTTATTTTCGCCGTTACATAGCTTCAATTCAAAATATTTTAGATGTTCGGAAAATGTTTCTTTCGCTTCGCCGGCATCATTACTAAAGGCATAACTTGTCTAAGAGCTTACCTTAGTCGAATACTATTTTCTTGTTTTGAGAGTTATTGTCTCCTCCAAAGCTTTTCCTGTCATTGAAACCACCTTTGTTGAATCCTCCTCTGTCGCCTCCCCAGGAGTGACGATCACCGCGGCCGCCTCGGTCCCCACCGCGACCCCCCCGCCCGAAGCCTCCCCGCCCACCTCTATCGCCGAAGCCTCCCCGCCCTCCTCTATCGCCGTAGCCACCCCGCCCTCCTCTATCGCCGAATCCACCACGACCGCCGCGACCTCTATCTCCGAATCCACCGCGACCTCCGCGACCCCGGTCCCCAAAGCCTCCCCGACCACCCCTATCACCCCCGCGCCCTCTGAATCCCCCTCTGCCTCTATCGTTGAACCCGCGGCCGCGGTTGAAACCCCCACGTCCACCACCGTCGCCCCAACTCTTGTTCCCATCGGTTTCATCCACATCCTCGCCGTTTTCCTCACCCTCCTGATGGCGAGAATCACTAATTTATTAAACAAACCGAGACAACCCAATGTTACCGCTAAGTAAATGCCCGAAATGATAAGCCCTCATGACTCGCTAGTGGCAGGCATGTCTCACTGAGGGTAGATACATGGAGTTGCCTTGGCTTCTCAAGTTTTTGGGCATTTACCTTAGCTTCGAAAGAATTATCCGTTAGTCTAGGGTCCACTTGTACTGTTTCTGTGACCACACGTCTGAAGGGAGCCGTCTTGTTATCAGGCTCAGGTGTTGAAACAACATTTGTCCCCTAAAATGTTGCATTAAAATTATTTATCAATTTGGAGTATAATTATATGAGTTGCAGCTTACATTAACTCTCTCCTGAACATTCTGCTCAGCTTGTAATATATAAAGTATGTTTTAAGTCAGTCAAAGAGATATGCAGGTTAATGTTTCAGAATCCACTCTGCAGATGCCGTGAGTGATCTAACCAGAAGACGGGCAGCAGTTTCCTCCCGTGTTATTATAAAACGCCATTACTGCGATCACCAATCCACACATACAAATCGCTAAGTGTGGTGATTATGGCTAAAACCTCAAATTTTGGAAGATGCTTTGTATTCATGTGTTATTTGGCTAAAATAAAAATATTTATTAAACATGTCATTTAATTTAAAAAAAAAAATGTAATGAAGAGATCAAATACCTTTACAAAATTGTTGTATGGCTTTTTGGCTGGAACAGCATCATCACCAGAAGCTTTCCGTTTTCTTCCACCTTGACCATTCTCAACCACCTATGATGAAATAAAACAATTATATCATTTTAATTTAACATTTGTAGCTCCACATTGATGCTGATAAGTCTAAATCATCTACTTCATTTTTGAGATATCAAAGATCTCAAGCTTATTGTATACTTTTGCTTGTCATAATGCTAAGATGTCACATGAAAAAAAAAAAACCATTGTTCTGTCCTCATCAAGACATAATTATAATTTTATTCTGTAGACAGGGAGGTTATCTTACCCGATGTTCAAGTTATGGTAACTTCACCCAGAATCCTCTATAAACTGCGAAAAAGAGACTGACTATCTCACTTATAAATGCTGGAACACAACAATTTGAGATTTTTTTCGACAGAATAAGGTAAGATGGTGGTAGCTAGCCAGACGGACTTTAAACAAAGTCCTACCAGCAACCAAACCAAGCACAATATTGTACTCAAAGTACAATATTGTGCTTGGATATTGTACCTCTGGATATGACACCGGTATGCATACCACTTCACCACAGAGGCAGTTAAAACAAGAGTATTTTGGAATGGTACACATGGAGCAAGACAAGTACTTTGGGCCAGTTAGTTTTTTAATGATCCATTCAGACATATTGAGATAGAGTGTGTTTAGGTAATGAATTGGTTCCAAGTCAATTGTCTTAGTGATTACTAAAACCAGCTCTATTATTCTCTGATTATTACACAGCAATAACTAACACTTGGAAATTCTATGTGATTTCAGTCCAATTTTATGCAGAGTTGGTACAGCAAGAACGCACGGTAGGATATAAGGAGACAGTATATGATCAAATCAAATCAAGATGCTTGTTGGGGATTGGGCTGATGGTGATTGCCCAGCTTATAGAATAATTCAGTAAAAACAATCACAAAACTTTACCTCAGATTCACTATTTTTCTTTGCAATCTTGGTGGGTGGAGCGTCATCATCATCATCATCATCATCATTACTGGAGTCATCATCAGAAGACTCTTTCTTGGCAGCAGGTTTGGGCTTGGGTGTTTGTGCTTTAGCCTTAGGTTTCTCATCTTCACTGCTGTCATCACTTTCTGATGATGATTCTTTAGCTGAAGGCTTAGTGGCTGGTTTCACAGGTGTTGCTTGAGGCTTCTGTAAAGCTTTTGGAGGAGCTTCATCTTCACTGCTGTCATCATCTGAAGATTCTTGTTTTTTGGCTGGTGGTTTAGCTGGGGTAGGTTTAACAACTGGCTTTGCTGTTGTCTCTTCATCACTGCTGTCATCACTGTCTGAGGAATCCTGTTTCTTAGCTGGGGCTGGTTTAACAGCTGGAGCTGGCTTAGCAGGTGCCTTGGCTTTAGGCTTTTCATCGTCATCACTGTCAGATTCACTATCAGAAGATTCTGCTTTTTTCGTCAGTTGCTTAGGTTGTGGTTTTGCTGGTGGTTTTTGGGGAGTCTTTTTGGGCTCATCATCACTGTCACTATCATCTGATGATGACTCTTGCTTCTTAGCAGCTGGCTTGACAGGGGCAGTAGATTTAGGTGCAGGCTTGGCAGGTACCTTAGGCTCATCACTGTCATCACTGCTATCAGAAGACTCTTGTTTCTTAGCTGGAGTAGGTTGAGCAACTGGTTTAGTAGCTGGTTTGGCAGGTGTTGCTGCAGCCTTAGCTTTAGGTTTCTCATCTTCACTGTCACTGGAGTCATCACTGGAGTCTGCTTTTTTAGGTGCTGCCTTTGCAGGTGTAGGCTTACCTGCAGCTGGTTTAGCCGGTGTCTTCTGCTGTGGTTCATCATCACTGTCATCTGAAGACGAAGGCAATATCTTGGCCTCTTTAGCTGGTGTGTTCTCTGCAGGTTTTACTGCTTGCTTTTTAGGCTGAGTAGTTGCATTGTCATCACTGCTGTCACTATCATCCGAGGATTCTGCTTTTTTAGCAGGTGTTGATTTACCTGGTGCAGTTTGTGCTGGCTTCTTGGCCTACGTAAATGGAGAACTTAATTATTGAAAATGCAAAAACAATTTTACAAGATAACAACGGAAGGTGGTTCATTCAGAGGTAGTGACGAATACAATTTGTAAAATCACAGTTTTATTCATTGTCAAGTTTTACATCATAATAGCTAGTTCTATGAGCGAATTTTACAGCTTTTAACAGCTGTTCACGGTGACCATAACCACTCTGTCAAGAGTGTTCCAACTGGGAAGAAGAGAAATGTTGTCACAGGAAAAATTTAAATATGCTGGCAATTGATATGTTCCTGTTTTGTGGCTCACCTAAACAACATAATCATGTAGATACCACAAACATTAAATTGGCAAATTATGCACAACTGAGTTCTAAATAAACATTTGATCAAATTTAATATATTTCTATTAGTATTATATATTTGATTGCAAGCCTTTTAACAATACAGTTCCTGGTGAGGTTGTGGTAAATTTTACTGCTAATTGTAGTTTAAGACCAATTTTGTACCCAGTTCAAGAGCTCACCCTTTTCAAACAAAAAAATCATACCTTGGCCACTGAATCTTAGATTAGCAATTACACTGCAAACACTTTGAAGAAATTTTTTTTTTTTTTATATTACTAGGAATCCTCTAGAAGTTGCCACATTCCATTCCGTGTGATATCATATAGCCTTTATATAGCAGACAACCAAGACGCTTTCAAGAATACCTCACCCATACCCTTTGTCCAAATATGATAAGTAAAGTTATGAGGGAACTGGTGAACATGATACATACATTACATACAGTCTAAATGATATACCTTCAAATTGGTGATCACAATAAGGTAGGTGCTGTCAATCCCTTGGTCACTTTGAACAACATCAACACCAACCAGTTGTTAAGCATAGTTTTTTTTACCTGTGGTTTCTTTTCATCTTCTGAGCTGTCATCTGAGGAGTCCTGTTTCTTAGCAACAGGTGCTTTGCCATTTACTTGTGGTTTTTTGGATGGCGCCTCATCCTCACTGGAACTATCATGATATAAATTAATAACTTGAACTACTTTCACGGAAGGCATCATTGAGCATGAAAGTTATAATCAGAGGTAGTGACGAATGAGATTTGTAAAATCAAAAATATTTCATTGTAGGTATTTTATCATCATATTTGTAATTAAACTGAAGTACTCTGCAGTACCATGTGGGGTGGTTATCACACAAGTACAAGAACAAGAAACAATAAATAATAAATGTAGACAATAGGTTCTCAGTGAGATTTATTATAGAGTAAGACAATAACTTCAAAATAAGGAGATTGAGGTATGACAAAATATGTGGTACATCTATGGGATTTAGTGTATAAGAGTTTTTAAGCTTTGAGAGTATATATCAAGCTTAGGAACTAGCAACAGTCTCATTATCTATTCTAAACAATTATGTAGGTACCTGTCAGAGTTCTTCGGAGCTGGTTTCTGATTTTTATTTGCAGCTTGGTATATTTCTACCAGTGGTCGTGCATTTTTAACAAGAGGTTTCTGAAAAGTAAAAGTATCTTGAAGTGAACACATTTACAAACGTTCCACATGTGACGAACTGGTGCATTTTATTGGATGCCTTGCTTAGATATAAATATATTTACGACTCTAATGCACTTGATAATACTAAGAAAACTATGGTAGATATTTCTTCCAGGTAAAGTTAGGGAAACAGAAAATCAGAGGAACACGTGTGCTGAGCCGCCACACGTGGTTTTTTTCGTTACGGGCGTACTTACCGCTTTTGTCTTTTGCAAGAACTTCTGAGCGATAGATTTATCTACATCTAGCAGAAAGTGATGTACGAGTGAATAAAGTTCTGCTGGTATATCAGTGATTCCCATTTTGAAGAATTTTATAAAAATTTAGCACGGCGTCGCACTACACACGCCGATTGTCTTGTTCACTTTTCAATGAATGAATGAAGGAATGTAAAGGAGAAATTAAATGGTTTCATGTTATCAAGACGAGATCGAGAATGAGTGAGGTACATTTTTTTTTGTTGTAGGTGAAGAAGAAGAGTCACCACAGATCACACATTTTTTTTGTAGATCTTAAATTAAACAAGCCAACTCTAACAATATATGAATAATATTATTATTCCAGCAAGGTGTATTGGTGCTTCTGTTCCTCTAATTGCTAACAACCACAACCACGAAGTCCTGCCGATGTCTGGCGCCATACGATTTGCCGTGTTCCATCAGTAAGGGGGAGAGCCAGAGCTTTCCCAGAAAGCTCGATCCATCTCTAAGCTGTTCAAATAATTTCGCCATTAAACAAGCCTGGCTGCGATGACAGTGCACACATACGGGTAATTATGTCAGGATCGATGTCATCACCCGCGATGTGCAGATCCCAAGCATTGAGGAGTTTGTGATATTGTTGGCGCGACGAATGTCCACGACAACAACTGCCACCGCCAGATAACTCAATTCTTTTGCTCTAGATATCTTAATACCCTGGCAGCCCCTGCCCCGTGGAATACTAGGCACTCCTGACTTTCAATAGTATTGCAGTCAGAAGGAGTCACCTCAATCAAACCTCAATGCTACGGATATCCCAATTACACAGGTAGGCACCAAAAGCCCGCGACCTTGTGGTAGTTGCTACAAGAGTTGATGCTAGCGACGACTTAGCGCCAGCCAAAGGCCTTACCCGCAGCTACATTTTATTTATACTTGGTCTGCTCTACCCTTACGCTCTACCTACTTAGTCTGCTAAAAAATACATAATAATTACAAGGCGGTATAGCTAGTTAAAAATCGTTAGCCTTCCCTTTATGGGTTAAAAAAATATTCTAATTAATTGATCTGTGGCCCTAACCACAGAGCATAAGGGCCGACCCTGCTCAGCTCATCTGCCTGCTTTGCTCTATCAAAGTATTCTCTGGCTTTGCCTCTACAGCTCTACATCTACATACATTAGTTACCTACATTACATAGTACATAATTGATCTGTGTGTCTGATTTTGCTTGCAGTTGTTTTGTGTTGTGGTTGGTTGTGGCTCAATAATTGATTTGTCCCTATCTATATTATTAATTATAATAGTTATACATACAGACAGGTACTGTCCGTTTATATTTGGACGATGTAATGCACAATACTTCTGATAATTGACAGGGTCGTTACCTTTTACATGTTATTGTTAGAGCCAAGCGTAGTCGAAATTCGATGCGACCACTGGATTGTAAATAAAGAATGTTACGTTTAAAGTTTTGAGTAAAGCTTCCGTTGCTTGTGCTGTGCGGAATTCACAATGCCAGTTCAGCAGATCAACGTGAAGAATACAAATGATATCGAGACTTGGGAATGGGGTGGTGGATGTGGCAGAGAGGTGCTCCGCACGGGATCTGGCAGCAGTCGCACTTCCTGCAGCAACTCTAGCGGCGATATCTGCAGGATTTGTCACTGTGAGAGTGAACCGCACAACCCACTACTTGCACCTTGCTATTGTTCAGGTATGATTCAAGACCATTATTCTATCTTGGTGTTATCATATATTTTAACCACAATAATATTCCAAATACCTAGTCTAAATTATGTAGTATTGATATTTACAGACACAATAAAAATAGTTATATTTATTATTGCTTAACAATTAAATATACATATGTTATATGGTAAATAAATTGAGTTGATTATACAGAACATTGAAGGACTAAGATTTAAAGATATAATTAGAGGAGCACTAGCTTTTAGGATTTTATTGTATGTTTTTTTTGTGTTTTAATCTGTGTATAATCTGGTCCAAATAAATAAATGAAACACTGACACAAAAGCAATCTATTGATAATAATTATTATTCAAATGTAAACATAATTTTGTAGCAGACTGACTGACTGACCATCAATGCACAGTCCTAACTAGAGGTTCTGGAGATGTTTTGGGAAATTTCCAAAGGATGATGATAATTTCCTGGGTCTTTTATTTGGTTTGTTATTTAGTATGACAACTTTAATCATATACCTTCTTTGTTTGCTCTCTGCATAAGATTTCAGGGGCAGCTTTACCCATTGTGAAGCTTGGTGCTGGTAGACCTTTGCAAGGCCCTTGACTTTGTGTAGTTTGTTTGGATGATTGTTTCTGTTGATAGAAATGCATAATTATAATTTTACAAATTTAGGGGTTTAAAATTGTTTATTGTAGTAGGTATTTTACCTATATTTTTCTCACATTTTATTGAGGTTACACAGCTGTGGTCTCAGGCAGACTCAACCTCGCTGTTTGAAACCCTGCCAAAAAGTTGTATAACTCATAATCACAATGATAAATTATTGATCATGATAAACTTAGGTGCATTAATATTCTAAAATAATCAGGGATTCAGAAGTGATGAGTGCCAATTTTTCTAATATTAAAATCTTGTATCTTGTAAAATTTCTTGTTACTACTTTCTTTTGGTGGCTCATTTTCTTTTTCAAGTACCGGACTCAAATTTTCTACCATCATCCCAATTCATAACGCAAATCTGTTTCACACATAAAAGTTACTAAAATTACAAACAGTTTTGTAGTAATTCACTTGTTATGATAAGAAATATATTTTACATTATTTGAGTAAGATCATGTGGCATGACCTGAATTTATAATGCGCAGCGTTATTCTGTTTCGGTCCAAAATTCAAATTAACATTAGTACTATTAGTACCTAATATTTTTCGAGTCCTTAGTTTGCTTGCCAACCCCACAAGCCGCTGTTAGTTATAATTATTCACTGCTCATCCTTTTGTAGCATACATAAAGAATCACACCTACACAGCTTTTGGTGTTAGCAACAGGATGCATAGATAGAGTTCATAAAACTGTGGTGTTATGGAACAGGCAAAGCTTAAAAAATTATAAAAGAAACAAATACAATAGGCATTACTGATTTGGTGTTTGTTTGTTCACAGGTAGCTTGAAATATGTTCACCAGAGCTGCTTGCAACAATGGCTGACCGCTTCAGGAACCAGATCATGTGAACTATGCAAGTTCAACTTTATCATGCACACCAAAATAAAGCCATTCAATGAGGTTTGATATATTTTAACAGGTACTATTTATGCTGCTTTGTCCCGATCATCCCACACTGGATATAACCTACCTATATCACTCTCTGTATGCACCCCATAAACTAACCTTGTTAGTAAACAAAATCACGTTATTTTTCTTTATATGAAACAAAAGAAAATACTTTATTATATATATTTTATATTATTACAGAAGGTTTTTTTAAACATATGAGAATATTCCTATATTTTTTTTTCATGTTTCACTTGTGTTTATTTGAAAATATAAGCTCAGACAACTGACATGCAAATATTTATGAGTAGGTTTATGAAAGAGCCTCTATTCACTTATCACAAGTACTTAAATGGCGCTTTGTTACCAATTTTTTTATTATCTGAGAAGATAAAGGGTTCACTGCTTACTACCTACTCAGCGCCAAGCAGTCCTCAGAATATTTAATAATTACTACTGCACGCTCCATTGCATCATATTTATTACAATTGCGTAAATTAAACGTGAAGCAATTTCAATATGTACCTCTAGTCTAGTTATTGATTAACATAACAATAAGTTGTCCATAGCACTCGTCATTGAATGATGTGTGATGTTTGTTTATCGCCGTTATTATATTTAAATTTAAAATCCATGACATCACAGTTATTCCATCTAGATTCTTATATTGCACACTATGAAAAACAGTTTTAATATGCATCTTAAGAATCCTTGATCTCTCAATTTTGTTCACTTGGTTTATTTAGTGAGGAATAAACATAGAAACAGTTGTTTGCTGTTTCAACTAACCATCCCTAAATGAATGAATTGTGGTAATTTCCTGCAATTACAAGCACTTATTAGCTTGTGAAAAGGGATAAAAATGGTGACGGCGGCGCTGTGCTCAAGGGATTTCAATAGAACATTTTGACCACAAATATGATAAGTATTGAAATGTAAACGAGATGACTAAGACTTAGGACCACCTTTTGGCATATTGTACGCATGGAGTGATTTAAAAGTAGTTCATAATTAGTTCAAGTTTATATGGAGAGGTAGTGCAGAAGCTATAGGGTTCCATACCTCCGACGACAAAACTGAACCCTTACCAGATCACTTGTGTGTCGAAATCACACTTGGCCTAGTGCATATAGTACTGGACTAACGTTCAAGCTTTATTTTTTAATCTTATGATCGTACTTCGTCTGCTGGGCGATCGTTAGTGGTGGGAAAACCGGTCTGTTAGCCACCTTTTTGTTGTGGATTTGAAACACCGCAATTTCCGTCTCGTAATAGCAAACGATCAGGTATGTAACCTATAACAAAATAGCGATACTTTTTTTTATATAAGCTATGACCTTTAAACTTGCACAGGAAATGGTGAGGATAGAGCGAGATACCCAGAGCAATTATGGCTCTCCGCGCACTGACTGAAGAAGTTGAACTGCTTGATGCTGGACTTGGATCATCCAGCTGTTACCGCCAGCGAAAACCAGCGATTCTGTTGCCCGGGGTAGACCGCTAGGTGTACCTCTAACCTGGGACCTTATTTTCAGCAGTGAACTTCGGTACTGTGGTTATTCGGTGCTGTTGATGATGGTATAAATAGTAGTTGGTAGAGTAGGTATGTGATACAGTGACATATTCCAGTGGCGACTTTTGGAGATGTCGGGCGTGGAGCGGCGGCGCTTGTTCTGCGCTGTGCTGTTCCACTGTGTAGCCGCGCTGTGCGTCATGTGGTCTCTGTTCGTGCTCATTGAACGCGCCGTCGAAGAAGTCAATCGGGGTCTCATAGGTGAGCTCCCTTTTACTGACAAGTTTAACCGCCTCTGTGGTCTCTTTCTATTTGTTACCTTTTCTATGACAAAACGGCTGAATACTGACCATATTTTTGGTGCCTTGTGGTAAGCTTTTGTGTCTATGGACGCTTGTAGCACAAAAGTCAGCACTCGCGCATCGCCGACACTTTCAGAAATGTTAATACCCCTGTTTTTAAAGATCCCATATTGTAGTCTTGGGGAAACGAACTTGCAGCGCAGAAGGCGGAGCTTCTATCAATCAATACACCAACTGAGCTTTGAGGCCAGTTAATTTTAAATAGGAGAAAAATGTGCTGACATGAACTGACCGCGCCATCAGGTTTTCAGAAAAGTTATAAAAAAATTACAAAAAAATTACGTGGGCACTTCAGATATTAATAGTGTATACGCCCAACGTGTTTCTGATACCGGTGGAATATTAATCTGCCGGATTGCATGGTGGGGTGGCCGTACGAAGGGGTAGAAAATGGGAATGTGCTTTTGTTATCTTAGAGCCTGTTGACGCATGAAAAGATAATTATCTGAATAGTCTGGAAATATTTTATCTCGTTGAGTGCTGGCGTTTCAGCACGTCTTACACACCCAGTTTGCTTTGTTGCACGCAACGAGCTATCGCACTGTGGAATCCTTCATCATTGAAGACGTATTCTTTGACTATTTGAATATTTTGAAATATTGTATCGATATACGACCTAGCGGATTTCGTGAGATACAAATAAACACCCGGCACTTCAAGGAAAAACCGTCGTTACTGCCCTTGTTTTGAATATCAGCTAGTTCAACACATGTTACTTAAAGCAAACATGTTGGATCACGTTTCACATAGGAACAGGATAATGTGAACCTAACATGTGTCCATCATTCACATGTTAGCACTTCCTATGCAATGCACTCGTTGAAGTGCCGGGCTAAGCGTAAGAATATACCTACAAAGTAATAAGGTAAATTGTATATATATTCATAGGGTTCCATACACATAGTCTGCCAACGAAACCCTATTACTAAGCCTCTGCGGTCCATCCGTCTGTATGTCTATATGGTTTCTCATGAACCGTATAGGAAGATAGACAAAATGTTCACGGACTGAGTATTTAGGGTACCGCTTTCACAAAAAAAAAAAAAAAGGAATATGTGGTTCGGAACACTCGTAAATGTTGCCCGGGCAAGAAATGATCTACTATGGAGCCAGCCTAACCAGAAGGTGCATAACTCTCTTCTTTAAGACATAAGGGTCGCAACTTAGAGACAGACGCTGGAAGCTGATTCCAAGATTTTGCAGTGCGCATAATAAAATATTTTTAAAAGCGTTTGGTCTGAAAGCTTAGTTATATATTGAAGATGATAATTAGCAATTTAACCGCCTCTGTGGTCTAATGATTCGCCCTAATGATTTAGATCTAGAAGTCCAGGGTTTGATACCCGGATACAATATTGTGCTCGGTTTGGTTGTTGGTAGGACTTTGTTCATGGCCGTCTAGGTACCACTATCTTAACCTAAATCTGTCGCTATAACAACAATTCTAAATTATTGTGTTCCGGCAGTTAGAGGTAAGATAGCCAGTTACTCAAACTGCTGATGATTCTGGGTGAAGTGCGCCTCCACCTTCGGCTTTATCATAACTTGACGCTTCCCTGTCGAAGAATAAAAGTGTATATAAAATTCCTACTAAAGATCTGTGAAAGCCGAATAATTCCGTGATGCTCCCACCGAAGTACACCTGTAGAAAAGCAACAAACACGCCACCTTGCGACGATGGCTCAGGCTGTCGAGCCTTGCTTTGGCTAGGTACACCTATTGAGCCTCTTGGCCCTTCACCGAGTCAAGCTTGGCAAGTTGGTAGATATTTGCCTGAACTATTTTTACTACACTATTTCGTGTGCATTACTCCAGCAGGAAAGTATCTTCTAGAACGAAATGAGTTCAACAAATACTCAGAGCGATATATTAGTGCGCCAAGTATGAAATTAGTGCATGTTACCGTTTTGGAATAAAACGCGAAAAACGTTTCCTGCTGGAGCAACGTTCTTCCAGCAGGAAGATTCTAAACGAATGACCGTAGCCATAAGTGTCATATATGGGATGGGCAAATAGCTTATATTTGTGCATAAAATTACGCGAAAAATGAAATTAGTGGGCTTTATGGTTTTTAAGATATTTCATTTCTTGCTGGGGGAACGTTTTGAAGAATCGTGTTTCTCGGAAACCATTAGATGTGCAGCCGTAAGATATGCATACATGAGTAGTTCTTCATTTGTGCGTATTTGTGACATATTAATAGTATCAAAAATATATACCGTTTTTAAGTAATCTAGCTTTTTATTTAAACACTAAAAAGTGTCTAGCTCTTAAATGGGCAAACATACAAGTTCATTGTAAACGGTATTCGGTTCTTGTCATTCTATGCAACTATATAAAACTTCAGGAATGCACATACAAGCGTTTTTGAATAATATAGCTTAGATCAAAACTTTTAGTGTCATAAGTTTGACGTCAAAATGCAAGAAACCTTTTAAACCCACGATTGTGAATTTATACCTTAGAATTAGAGCGGTTATTGAAAATTATATCTTGAAAATTTCTGCTTTACACGTCTCGTATTAAGGTAGATAGTTATCGAAAACTCATGTTAGGAGTAACTACTAAAAAATAAGTTCTGTCCCAAGTTAAGGCCCACTAATTCCAATTTTCGCGCACTTTTATGCACAAATGTAAGCTATCTGCCCGTATATGTCACTTATGGCTACGGTCATTCGTTTAGAATCTTCCTGCTGGAAGAATGTTGCTCCAGCAGGAAACGTTTTTCGCGTTTAATTTCCAAAACGGTAACATGCACTAATTTCATACTTGGGGCACTAATACAGCATATATCGCTCTGAGTATTTGTGGAACTCATTTCGTTCTAGAAGATACTTTCCTGCTGGAGTAATGCACACACTATTTCAAGAAGATCGAATAGGAACAAACCAGGTGTGGCCTGTGGAATACCATTTGACTTTATTTAGGATGTCCAGCACTTTGGGCGCATTTAGAGCTTTAGGTTTTATTGCCTCCATCGAGTATGAAGAGTATTCAAATCACATCGTGTGTTTTGTTAAAATCGGCAACAATATTCTGTCATTTTCTGGCAAATTATATTGTTGAAATGGAATCTTTTTATTCCCACGAATTTCGTTCTAAAACAGTTTACCTTACCAACGTGCCGCGCCGTGGCCGGTGGCATATGGATATCGTGAAAGCCGACTAATAGAGCTCAGCAGAAGGGCAGCAGCTTCCTTCTGTGTATTATCTACACCGTACTGCAATCACCAATCTACCTGCCAAGCGTGGTGATTATGGCCAAAACCTCCAGCTTTGGAGGAGGCTCTGTCCAGTAGTGGACATGAATGTGCTGTTGATGATGATGACCTTACCAATAACCGTGTTGCGCGTACTTGAACCGTAGGTTTCCCCTACAGCACACACATTTATGACACAATGTAACTGTGAGATGTTTTTTTGTCTCGGTGTGACTAAAGCAATGCAAACATGACCACATGCATAGATTCATAGGTAACCCATTTCATATGTGGCGTTCGCAGAAGACATTGCATGATTTGATGTAGGTAATAGACTTGGCAAGGTACTTAGCCTACTGTTATGTGTACTAACTCACGTAGACATTTGTGTGTTGGTATATTCTTGCGTTTGTTTAAAGTAGCAAGGCTGTTATTTATTCTATGGCATTGGACACAAAGTTACGAGTTAACTATTTGACTGTTTATATTTAGAATTCTATCCAATGCAGTACAGTAGATCCATCATCAGCAGCCCATTAGTGTCCACTAATGGACAAAGCCTTCTCTAAAGCTAGAGGGGTTTTTCTTTGGTTTTGATTGGTGATTGCAGTATAATAAATAAATTAAATTACAGGACAATAATTTCACACAGCGCTATCTAGCCCCAAACTAAGCATAGCTTGTAATATGGGAACTAGATTACGGGTAGAATACCTAAATACTTTTTTTTTTAATACTTGTCATACAATACAACACCCAAACACAGAGGACATCTATATTCATCACACAAATGTTTGAAAGTGCAGTAAATGTGTAGATAATACACAGAAGGAAGCTGCTTTTCTTATGGTGAGATCCCTTAGTCGGCTTTTACGACATCCATGGGCTGAGTTGGAGGGGTAGATACTTAAGCCGCGACCGCCACTACGGCACAAAAGCTTAGTAAGAGTAGATTACCCGGTACTTATTTAATCTGCCTAAAGGTCTATAAAACTTCGTTCCGGCTATCCCTTGAGTAATTTAGTTATCCTTTCTAAACAAAGGAAGGTACTTTTCAAATTTCAAGTCTCTAGGCCTTCTGGTTTGGGCTGTGCATTGATGTTCAGTCAGCACAGTAACTCATTCACTCACGCCAAGCTATTTTATAAGATACTAGCTATGCCCGTAGCGTTGCTTGCTTTTTTATACAAAAATCAATAAAATAAAGCCAAAGTCCACCCTGAAAGTCCTTTCTAAATATTGGTGAAAGAATTGTTGGACTCGTTTCAAAGGAGTTGGAGGTAACATCCAAACTGGCAATTTTTTTTTATTGTACGTTGGAAAAGCGCTTGGCCTTCATCACACCTGGTTACAAAATATAAAGCCGAAGAGGCACTTCACCTGGAATCCTCAACAATCTGAGGAATGTTGTGCTTGGTTTGGTTGGTGGTAGTACCACCAGGTCCTACCACCAAGCACAACATTGTATCCCAGTATGGATCGAACCTCTGGATCTGCTATCGGTAAGCAAACCATTACCACAGCGGCGGTTGCAACTTTAGGACCCTCTTTAAAATATTAGATTTGATGTGTGGATTTTAATTTCAGCATGGCCGTTCTGGACGAAGCTAGTGGTGGTCGCAGTGGGGTTTACAGGCGGGGCCGTATTCATGTACATTCAGTGCCGACAGTACCTACATCTTTGCAACCGTTGGCGAACTCATAACAGGTACGTTTTTTTTATGTATGTTCCCCGATTACTCGAAGACGACTGGACCGATTTGGAAAAGTTCCTCAGTTCCTCAGTTTGATGAGGATTCCGGGTGAAGTGCGCCTCCACCCTCGGCTTTATCTCAACTTGTTACCAGGTGAGATGAATAAAAAAAAAAACTTAAATCACTTGTTAATGAATAGGGTTTACAGGCGGAGCTGTGTTCATGTACATTTAGTGCCGGTTGCATAGTATTTAATGTGCAGGTCTTTATGGGTTAGACAGTTAGCACAGTAAGCGAAGAGAGGTCTATGCCCGGCAGTGAGATGAGACCGGCTGCAAAGTCAAAGTTGACCAGACTTTTTGCATTGCGATTTGAGGCTCTGTCTGATATATTTCCCGACGAATGGAAAGTGTTGTGCTGACGAAGTGGCAGCGGGCAGGCCACATAGCTCGCAAAATTGATAACCGCTGGGAGCAAGGGTTCTCGCATGGCGACCGCGATTGAACGTGAAACAAGTGGACTACAAAAATGTGGACTGACGAAATTGTGGCGGGCGCGGGCAGTCGTTGGAAGGAGGCTCCCGTTCGCTATTAGTGGCGTCGATTGGGGGAGCACTATGTTCAGCAGTGGACGTATAACCGGAAATTATGATGATGATGATGATGCATGTCTGGGTGCTGTAGTGACAGTGAAATTGATGAATTAACTTTTTTAATGTGATTATGTTTTTATATTTATATATTTCGATGTTTTATTTTTAAAATCCAACTATATTTTATTTGAATCTGTTCTTTAATTAGCATTTATTATACTGTTTTCCTGTACTGTAATTTATTAGAGTAATTGGTTTATCCGTGCTAATAACATTAAATCAACGACAAAATGATAATTGATCTGCAGTAAGTACTTTATGCTCGCTCATCGATAATAAGCATATGATTTAATCTGATTTATTGTTTTTTGTGCAAAATCATTGCAACGGTGTACTACGGTTTGTAGATACATGTAATAATAGTTTTGGCTGAGTAATATGTGAAAAATACCTAGTATTGCATACAATTTACGCTATGATCACGTTTATATACAAAAATACGAATGACGTCTACGAATGAGCTGTGTAAACAATATAAAGCAACGAGGAAAATCTGCGCCCGGTAGTGCCAACGCAGATGGTATCAATTTCAGTCACCGTAGGTTACTCAATAACTATTATCTAATCTGTGACGTAGGTGAGTAGGAATGCAATTCTACTCGTATCAAATTAAAACGAAAACAGAAAGGTAGTGTTCAGTACCTAATATAATTATTACATTTTAAAACAGAAAGGAAGTATTTCAGTGCCTAACCACGCGACGTAACTTAACCGCCTCTGTGGTCTAGTGGTTCAACCCACCGATTTCAGATCCAGAGGTCCCGGGTCGATCCCCATGGGGAGTACAATATATTGTGCTTGGTTTGGTTGGTGGTAGGACTTTTTTTACGTCCACCTGGCTAGCTACCACCTTCTTATCTAATTATGTCGCCATAATAACCATTCTAAAATTGTTGTGTTCCGGCATTTAGAGGTAAGATAGCCAGTTCCTCAGTTTGTTGAGGATTCCGGGTGAAGTGCGCCTCCACCTTCGGCCTTATCTCTTTGTGATTGTGGTGATAACTAAATTAATTAATTAATTAATAATAAGTAAGTAGGTAAAAACGGTATGCTGTATACAGGTGTGCGTGTTCTTAAGTGTGAGTTGGATGTGTAGAGAAGTGTATGTGTTGTTTGTTGTTGTGGACCCCAGTACCACAACAACAAACACACGAGACTATGAGACTGATTGACTGACTGACATAAGAGTTGGGCAACAGGAAACTCCATATGTAAAGTGTTGTGTGTGTGTGTGTGTGTGTGTGTGTGTGTGTGTGTGTGTGTGTGTGTGTGTGTGTGTGTTGTAGTATCGGCATATGTGGGACTTACTATTAATACCTACTTATATACTTTTTTCTTTTCTTGCATCATTGTGTTTCTGATAACCCAAATTAAAAACAAAACACCAAGTTTAATTTACTCTAAAAATACATGCTATGTTTTGAAGCCCTATTTGACATAGTATAGTACTTAAAAGAGGTTTAGGTCAGCTAAAAAAGTTCGTAGCAATACAACTAAATGTATTGCTACGAACAAAGTGCCGATTGCCTTTAATTAATTAAAACTCCTTTGTTTAAACTACATACAGAGTACTTAATAAGATTTTCCTGATTTATGATTAAGACCTACTTATTCACTAACAAATGAGTGAACAAAAACGTGTATAAACCTGTAATGACATGGGCAAGGGAAAAATAAGAAGACAAAGGAAATATAATTACCTATATGAGTTATTTATCATGGAATTACTTATGGCGCGTAACCATGGCAAAATATGATATCCTATGTCCGTGCAGGTAACACGGTCTCGCGACAATACGTCCATACCATTATTATAAATTTGTTCATGCGTCACTTTCTATAATAATAATAATAAATCCATTTATTTTAGTTCATAAGTATATTATAAAAACTTGTAAATTTAAAGTATATACCTTACAGACTAGCATACATACAAAAAAAAAACAATAACATTTATTTGGCACGTCATTCCTCAACGTGCTACTTGCTGGTGGAAATGGGGGGTATCAGCAAGTCTTTCACGAAACCGCCGAAATTCGACACCCTTCGGCCAAAAGTCCTCTTGCATACAGAAAGCAAGCTATGAAGTCGGCATGAGTTGAAACCCACCTTGTTTTGCGAATGCAACTTTACCACGCTCAATATTTATGCCTAAAAATGAACGCCCCTGTAGTGGGGCGTTTACGCGGTTACGCTCGCATGCAAAGTAGCTGTATAGACACAATACATATAAATAGGCTTTGTCATTGGATGTTCAGTTACTAATGGTAACTAACAATCAATAAAAGAAAGAAAGAATCCCATTTATTTCTAATTAATAAATGACAAAGACCATCGACTGACTGAGCATGACTGATCATCCAATGACAAAGCATATTTATCTGTATACATCTACACACTTTTGCAAGCCAGCGTGACCGCTGTGTTCATTTCAAGACTGGTCAGGCTGGCTTTTACCTACCTATGTACCTAGGTATTAACAAAAAATATTTTTTGTTTCTCTCTAGAATTCTCCGTAATCTAGTTTCCAAATAGCTTTGCTAAGTTAGGGGCTAAATGGCGTTGCCGAAATGACTATTATTACGACTAAACAGCTGAACGGATCCTACTGAAAATTGGCATGGATATAGTTTATGCCATGGGGAATAATACTCGTATAGGCTGCTTTTTTTTTATTGTTCGACGGGGAAGCGCTTGGCCTTCATCTCACCTGGTTACAAGTTAAAATAAGGCCGAAGATGGAAGCGCACTTCACCCGGAATCCACAACAAACTGAGGAACTGGCTATCTTACCTTTAAATGCCGGAACACAACAATTGTAGAATTGTTGTTATGGCGACAGAATTACCCTCTCATCTCACGTGAGTGTAACTGCGGACAAAAGCTTCGAATGACAAGCCTCACAGCTCATTGTGGGTTTGATTCCCACCCAGGATATATATTTGTGTGACTAATATAGATGTTTTGTTTTGTGTTTAGGTGTTGTATAAAATGATAAGTGTGTATCTATTTGCAAAAAGTAAAGGTATTTTTTAAATAATTTTCCTGTAATATATGTATGGACAGGAATTGGCTGTAAACCCCCTCGACTTGTTCGTTTGGAAGTATATTCAATCTGGAACGATTTTTTTTATGTTCATATGAAGATCTTGAAACTTGCGATGGCAAAGAAGAGGTCTATTCTACTCGTATAATGAAGTGTACAGTCGATTTAAGGCAATAAGGTCGGAAAAAGACTGACACCTATTCAAATTTCCGACAAGGCTGAACAAACTTGATAGCTGTAGGTATCCCATGTATAACATATTTGCGTTTAATATTTACACTACAAATTCGTATATGTACTGGCGCAGGCCTCTAAAGACGACGAATGGTCGTATTCTGCTAGCAGGCCGCGGATTGTCTGTAAATGTACCTAACTGTAAACATGCATAGTGGCCGCGACTCGGCTTAACTGCAGTGCAGAGGTCAGGCTTTGTAACATGAGGTTAATCAGTAAACGTAGCTACTAATATAATGCGCTAGCCATTACGTGGAATCTCTGGCATATCATGTGTGGATATATACCACGGACATTGTACATCAACAATGTGAAACATAAAACAATATCAAAACACAATACATATATTTATTGGCAATATAAGACGATAATAACGTAAACAAGTTGAAACTTGAAAAAACTAAAACCCGACTGCAAAATGTTGAACTTCAGGTTCTACGATTTACGATACGGAAACACGGTTAAAAAGTATTACAATCAAATAATATTTAGAATCGGCATGTTACCTTTTATTTGATACCTATATTATCCAACCTACTGAAGGTTGCCCCCATGTCACTCGCTATATTGTTAATATATATATAATATATATTAACAAGCCTCATAGCTCAGTTGGTAGTAACTCTGCCTTCTGCGCTGTAGGCTGTGGGTTCGATTCCCACCCAGGACAAACACTTGTGTGATGAATATAGATGTTTGTTCTGTGTTTGGGTGTTGTATCATATAGTAAGTATGTATTTAAGAAAAGTATTTAAGTATTCTATCCGTAATCTAGTTCCCATATTAGGAAAGATGGTGGTAGCTACCGGACTTAAACAAAGTCCTGTCACCAACCAAACCAAACATAATATTGTAATCCTCCTGGGGATCGAACCCGGGTTCTGAAATCGGTGGGTTGAACCACTAGACCAGAGAGGCGGTTAACCATGTTCCGAAGTCGCGTTCGACAATAACTTACCCAAGCATATATCTTCTGAACTTGTTCTAATTGCACATGGGAATCAAACCTACGTAGGCACGGGACTTTCCTAGAAAATAAAGTAAAATAAAGTCTTCTGTCCTTTTACTACACTAGCCGCGCCCCGCGGTGTTACCCGCCGTTAATAAGTAGGTACCAGATATTTTTATGCCGTGTCGATAGACGTATAGGTACCTAGTCACCTAATCTGATACTTGAACAATCATTTTTTCATTTATATTCCCCATCAAGTCGCTTTAGGCGCTATTATTGCTGTTTCACACAACCACTGTTCGTCAAACATTCCATAAATAGAACAATTTGAATAAAACTTAGAAAAAAATAATACGTTAACTTAACGCCTTCTCTTCTTCTATATTTTACACGTAACAAATATACTACATGAGATACGTTTGATGAAATTTGTTATGAAGGTAGCTGATACCCTGGACGTAGCTTACTTATTATCCCAAAAATGTGAAGTATTCCCGTAGGATGTACCATAGTATGTTTTTTACTCTTACACGCTCAAACGGCTGAACGGATTTTGATGAAATTTATTATAAAGGTAGCTTAATCCTGGATTAACACAGGCTATATTTTCCCGAAAACATATTTTTTCCAGGATAAACTACATTTTATATCGAAAAAAAAACGTATTCCGTGGGAACACGGGATCCAGGCTATTATCTATGTATATTCCAAGTTTCAGCGAAATCCGTTCAGCCGTTTCAGCATGAAGAAGTAACAAACACACACACACACACACACACACCACACACACACACACACACACACACACTGACAAACTTTCGCATTACTAATATTAGTGTGATATTCAAAACTCACATAAAAAACGCGACTCCCCGCGGGTAGGTGAGGAAGGTAGCACTCAAAGATTGTGTGGTTTTGGTAGGATACTGCTGATACAAAACGCGCCGGAGAAGGTGGCGCTGAGGCACGCGTCGCCGCCGGTGCGGGCGGCGCGGCGCGAGCGCAGCACCCGCGGCCAGGTGGTCGCCAACATCGAGCCGCCGCCGCCTCCCGCCGTCTACCACGAAGAGGTACTCCACATATACCTCTGCATATTTACCGAAACCATTGCCGTCCTCGTTCAAAGGGGGGTTAGTAGCTGCGACGACATTTTATTTCGATTCCAGTATTCATCATCATTTAATGCGCTGCCCCGCGGTTGGGGCTTGGCCTGGTCAAGTTTTGACTTCCAACTTCTCATTCAAATCGCTCCTAGGTCCTGCTCCACTTCATCCAGCCATCTGAGCTTTGGTCTTCCAGGGGTTCTGAGGCCGTCGGGTCTGAGAATTAGGAGACGCTTTGGTGTTCTGACGAGTTCCAATATTGCGTACACTATTACGTTTGAATATAGAAATGGTTACGCAATATGATATAGTCAACATTGTTTGTGTTTTACAGGATGAAAGTGGAGGATTTGAAACGTACAGAGGAAACCCTCACCGGCGGCTGTCGGCGCCCAGGGGCGATGCGTTGCGGGTGTCCGCGGATGACCCGCGACGCTACTCCGACACGAGGCTCGCGCAGCCGCCGCGAGACGTGTCTGACCCGCTGCCCGACGCCGGCACCACCCAGACAGAGGTAACTATACTACCCAGCTAGAGGTAGCCGTACTACCCAGACAGAGGTAACTATACTATCCAGCCAACGTCAGCGGCACTACTCAGGTAGAGGTAGCTATACTACCCAGCCAGAGGTAGCTCTACTACCTAGCTAGAGGTTGTCATACTACCCCGATAGAGGTAGCTATACTACCCTGATAGAGGTAGCTATACTACCCAGCCAACAGCAGCGACACTACTCAGCACAGGTAACTATACTACCCAGCTAGAGGTAGCTATACTACCCCGATAGAGGTAACTATACTACCTAGCCAACGGTAGCGACACTACTCCGGTAGAGGTAGCTATACTACCCAGCCAGAGGTACCACTACTACCCAGCCAGAGGTAGCTCTACTACCTAGCTAGAGGTAGCCATACTACCCCGATAGATGTAGCCATACTACCCCGATAGAGGTAGCTCTACTTCCCAGCCAGAGGTAACTATACTAACAAGCGTGGAGAGCGACGCTACTCAGTTAGCTATACTACCCAGCCATAGGTGACTATACTGATGTGTATTGCAGATCGTTCTGCATTTGTAGTAAATGGTTAGTTAATCAAGTAGGTTAATCGTTATAAGTGGTATAAATTACCTGATGTGAAGGATGATGTTGAAATGTTTGGGTCATTTCTAGATGACAAATATACTTAAAAAAACTATAACCAAGCAAGAGGTAGGCTACGTAAAATAGTACTGAGCTAACGCAGAGGCGATGCATTGCAGTTATCTGGATATTGATAGTCAGTGTCCAACAGGCAAGCGGTCAACCGGGGGTGTACCACATCGCAGTGGACCCGCTAGAGAGCAACATCCGCTCCCTGTGGGCGATGGAAGCGAGGCGCGCGGCGCGGGGGGCCCCGGGGGCTCGCAGTCTGCCCAACTTGCGGGCGTCCCGCGAGAGTCTGCTCCCCGCTCCCCCCGCCGCCGCCCCCGCCCCGGCACCCCCCCCCGACACAGACCCCTCGGCGTCCTGAGAGCCGGCGCCGCTGCTGCTCTACCCCGACGACACGGTTTACTAACGACCGCTGTACGCCCGCCGCGGACCCGTCGTGTATTACTTCGACGATTACGTGTAGCGGGCGTGTCGGTGCGGACTCTAGCGGGGGCATGTAGGTACTAAAGCCTCGCGTATCTTGACTCCTATATCAGTGCGGCATATTTAACTTTCGAAAATCATAAAAGAATACCGTAAACATACCGTTAATAATGCGGACCCCTTTTTTTTTTTTAATGGCAATTGGATTTACCATCTGCCAGTGTCACGTCATTATAGATAAAAATAAAAAGAAAGCGCGTGAAATGCAAAAATAAAAAAAAAATTTGGAAAATGTGAACAAAACCAGTTGTTATAGCCTAATATTATAACAACTGGTTTTGTGCGGACCCCTTCATTCGATATCAAAGCATCATATCACATCAACAGCTCAGTGTCCAGTGGTTTTGCCATAATCACCACGCAGTAAAGGTGTCGATAATATACAGAAGGAATATGTCATGTGTAATATGCTCTTCTTTTAGTGAGATTCCTCAGTCGGCTTTTACGACATCCATAGGCTGAGTTGAGGGGTTAGGCTCTACGTTCTATTTGTGAACTTTTATTGTAGCTGTCATGTTGTCTCGAGACACATTGTGATACGACTAATTTGCGAACCCTGCTCTCTTCATTTAGGTCAAAGTAAATACATAATAGGTAATCTGCAGAAAAAAAAACATATGTCTATAGCTATAAAGTGTCAAGGTACGTTAGGTCCTTCGTTTGCCCCCGCTCAGCATCGAGTGTGTTTGTGGGTGTGAATCAGACGGCGGCGGAGTGTTGTGTATAGTGTTGTGACGAGACGGTTGTCAGTGAGACGATTGAAGACTGATAATGTTTGACGATCTCTGTGTTTTGTGATAAATCGTGTGTGTGCCGCTTTCTCGGTATCGGTATAATTTGATGCTTAAATGTGCGGCCAGATGATGTAACGCTACTGTAAAACTATATTTTTTAACCGCCTCTGTGGTCTAGTGGTTCAACCTAGCGATTTCAGATCCAGAGGTCCCGGGTTCGATCCCCATGGGGAGTACGATATATTGTGCTTGGTTTGGTTAGTGGTAGGACTTTGTTTAAGTCCGCTTGGCTAGCTACCACCATCTTACCTAATTCTGTCGCCATAACAACAATTTTAAAATTATTGTGTTCCGGCATTTAGAGGTAAGATAGCCAGTTCCTCAGTTTGTTGAGGATTCCGGGTGAAGTGCGCCTCCACTTTCGGCTTTATCTTAACTTGTAACCAGGTGAGATGAAGGCCAAGCGCTTTCCCGTCTACAATAAAAAAAAACATTATACTGCGCTGTGCATACCATTATAGACTGTGCACATGAAATAAGAGTTTCTTACGCCGAATTATACAGCATTATTAATATGAGTTTTACAGTTTTGCAATATTGCTACATAATCTGGACGCACTTTTTGATAGGATGCCTTTTTAAAGCGGCAATTGAGATGCAATGTTAGAGGGTTGAATATAAGATGAGAGACAACGAAGCAATCTGGGGCCTTATCCTTATCTTCATATTTGGCCGACGATAACCTATGGAGGGTGGTTCCTACTCAGAATCCTCAACAGTCTGAGGAAAAAAAGAACGTAAAGTGGAGGCCCACTTTCGACTTAATCTTAATTTTAACTTAACTTGTAACCAGATGAGATGATGGCTTCGCTTCTCCGTCGTACAATTATAAAAAAAAAAAGCGTAAGTTGAGCCCCTGATTTGTTTGCCCAATCGTACCTAACGCTTTACAAAGGCACTCTTGGAACGTTAATCTGAGTAGCAGTAAGCTACTGTTGCGATCTTATATCTTGAATGCTGTTGTTTGTTATCACTGAGAAATTCTGTAAATGTTGGGTGGCAATTGGTGTCTCAAACAATGAAAAGAGTGGTTGGTGTCGTCCTGAAAATTTTACCTTAACGTAAGTACCTATCTGATACATCTTTTTTTTTCTTTTCTGGATCAATTTTTATTTTAAGCCCCTTTTTCTTTTCAACTGTGTACCATGGAAACCTTAATAACAAATTGAAAATAACTGGGGCAATCTACATAGGTGAGCAAATGATGGTGCCACACATTGCCTTGTTTGATCGACCAATCGTCACCCAGCCTGCATTGTGAACATACGAACATGTTGTCACTAATGCACCAACCAGATTGCTTGTGGTCTAATTTGGCCATAATATGATCGATATGATTTTTGTAGCTCCCGTCATTTTATCCTATAATAATAACCCTAGCTAATGAAGTTATATTCTATGGAGATTTCTTAGGCTCGTGATAATAATTGTATCTATTTAGCTGTTTTATTTTTCGATTGCTCAATGAATTGGTCACTTTTGCCCGCGGTACCTTTCCGGTTAAAGAGTAGCCTAAGTTGTTCATAGCATACTAAATACATGCCAAATTTCATTGGCTTCCGTTCAGCCGTTTATCAATAAAGTTACGAACAAACAGACTTTTGAATGTCTCGTTAGTTGCCGAGTGAGAGAGAGCCAAGAACACCCCCTGTTTATTAATAGCACTCAACGTGCTAATAAGGAATGGATTTTGCATTAATACATTGAATATTTAATGACATGCTGCAAAAAGTAAAAAAAATAAAAAAATATCAAAGATTTGTTGACACAAAATTAGCCGCATAAAGATTTAGGACATAGATCTTACTACGAAAATTTGCGATCTGATTGGCGGATTAGTAAAATTCCCTGTATCGTATACTACACGCATCTCTATCGATATTATAATTTGTGCTGTATACATATTGTGCGATCATTTTCTATGTAAATATGAATGGATTTTGTGAATAAAGGTAGCTTTAGTATTGTTATTAGTTTATGACAAGCCATAAAGGCCCTATGCAAATTGTGTAGGTCCCATTTGTTCTATGTTCTGAACATGACGTCATAAAAAGAGCAGTTTTTTTTTCAATTTACACCATAGAACTACATACAAGGTTTTTCACCCGATCCACTTTTTTTGTGGCGTCAACAAAATTGGAATTTAGTTTGTCCCAAATTGTTCCATGACATGAATAATCATGACAGATGAGATTTATCATTGTTCATCTAAGTACAAATATAATATCAAGGCCCGTATTCCAGTAATCCGCTCTAGCGAAGCTTTGCTGCAGAGATTTGAACGACAAGTCTAGTAATATCTGCTGAAGAAGGCCCTGAAGAGAGCTGATTTTTTTTCTCCAATAAAAGCGTAGTTTGTCGTTAATTCCGAAATAGCACGTCCGATTCAAATTTAATTATCGCCTGATTTTCAAGTAACGATAAGGTCGAAGGTGGAAGCGCACTTCACCCGGAACGTTTCTCCGTCGTATAAAAAAAAAAACATTTTTTTTGGAAAAGTTTGGAAAAAGTAACTCCACACACATAATCCCTTTCCGATTGTACCGGTGAAATTTGATTTAAATCGGATTTGCCATTTCGAAATGATAAACAAACTACGTTTTTAGGGAAACCGGTACTCTGGGGCTTTCGTAAAGCTGATGGTGCGCTTAAGACTTCTTTTAATTGTACCTTCAAACTCATGTATTTACGAAAATGAAATGAAGGAGGACTACATTTAACTAATAACAACAGTATTATTGATTTTCAATAGTTTGATATTTAAAATTGAATTTCTTTCTATATTCGTTCCTAGATCTCGAGGCTTCAGTTCAAATATTGTTCATAGTCACATTTCAGCCCACGTACATAGGCTTTCTTGAATTGACGCCACAAATAGCTATATATGCCGCCTCTAATTGGGCTCCGCGACCGTCAATTTCGTGTATCAAATATCAAATGGTCAATGGTCTTACCACCAAAATATTGTTGCTATTAGTCAATTGTCTGTTTATGGTCGTGGTTACCATAGACAACTAACATGTACCTACCATAGACCTTAAATACTTGAGCGCGTAGCATCTGCACCGTTCTTCAAAAACCGTCTGTACACAATTCTCCTTTTACTTGAGAATGTGAAACATCTTTTATATCAGGTTCTTTTTGCTTGACGGGTTCTAAGAAAATTTCGCTCTGATAAGTAATGATCATGTTTTGCTACATACGTACCTATTTAAATTCTAGTTTTCATGCAGCGACTATATAAGCTTATTGAAATTATATCGCGCGCACCCGTTTCATTTATTTACTTGTGTACTAACATTTATTTAACCGTAACATGTATATGGGGTATTGAATTATTTCATAACTCGTTACTGACGTGAGATATAAAATAAATGCGGGTTGGAAGAAATGGCGTCTGGTCTCCGGGACAATTTGTGACCAAATACCCTCTTAATCGAAGGGGAAAGTCTTTAAGATCGTGAGATTTCTCGTAATGTATGGATATTCTGGGCTACGAAAGTGACTGAAAGGAAAGTGCACGCGGCAATGATAAGAATGTGAAATGAGTACATTAGAGGAAGCGTGATTGTGGCGCCATTGACAAATAGTTTGACAAGGCATGGTTTGTATAGTACTCGTTATTTGTAATGTGGAGGTATGGGTGTGAAATATGAGTGTGGGTGGATGTAGGGGTAGAATGACGGAAGAATTTCATTATCTCATGGAAGTGATGCTGCTATGTGTAAACAATATATTTAAGTAGTCCTAAAGTTCACGGTTCACGGGATTCTGCTTATTGAATTTTCATATCAATATTATGTCTGTATGAAAATGTGATTGGTTAGGTAGATACTTTTCGTGCTAGGTACTATTATATGAATAAAAACACTTCTGAAGTTAATGCTAAAACATTCCAAGTGTTTTTTTTCATCGCATACCGTGTTATATATTATTTATTCAAAGTTTTAGATGTATACTTATTGTAAAACGAGATGAAATGGACAATTATATTTATTTTTAATACATTCTCATTGACATAAGTAGATACTCACATAACAATGCATTTACATAATTTTTTGTTTGTAGTGTGTACTAGTTTAGATTTTAGCATGACAAATACATCCTTTGTATATTGTATTCACATTTTACTTGTAATATGACCGTTAAAAACCCGTTGTTTTCATATCTTTGTACAAAAGTCATTCACTTTTCGTATTTTGGTTGAATCATACGTTCATAATTGTGCATCACATAAAAACACCAAAGTAAAATAAAAGTTAACACGATTCGTAGCTATTAACTCAATTCATAGATAAGATATAGGATATGTACGCCTTAGAGAATAATCCGCTTTAATGAACGATTACTGCCAGAAATAGCATTACAAAATTCTTAGATAGCTAGTTGTTGTCAAATAGGTAGATGTGGAATTTGGTGCTAAATAATTGGAATATCAGTCCAAATAACTAGAGTATGCTATGGTTTTATTTTCAAGGATTACACGTTGTTTGCGTATATACAAATATAAATACATTTTACCGTGTAAATCAATCATTCGATATTCTTTTGTTTTTCAATTTAACTAGTTTGGTGCAGTAGTGAGTTTGTGGAACGTTGAACACCCTGTATTTCTCAACATCCAACAAACTCATTAACTGTTAAAACCCCTAATCTTCCAAGTGAACATTTCAACAACAAAAGTATCATGCACTAAAAATGTATGCAAGTTGCTTTGATATCTTTAGAATGGAGCCTCTTGGTTGAATGGTACCTATCTTGTTTTCGTTCTTGGTATTGGCCACAACCATCCAGACATCTTACGATTTGTAAGGATGGCAGAAATGACTGATTACCTACTCAAAACAACTTGTACCTGGCCGGTTCATGTTTCAGAACGCTATTCGTTTATGCATCGTTAATTTATCATTTGAAATAAATTGGGAAGTGTGCTGAAAATATTGTTTTCTTTGTGCTATCTACGAATGTTTTAATTTATGTAAACTATAGAAGTGTTCTGTGACAATTTGTAAAATATTATAGCAATTATGTAATCATAGATCCCTACTCCATAACATTGAAATAAGTTTATTGACTTACTCGGGGTGCTTGAAGAGTTACACGCAATTTATCTTAGCCGTACTTATTTTATGTGTTAACATATCACCAACACATCGAATGCAATTTTGAAATGTAATCATTGCTGTACATAAACATTATAGCCTCGCGATCAATGTGTCTAAATATATAAGCCTGTAACAAATTTAACATCTCTGCGAGTCTCTTGTGCTGTGAATTTGGTAATAACCGTGAATACATTTGTAGTTTTATACAAATTGCAATACAATATTTTCGTTGTTGCTGATGTGTGCGCCATGAATGTGCAATCGATTACGATGACGCCTGAGTAAGCTCAAGAATGTGCGTTGTAAGCGAGGCGAGGCGGCGTGTCCATGGCCAAGGTTAAGCTAATAATATCCAAAGAGATCTAGAACACGCAGTTGCTATAATTTTCAGCGCACCAGACGCCACCCATGTCTATCCACGTGTATGTAATTTGTGATGTATGTGAATAATCGTATCTTTTTGTGCTCAAATAATAATTTTCATTTTATCTGTGTACTTATTTTTCATGAAATTTGTAAGACTGTATTTTATTTTGTTGTGCATCGTTAGTTACTTTCGTGTTATGAATATAGTTATTTTCAAATTAACCGACGTTTGTATAATAGTATAAAATGAAACAACCGGGTAATTAAAATAAATAATTTATTTAGGGCGATCGAATTTGTAATTCGCGGTTATGGCCGAGCTCTGGCCATGACTAGACTGTACACTCAACATAGCTCAATAGTACACAATAAATATACGTTTCTGTTCAAACAGAAAAGTCAACACTTAGCCGTAAAAGTTACATTTCTACTTAATTATAAACATAAATTATATCACTAATACTCGAGTATTAGAACAATTAAATTCACCGAAAAATAAATAATACACACCGCCAGGAGCATTATAAATAGCTACCTAATTAATATTGTTAGTCTTATTTGTTTATAAACCACAAAGTCAGTAATGTTTATTGCGCTAACCGCCTTAGAAGTACCGCCGTCTACATCAGGGCACTTTACTATGCGCTATGCGACAATGCGATGATTTTCTGGCCCTACTTTTATTTATACTGTAGACAGTGTACAGTAGAAATGAAAGTGGAAATGTTTCTTGGTTTCATCCTGACCCGCAGTGAATATGTGAAGTGAGGCCACTAAAACTCGCTAAGCACGTGGTACATAAGGCGTTTGAATGAGTTCGATTGCTGGATGTGCTCTTCCTGTAGAGAATTCACCTGAAACAATCAGGCACGCGAATTTTAGAATTATTGATTACACAACAACAATTTGAATATTTTGGACAAACTTGATTAAAAAAAAAAAAAATTTGGAAACTAAATATTGTCATTTACCTCGTTTTATACCCTACACATACATATATTTTTTTAAGTAGGGCATAGATCTATTTACTATTTAATACAATTTTTAGTATAAAATTTAAAAAATAATACAATTTAAAGTATATTACTAATTGATATTATAATTTGTCTGAAGAACTAACTTTACGAAAATCTCAATTGAACAGTAACGATTTCGAGAGCATTAATACCAATTCAACACAAAACATTGTTGTGTGTATTATTCCAGTAAATTATGTTCGAAAACAATATTCCGAACATTTTGTAAATTTGTAATGGTTATCTATTACACATTTGCTATAGATTCGATAATCAAATATAAATCACGATGAAAGTGGTTTAGTGAAGACGCTAATCAGAGATGGTAGGTCCATTGTAGGGTTCTGTACCCAAAGGTGTCAACGTAACCCTATTACTAAGCGGGTAAGCCTCCAGCTGTCCGTCGGCTTTACTTGGGTGAGGGTGAGGAACTTGCGAAACTTTCATCATGCGAACGGCTAAGGAGTGGAATACGTTGCCTTCGTCGTTTTCCCTGGAAACTACAATATGGACATTTTCAAGGTCAGAGTGTCTTCTAGACCGGCGTGCTACATCGTCGCTTGCCATCAGGGCCCGTATTCACCGCGGGCGCATTAAACACGATTGCTCATAGTGAATATGGGGGCAGGCAAGATCGTGGTCAACGTAGGTCTATCTTATAGATAATTTAATAGACTAGAGAGTTATTAAAAAAATGTATTATCTGTGTACAGAACCTCTAAAGCCGGAGGGTTTGACGTTATCACCACGCTTGACAGGCGGTTTGGTGATTGCAATAAAGGTACACTAGGAAGCTAATACCCTTCTGGTAAGATTCCTATGTTATGTATTTATTTATGGCAATATCCTTGTTATAGATCACTATTTGCTTCGCTTAAAATGGTACAGTACAAGGAAACTTACGAAGGTATTTTGTTTTCCATTCGGTTTCGCTTCGGGCTGCTTCGTTGGTTTCGGAGTTGGCGCCGGCCTCTGTAATTTACAATCACTTTTAGAAAATATACCTAGAGAATAGATTCGTGACGTCATATCCGTCAAGATGGTACTCAAAAGAAGACAAGCATCACAGCTCAGTTGACCAGTTTCGGTTTATTTATTTTATTAATTTAATGGAAAATAAACAGCTGTTTATCTTAGATATATTACAGTAATAATAACAGCTAATCACAGATTTTCACGTATAGTAACAATATAAATAACAATAATGTGAACAAAAAACAAAAACTCACTTGACAATGACATGGAATTATATACCTGCATCCTTTAGGATCAGAAAGTTGAATTATTATAAAGTTGAATTCCCAAAATGAATAATTTTCCAGAATGTTGATTAATTTTTGAATTCTAAGAACTCAACATTCTTTAAAAGTTGAATTCCCATAATGTTGACTATTTGGGATCACATAGTTTTATCAATCACTAAAGTTATGTATAATTGTAGGTACGGTATTTATTTCTTTTCCCTTCAGGAACCGAAAGTTCCATGCCCACGCTCTGCTGTAACCTTATTCGCCTTCAGACATATCCCCTATAGTTTTCATCAAGAAAATTAATTCCATCAAATTGAAGCTTGGTTTTTCATACCTAGCGAGGAAAAAAATAAATTTAAGCTTTATTTTATGGTAAGCTGGTCCTAAAGTGAAGGTGTTTTGATATAAGTAGGCACCTTTGAAGATAGCTGTCAAACTTCAAACGGCCATATCTCTGAAAGTATTCGTCTTAGACTCTCCATTCTTAGTACAATTGAAAGCTATGACTAAGATCTATATTTTCAATGACAGCTGTCAAACTTCAAACGGCCATATCTTTGAAAGTACTCAACCTAGACTCTCCGTTCTTAGTTAAAATGAAAGGTATGAATAAGATCTATATTTTCAATGACAGCTGTCAAACTTCAAACGGCCATATCTCTGAAACTACTCATCCCAGACTCTCCGTTCTTAGTTCAAATGAAAGGTATGCCTAAGATCTATATTTTCAATGACATATGATTTAATGCTGTATAATTTATTATTATTGTCAACCGCTACCTAGTACCTATGCGATTCTGGCATATTACGCATACGCGTCGAAAATTCTGGGAAATTATACATTTTGGGAATTATGCTTCTTCAACTTCACGAGAATTCAAATTTCTGAACCTAAGGGATATTACCTTTGTAGGTGTCATAGTCTTCAACAACATTCAACATTTTAGGATTCAACATTTTCGCGCCCGACTCACCTTCACACTGCTCTGTCACACTAGTGTTACGGTTAAGAAATAATTTTATTGAAGGATAACAATTAGGAATTCAACTTTTTGCAAATTCAACATTTTAGGATTCCACATGTTGTGAATTCAACTTTTTGCTTAATTCAACATTTTGGGAATTTAACTTTCTGATCCTAAAGGACCTACATGTATAGACTATACGTATGTAGGTCCGTAAAGTTAATATAGGTAAACCTAAGTACCTAGTACGTCACTATTAAAATAACTTCTGTATAGCTATTTTCAAACATTCGGAAAGCCTTATCGCTATTCTAACTCCTAAATCAAAATATTTAAATAAAAGATGTTTCCGATCCAAAAACTTTCCGTGTGTTTGAAAATCGCTATGTTGGTCAGTCGCTATCTGGTTGAATTTACGCTTGTACCGAATAGATCTATCCTAGTCCTATTTATTTATTTGACAAGCCTCATAGCTCAGTTGGTAACTCTGCCTTCTGCGCTGTAGATTGTGGTTTCGATTTCCATACAGGACAAACATTTGTGTGTTGTATCATATAGTACGTATGTATTTAGAAAGTATTTTACCCGTAATCTAGTTCCCATATTACAAGCTATGCTTAGTTTTGGGCTAGATGTGAAATTAATGTCCTGTAATATATATATTTACCTTGTTGGGCGGCGCCGTGAAGACTTTAGTTAGCACGGGCTGCGGGACTTCCACCGGCGCGGCGGTCAGGTCCAAACCGTCCTCTTGCAGCGCGCGGAAAGTCTCACTCTGCGCAGGGTCGTACAGGACCGTGGGCTTGTGACTGTAGTGGGGCACGGGGCACGGGGCGTGGGGCACGGGCGCGGGGCCAGGGGAGTTTAGTATTAGTCGGTTAGCGGGCGCAACGTATAGACAGAAACATTACACGACTCCGTAGTTTCGGACATGTAACCGGGGATGCGGAAGCGGTTAGTTATAAAAATCAGTTTAGTTTGTTTTTCAGGAAGGAAAGGTCGATAAATATACTAACATTAATCATGTAGAAATTTCTTAATTAACTTATAGCTAGGCACATCACACTGTGTGAGATGTGGTGTGGTTAATGTCGACGGCGACGTACCATGCTTGACTGAGTGAGCAAGGATTGAAAATAGCGAGATAAGTAAGCATTAATGCGTCGTGAGGATGGGTCGACTGTTGTATTGCGGTGTTCTAGTAAAACACTTGCCTCTTGACAACGTGCGGCCGCCCGTAATGGCCGTTAGCGCTAGGAAGCAGATAAAACTTCCATTATTTACTGTGCTACTTTAATACTATCCCGTACATTGTGGAGTGACGGATTAACTCTCCATCTGTGAGCGCCATTGGCATATATTGTAATCAGTTATGTAGTTGTGCGATGCATCAAGCAAAGGGGTTCCAATAATTCAAATTGTAAGTCTATTTACAAAAGTGTCATCTATGTTTTTGGTAAACCGTTATTTTTGGCGTCCCGCCATGTTGTCCAAATTCGCTGCCAAGATATGCTGGGTCGAGGATGAAAGACATTGCTTTTTTTCAAAATATTTTCCAATGGATTGGTTTGTATTAGCGGTTGTTTATACACTCAATCGGGCGCTCCTAAGTGACTTGGATTCGAATTTCACTTTCGAAACTTAATGCACGTTATATTTTCCAGGATTCGACCACTGGACATAGGGACCTATATTTACTATAATTTTGTAGCTGATTTAAAAGCTAATTATGTATGTGCTTTTGAATATTTTGAGTCCCTGTACAGTATATAATATATATACTATATCTTTTGATTCATAAGTATGTAGATCAGTTGTACACGCAATCAGGCGCTCTAGTGACTTGGTTTTAAATTTCACTAAATGCACAGTATATTTTCCAGGAATCAATCACAGGACATAGGGCTCCATTTCTACAAGATTCAAAAGCTAAATAAGTATGTGCTGTTGAAAGTCACTGTACAGTATCTACACCTCGTTCGTTCATAAAGTACATAGTTCAGTATCAGAATATTTGAATGGATTTGAATGACCTAATTTCATACTTACGGCAAGGGCGACGCTTGTTGCCTAATAGTGTTAGCGATGTTCTGGTCCGAGTACAGACCGATGGGGGAGTTGAACTGTTTGTGCACCATCTGGTAAGAAACAACACTGTTACAAAACGCCACGTTATATTTGAACACAAAACGGAACCGGAATCTCCCACAGGTACACAATGCGTTGCTCCACAAACAACCTTTATTCCTTCCACGAGACACCGAAAACGAAAGCCAAAACAATGACGTATAAACAAATGAAGATGATAGATAGGCAGTGTATTGCAAACTTTAACCTAATACTCTCAACCAAAACAACCGAAAATTTGAAAGCCCCAGGCAGTTTTATCACACTGCCACCATAAAATCCAATGCACGCGCCCAACACCAATTCAAGCATATAAAAGCATCATATATAGAATGCAAACGGCAATATCTATCAGTATAGACAAACTCTATGGCTAATTTTTTTTTTTAATAATAATTCATTTATTTCAAAAAACACTTAATCTAGGCTGTACATTAAATTAAAAAATCAAAATTATAACTTGAGTGACACTTAAAAACTCTGACAACTAATGGGAATACCATTGACATACTAAGAGGTCAAATAATTCGTGGAATGGCTTATTCTGGAATATCCTTTAAGCATCTTGAGAGCAAGCGTAACGACTTGCTTGATGATGACTGAGGAGGTAATTTCGAACGGACAACCCGGGCACTTATAAATTATTGTTTTTCCAAGTCTCCATGAACAGATAACATTCCTTCCAAAATAACTTCAGGTGTTTTTTCTTGGTAAGGAATTTTGTAACGACACGAAACTTTGTAACCGTGGTTGGCGATGATTTCCCGATGTAATTGTTACGTACTTAGTTTCAGGTACCTGGAAAAAAAATCCCCCCACCTAAAGGGGTGTCCATACCCATCCATTCCGCGAACTTTTTGACATCCCCTCGTATTATAATAACCCCCGTAACCGTCCACTTTTAAACATTTTCGTGAACCTTCTATATTACTGCTGACAAGTAGTTGGTTCTACTCCGTCATAAATGTGATAAAGCTTCTATTTATAAAAAAACGAGAGCATCAAAATTGTTTGTCCATACTGTAGAATAGATATTATTAAAATTTAAATTTTGATCTATTTTGATCATAAAACTGATCTGCAATTTGCAATAAACCGCCATAGAAAAACGACCGGCTTCGTAGTAGAAGTTTGTCGCGCATGCGTGAAGTCTTGCACTGAGCACACATAACCATTAACCTTGTTGCCTTCGTCGCCGACCACCCGCTGCAACACCGATTCGGCCACCTGATTTGCAAATACTGATGTACATACCAATTCGTGCAACAAGCTACTTCACCGTGAGAAATATGTAAGAGAATAACTATGCACTGATTGTCTGGCTTTAGTTTTACTACTTGTTTTTCTCAATTCTACAAATATTAAGGATAATTTCAGTAGTGTGAAGTCTTATGTTTTTTTTTTGCTGCGTTCGTTTTGATCCGAAATAAAAAAAAACTGATTCGTATTCAAAGAAAACTGTTTTATCAAATTTGATTTCTTAGTTTCTCTTACATTTTTTTTCTCACGGTTGAATAGGACTACAATAAACATATATTTATATCTACAATTTAATATGCCAGCCAGTGAAAGCTACCCAACTAATTAAACTATTGTGTGTTAGGTAAGAGTGTAAGTGCAGGTATGTGCGTGCAGTATAGAGGCAACAAGCCACTTTGTTTTGTTAACTGCCTTAGTGCTAGAAGTTACTAGATACTTTATCACTATACGACTAACCGGTCAAAATCATATGAATGCTATCTTTTTTTTTTGTACGTCGGGGAAGCGCTTGGCCTTATCTCACCTGGAAACAAGTTGAGATAAGGTCGAAGGTAGAGGCGCACTTCTACCGGAATCCTCAACAAACTGAGTAACTGGCTATATCTTACCTCTAAATGCCGGAACACGTCAGTTTTTAAGAATTGTTATTATGGCGACAGAATTAGGTAAGATGTTGGTGGACTCAAACAAAATCCTACCACAACCCAAACCAAGCACAATATTGCTCCCCCTGGGAATCGAACCCTCTGTATCTGAAATCGGTGGGTTAAACCACTAGACCGGAGGCGGTTATATATCTAAACCGGCTAAAACGAAACTTCAAAATAAAAAAAATTTGAAATTCTGTGAAATGAGTTCCTATTTTCCAGTTCCAATTGCATAATCGACGTTAGCGGTACTATCGTCATCAGAAAGTCATACAGGTGGGATCAATCGATCTTCATATGTACCTGGATTATGTATCTATCTTTGGAGCGATACTTAATACCTGTGGTCCCACTAAGCAGTGACACTACGAGCCTTGTAGTGAATGGAATAGAGAGGACCATAAGTAATAGTGGGACAACGAACAGAAATCGTTACATCAATAAACGATAAAAATGGCGGCTATCTAACCATTTTGTTGTCATTATCGGTATTATTGTTTCGACTGCAACAAAGATACGTAATAGCCCAGTAGATCATTCGACCACTGTAGTATGGCATGTAGTGTTTATCCCTTCGTCCACGTTTGTAACTAACATTTAATTAATGGTTATGTATCAGGATTTTCTTTCACTGTTTCAGTACCGGATATTAAATAGGCTTTATTCCAATTTCATAACTAGAACCTCTTAGTCATGTATGGTCTTGTATGTAGGTTGTATCTAACCTGTAGGGTTTGATACAAAAAAAGGCGTGGTATATTGGCCCTTGTTTATCAAAAGTCACATGACCCAACATCATCATTTGCACAGCCAAGCTTCGAGATAGAAAATAAATTTATTTATACAATATGGGCTATATTTACAAGAATGGTATTAAAATTCACATCAAATCATAAGAGTCTGACTGACTTGATGAAAGAAAACATACCAAATCCTAACAAGTTCACTGAAATTTTCCTACCTATTGTTAAAATAAGTGTCTGAATAAAGATCTTCTGAAATAAGTGAATTCCTATTTCAACTACTTAGGGATAGTTACTATGTAAACATTTTTAAAAAGCAACTGTCCGTAGCAAATATTATTCGTTCTTTCAAAAAGGAAACCGGGCGAAGTTGGTTTCATGGGCATTGGGATGGCTTTATTCCGTGATGCTCCCACTGTCATGATAATACTAACATAATCATGAGGCATTTTTTTTCTATCTCATGTATTCGCTCTTGACTTTTAGCCTTGTCTAACTCTAGGGTAGAACAAGGGAGATCTATGATGGAGTGAACTTATCCGGCTGTGAAGGCACTTCCTCTCCCGCGCACCGAAAATGCGCGCAGCTACTCTGTTGTTTATTGTCTACAATGGATGCTAAGATGATTTGTATAGTGAAAATAATGTAAAGTAAGTTTATATAAGTCGAAGGTGGAAGCGCACTTCACCCGGAATAAAGTCCTACCAACAACCAAACCAAGCAAAATATTGTACTCCCCTGGGGATCGAACCCGGAACCTCTGGATCTGACACCAGTGGGCGAACCAATCAGAGGCGGTTAGATGGAGTACGCTTATCTAAAAGGAACCTATTCACTGTTTTTTTTTTGACGGATGTGCTTGGCCTTTAACTCACCTAATTTTTAAGTTATGATAAGGTAGATGGAAGTGCACTTCAACCGGAAACCTCAACAAACTGAGGAACTGGCGATCTTACCTCTAAATGCCAGAACACAACAATTGAAGTATTGTTGTTGTGGCGACAAAATTACGTAAGACTCCAAGATTTTCCTGTTGCTGAAAAACAGAGACGTAGGTACGTTTTTTTATGACGGGTAAGCACTTGGCCTTCATCTCACCTTATTACAAGTTGAGATAAGGCCGAAGGTGGAGGCGCACTTCACCCGGAATCCTCAACAAATTGGAGGAACTGGAATGTATAGGATACCTTTTGCTTCATAAGCGTGTCGCGGTAGTCGTGGTGCGGAGGTGCCCTCATAGCGGGGTTGGGGTGGTGACGTAGGTAGCTCTCTGTGGGACCTGGCTCGCGGCGCACCTTCGCCCCGGGCAGCACCAGTGGCGTGGTGCGGTATGGCTGGAATAACATCATAACCATATACACCTACTTGGTAAAGCTTGTTATAATAACTAAATTATTCAATATTTTAATATTATTCTGGGCAACTTAAGATAAGGTCATAATCAATTAGTAATATTATTATAAATATATATATCGGGGTGAAGGGCCATTGGTTTGCCACAGCCTACAATAATCAATGCTTTGGAATTGTTATTGTTAACTTTGTTCGGTCAAATCACTTGTTTAACTCATTTATGCCTTTTAGAGGTTCGCCTTAGAAAAGTATTAAACGTGTGTGACACATGCACATGCTTGACGGTAATGGTCGAATCGTAAGAAAACTGGCATGGTTAGTGTCAAATCGTCAGGAAACTGGTAGGATCAAAAATCCGAATCACATTTGTCGTTGGCTAATATTCCGCTATGCGGCGATGGGCTTGCAACCTGTCACGTATTGAATATTAGCTACTTGCAAACCGTGGGCGCCGAACATAAGTTTGGACGTTGAATAAGATTCACGCTTTGAGTAGTGATCAGAGGACTGACTTTTTCCAAAGAAGGAAAAAAGTCATGAGTCTTGTTTGTTTTTATTTTGTTGGTAATAATAAATTAAAATAAAAAAAAACTATTTTAGGCACTTGAAGTCTGCACAGGACTTACTTGTGTTGTGTGTGTAATTATTGTCCGCGATATTTTCTAACCACAACACGTTTCGGCCATAGTTCCATTTTAGTGACCGATAGATGCTCAGTTGGGAACTTGGGACACTCAACACAAACGATTTTAAATAATTATGACGGGATTCCAACCACTGAGATAAAAGATAAAAATTTATTTATTCATAGAAAGGTACAGCTGGTACATGTTTTATATATTCTATTGTAAAATTGTAAGGAAGTTCTTGTCCCCTACACTAGGACTAAAGCCTGTATTGTAGGGTTACAAGGACTGCCATGGATCCTTCTACATTTTAACTTATATAATCTATATAAACCAGTGATAGTGGCAGAGTACCCGAGGTATTTCTGTTCCTCATACTAGGACAAAAATTTAATCCTATAAAGTTTTCAAACTTACGTGGGCAAGAATGAAGCCTACGTTGGAGCGGGCTTTGTCAAAGACGTCATCCTTGCCCTCGTAAAAAAGCATTTTAATAATAAAAAAATATAAATATAAAAGTCAGTTGTTTCGTGGTTTGGCTAAGAAATAGGAGACCCTCCTCAGCGTATAACCGAACAATTACAGCGATCCGGTGCTACAGGCGTTATAAGGAAAGTGTACTCCTAGAATACGATAACCCTTCGGGTTGAAACACGTGATCTCAAATAGTTAAAGCACATCAAACGATCTAAAAATACCTCTTTGTTGTCCTTTAGGAAATCGTAACGTAAACATCTTTCAGATAAATGTTATGATTCAACTAGTTTTGTTTGATCCATAAATATAAAAAATCATTGCGTTCATGTGGATGAGATCGAGGTTTTTAAAACGCGTGAAACGTTAAATTATGCAGCTTCATATTTAAAATGACATTAATGTATATTTTTCAGATTGATGGCGAATGTGGAATCTAGCTGATGTGTCCTAATGTTCTAAAGCTGTCAAACAATCCATACTTTTTAATACAACCGACGGAACACAAATTAACAATGCACTACTGCGTAGGTCACATCCACAAAGAACATAGCCTACACGACACTGCGTTGCGACCGTCAACTTGAGGCATAAGGGTGTTAATCCTCGCGTGCCCGTAATTTCACCGGCAACCATACCCTTCAAACCGGAACACAATAATGCTGCTGGCGGCTGAAATAGACGAGCCCTTTCACAAGGGACTCTACTCTCTATACTAGTAGGTATTACCATTAATTTGAAAGTGTCTAGTTCGCTATTGTTACCTTTTCATGAATATAATGAAATTTGTCATGGATGTAGGAATAATACGCCATGGGGAATAATATCGGCTACATTTTAAAACATTTTAAAACCGCGGACGAAGATGTTATATTACACCTGTTTGGAATAGTTCAGTAACAGGAATTTTCAAATCAAAATGTTTCACATTCCCATATTTATGATTTTGTTTAGAAATCTATTTTATGTGGGTTATGTTGTTTTTAAACTCGGTCTCACTCGTATCCCTGGAATTGAATGCAAATAGGTCAGGCAATAAGTTTTATGCCTTGTATATCTACGTTGTTTTTTATCTATATTTTAAGATCTGCCACTCAAATGTTGCAATGGACTGCGCAATATAAAATTATAGATAGAAATTTGAAAAGAACGTTGAAAGATTTTATCAATTTCAGTGTGTTAGACTGAAGAGATGCTAACGTAGATTGATACAAAATGTTTATTTTGTCCCTCACCCGGTGCATAACCTACTAATAATCATAAATGTTACAGGACATTAATTTCACACAGTCATCTAGCCCTAAACTTAGCACAGCTTGTAATATGGGAACTGATTACGACATAATACTACAATACTTTTTTTTAACTAATCATTCAATACAACACCCAAACATAGAACTAACGTCCAAATGCATCACACACATTTTTAACCCTGGTGGGAATCGAACCCACAACCTACAGCGCAGAAGGCAGAGCTACTACCAACTGTGTGGCTCGTTGAATGCCTGAGACTGCCGTGACAGACTAGTTTTCAATAAAACAATACGAAGATTTACGAATCGCTGTGGATCACTCCTACCATACTAGTATTATTTCAATTATTCCTATTTCCATACCAAACGATATAATATATTCTCGTAACCCGTAATTATTAATTTATGCTATCAGTTTTAAGAAAGCGTTAAGCATTGTTAAGGTTTTAATTTTATAATCAGTAAATTTTATAGTAAGTCTACATTCCAGGATCAATGTACACTAGAAGGGTAGCTCCTGCAAATGCTTATATTTAAATAAAGAACTTTTGATATTGAAAACAAAAAAAAACCTAAAGGGTTCTATCTCATTTATGATGTAAAGACACTACGTCACTTTACCATTTAAAAACTCCCCCTTGCTATACCTGCTATAATCGTCGTTCGCTCTATACGTTAAGTTCTTAGATATTGGTATATCAATAATTCATTCATCGAGGTATTCTGATATATATGGTGCGGGTCTAGACAACAGCAGCCCATTAGTGTCCACTGCTGGACAGAGCCTTTTCAAAGCTTTTGCCATAATCACCACACTTTACGGGCCGATTGATGATCCCAGTAAAGGTATAGTTAATACACAGAAAGAAGCTGCTGCCCTTCTAATGAGATCCTTAGCCGGCTTTTACGACATCCATGGGCTGAGTTGGAGGTGTCTATTCTTAAGTCGCAACCGCCATGGCAAATAGACATAACTAAATAACTTCAAAGATGCAAATGTGTGAAGCAACTTTATTGTGATTTTTGCGTTTCGTTTGACAACTGATATACGGTCCATCCATTTAAAAAAACCTTGCACCCCAATACCATACAGAGAGTTCAACCTGGCGAACCCTGCCACGTGACTACTGGGCACACCCAACTCTCCATAGGATTGCCGTCAGAAAGGAGACACCAAAATGAAGCATCTTAAATGCTAAGGATGTTGCACGTTAGCAATGCCCCGCAACCCTAGCCACAAGAGTTGCTAGGGCAAATAGTACCAGTCAGAAGCCTTACCCGCAGCTAGATTAAAAATAAGCTGCAGACGACCCGATTGATTGACAGATAATTCCCTTCTAGTTTAGCCGCTGTATTATATTATAACATGCCTCATAGCTCAGTTGGTAGTTACTCTGACTTCTGCGCTGTAGGTTTGATTCCCACAAAACATTTGTGTGATGAATATAGATGTCTGTGTTTGGGTGTTGTATCATATAGTAGGTACGTATATATTTACAAAAGTATTTAAGTATTCTATCCGTAATCTAGTAATATGGGAAATATTACACGCAATGCTTGGATTGGGGCTAGGTGGCGCTGTGTAAAAAATAATGTCCTGTAATATTTATTTATTCACTTAGCTAAATAATCTTGTATCCACCAGCAGAGCAGTAGCTAGTACCATCGTCCATCTCATTAGCAAGGACGTCGGTGGACTCATTGTAGTTTAGTGCCAATGATCGCTTAGCTTCGTTTATTTGCGTCCGTGTTTACAAGAGCTTTCGCCACTGACGCAATGCTCTATGTTTAACTTAGAAGATGGAAAATTATTTTTATTCGCGCTCTTTAATTTTTTTATATCTCTAAACAAATAAGTTTGCAACTAGGTATAAAGAAAATGTTCTATTTTGCCGTAGCTTTTGAAACCATACATTTGTACAGTTTTTAAGAAGGCCCAGTGTACCCGCTCTACAACACATAGGTACGCACTTTGTCGTTCATTTTAACATGCCATGCCTGGTTCAAAAGTATTTACGTTTAATTGGAATCATTTAGGTTTGCGTTTTACTTTTTCTATAAACACAAAATTTTAAATTTATAAAAAAACACTATTTATTTAGTATAATTGTGTTAATAAAAAAATATTATAGTTATCCGATAATATCTGCCAAATTTATTGTGAACTGGACATGTATTGACCGACAAACTACTTGGGAAAGCGAAAATACCCGGTATTCCATCTTGTCATTTTGACTGTTTGACCTAACGCGTATTTGACCTTCATGATTCTTTTGAAGCTCGCAGACAAGCTACCCACAATTAATTTCAGCTTAGTTGGTAGTAGCTCTGCCTTCTGCGCCGTAGGTTTTGGGTTTGATTCCCACCCAGGACAAACATTTGGGAGATGAATATTGATGTTTGTTCTGTGTTTGGGTGTTGTATTGTATAATAAGTATGTATTTACAAAAAAAAGTATTTAAGTATTACATCCGTAATCAAGTTCCCATATTAGGTACAAGCTTTGCTTAGTTTTAATGTCCTGTAATATTTATTTATTTCTGATTGATTTCTGTGCTACAGATATAATATAAACTTAAGTGTAGCCGAGATTAACATATGGTTATATATGTGAGTGATTTGAGTACTAAATGTACTCATCAATACACAAGGTGAAATACAATATTGGGCTCGTTAATGTTCTCGGATGATATATGCATTGCTGGGAGTTCAGCCATGAATATGAATTTCTTGGCATGAGAAGTAATCGTCGGCTTATATCGCGTTACGAGCACGCCTGAAGCTGAAAGTTAAAGTGGGTGTCAAAATTAAGAGTCGAGCGTGGCATTGATGCGAAAATAGTTCTACAGTCACATTTTATTTATACTGGAAACTACTCGCGTCATCTTTAAAAGTCCCCCAGAAAGGTTTATGTAGTTTCGCAATAGATGTTCATATGGTCAATTGCCAGGTCAGGAAACCAGGACTTGGCGTTATTTCCATTGGTGAACCTTTGCCAAACGATACGTAATGGCAGTGATGCACTAAAAGTTGACGAAAGAACTTTCATCATGATTAGAACAAATCATAAGAGTAAAATGATGTAGATACCATATGTATGATTGTAACTATGCAATGTGTGCCATGGCTCATAGCTCAGTTGGTAATAAGTCTGCCTTCTGCGCTGTAGGTTGTGCGTTCGATTCCTACCCAGAACAATCATTTGTGTGATGAATATTAGATGTTTGGGTGTTGTATTGTATGATAAGTATGTATTAACAAAAAAAAGTATTTTAGAATTCTATCCGTCATCTAGTTCCCATATTACAAGCTATGCTTAGTTTGGGGCTAGATGGCGTTGTGTGAAATGAATGTCCTGTAATATTTATTTATGGCTGTCGCGGCTTAAGAATCACTTAGAAATCCGACCGAGGATCATACGAAAAGGGCAGCTTACTTCGATTTATAATCTAACGCCTGCCAAGCATGGTATTTGTGGCAAACCTTTACTTAGTGGAGGGTCATTAATGGGCTGTTGAGGATATTTTACTAAAGATTTAAACACGCATGTAGATTGTAGGGGCGACTCCGTTCGATTCCTTATTATGTTTACATTACAAACCACCTGTGTTGTTGCATCCATCCCGCCACTAAACTTTTCATAAAATAATCACTCACGCAATTTACTAAATTACATCGTAAAACTCGAGGGTTATTACATCACATATTTTGTAACACTACGCGAGACGAGATCCAAAATTAGATTGCGCTTGGTCATCCAATTTCGAGTGACGTGTCAGATTTACCACCATATACTTGCTATGGATCCCGATATCCACGGTTACAGGTGTTAGGGTATTAGGATAGGACGCACCCAGTTTGTGACAACTTCCTCTTCAGGATGCATGGCGTCCTGGTACCCGTTGGGGAAGAAATTAGGGTTGACCGCCATTTCTGTTTGCTCGTTTTCGTGGGAGCGTGTGTCGCTCAACGTTTGGTCGCGGACTGAACCTCCAGCCGTTACCTCGCGAGTAAACAACGCGATTCTATTGCATTCTATTTTGGAAATATGGCAGGAAAATAAGCGTGGGCGAATACCTCGGGCGAAGCCTAGCGGCAATATAACATTCGGATATTTGATTTACGACTTGAAAATATAAATTCAGACATGTTTTTTCCACGAAGTGGACTATAAATAGATTTGTTTGAGAAAAGTATTCATAAAATAGATGAACAAACTCGTAAAAACTATCATCTTGAGTTTATTTGTGGTAAGACATCGTGCAAAAATTTATGTTCGTCACTACGAGGTTTATAATTAAATATGCGAAGAACTTTCGGGTTTGACAACACATATATGTTTCTTTCTTCTATATCTATGTTTCTATGTAAGGATGCGCCTATGTACTGCAACGTAGCTCGGTCATTCATGCAAGTACCTAGCCTCGCCACCGCTCGCTTTCTTGAACCAGCGCCGCCGCCGCTCCGCGATACCGCTTGTGGTCTAATGGTTCGCCCACGGATATCAAATCCAGAGGTCCCGGGTTGGATCCCCAGGGTACAATATTGTTCATGGTTTGGTTGGTGGCTACCAGCATCTTACCTAAACCTGTCGCCATAACATGAATTCTAAATTGTCGTGTTCCGGCATTAAGCGGTAAGATAGCCAGTTCCTCAGTCCGTTGAGGATTCCGTGCGTTTCCACCTTCGGCCTTATCTTAAATTGTTACCATGGTGAGATTAAGGCCAAGCGCTTCCTCGTAGTGCAAAAAGAAGTACAGAGATTTTCATGCTTTATTGCGCATGCTTCCTAGAGTAACAGAGCTAGAAGTCTGTTCCACCAATATCATGATTCATACATCGGATTTAGATTAATTCGAGAACGTTCTCATACTTCCATGAGTTATCGCTACATTCATATTCATTTATTTCATGCAAACATAATCACATAGTCTTAACTATGGAATATCTTATTCTAACACTGCATTATAATTAATTATGTGACCCAGTCAGGGTGTAGCACTTTTGTACACTTACCTATATTTGTTTAGAACAATAATGTAAATGTTTATGTCGGTATTTTAATATGTCACGAAATTATTATAATATTCCAATAAATAAATATAATTATATACTACTTTATTGAGTTACCTGTTTGAAGGATTGCAATTCAATTTAATTGAATAAAAGACATTTATTCAATAAAAAGTACAATTAAACTAACTATGTACAAAGGAATCAGTCAGATTACCTAAGGACCGTTACAAACGGCCTATAGGTAACTCAACTGTTCCAGACCAGTACCAGACGGAAGCGTGCCCAAGACACTAGCTGCATTGCCACGCTGAATAGCTATGCTAATTCGCTGGCCTAAATAAGAGCCAGCCCTTGGGTCACGTGTCGCCTCAATCAAAAGCCCCGCAATATTATTATTATTTAATTTAATAACCTATATATATTTATCATATCATATATTATATAACATGAACATAAAAATGATTTTCTTGGATGATTCGAATTTATGTTGATAGTATAAGATAAGTATAGGTAGAGAAACTCTATCTATCCTAGATAGATAGTTAGGTACAAATTCAAATTCAGTTTGCGACTTTATTATGTATATTATAGGTATCTTATTTTACATTCCATACTGCCTTCCAACGGTACCGTGGTGATAGCTCTGTCGTTGTCTCGGCCAGTTTTAATTAATAATAATTCAGCGTCATTAACTGTAAGCGCCTTGGCTTTCTTCCAGATCGCGTCACGCATCAGTTTAGCGCTCGGTTAACCTATTTCGTACAAATCTCCAAGGATAGAATTAAATTCGGTGTTTACACCACTTTCAATCTACCTAAGCCTTGGGAATTTACAGCCTTACGTTTAGTGGATAATTTATGTGTCCTGTCTTTCCAAAGAATCTGGTGATTTTAGCACGTTCGAAAATTTTAATTATGGTTTTAAAAGTATCCCATCGTATACCATCAAACGATAGCCTGTTTTTTATTTTGGCAAATCACCAATCGTCTGAGTTGGTCGTTCGTAGGATGCCAGTGTCAAATCAAAGATTCCTTCAGTACACACGCCCGAGTTATAAAATTGTATGACCCTCGTATAAAATTAGTTTCAGTCCAACCTACGCAGACATACTCTAAATTGACTGTATGAATCAGTATAAAATGCTTAAGATTAAAACAAACTCTTTTGAATAATTTTAAGCGGCTTTATGTAATATAATCATCATCATTTCAGCCCAAATACGTCTACTGCTGAACATAGGCCTCCAATCGACGCCACAAATAACGATACTGATCCGCCTCCATCTATCGACTCCCCGCAACGGCCACAATGTCGTCGGTCCATCGAGTGGGGTTTCGTGTTTAATTGTGGTCTCTATGCGAGAACCTTTGCTCCCCATGTAATATATAGGAATATTTATCTACATATGAATTACATAATGTTCAGAATTGACATGTAAATAATTAAACAGTACGTAATATTTCCATCTTTAAATGGTTTTTAACGTATAAAAGATGGGTTGGCTCTTGACATTTAAACTTATTAAGCTTTGAGCGATCTTCCAGAAAGCACTAGTTTTCTCTCACTCCAACGGAACACGGTAATCCGTTGGGTGCCGGACTTCGGCAGGCAGCGCTAGCCAGGTGGACCGGACCTTACAGGTCCTACCCCCAATGTTACCCTGACCTGTAATACAGGTTTATAACCCACCTCAGGCACCGGTTTCTCACAAGACAGGTTTCATTATCTCGACCACTGTACACATCTAAGTTATTGTATATTTTATGTGACAACTTATGTGAGAGATATATAAATAAACAATTTATTATTATAATGTTGTGATTATTAAGCCGTTTCTGCTAGCAAAAGCCAGGGTTTTCTTTGCCCGGTGTCTTCTAGGACTTCTAGGAGGTAGACACCAAACCCGAATATCAACAGTATCATGCCTATTGATTTGTATAATTTAAAATCAGCTGTTTGAATGGAAAACAGTGTTATATTAAACTGCAGACACATAGTAACACGTGCGCTGGTTTTAATGATTATTTGCAAGCAAATTTATTAGTTCCCGAGGCCGAAGTCTAATGGTGTCGAGGTAACGTTTCGTGTTTACATTCTGGTATGAATCTTGAAAATAGTTAACTTTCACGTGAATATGAGAAAAATTGAGATGGCTTTGTTATGTTTACGGAAAGAGAGCTCATGCAAAATGCTAACCACTCCTAACCTGCTTTTTTTACCTAATGTAAAAAAACTGAGCTTAAAATCTATTTTTTATATTGCAGGACATTAATTTCACACATCGCTTTAAGCCTGATAATGTATTTAGAATTCGTCTGAAGGTATCAGGCGCGATATAATGCCGCTTAGGCCAAATTCTGATTGAATGTAACTTTCTAAGTTTGAAGATAAGTCTTCGGGTTTTGTTGCACTGAACATGTACGTCAATTACCCCGTTCAATGCAAGCACATCATTTTCATCTTCCATTCATTCTATTACTCATTAACTCTTCACCTACTGACCTTTGGTCCATCACATGTAAAAAAATACTAGTTGAACCACGATTTGTTATTTTTTTTATTACATTGGGTTAACCGTGACCTCAATGCTTGCTTGGGTAAGAATAATAAATTAATAAATAAATATGACAGGACATTCATTTTACACAGCGCCATCTAGCCCCAAACTAAGCATAGATTGTTATTATGGAAACTAGATTACGGATAGAATACTTAAATACTTTTTGTAAATACATACGTACTATATGATACAACACCCAAACATAGAACAAACATTTATATTCATCACACAAATGTTTTCCCTGGGTGGTAATCGAACCCACAGCCTACAGCGCAGAAGGCAGAGTTAGTACCAACTGAGCTATGAGGCTTGTTAGTTGTTACAATAAGATCAACGATAGAGCGAGCCTTCCTGAAAAATGCCTATTGAATTTTTCAAGTTATAAGAGTCGTAGGTTAATGGAAAACCTTACCTGACTGCCAATAGATTCGTCTTGCGTCTCATCAGTGCGGATAGAAGAGGGGGACAGCAACATGTTGCGGTATTCGCCCTCGAACTGTGGCGAAAATGGCGGCAATGGCGTACTGCGCGGCAAAGACTCCGGACCGCGCCATTGCTGCGATGGCGGCAGCGGGCTGGGCGTCCTGGTTTATTACAACTTATTATTTCCAGGCTATCGTGTGATGATGGTAAACGATGGACGCTGTACCACTTCTAACGTAGCAGTAGCTAGTTACACGGTTACACACATTATCAGCCCATTAGTGTCCACTGCTAGACAGAGCCTCCTACAAAGCTCAAAAGCAAAGGGTTTTGCCATAATCACTACGCTTGGAAAGCGGATAGGTTATCCCAATAAAGGTGTAGATAATACACAGAAAGTAGCTGCTATAAACAGACAGGCAAGAAAAACACTTAAACTAGGTACAATGGGCGGCCTTATCTCTAAAAGCGATCTCTTCCAAGCAACCTTTGGATGGAAAGGATAGCAAAGAGCAGACAAAGCGGTGTACTAAAATAAACATTAATTTATTTAGCTACTTATTGATAATAACAAAAGATACAATACATTACAAAATGTCCAATCATTACTAAATATATATATATATATGTATATTAATTATTCATAATTTTTTAAGGATCATAGTAGTATACTTAGGATAAACATGACTTGCGATTAAGCTTGTATACAGTTAAACGCTGCTATTACACACGCAAAATAGCAAATAAAGTTAAAATAAAATTGAAGCACTTTAGTTTAGGCCCAGGGCTAGTACCAGGCATATTATTACAGTTGTTACCGATTATCAGGTCGGCCAACTGACAAACATTTCACGCTGCTAGTTTGTCGTGATGTAATTCACACTTAAAGACAGCACCTAAATTAATGTTTATCTTTGACTACCCCGTAGTAGGTTATTATCATAGGACCTAGGCTCTGAGTAGTGAACAAAGGAGAGAATCCGCGGAGGGAAAAAAGTCGATGGGAAGCTACTTACCTACTTTTTATATTTTCTTTGAGAACTATTAAAAAAATTGGAAGTAGTGGATTTTGATGATGTTGTTTTAAAACTTATAGCTTACTAGCAAATAAGAAAAAAACAGGAAAGTCCAAGATGATAGGAATATTACATTTGACTTATATTTGAGTTCAATGGTTATGAATTTCGATCGCCATTTTTTTAAACATAATATGTCGTTTATTATTTAAAAATAAATATGCCTACTGTCTTATCTTATTAAGATAGTAGGTATGGGTACATAGGAAACATATTTTGAAATAAAAAAAAAACATTTGAGGTTATTTTTTTCCAAAGGCCCTATCAAACCCAATATAGCTTCGCTAATTTCGAAGACAAGCAGTCTAACAGCCTTTTAAAAATATGTTCTGGCATAAATCACAAAATATAGTATAGTGAATTACAAATGGTTACCTGAATGGTGGAGCAGCATAGTTCGGGATGGGAGACCGAGGAGCCATGGGTGTTGCGGTCCTCAGCCCTTCGCGGTCGACATCCCTGAACGTGATGTGAGAATGAGATGCCATTGTGAACTTACATGTCAACACGATATGGTCTATAATCGCGTGCAGAATGATAAATCATGCGATATAAACAAATATATCAAAATTTTGAACGGTACGGTACAATTGGAATGTCAATTATGCTGTGAAAAATAAACAAATACGATAGGCCCATATCATATTGACTTAGAACTTTCTAAGTTTTACACATAACAACGATTTGATTGAAAGTATAAAACAGTAGCTACTAAGTAGACTATTTCTACACATATAATGTAATACAACAACCAGTACAAAATTAAAGATCATTACAACATTATGACTTTGCGGAATGTCAAGAATTACGTACAATCATGCAAATATAGGGTGTTTGTTTTGCCAATGGGTGTGTGGATTCAATTGGTACATGTTTTTAAAATAAACAGACTGTTAACACTTGTCCTACCAAAAATATGCTAGTATTTTAATTTACTTCGGTATAAAAAACGTTCGTAGATTGGGATTAAATCAAACCTCTAAAGGGTTGTTTACAACATCGACACAGAGCTGTGACATTCTGCATTACCTACATTATCTTTCAATGCAACATTTATAATTCAGTAGGAGATTTGGAAAGTAAATTGTCATTATAAAAGTGTCAGATATAAGTGATACTGAATAAGCTAATTGGAAATTCATGAACATGTAAGTAAAGAGCGAATAAGTGCAAAACTTCTTGTTTTTATTAATCATAATCATAATCAATCATTTATTTGCTAGAATACATAAAATATTACAGTAGCAGATCTAAGTGCTTAAGGTCAGTAGGTACATGTATTCGACCCGCATGCAGGCGTGCAAATATTAATACTTTTTTATTCATAATAATCAAAATATTCAATTAAATTATAAAAACAATTATACATTAACCAATCATTAATTTTACTCTTAAAAATATTCCCAATTAATTGTTCGCGTTACTGTCAACGCATACGCTTCATATCGTCTATTACCAACCGACAAACCAGGTTGTCCACCTAGTTGGATGGTTGGTATTTTTTCTTCTCAACCTACAACCTGGTTTGCCGGTTGATATTTTTTTTCTTATCCTACAACCTAGTTTATTGGTTGTTATTTTTTTTCCATAACCTGGTTCGTCGGTGCTTTCACAAATTAACACTAATATTTTTTCCGGACGTTCACTACTTTTTTAGACTTCCACATACATAGCACGTGACTTTTCCGCATTGCATGACCACTTTGTCCACGAAACGCCTCAGTATGGTCATGTAATGAGTGGACGTAAGCCATGTGGCTTGTGGATATAGGGGTAAATATAGACCGAAGAAGGAATGAGATGACGTCAGGTAGAGGCGAGTATAGAAAGAAGATGTTGTGACGACCTAACCTAGTATGGGATAAAAGGAAGGGAGGGCGGATGTGGCTAGACCTGCCTAGTTATGCTCTTCATCAACAGCTATTATTGTCGACTGCTAGACAGAGCCCTCCAGAGTAATGGAAACCATCATTTTCATAGCAAATTATCAAACAGGATATCAAAGTTTGGAACGTCAACGATGACCAATTGAAAAGCTTTCCGACATCCTGTTTTGTGTTTGTATAATCACGGATATGACGTAGAGAGCCATGACGAAAGGACCGTTTATTCAAATGAACCTATTAATGCAAGCAATTTGCCAAGAGCTTCGTTAATTATGGTTGAATTCAGTATCACTTAATATCCGGCGCCCACTGTAAGACATGCCAAAGTATTTTGGCTTGCAAATCAAAATTGCTAAACGAGTGAGGGTAATCTGGTTTCTGGATTAAGAATATTCTTAAAAGAATTTACAATTCACTTAAAATGAGAACTTACATCCTAATTTAGATAATCGCGCAACAGAGAGCTTTTTGTGTGTTATGTTTATATGTTTTCTTTTTATTAAATAACTAAAAAAATACAGAAATAGAAGAAGAAATAATACCGGAATCAGGGCTCAAGCTGAGTATCAATATTACACAAAAATTCGGAATCTGCGTCAGGGCCTTCGTGGCTCAGTTGGTTAGAGCGTTTCCGGCTTTAGGAGAAGATGTGGGTTCGAGTCCCGTCGCGGGTTGTGAATTTTTCGTCATTTGTAAATATTACTTAATAATACTAATATTAAAACATTTGTAAATACCGGATAATCTACGAGTAAGAATTTACATTCTAGGACTTGTGCCTTTTAACACACGACTTGAATTTTAAAATGATTAAATTTATACACTAAATAAACATTATGTAGGCACCTACCCTACCTCCGCCTCTATAAGTATTCAATCAAATTAGTTCTACTAGCTTACTTCGATATAATGCTTTGTTCACCGTTACCAGGAAACGGAGACTCACTCGTTTAGAAATTGAAATGCAACAAAATACATTAGTCAGGTAAGTACTAGGTACATACAGGAATGGGTAAATAGACACCTAAAGCAAGTCTTACTCAGCGTATTCGTGATAGAATGTGGGTGTGTGCGCGCGCCCTACAAAGCTGCCTGAGGCGCGCGGCACCGAATACAGGTGGGCACTTGATCCGCCTCTGTGGTTACATTACTATCAGTATTGGAAAGGATTTTATGAAGAATTTGTTGAAAAAGTTTAAGTGGGAGAAACTCCGTGAAAATACTAGCTCAGCAAAGTTCTACTACCGCATGTATTGCACACAGAAATGTTAACTGCCAGTTAACATTTCTGTGTGCTGGTAAAGAATCTGTTGGTGAAATTACAGGCAAATGGCGTTTTCTTCTTCTTTCTGTCTTCACTCGATTTGCGCATTGCCAAATAAAAGTTTTTTTAATGGCGCATCTTCACAGAACCAAGATGCTGATAAATGTTGTTTATGCCATGTACAGGGTCACTATCAATCTTTACAAGTTTTATTTTTATTATATGTTTGGCATCATAGGCCAAGCACTTCTATTTTGCCATCACTTTCAAGTGTTTATAAGAGAGTAGGTGGAAGAACACCCGGAATCATCAACAGAACTGGCTATTTTACCTCTAAATGCCGGAACACAACAATTTAAGATTGTTGTTATGGCGACAGACTAAAAAGGAAGAAGTAAAATGATGGTTGCTCGCCACCAAGCACAAATATGAGCAACGTTTGGGGATCGAAGCCGGAAACTCTGGGTCGACCGGTGGTCGAACCACTAGACCACATAGGCGGAATGAAGAAGTTGAACTTACCTCTGCACGACCAGCTTGATCTGGTTGGAAGCGTTTTTGAACAGGTTCTGTGCATCCTCATGCCTCAGATCGCGCGCGTCGTAGTCGTCGATCTTGGCGATGATGTCGCCACGGACCAGCTCGCGACCAGCCGGTGTGCTCGGCGTCACCTGCAATTTACAACAGTTGTATGAAACACACAGGGGCTCCCCTGTAATGCGCAGTTTATCCTAGAGCAATGAATAATAAATCAATTTTAAAATTGTTTATGACATGTTATGACAAAAATTCCATAACCTGCGACGGGACTCGAACCAGCATCTTTTTTTGAAGCCGGAAACGCTCTAACCAAGAAAGCAACGAGGGTCCGCAGATTCCGATCTCAAAGAGCCTACACCATGCTTAGTTTCAGGTCCTGCGCTTCATTACTAAGTTTTTATTATTGTACGACCTGGAAGCACTTGGCCTTCATCTCACCTGTTTTTAGTTATAATAAGGCTGATGGTGGAAGCGCACTTCCACCGGAATCCTCAACAGTCGGAGGGCTTACCTAATCAAAATGCCATTTCCAAAAGGTTAAAACCGTAGAAAGCTCATGAGAATAAAGGATCCTCATGTGCTTCCTACGGGTTGGAAAAGGCCCCAGAGTATCGCTGATTCTCTCTTCGATCAAACGTAGTTTGTCGCTTATTGATAAAATGGCATGTCTGATAAAAAATATTAGCAAGTATAATCGGATAGGGATCTGGGTTTGTAGGGCGTTACCTATTTGTTCTAAAATTCAAAATAAATGGAAAATAGAGTTTGTGAGTGAAAAATACTTGGTCTTCTCTAGAGTGCTAAAAACATCAAAATAATTCAAAATAGCAACATTATTTAATCATAACTGGAACTCAATTACATCTGACTTCAACAACTAACTGTTTTACTACATTGAAAAATGTTAATTCGTGATGTAGGTATTCGTTTAGTAGGAGGATCTGGCAATACGCCTCTACTAATTGGGATTTTAGGTAGTGCACATCATACCAGAAAACTCTACTCTAAATTTACTACCTAGAAAAGAAATACATACGGACATAGTACGAGAAATATATATGATATGCCCCTGGAACTATTTATAAAACTGTTATGCATCTTTTACATAACGGTTGGTGAGCTTTTTATCTTTGCAAGGTCGAAAATACTACCACTTGTGAGGTAACGTATGCGAATCCTCCGTGTTGTTTTGTTAAGTCTCCTTCACGAACAGAGAAGTATAGAGCAAAGAGTGTAAGTGCTAGTACACAACCCTGTTTAACGCCACAAGTGATGGAGAAATGCTCTGTCTGGTCACCATGGACGGTGGCGCAGCAAATCATGTTGTAGAAAAGTCTTAAATGAGTATAAACTTTTTAGTGCAACCCAATATGGACAACACTATACAAAGTGCTTTTCGAGGCACGCTGTCGAAAGCTTTCTCTAAATCAACAAAACAGAGTAAAAGAGACTGGACTGTTCTCTATTTTTTAACCGAGTTTCGAAAAAAGGAGGAGGTTCTCAATTCGTCGTTTTTTCTATGTATGTTCCCCGATTACTCGAAGACGCCTGGACCGATTTAGAAAATTATTTTTATGTTTGAAAGGGTGGTCCCATTGACGTCAGGATCTGACGATGGGATCCTGGAAAAATCGAGGGAACTCTTAAAATTTTGTATTATAGTTGGAGGTTGAGAAGAGCAAATGTCCAAAGGGGAATTGCTCGCAAATAGATCAGCAAATAAATTTGCTTTCTCCACTGCGGTGTGGGCCATACTTCCATCCGGTTTCAACAGCGGAGGTAATGTGGGACGACAGAAGTTGTTTTCAATTGATTTAGACAGAGACCAGAACGCTTCTTTTCATGGACCTTCCGAGATCTTACTTTACAGGCGCAGGCCTTCACCCAGGCTTGGAAGGCAGCTTGTTTACGCAGCTCGGCACGAGCGCAATCAGCACTGAACCAAGGCTTAGCTTTGCCACCAAGTGGGATGTCGGAGAATGGAATAAATTACTCCATTCCTTATAATAATATATAATAGTTGAAAAATCTTTAGATTAGAGAAGTAGGTAGGTAAACATGTCACCTTTTGTTAGATATCCTGTATTAAAATAATAATTGCATTGATGGGACAGCGATAAATAAAAATTACCACAGTACCACCAATGGTACTATCTAATGGTACTACGGTAAACAAAGGTAGAGAATATAGCTTAGGTCGGAATCCAAATTGGGTTTCTATAACGGTAGGTAAAGTAGGTACGAATAAATGTTCTAAGAAACTTACAGAAAAATCGGTACACACGTATGTATTTATTCAGTGGTAACCAAACAGATGAAATATTTTGTTTACTTGAGCACTCGACACGCAAATTATTTAATGTTTGTTATTATTAAACCGTTTACCTACACATTAAATTAAGATTTATTCATGAAAATATAACCTCGAAACGAAGGTCAAAGGCCGTGACCACGAATGACATTTATGAGACAAAGTCACCTCGTCAAGTTTTAATTCAGAACATAAAAAATATAAATGACGGTGGCTACATTTACGGTAAAAAAAACAACCGTTTACTTATTCACACGATTTGGTTAGGTACATATAATATTCATCTACCTACGTAATGCCAGATGTCAGTTGCCAGGCCTTCAGAAATGATATTTCCAGCTGTAGGTATTATTTTCATATTACATCAAAAACAGTATGCCGTACGCAGGGTAGACAGTGCACAGGCTAGGACGACCTTGTGGAAGGGAAGGGGGGTTTACAGCGGGACGTAGGAGTATGCATCAATTTTGGCCAGCAGCCAGTCTAAAAGCGTCTATATCGTCGCGCCAACCTGACATTTTTATTGAAAACAACTGACGGATCGGAGGGAGGCCGCATCACCGCAGTGCCGGTCGCCTGCGCAAATCCATCACAACTTCCTCGAGTCAATGGCGAGGACATTCGACTATATTTACTCTTATCTATCAACGCTGTAAAATCTTCAGCAACAAGTCACCAGTAGCGAGTCAAATTCTTTCGCACGTAATTTTGGCATTCGGCCATCCGCATTAATTCATACGCAGGTGCTATGCGTAACGTCTGCGTCACTCATGAATTCATTCCCATCAAAACCGTATACGAACATTTACTATTTCAGGAATTTATTCAGAATCTCATTGGTAAATATCCAAATGCAAATTAAAATGTCCATTATGACGTCATCTTCGGCCAGGTAAACCTCGAGGTCGCTCCCCCAGGAGCTTACTCATCTATACTTATCATAAAACTATAACGGGTCAAAATCTGTACATTATAAAAAATAGGAGGAAACACTATTATCGATAGGTACAAAAGCCAATCCATTTTTGTCTGTCGTTCTGTATTTTGAACGCACATCATGCTGAAACTACTGGATGGATTTGAATGAAACTGTGTATAATTATTACTGATATCATATACAAGGATCATGGTAATTTATTATCTCCCCCCCACCCTCTGAAGGGGAGAAAAGGGGAAAAAACGTTTGAATGTAACTTTTTACTAGAAAACATTTGGAAAACTACACCTAGTGTAAATATTTTGTATCGTAAACCATAATATACCTCATTATCAAGTTTGTTTAAATCTACTCTCTATCTATTTATACTAAAACCAGTACTATAGAAGCAAGCTTTCCCTTTTCCCCTTCCAAAAACCTTTTATTCTGCAGTGGGCTATAAGGGATGAAAAGATAGTGATGAATTTAGAACCTTGGCG